>OX387358.1:18675000-19875000 GCA_947563465.1 Archips xylosteana
CCAGTCAGTGCTAACGCGGCGAGTCGGCGGCACGGACGCGTCGCCCTCTCCTTGAACGCAACGCGAGTGGATTCAATTTCAAAATTCGAACCGAGTGCTTTTGTTTTTTTTCTTGAGTGCCAGTGCCAGGATTTGAATTAAAAAAAAACAGGTTGGTCTACAAAAAGTGCGCATAACACTTACGTAAAATTATAGTTAGTTTTGTTGTGTAATGTAAGTAAAAGCGAAAAGAAAATTGTTAGCACAAAAGGCTTTTTTAAATTCGCTGATCTGATACGCTTTCGGTTAGGATTTTAATTAACGTCCCTTTTTTAACGTCTTTTTTGTCGATGGGAATAAAATCACGTGCGTATTTTTATTTGAAGTCAGAAAATAATTATGCGGACCGTTGTCTCAAGTTTAATTAATTACAAACGTTTATTTGCGTCAATAAAAAGACGTAAAGCGGGACGCTATGAAAGCGGAAACAAATCAAATGTTTATTGACAGAGAAATTTTTCTCGATGGGAAAATGTAAAAATATCGAACCTTGTAGAAATCTGCACTATCGCATTGTTTATATTTGTTCAAATGTTTGGGCAAATGCTAGTTTATAAACATTGAGCCCAACAATATTCGACAATGTTGTCAATAGAGCATTGTTTTTTTGTTTTCGTCTTGGCAATCTGAATGACAATTAACCAATTGATATTTTATAATATTTCGGATGAAGTCATGTTCGTTGAGTAAGGTAATGGTTTACTAAAACAATAAATAAAATAAAATATTAAATAAATAAATAATAAATATTAGGGGACAATCTTACACAAATCGACCTAGTCCCAAACTAAGCAAAGCTTGTACTATGGGTACTAGACGACAATAAACATACTTATACAGAGTTTTTTTTAATTCACTGACATCCTCTTAACCATGAGTTCCTATCACTCAAACAAATGTTTTTTGTTTTACAACTTTTTAAAATGAAGCACTTTTTTTCCCATACAAATACACAGAGTATCGTAAAAATAAGAGGAAATCTCAAATTTTCAAAACGTTATTACACCAATAATATTAAGTTATGACAAAAGCCGTAGAACAAAAAACATTTATATAAGTGGTGGGAGTTTACGGTTAAAAGGATGCTAGTGAATTACAAATAAACCTGTATAGATAAATAAATAACTTGAATACATAGAAAACATCCATAACTCAGGAACAAATATTCGTGCTCATCACACAAATAAATGCCCTTACCGGGATTTGAACCCAGGACCTCTTGCTTCGTACGCAGGGTCACTACCAACTAGGCTAAAGCGGTCGTTAAAAAATAATGCTTTTCCTTATTTTGGTCTTATCTTAGGCCACCCTCCTTTGCTGTGACAGACTTACACACATACTTCCATACATACGTAAAATCACGCCTTCTTCCCAGCAAGGGGATAGGCAGAGACTATTCGTTTCCACCTGCTACGATCCTGACATACATACATCTTTCGCTTCCACAACATTGCATACATGCTCGCCGGTTTCGGGTACTCGTGACAGATTTACCCCCTGTTTCACCATCCATTGATCAAAAATTGACGGATAAATGTGATGCCGACTCTGTTTGTTTTGTTCGAATAGACGGAGATGGCATCACATTAATCCGTCAGTTAAAATAAATCAACGGGTGGTGAAACAGCCCCTTACTTATTTATTTTTAGGAACAGGCGATCACGAGGGATCCTATGTGGGTCACACTTTGTTATTATAATATACAGAACCCTAAATCTGAGTGCAACCTTGTCACAGTCGGACACGCATAGTTATAAACAAAAACTAAAAAAATTAGCCACGACGCACGCAAAAGGCCTATTATACGTAATTTATGGCTTACGAAGGCCAAGCGAAGCGGCTTCTTTAAAACGTACAACAAACAAATCGATGAAAATAAAAGTGAAACATTAAAAAATAATGCCAAATGCGACTCCTCACGCACTGAGGGTTCCATATAAATCTAAAAGCCATCATGTAAACAAAATAGGTCATCATCATCCCAGTTTATATACGTCCCACTGCGGTGCACAGGTAGGGATTGCAATCCCGCAGCTCATTCAATCCCGCGGGATTGTTATGCGGGATTACTCAATCCCGCGCGGGATCACGCGGGATCCCGCATCTTTGAAATTATGTTATAAAATCAAATTTAAACTACAGATTTTTGTCTAAAAAAAGCAACGGAAATTATTTGTTTTCTATTAATTAAGTATAAGTAACAAATCGATTTATTTCAATTCAAATACAATTGGAAATCATTAAATAAAAAATAACAACACATAATAAAAAAAAACTAGTAATCTGTTTTCTTAAATTCATCACTTAAATGTTTGGCATAGTTTAATAGTTTTGTTTAATTTTACCCTTAGGTACTCCTAACAACAGTTTTAAATTTTGAATTCTGTCTTATTCATAATAATGACTAATAATCAAATCACAACTTTCTCTTAGATGCTCTATTACTATGATATCAACCTATGGTGATAACTATTGAAAATAAGCTCTTAATTAAGAAGCAAATGGCATTATTGTGTCGATTTACGCGAAAGTTTTAGCGCCAAATTTTTAATTTGTGGGATCCGCGGATCCGCGCTTTGAAGGTGCGGGATCCAACAGATTAATAAAAGCAGCGGGATCCCACGGGAATGCGGGATCACGTTTTGCGGGATTGCAACCTCTAGGCACAGGCCTCCACTCAAAATGAAAGGGCTTGGGGTGTAGTTCCCAAGCGAGCCCAGTGCGGATTGGGAACTTCACACACACCACTCAATTTCTTCTCAGGTGTGTGCAGGTTTCCTCACGATGACTTCATGCACCGTACAGCTCATGGTAAATTTCAAATATAATTTCGCACATAAATTCCGAAAAACTCAGAGCAGAGGTGCGAGCCCGGATTCGAACCCACGACCCTATGCTTGAGAGGCAATAGGTCAAACCACTAGGCCATCACGGCTTGATCAAAATAGGAACATAAACAAAGACATAAACATTTAGATCGATCAGTATGGGTAAGTCTGAAACTAAAAGATATACATATAGTAGATTGTACAACAAGAGCATAAAGTGACCTATTTTACCCGAGACGTTCAAATGGATAGATACGTCGAGGGGAAAATGGGTTTAATGCTCGAGTTTTACACTGCTTTTCACTTCAATTGCAAGGAATATAAACAGCAACATTGGAATTAAAATTTACAAGCTCTTACTTTTCATGCATTGCAATTCCCATAATAATGTACTGGATTTACCTAGTTTTATTAATTTCGTATAATACCAGTTAGTTACATAAAAAAAATCAATAAACTTATAGGTATTTTATAAATTTCTACTGTTTCTGGCTATTTGCGCCTGATTGCCTTGGTCTTAGACGAAGATTTTACATTATGCACTAGTGACTAGAGCATAAAAGTCCATTTTATGCAGCATTTTGTCGACATAAAGAACAACTTTACGAGCATAAGATGTGAAAAATATGGTCTTAGGGACCATGTCATCGATTTTAGTGACAAGGAAAATCGCGTTCCTTCATTATTTTATTGATGATGTCAACTACGCGAATGAGTTAAGTACTAAAGTTTAGTGGCGTTTGATATTAATGTAAGTATTAATACGCCTTTTACCTAATAACGTTGATCGTCTTAGCGGTATTAATGAAAATTGATCCACTCTTTTCCTAATAAACCCTCACTCCTCAGCCTGAGTGGCGACCGAGGCATTAGAGGATACTTTGCGGAAGAAATAAATGACCACTTCGGTGAATTAAAGTATATGTATATTGGTGAAGTAAAGCGATAAGATCGCTAAGGGTTTGGAGTGTATATTCATATTGTATCCGATCTATAATCTTATACACCGTGGCGGACGAACATCTAACCTGACATATTTTACCTGGTCAACGCCATGCCTAGCCAAAACGTAAAGCTACTTTCAATCTTATGTCATTACGTGAAGATAGATCACTTTGGCGTTGACCTTTGTGATGTTTATATCCGTCGTTGGCAGCACAACACACCCTAATCATAGGCAACTTTGCCACCCTTCAATCCTATTAAGTATTTTTATATCAGATAACGTCTTTCATTTCATTACAATTTAGAATGCGTTGCCAGCTCGTTATAAGGACTTTTTATCAGTTCGAAATTATTAAAAAGATTTTATTTTATAAAAGAGGGAAGAACATAATTTTTTTTATTCTTGTCACTAGACAACACCATCACATTACCATTGCTTATTTTGGGACAAGCTTGGTGTCAATAGTCGTATGGTATGTATTATTTATTATTTAATTCATTTATAATTAATCAATCGATTTTTTAAATGATACAATGCGATGTTTAACTACTCTCTACCGCCTGCTGGATTTCTAATTTTTTGGCAACGTAAAATCAAATCAAAAAAAAAAAAAACTAAATTTAAATTAAACGATACAAGAGAAACAGTGATCCCCACACTAGGCACAGCCTGTATCGTGGAGATCCATTCAATTCTAACGACAAAAAGTTCTATTAGAAAAAAACTTCCATAATACTTTTTTCCGTTGCCTACTTAAAACCTTTTCACACTAGGTAGGTCTAGGGAATGACTGAGTACTAATAGAGCCGGCAGTAAGCTAGAAGTCGACTATTTAGGTTAACGAGTTGCATATCCCCGCCTTGTACGTTTGTAGGTACGTGTTAGATTTGTCCAAGTATTGTTTAAGCTTCTTTAGGAAGTTTGCAGTTTTTTAAGGAAGATTTTGCAATATAACGTGTTCCTTTCTTCCGTATAGGTGATAAAGAAAAAGTATCGCAAAAACTAAAATCGGTGACCTATCATTGTATCATTTGTATCGCCAGCAAATTTTCGTTACTCGATGAACTGTAAATAAAAAATATTTTGTGTAAAATACGTTTAATATAAATAATAATAATAATAAATAATAAATGTTAGGGGACAATCTTACACAAATCGATCTAGTCCCAAACTAAGCAAAGCTTGTACTATGGGTATTAGACGACGATAAACATACTTATATAGATAAATAAATACTTAAATACATAGAATACGTCCATAACTCAGGAACAAATTCGTGCTCATCACACAAATAAATGCCCTTACCGGGATTCGAACCCAGGACCTCTTGCTTCGTAGGCAGGGTGACTACCAACTAGGCTAAAGCGGTCGTTAAATATGATAATAAACTTGACTTAATGATTATATTTAATCATTTATAAGTACTGTGCTAACGGTACTCTCGAATCCCTTTTTAAACGCGGTTTGATAATATAGGTACAAGCTTTGCTTAGTTTGAGACTAGATCAGTTGGTGTCAAACTCCTCTATGGCTGCATAGTTCGAAGGCTAGCATGTCACAACGATAACGCACCATAGGATTGCATATAGACAGACCTCGCGAAGGTCAAACCGATAACTTGCGCGATGCCTCGCACCGCTTCACAGGGGTTTCGCAAATTATTGCGAATACACCGGAAAAACCGGCCAAGTGCGAGTCGGACTCGCGCACCGAGGGTTCCGTACAAATTTATATGTATCTATGAACATCCAGTCTTAGCAGACCCCTGCTCCTAAGCAAAATGTGCGCAGTGTGGGATCATTGTAGATTGGTTACTGATATAGACAGACAGACAAAAAAATTTGTGCTTTTCGAGATTTTTTCTTTATCTGTGCTATAAGACCTTACTTCGTACCAAATTTCAAGAATCTGAGTTTACGGGAAGTACCCTGTAGGTTTTGATTCCCTTGCGAGTGTCGAAAATTTGCGGCATAAATGGCTGTATCTTTTGATTGCGTTGGCTTAGAAGTTTGATTTTTTCACAGCTCCAAGAGACAGTAGACTTGAGTATTTGATATAAATTTCAGCTTGATACCTCCACGCGTTCCTGAGAAAAAGGGTCTTGACAGACGGACGGACGGACAACAAAGTGATCCTATAAGGGTTCTGCTTTTTCCTTTCGAGGTGCGGAACCCTAAAAAGTGAGTGCGACTCACGCACCGAGGGTTCCGTACAATCGAGGGCAAAAGTAATCTTACTCTTACTAATTAATTTACGCGAATGTTTCAATGGATGTGGTATGTATTTACCATTGGGGTAGACGAGTTTTTGAGTGGAGACCACGGAGACCACAAACGTAGCGTGGGACGACCTCAGACTCGGTGGAGCGATGATCTTCGCAAGGCGGCTGGCAAGAGCTGGATGAGAGTGGCCGAGGATCGTGCTCAGTGGCGTGCCATGGGAGAGGCCTATGTCCAGCAGTGGACGAACATAGGCTGATGATGATGATGATGATGATAATCTATTAATTCTGCAATCCCGTGCACGTGATGAGAATTTTGTTTCTTATTTTTCACAGAACTTTATATTGAACTTGCCATCTCAGCTCGCTCGGTATCAGGTAACGATAATCTCGTTAAGTTTATAGGATAACCTGTATAATGTAGGTATGAGTACAATTAATACCTACAGATAAGAAAAAAAATCACGGGACAATTCACACCAATTGACCTAGCCCCAAAGTAAGCAAAGCTTGTGTTATGGGTACAAGGCAACGGATAAACATAATTAAATAGACATTAAACATCCAAGATTCACAAACATTCGCAATCGTCACACTAATATGTGCCCCAACCGGGAATCGAACCCGGGACCTCAAGCTTCGTAGTCAGATTCTCTAACCACTAGGCCATCCGTTCGTCAAAATAAAAACAATCGAACAATAAAAAGTTACAAACAAAAAATATCTTTTATAATATCAACGATGGCATAGTTTCCAGGAGGCAGGCAGCGTTTCCTCGTTGAATGGCCGAGCTCGATCGCTGGCGGTAATAGCTGCCTGTCTTCTAATTAATGTTATTGATTGAACTAAGTAAAAAAACCGATCAAGTGCGAGTAGGACTCGTACATGGAGGGTTTCGCACCTCCGTACGTTTTAAAAACAGTTCAGTATGCTTAGTATAAGTTTTCCTTCACTTCAATACTTTTTTTTTTTTAGTTTAGTTTATTTACTCATATAATAGATTTCTATATTTTTACATTGCTAGCCACTGTTAAAAACCATAACTGGTTTATGTAACAGATGGCGAGATCGCGCGGTTCGGTCCGCGAATACAATAATATTAAATGATTGGTAAATTAAGTATAAACGTACAAAAAAAAAAAAAAAAAATGTGTTCTCGATCGCGTTTACGTAAAAATTTCAATTCTATGGAAACATGGAAGCGCGCGCGCGGAGACGCTGTCCATGTTTCCCTAGTAATTGAATTTTTTACGATCGAGAAGTATTTTGGTGAAGTAAAACTTATACTAAGCGTACAGTACGCTTAGTATAAGTTTTCCTTCACTTCAATACTTCTCGATCGCGTTTACGTAAAAAATTCAATTACTAGGGAAACATGGACAGCGCCTCCGCACGCGCGCGTCTATGTTTCCATAGAATTGAAATTTTTACGTAAACGCGATCGAGAAGTATTGAAGTGAAGGAAAACTTATACTAAGCATACTGAGTGCTTAGTATAAGTTTTACTTCACCAAAATACTTTTCGATCGCGTTTACGTAAAAATTTCAATTCTATGGAAACATGGGCGCGCGCGCGCGGAGGCGCTGTACATGTTTCCCTAGTAATTGATTTTATAACGTAAACGCGATCGAGAAGTATTTTGGTGAAGTAAAACTTATACTAAGCGTACTGTTCAGTAAAGAATCGCCGAAAAGCAAAAGGGTCATTATTCGAGTGTTTGTTCTGAATCACTTTCGTGGACATTTTTTTGTAGAAATAGCAAAAGATTCTGATACAGTTTTTAATTATGTGGTAGAAGTACAGGTCTTCTAATAAATAACCGAAAACGCCATCAAAATCTACAGCCGATTCTTAGAAAACGTGACCACGAAAGTGAGCGGTTGAAACGCTCGAATAATGACCAAAAAAAATCGTAAACTTACACGTAGGTAGGTTTTCGAAAAACATCCAAACAGCATAGAGTCGCGGCCATGGCTATGTTCGCATAATTTGACAAGTCTAATGTACCTATTATTCTTCATAATCAACGTTCGTTGAATGGTGATTTATTTCTGAAACAGTTTTTTTCCCGGAATTGTTATAAAACATACATAACCTGAGTAACAAATACTCCTGAAACAAATACTGTTTCAGAATTAAATCACTGACATTATGACTTATTAAGTAAATTATGATCTTCGCAAGACGGCTGGCAAGAGCTGGATGAGAGTGGCCGAGGATCGTGCTCAGTGGCGTGCCATGGGAGAGGCCTATCTCCAGCAGCTGATGATGATGACGAAGTAAATTATGTGAAACATAACATCCCCCCATAAAGAGTTAGAGTTTAAGTTCTCAAACAGTTTCTCTCCATGATAACAAAACATTGAGCAATATGCTAGTTATATCGCAAGCTTCATTGAATTCATGGACGATTCGTGAACTGCGTAAGTGCTGCGAAAGAATCGATTCTGTTACGATATCAGTTTGCACATGCAACCACTTATTACAGTTAATTACGTAGTTGAGAATCGGATAGGACAAATTACTTTTATTTTAGATTAGAGCTTGTCTAACCTAAAATGACGCGTCTACTGAATAATCAGTTTATTTTGATGTGTGCGTGCAAACTTTGATCAATTATAACTGAAGATACACATTGCCGAACAAAATCCCCTTCAAAGAATGTCCGAACTTTTTTATTTGGATGCGTAACAATTAAAATCATCACCTACACAGAAATTTGAACCTAGTCTTTACTTTATTACAGTCGAATTTCGGTAGCGGCAAAACTCCACTTGACAGCTAAACTTGACAATTTCACGCAACGTTCTGAGAAAAAAGAAGGCCACTTTTATCAAAGTGGCGCTCATTTGGCTCGGACATTTTCGGGCGCGCGACTGTGGATCTACAGTTATAATTGATCAAAGCGTGCAAATATTAATTACGACTCTTCATCTGTTTTGGAGCGTCAACTATTCCGTGAACTATAGGTATGATCAGTGTGCAACATCACGATCGACAAATCGCATGAAAAATCCTGTGCATAAATGCGGTGGTGGGGCGCGTCATTTTAAATTAGACAAGCTGTACAATCTTTTTCACCCAACTGTCGAAGGAGGGTTATGTTTTTCGAGCGTATGTATTTATATATTATGTATGTATCATTCTTTGGCACGGCCTGCAGCCTAAACGGCTCAATGGGTTTTAAAGTGCGAGGAGTCATTAGATTCGTCTCAGTTGCGATATTGAAATGATTATATTGATTGAGGTATATATTTTACCGAAATTCCAATGGGAACGGGAATTTACAGGCGGTTTATTTTCCTGTAGTTTTGAAATTAAAATTATTTGCAATATTTTTTACTTTTTTTAATACGGCATGGATTTAAGTCCGCTGCCAGATGGCTCGGTTTTGTTTTGTTGATTTCATTATGTTTTGTAAATAAATTTGTTTTAAAACAAACAATGTTACTTCTCTTGTTAGTATTTCCGTTTTTGTTTGTTTCTTGTTTGTTTTATTTTGACCTCGCACGTTGTCCCCCTTTCGTATAAGTACATATAAAAAAATTATGGGTATAATCTTGGAAGTCGAATATACTTCACGTCCCACTGCAGGGCACAGGCCTTCTCTCAGAATGAGAGGGGTTGGGCCGTAGTTCCCATGCGGGCCCAGTGCGGATTGGGAACTTCACACATACTATTGAATTTCTTCGCAAGTGTAAATTGCAGATGTAATTCCGAAAAACTCAGAGCTGCGAGCCGGGATTTGATCCTACGACCCTCTGCTTGAGAGGCCATAGGGCAAACCACGGCTTCAAATTTTATTGCGATCACATAATTTTTAATGTGCTAACATTTTTCCGTTCGTTTTTTCATTTCATGTTTTCCTTATTCGTCAAAATTCTGAGTCGTAATAATTCTATGCAGCACAGATAGTATTGTCAAATGACCGCGAGCAACTCTGTAATTGTGAAGATGCTGTCCAAGTCAAAGGAAATTTGTTTATGTCGCAACAAAACGACAGTAGTGCCATCTAGTTACTAACATAAGAGAATTTGGTTTTTTTATGTTAGTGAAGCCAGACAAACGAACTAGTGGGTCACCTGATGTTAAATGAACACCACTGTCCATAGACACTCGCAGCGCTTTACGCGATACCAGTGTGTTGTCGGCCCTGCAGAAAATTGTACACTCGCCTCTTAAAGGCACCCAGGTCGTAACTCGATGGGAAGACCCCAGTGGGAAGCTAGCTAACTTGGTTTAAAAAAATCAGTTCGTCACCGCAACAAAGTGTTTAATTAAGTATCAGTTTATTTATTCTTTGTTTTACCATATAAGACGACCGGATGGTCTAGTTGTTAGAGAACCTGACTATGAAGCTTGAGGTCTCGGGTTCGATTCCGGGTCGGGGCAGATATTTTGTGTGAAAAATACGAATGAATGTGCTCGAGTCTTGGATGTTTAATATGTATTTGTCAATATATTAAGTATGTTTGCCCGTTGTCTAGTACCCATAGTCAAGTTTTGCTTAGTTTGGGACTAGGTCAATAGGTGTCAATTGTCACATGATTTATTATATTATTGTTATTATTATAATCATTTAAAAGATGTTTCAAAACCCATCGACAATCTGATAACAACCGTATCTTGACTATCATTGCGCTGGTAAATATTTATTTTTAATTACGAATAAAAAAATGTCAAGGCGAGTTTCACATGCGCAACGGTTTTGTATCACCGTAGGTACAAATACTATTATTAAGATCAAGCAAAAAGTTCTAACGATACTTATTTCGGGATGCCTTGGTTTCGCATAATTTAATAAGTCATAATAAAATAAATAATAATGAATATCACGAGACAATTCACACCATTGACCTAGTCCCAAACTAAGCAAAGCTTGTGATAATGCATCATTCTTCATAATCAACGTTATTTATTTCTGAAACAGTATTTATTCAGGACTTTTTTAATGCTATCAAAAAGAATGCAGTAGGTTAGGTTAGGTTTGTTTTATAACAATTCCGAAAAAAAATGTTTCAGAAATAAATCACTTAATGACTAACGTTGATTATGATGAATGATACATTATGACTTGTTAAATTATGCGAAACCATAGAGACCCATATATTTTATGTGCAAGGGCCCTTATTATTCTATTATTATTATTTTTCTCTTTAATATTAATTGTACCTCGGGCTTTTTTCTATTACGACATTATGTCAGCCAGTCGTTAGCTATAGGTAACGCCACCAGAGTTGAGGCCACGCACACAACCACATCTCATGTAATGACAGCGGGATTTTGACGTTGTGTTGACGTTAAACGCCAACTCAACTCTGGTGGCGTTACCTATACTGGTTTAGTATTTGTAAAAAAGAGTAGGTAGGTACTCTATAGATTTAGTTAAGTGGCATGCAACTCTTCATGGAGCGAAGAGGCATGTTTAACAAAGTAACGCCACAGTTAGAGGTGATGCATATCTAAAAGCTACTTTCATCGTCTGTGTCAATTACATTTTTGCTCGAAACGTCAAACAAAAAAATCGCTTTCGCTCTATAATTAAGCCAAAAACAACTTAAGGGAAAAAAGCCGTATTCATTTTAATTTGTCGTGAGGATTTGTGTCCTTTTTAATGTTAAGGGTGATTTATAACCTCGTTTTGTCAACGCTATGTCGACTGGGTTCTCTGGAAGATAACAAAATGGAGAAATGTTTTCATTTCGCTTGACACCAATTAGCTTGTTTCTTTATGTTAATTGGAAATTTCAAGCTAGAACCATTTGAGGGTAAGTGTCTGCACCTTCTGGTTTTTGTATATAAATCATCATCATCATCATCCCAGACTATACTTCATTTAATTTAGAATTGAAAACCACAACATCATTATATTGCGGCTCGTCAACTGTTTCTTGCCTAGCAACTAGTACGGTACAATAGTCTGGGAGCCGCAAAATAAAATTGTTTTAATGTCACTTTATTTGCGTGTCGTCAATTGTTACTCTAGTACAAATTGTAAAGAGATTACAGTTCACGAGCCGCAATATAATGTTGTTGTGGTTTATAATTCTAAATTAAATGGAGTATAGATACGCCCCACTGCAGGACACAAGCCTCTCGGATGAGGCTTGGGCCGTAGTTCCCACGCGGGACCAGTACGCATTGGAAACTTCACTCACACCACTGAATTTCTTCGCAGGTGTATGGAGCTTTCCTCACGATGTTTTCCTTCACCGTGAAGATGGTGATTTTGAAATTTTTTTGCATGTAAATTATGAAAAAGTCAGATTTCAGAGTGTGAACCTACGACCCTTTGCTTGAGAAACCATAATAGGTTAAACCTAGCCTTACTAAGCGTACCACTATAATGACTTCAGTATCCTTTGTATCAATTCAGATTTTTGTCTATCTAAGTATATGCCAAATTTCATTTAAATCCGTTCAGCTATTATTGCGTGATTGCCTAAAAACCGGCCAAGTGCGAGTCGGACTCGCGCACGAAGGGTTCCGTATCTAGTATAAAAACGGTAAAAAAACACGTTTGCTGTATAGAAGATTGGAAGCCCCCTTAAATATTTATTGTATTTTCATTTAATTACTTATGTTTAAAGTGAATATATAACTAAATATTCTGCGAATATTTCAAGCGTTTACCTGTTGCCGTTATCAATATCGAGCAAAAACGAGCAAAAAAAAATCATGTTTGTTGTATATTTATTTTATTCTGTTTTTTAGTATTTATTGTTATAGCGGCAACCGAAATACATCATCTGTGAAAATTTCAATTGTCTAGCTATATACGGTTCGTGAGATACAGCCAGAAGACAGATGGACGGACACACGGAGACGGAATGACGGACAGAAGGACGGACAGCGAAGTCTCAGTAATAGGGTCCCGTTTATACCCTTTGGGTACGGAATCCTAAAAACATTCAAACACCCAAACATATTCACAAACTTTCTCATTTATAATATTAGTAGGATTCTCCTAAAAAACCTTCATTTACAACGGCAAAAATTTATCTTTTCAAAAATTCAAAGCATCCGAGATGATTTAAAAATAACTCTCAACCCTCTCGAACCGAAACATTGTTATATTACTGAACAGTATCGAGTATAACCTAAAAATTCCCCCCCGTCCCTTACACAATTAGGGCAAATATTTAAAAAGGTTTATCAGGAATTTCGTCCCGACGAGAAATGATAGGTCGGTAATGACAATGACCCAAAATGGCCCTCACCTAAAGGGACAAATAAATCTTGTTCCATTTTATTTTGGCCCTTTTAATAATGCGAAAAAGAAAACATCATTACTAGAAAGCCCACCAGTGAAAGTCGATGGGAAATTGGAAAAAAAATGGGAAAGGAACTCCCCTAATACTTCTAAAAGCACTTCATTATGGGGTAGTAAATTATTATGTTAAGCTTGTCGAGTTAAGGCTGCGGTTTTTCACAAGCGTCGCGACCTGCAAGCCACACAGAAGAGACGTGGGACGGGGACGCGTCGCAGTCCGCGTCGTTTGTTCGCAGGCCGCGTCTTCGCCCCGACTCTTTCTGCTCTGGATCGCGACGCTCTTCTATAATCATTTATCGGGCCGCGACTGCGACGCGCCCCCGTCCCACGTCTCACAGCGCTACAGCCGGCATGTCGCCACCATACTACTGGTTTAATTATCCTTCATCACCATCTAGACCTATATACGTTTCACTGCAGGGCAGAGACATCTTCTCAGAATGAAAGCGCTCGGGCCGTAGTTTCCATGCGGGCCCAGTGTGGATTGGGAACTTTACACACAGCATTGTGAGAAATGTAAAGAAAAGTGTCAAGTAAAAAATATTAGGTGTTAACAAAACAATCTGTCGTCTTGTGCATTTATTTTAATGTTTTTTTTTTTAAGTGGTTATCTATGAATTCGTATGCAACATTTCCTAGAGTTAAGGATTGCAGAAATGTTCATTTTTATTTTAGATTGACTGCAAGTAATGCTCTTTGCCTTCTGATATATAATTAACAATAACGACTTTTGGACATTTTCGAGAAGAAAAAAATTACCAGCAGTGCTACGGTGACACATTGCCTGCTGTTCCGACATGCAATCGGCAACGATATTATAACTTTAAGAAGATAGATAGATAGACAACCAGGAACGTTAAAAAAAATCCCATCCCACTAATATTATAAATGACAAGCAATGTGAAGCTGTTGGAATGTTTGTTAGTCAATCATGGATAACGGCTGAACGGATTTGGATGGAATTTAGTATAGAAAAAATCTGGATCACCGCTTCCCGCCCGTCTTCATGGCGTGCCCTTACCTAGCCAAGGTTCATAGCAGTGAACATCCTTCACCTTATCCACAGGGCAGGCTTTGTGTAGACAGTTCCCGCATAAATTTACAAAATGATCGATTGAAGACGGCGTTTTTTCCTCTGCCCAAGGGACTCTAAGATTAAAATGTTTTGCGTGCAGGAATGGGTGATTTGGAGCCTTATTTTGGTAACAATAGGGATTAATTTGAGATGAGCATCATAAAGAGCGTATTTTAAAATGGAAGAGGGGGTGGGGGGTTGGTTCCAAATGAGCAAAAAGTGTTTGTATAAAATTGGTTGTGAAGTAGTTATTTTTGGAGCAGAGTTTCAATACTAAAAAAAAATTAAACGAACACTAATGCATTCATCATCATCATCATCATCGCAGCCTATATACGTCCCACTGCAGGGCACAGTCCTCCTCTCAGAATGAGAGAACTTGGGGCGTAGTTCCCACGCGGGCCCAGTGCGGATTGGGATCTTACTGATAAATAAAATAAATAAATAAATATTAGGGGACAATCTTACACAAATCGACCTAGTCCCAAACTAAGCAAAGCTTGTACTATGGGTACTAGACGACGATAAACATACTTATATAAATAAATAAATACTTAAATACATAGAAAACATCCATAACTCAGGAACAAATATTCGTGCTCATCACACAAATAAATGCCCTTACCGGGATTTGAACCCAGGACCTCTTGCTTCGTAGGCAGGGTCACTACCAACTAGGCTAAAGCGGTCGTCCGAAGCGATGCATTAATTGATGGAAAAATAAAACTAGTTTCGTATTCTTGGGTCATACACATCCCGCTCAGTTTCGAATCGTCTATGTAGCAAAATGCCCAGTGACGCAAATTGACCAAGAAGCCAAATATCATACGTCATATTAGCCCTTTGCCCCATTAGCATAACATCCATAACGCAGAACAACAAAATAGCAATTAGTCCGTGTAGCATAATGTCCAAACTACATATTGTCAAAAACGCTATCACCCAGAAAAGTAAATCGTCAAATCTTATTGAAAGCAGTTAGCCAAAGTAGCAGAATAACCAAAAAGTGTGTTCGTGTTTCAACTGGCCGGTTATAATTATCAATTTAGATCTACCTATTCAACGCAATATCTCTTATATCGTGAAATACGCGACATCATATTTTTTGGACGTTCTGCGATTTTGGCGTTCAGCTTTAAGGGCGTGTTGCTATCAGGCCGTGCCCCTTCATAGACGTTATGCGAATTGGGTATTTTATGATGAAGACATCTTCACACAATGGACAATTAACATAATTGGACATACGCTTTTTAGACCATCTGTATTGTGGCCATTTTGCTTCATAGACGATTCGGTACTGAGCGCACATTTTTTCGTTCGCGTCTGTTAAGAGTCTTTTGCCAATATTTTTTAGTCAAGTCAACATCTGCATCTGCATGTGGAACGCCTTGCCAACTTATGCCCATTTAAATAAATCTTAAGTTTGCTGAGTCGTTAATTTTATGCCCAAAGGAGAATTTTCTTGCCATTTATTATAATTGCCGATGTAGCGATAATAGAAATACACGTTACCTATGTATAAATTTCAACTGACTATCTATTACGCTTCTTGAGATGCAGCCTTGTCACGGACAGACGGACAGTATAACAACATTAATAGGGTTCGTTTATCACTCTTCATGTACAGAACCCTAAAATTAAGTGTTATTTTAAATCAATTTAAAAGTTAATTTACGCGTAGAAAATTCGAAGAAGCATGCCGATCTGGCTCGGCCCAGGTTGAAGGACGAATATAATTTATGAAGATATCTAGGTTAAGTGTATTTAGAACTTGCCTAAATACTCAAGTAAATATTTTCTTAATTACTGAATATTCATGGATCAGTGTAAAGAAAAGAGAAGCGGAAAAAATACAGGCCCACCAGTCTCTGCCTGTTCACCAGCCTTTCTGTCATCCTCCACCCCAACGGCTTAAATCTCGGCACCCTGCTTGTGTAACAGCCCAAAACCTAGGGGATTTTGACATCGGACAGAGGTGGAAGGACGAGTGGAATACACGAACTACTGGAACTGCCCTGCCAACTATAGACCCCACGGTTAAAACAGATGGTTTCAGTCTACCACGCAAGCTCTGGTGTCGCTTAAACAGACTGAGAACAGGGCACGGACGCTGTAACTACTTCCGACACAAGTGGGGTTGGCGGGACTCGGCCCTCTGCGAATGCGGCGAGGAGGCTCAAACTATGGAGCACATTGTACAGCGCTGCCCTCTACACTCATACTCGGGCTCCCCTGGAGATCTGTACAATCTGACACCTGACGCAATCTCGTGGCTAGGGACCCTGAATGTGGATTTATAGCTAGTATGTAGTTTCTTTCTTTAGTGTAATTGTTTAATGTTTTACGCCATACGATTAAATAAATAGTGTAGTAATACATTAAAAAAAAACCTACTTATTTAATGGCCAGGCACATAAAAAACCCCTAGTGGTTTGACCTATGGTCTCTCAAGCAGAGGGTGGTGGGTTCGACTTTATGCTCGCGCCTCTTGAGTTTTTGCGTGTCACAGTGTTTGCGTACCTACTCCTCCGAAACGGATTGACCGACTTTTATAATTTTTTTTCTTTATTTGGTAGGTCTGCGAATAGGTCGTAGGCTATTTTTTATACCCCTATTCTTCGCAGACGGAGTCGCGGGCAACAGCTAGTAATAATACGTACATTCGATGTATAATAATTTTTCAACAAAAAAAATATAACATTAAATTAGTAAAAACACATAGGTACATTATAGGTACGTTCATTGTTGACTAATTCAGTAATTGGTGTTACATATAATTTCAGCTATTTACAAAGGTATATATTTATTATTTTTATCATATTTTCCGATTTTTATAACGTAAAATTTAAATTTACAAAAAACCAGAGAAAATGTTCGAAAATCATTGAAGCCGTGAGTGGATGAAGGGGTTATGTACATTTTTGCTAAGTCATAATTTATGACTTAGCACAACTATGCTTAGCACCTTCATTTAAGGCATAAAACCGAAAATCGAAAAACGTACATAACCCCTTCATCCACTCACGTTTTCCATTGATAGCTTCATGAATTGTGAGCATAAAATATATCCGAATATGGTGACCAATTTGAAACAAACCCTGAATCAAGTTGGACCATGCCAAATTTTATTATTCCTGCTTTGATTCCTCCAAATTCTTTTCAAGTCAAAATTAAACCAGAAAAATAAATTCTCGTTTCCATTGCCCATTGGAAAGTAAAATGTGTTTACAAACTCGGATGTGTCCAACAGGTAAAACTTGGCCTGTCTCAAAAACTTCATTTAACTTCAATTGTTTCAGCGGCTTTTTTGTCTTTTAAGGAGCACGGCAGTGCCTCTGCCAAGTCAAGCCACTCGCAACGCTGTGTAGTTTAATCATCATCATCCTAGTCTATATACGTCCCACTGCGCGCTGGCCCGGTGCGGATTGGGAACTTCAAACACACACCATTGAGTTTCTTCTCAGGTGCAGGTTTCCTCATGATGTTTTCCTTCACCGTAAAGCTCATGGTAAATTTCAAATATAATTTCGAACAGAGGTACGAGCTCGGATTCGAACCCATAGATACAGTCACGAGCTGTAATTTCGGGCCCACTTAAGGTTGACAGTTCTGTCATGTTGTATAGCAGGGGTTCCCAACCTTTTTTTGGTCATGGACCACTTTTATATTATTCTTGTTAGCAGGGACCACTATGTAGGTGTATACTTAATAAAAATAATAAACTGTAATAATCAAACTGAAACTTTAATAAAAACTCAATGGGAAATTAAAATTTAAAATCATTCGCGGATCATATTTTGGCTTCTGCGGACCACTGGTGGTCCACGGACTACTAGTTGGGAACCACTGTTGTATAGGAATTCAAAGGATATTTTTTCGAAATTGGTCCCAAATTAAAGCACGCGACCGTACAATGGCAGTTACTGATCTTAGTAGCTTGAATGCGAAGTATTCCGTTCACATTTGAACAATGTTAATTTACGGGACTTGGCATTTTTTTAAATACATTGTTTTTGTTGTTTTTCAATTATCTTATTCCAATCTCGATGGGCTTGCAAACAATTTGTTAGGAGTTTAATTGTCGTCTTTGTTTCCAATATGATTAATAGATGGAGTTAGCTTGAAGAATAGAACGTTTGAATTGGCTTTATCTCTCGAACAACAGATGGGACTCATTTATAATTAGAAGATAGCAATCCTTATTTATACAGCATGTTAAATTACATCGACCTTCCTAAGAGTACGCTTCTATAGAAGCTAATCTGACTATATGCGTTCGCTTTTTTTTTAATCGTGGGGCGTAGCATTCTGAGTAAACATTATAAATAGCATATTATTATGAAAAGATCATCATCATCAGCCTACGCTCGTCCACTGCTGGACATAGGCCTCTCCCATGGCACGCCACTGAGCATGATCCTCAGCCACTCTCATCCAGCTCTTGCCAGCCGCCTTGCGAAGATCATCACTCCACCGAGTCTGAGGACGTCCTACGCTACGTTTGCCGATCCGAGTGATAACTGGTGCCTAGGACTTACCGAATTACCTATTTTTTAGCCTGTAGTAAATTAGCAACATCATTATTATTATTTTTCAACAAAACGCAGAGCAGCGCAGAGCGGTGGCGCGCGGTGCGCGTTTGGCAGCAGCCGCCGTGGCGTGTGCTCCGTGATGAAGGGCTACGGACTAGCCCGAAACATGACTAGCTAAACTTGATCATAGACGTGAGTTATCCGTATTTTTCACTAGGATTGAGTCTCACGGTAGTTTTATGTTTAAAAGAACAAAACGTTTAACTTATTTTTTTTACTTAATTTATTTTCAAGTTTTTATTTCGTTACTTAATATTCCTCATTATAATTGGATTACGATTAGCACGCGCGGAAGCTAGGTAAAACTAAACAGGAAGATTTATATTTAAATTATGCTTTATTAAATAGGTACTTTTAACGTGTAAAAGAAATAGCAGATAAAAATTAAATAAAAAGTTCTTTATAACGGATACATTAAAATGAGCTTCGGCTCTAAGACGCTTAAAAAACACCGTTTACTTAGTTCATTAAGTGCCTCATTATTATAGAAGGTTTCTTTCCTGACAATTTGTTGCATGGTTGAATCGTTAAAATACCTAAAAAATAATATATTTTCCTCCTGAGTTACAAATTCCTAAAAACATACTAAATTCAGGTTTGGTTCGTTGAATTTTAATCAGCATAAATAATTAAGGAGCATTAAACACATTTAAACCCGGGGATCACGCGAAAATCCTCCATTATTATTCGCATCTATTTGACCCAAAGCATTAGTAAAATTAGGATTGTAGTACATGTGTATGCTACACATAATTATATACTTGCTCTGAGCGATTTATAGTCGACCAAGTAAGTGCTTTACTTTATTACTGAGGCTCCGCTGTCCGTTCGTCTGTCACCAGGCTGTATCTCATGAACCTTGACAGCTAGACAGTTGAAATTTTCACAGATGATGTATTTCGGCTGCCGCTATAACAGCAAGTACTACAAAACAGAATAAAATAAATATTTAAGGGGGCTCCCATACAACAAACGTGATTTTTTTTGCTCGATATTGATAACGGCAACAGGTAGACGCTTGAAATATTCACAGAATATTTAGTTATACCTAATAGAGATTTTCCTGGCACGAACGAATACTTTTCCTTCTAATACTTAGTTTATCGATATCTTATAAGTGGCCTTATATCAATGAAACACGTTTGAAAATATAGAACAAAAATACCAAACCGAATCGATGTTATTATTATGTCAAATCTCTAAGTATATTTATAACTAGCTAGTGCCCGCGACTTCGTTCGCGTTAATCATTGATGCTCCGCTCCTATTGATCGTAGCGTGATGTTATATAGCCTATAGCGATCTTTCGATAAATGGGCTACCTAACACTGAATGAATTTTTCAAATCGGACCAGTAGTTCCTGAAATTAGCGCGTTCAAGCAAACAAACAAACTCTTCAGCTTTATAATATTAGTATACATAGATATTAGTGGGAACATGAAATAACAAATATTTCAATCCCACTCTAATAAATACTGTTGGCAACCCAACAATAACATTATTTCTCTGTGTCAGAGTGAGAGAGAGAGCAGATATAGACGCTTCTCTCCCTCTGGCACAGATGTATTAATTCTTTTCCTACCGTGTTACTATTACGTTGTCTGGTGTGCAAATAAAACAAAAAATTCAAATCGCAGTTATTTATTCATACAAACCTTCAGGGCTTCAAACCAGCCCCTCAGTTCATATCGTGAGTTTAACAAATACAGCTTAGTAAAATATGTATAGCGTCGCTAGTAGAAAGATAACAGCTTTAAAGCATCGGGCTGCGTATTAACAAAACCGTCACAACACGGCTAAGCCGTTAAGTGGGGATGAAATCAAAACAGCCGCGATTAGAAATACGCCGCACATACGTTACATCTGTTTACGAAACTGGGAGCGTGATTCCGGACTAAATTATTAATGTGCGATGTGCGGTGTGCGACAGCTCCAAACCTCAATGTTTAAGGGTGCACGTCGAAGTAGTTACATACAGGGTGGAAAGATCGGCTTAAGCTCAAAGAACTGACTTTCCCGAAATGCAAAAGGCACGCTTTTCCAAAATGTACACTAGTCAAAAATGTCATCTTCACCACAAAGTTTTCCTTAGATGAAGATCCTAAGCTATGATGGCGATGTTAACATTTTTACCTACATATGTACCTAGATAAATCCTTCGTGCTCGTGCATTTTTACCGTTTATCGAATAGTTTATATATAGGTATATAGTACGCACTTTTCCAAATCTAGTGCTCTATTTGAGAAAGTGCACCATTTGAGAAAGTGCACTTTTTGGGAAAGTGCACCTTCTGAGAATGAGCTCTATCTGAGAAAGTTACCAATTGGGAAGTGCACTTTTTGAGACAGTGCGCCTTCCGAGAAAGTGATCTTTCTAAACATGTACCCTTAGAAAAAGTGCACATTTCGAGAAAGTAAGTTTTTTGAGCCTAAGCCGAAAGATCGAACGCCACATGGAAGGCAAATAAATAGGTACCTTAAATATTGGAAATAGCACTTTGTATAAATAGGAGTAATAATTTTGTAATTAAAAAAAAATACTGCAATTATGGATTTTTGAAAAATAGCTTGTCTTAGTCGGGACTCGAGCGAGGTCAAGTGCTACAAAAATAAGATGCCGTATTTTATGATTATACCTAGAGATTTTCCTGGCACGAACGAATACTTTCTCTTCTAATACTTAGTTAATCGATGTTTTATAAGTGGCATTATATCAATGATACACATTTTAAAATATAGAACAAGAATACCAAATCGAATTGATGTTATTATTATGTCAAACAATAACCACAAGTTGTTTGTGCCAGAAAAATATCTAGGTATATTTATGATGGTTACTGATTAGGTCCATTATGTCTAAATAGCATACACAATGAAAATAACCGAAGGCCATGAAAACTGTCAATTATGTGTTCATTAATATTTAAGGTAGTTGCCCTCCATTTGGCGCTCGATCTTTCCACCCTGTATACATTTTATCTAGCTGTGGTAGCTTAGAAGTGGCGTGGCGCTGAAACAATTCGATTCATTGTGAGATTTTTTTTACGTAGGTAACGTCTTTGATCACAATTACGGCGGTGTCTGTAGGTACACCAAGGGTCTTCACCACACGACACCCATCTACGCGAAGTCGATTACAGACTCAAAAGCAGCTATCGAATAACCTGACAAAGGATATTTTTAAAGCTAGTAGTATTTTCAATAATTACAATGGACATTGTAACTTATCACTAAAATAATAAGGTTGAATTTCCAAGTCAATGCATGTGGCGCTATATCAACTCTACCTTATTAAGGATTAAAATGAGTATCAAAGTTTTTCGTTATTAACCATAACTGATTAAGCCGCTTCGTACGACGGCCTTTAAACATTTTATGTTGTGTTGGCATAAACAATATTCAAACACTATAATTATTTTCCAGAACAAGTGACACTAATACGTGAACATCAGTGTCATTGCCAACTGGTTGTCGCTGGCATTTCTGACACGTAATATAAATTATTAGTAATTGCGATCCTACTAATATTAAATTTAAAAATAACAAAAACGCAAAAAAAATGAGTTAACCAACCGAACTTGCTGATCGTAAGAGTTACTGATAGATAAGATTCGTTTGTCTCGTTTAGGTTCATTTCGTCCACATTCCCACTTCGTCCACATTCCTATTTCGTCCACATTCCCATTTCGTCCACATTCATCATTCGTCATTGTAGTGGTAGAGCCATGTTGTAGCTAGCCGCTGCATCACGAATGGGCCGGCTCGTCCGGGGCAGTACCACCCTCTCACAGAACACCGGCGTGAAGCAGCAGTACTCCTGCTGCGTTTCGTACGGTCAGTGAGAGCGCCGGGGGCCCAATACCTCTCCCCCTCCTCTATTCCCTCCCCTTTTTTCTCTCCCTTTTAGGGCCGACAACGCACTGGCATCGCCTAAAGCGCTGCGGGTGTCTATGGACAGTGGTGATCATTTAACATCAGATGACCCACTAGTTCGTTTGTCTAGCCTCTTTAACATAAAAAAAAAATCCCATTTCATCCTTGTCCCACTTCGTCCACGTTCCCATTTAGTCAACATTCCCATTTCGTCAACATTCCCGTTTCGTCCACATTCCCATTTCGTCCACATTCCCACTTATTCAACATTCGTAGCCTATTTTAATGCGGTTTTCGCTATCACTTAGCTTAATTCTCAGGGAAGATATAAATTATTTTTGTGATTAAGGTATTCATGTTAAGAAAAATACTTGCTAAGCACGGTGCAGGGTCAATACTAATCAGATACACTACCAATTTCATTACTATTTTGTTCGAAATGGGATTGCGGACGAAATGGGAATGTGGACGAAATGGGAATGTGGACGAAATGGGAATGTGGACGAAATGGGAAGTGGACGAATCGGGAATTGATTGCGGACGAAAAGGGATTGCTGACGAAGTGGGAATGTGGACGAAGTGGGAATGTGGACGAAATGAACCTAAACGGTTTATCTTTGAATAATACTTAAAAGTAACAATTACGGGGTACTGGGCCGGCTTTTTTGGAGTCAGTCAAAACATCCTTCATTCCTTCCTTCCTTCATTTTTTTTAATAAAATATAGGCTTGCGTTTGACCACGATTACGCCTGATGGAAAGCGAAGATAAGGCCTACGATGGAGTACGCTTGCCTACTAAATGCTCATTCACCCTAGACTGGAAAACAGTCACAGGCAGGGAATTCCACTCCTTAGCTGTATTTACTTATATACCTAATTAAAGGAATTGAAGTTTCATGAACTGCACGTAATATAAATAATTTAAACTAAATTCAACAATCACGTATTTCATGCACGAAATAAATATGGAGTGCATACGCGTGAATATGCATCGTTGCATATTTATAGGTTAATAATTTTATATAACATAATGTATAAGAGTTTTGGATCTGACATTTTAATACCGAGTATTTTATACTAAGTAAAAATACTGGAAGATGACCAAATTGTTGTTTATGATATTTTGACAATGGATAAAAGAGGCAGTAGCAGAAGATCCACAAATTGTTAAGTTGTTACAATTAAGTACGGTCTTAAAAATAGAGTTACGTCTTCTAATAAAAATACTCGTCATAATTGAAAGTATTTAAGGACCAGAGAAATAAAATATTGATATAGTCTTTAAATTAAAAGTACCACGAGAATTTTATTGTAGAATAATAAAAAAAAAACAATGTTTATTCTCTAAATGCAAATTTATATTGCAATTTTTATCATGAAATAAATAAATCTAATCTAATTTATTGAGCCGCAAAGGGCCCTTTGCCAGATTTTTTTATACTACTAGCGCTTTCCAAAAGGCTAACATTGCTAAAGATGCGGCGCAAGAAAGTTAGCAACAAGCCAAAGTCATAATAATATCATATTTTATTTCCTTATCCACATGTCATATATCAGCCAAAAGACGTCCACTGCTGCACACAAGTCTCCCTTAAAAAGTTTCACAAAAAATCGGTCCTGGCACAAGAAAAATTAAAAAAAAAAATTATAATTCATGCAATTTACATAATTGGTTAGACCTGAGTTAACTGTATAACTTCGATTTAAGTGCTAATTCAGGGATAAATATAATAAAACTATCATCCATAACCCCGGGTTAGCGATTTTTTTAACCCTAGACATTCCAAGAGGTTTAGTAAATAAAGCTTAATTTATTGAATAAGGCGTTACTTTGCGGAGGTCCATATCCCATATCAATGAACTGAAACAATTACTTTGCTCACCCGCGACTTAACCTACCTGAAGTCGCGGGTGAGCAAACTAATAGTTTCAGTTCATTAAATAAAACTCAACACAGGACCGCCTGCACGGTCTACGTCTCTATGTAATATCTTACATAGAAGAAATAAACCAAAGAATTGGTTAAATGTATCTATGATGATACCAAAAGGTCAGAGAGTAGTCTCTACTGGCAATAATAATGAATGAATAAATCAGATTCTTGACAATTCATCGCACAAGAGCTCTCAATTTTCAAGTGAGTGTTTCTTACAAGTACCCTTGACCCTACTTGTAGCCATTCGTTAGGGTTCTGCGCTAAAATGACAGAGCCTTAATATTAAACCAACAGCACCTGTCGTACCTTTTACTACAGGAACCAAAAGAGTTTTGCCTCCTAAACACGGAAAAATATTTATTATAATTTATTTCTCCATATTTAAAAAAATACAAGAAACTAAAAAAAGTATCTGAATTTACCAATATTACCACAGAATAGATATGTTTCCATTGCCTTTTTCACCAGAAAAAAGAGCTGTAATTATTTTAAATTTGATAACAACCTCAACGTCAGATTAACGTCTTCACTTTTTTTTAATAGAGACTAGACAAAAGTAATGGATCCATTGTGTGGTAGTTTTGGAGTTACGCCTTTTTAGAATACGCACATCTTAAAAATAATCCTAGTGAAAATTTAAAACTATCAGCGTCTTTCTCTTTCCAAACAGAATACAGAGAACGAATCAAATTATAGTCTTAAAAATATGAAATGTTGTCAATTATATGCGTGACTAGACGGGTATGTATTACAATACCGAAGTACGAAAGACCGAATGTATTAAAACATCGAATGGGTCAAAAGACCGGCACGATTTTTTTCTGAAACCGTTAACTTTTTAAGATTGTTATAAAACAAACCTAACCTAACCTAATGGGTTCTGTATGATGCCGTTTTAATAAATTCTGAGAAGTTTACGGTTTCAGAAAAAAATCGTGTCGGTCTTTTGACCCATTCGATGTTTTAATACATTCGGTCTTCCGTACTTCGATATTGTAATACATACCCGACTAGACATTGAAGTATTTTATACTTTTTTTGAGCTCATTCGGGAGTGGTTTATGTTATGTACGACCGGTTATTGTCGACGTGGAATGAAAGACAATACAATAATGTACGATTTGATAATTCGTGCCCTATTGACAATTACTTGGTGGCACGAACTATCTGGTCGTTCAATTTGGATCGAGAAATTGGGTTGGAGTTGGGTGCTACGCACAATCTCTGCGATAAAAAATATTTGGAGCAGTTAAATGAATGAACGAAACGAAAGAGCCGTGAAAGTAATAACTATAGCTAAACCGTTTAAAAACTTTGTAACGGCTGAACTGATTTTGATGAATCATATTCTAAGAACCATCGTCAAGAAACCTACTTTCAAAAAAACCGCATCCAAATCGGTTCACCCGTTTAAGAACTATGATACCATGGACAGACATACACACACACACACATACGCGCGCACGCGCGCACACACACACACACACACACACACACACACACACACACACACACACATAGCGGTCAAACTTAAACATAGGGGTTAAAAATAGGGCCTTTTAGCCATATAAAGACGCCTCACACTTTTCTTCCTGTTATAACTAATTCTTGGATGACACCTCTGGTGTATTAGTGCGATTCACACTTTTCCAATGTATACCTAACTGTTTGTTTTTTTTACAGGTACGCGTCTTCGCAAGCCGCAGAAGTAGTAAAGTTGCACAAGTAACTATTGTTTTATTACGTTCTACTTTTGTATTGTTAATTATTGTTTTATGTGTAATAATAATGTATCAACTTAGTAAATTTGTACGAACACTTCACGAACACGGAATTAAATATTTAATAACGAAGCTTACAATAGAAAAAGCGGTACTAAATTGCAATAAAATAATTACATATTGCTTTTTTAGCAGTTTGAAATATTTCACGGTTCATGCTTTTGCTGCCGGCTGTCAGATTCGAGACTTCTTCAGGTGCCACAAACGCACATGTTCGTGCGAATAGCTGCCAAACTATGACAGTGGCACTAGGCGATAATCACAAAAACGTATACATGCGTTCCGGATAGTGAATACGTTAATAATTACATTAAACATATTTCTTCATGAACTAAAACAATAGGGATGTTGACACCACCAATCAACTGACGTACTTTTTATGAGCTGTCAGAACACAATTCTCCCATAGAGTTTGAATGGCAATAGCAACTTATGACGTCACTGGTTCGCCAACTCAATCAACTAACTATTTTTATTGTTGTTTTAAAGACACAAAAAATTTTTTTTTTGAATCGAATTTAATCTGGTTTTCAGGGCTAAAAAAAGCGTTTTTTTACTGGAGTAGTGTCTTCGAACTATTTTAATGGCGTCAACATCCCCATATTACTTTGCTCGCCCGCGACCAAAGCAAAGCAAAGCGTGCGTGAGCAAAGTAAGTACCGTAAACTGGGGTTAATTTCAAATACAGGGGCTACTTTGGAAAACAGTTTTTACGCCGTGTTCTTATTTTTTTAGGCCATCTGTGGCAGTGAAATAACTACCTTGATAAATTACTTAACTTTTTACGTCATTTACTCAATCGAGCTATGAATATTTGCGTTTTTATAACCATTTAAAATCTATCAAAGTAGCCCCAAAATTATCTAAAGTAACCCCAGTTTACCGGTAATAGTTTCAGTTTTTAAATGTGGACCTCCACAAAGTAACGCCTGATTCAATAAATCATATTTCTTCAGTTTGTCCGTATGCAAACGCCGCCTTAAATTCGACTCAAAAAACAGTTGATCAGAGAACGACTTTATTAAGTTTGACACGCTATCTATACTAATATTATAAATCTGAAGACTTTGTTTGGTTGAACGCGCTAATCTCAGGAACTACTGGTTCGAAATGAAAAAATATTTTTGTGTTGTACAGTCCATTTATCGAGAAAGGCTATATAGCCTATATAACATCACGCAACGACCAATAGGAGCGGAGCATCAATGATTAACGCGGACAAAGTTTTAAAAAGAAAATTATTACCGTCTATGTCGCGTATCAAACAGTATTAATACTCGTACTTGCCAGATACTAGTAAATATACCTAGTACGCGACAGGGATCACTCAAGCGGCAGTATCGCAACTGGTCTATAAAGTGCATCGACACGTTAAACGCCGTATGATGTTTCCATAACCGGGTGGGACCATAGTAACTTAAGAATAGCGGGTGCAGTATATTTGAAGCAACACGGAAAGAACATGGTCTATTCACCCTTTTCGGAAATGAGACTTTAATCTCTAAATGTAGAGCTTGCAAAATACCTACTATAACTTACCATTGGATTAAATATCAGATCAGCACCTCTACCATGAGTTACACTAGTTTACAGTGACCGTACTCGCTAGCGACGGCGTAAATGATTTGTATAGAGAATTGTGTACAGCGCCTCTAGCGGTCACTTACGGAAGTACAATTCTCCATACAAATCATTTACGCCGTTGCTAGCGAGTACGGTCACTGTAAACTAGTGTAACTCATGGTAGAGGTACTGAGAATAGGTCGTTGGCTACTTTTTATACCCCTATTCATCACGGACGGAGTCGTGGGCAACAGCTAGTCTAATATGTAAAAATCTCATGTCACGGTGTTTGTTATCGAACTCTTCCGAAACGGCTTGACCGTTTTTTATGAAGTTTTTTCTCTATGTTTGGTAGGTCTGAGATTAAGTCATAGGCTATTTTTTACCCCTTTTCTTTGCGGACAGAGTCGCGGGCAACAGCTAGTATTGGAAAAAAAGCCGTTTTTCCGTGAATGAACAACAAATATACCCACAAACTCGCCCTAGTTTACATGCACGCAGTACTTTCGTATTTATAATATTAATATTATTCTATACTCCATTTAATTTAGAATTATAAACCACAACAACATTATATTGCGGCTCGTGAACTGTAATCTCTTTACTATTTGTACTAGAGTAACAATTGACGACACGCAAATAAAGTGACATTACAACAATTTTATTTTGCGGCTCCCAGACTATTGTACTGTACTATTTGCTCGGTAAGAAATAGTTGACGAGCCGCAATGTAATGATGTTGTGGTTTTCAATTCTAAATTAAATGAAGTATAGTTTCCGCTCTTGCACTGATCACGCAGCTTTACCAGAGACGGTAGTTTCAATTTCATTCATTGACACACACGATATGCTTCGAGCCGGACCGATCCCTATACCATGCCTGGCTCGTCATTAGTTTTGATATGGACTCAGAGCGGATCTAAATTGAAGTCACCGAAGGGAATTGGCTGATCGATTTTCGCGAAGGTTTATTTATCTTATCATCCGAGCCTATGGTGAAATCAAATTGGTGATACAAAAAAAATAATTTTTAATTAAAAAATAAAACCGACTTCAAAAAACACCCAAAAACTAAAACGCAAAAAATAAAATAAAAATTGAACCGACTACAAACAAAAAGCATAGAAATATCTTTCTTCTAACGGTGAAGCCACACGAGCGTAATTTTGTGAGTCGTGAGCGGCAGAATTTCGGTTCGCGCCATACAATATGCGGGCCATCCCGTGACACTCACATGACACAATGTATGGCGCAACCGAAATTCTGCCGCTCACAACTCACAAAATTACGCTCGTGTGGCCTCACCCTAATCTGTTTGAAGTCGGTGCCTCAGCTCGAGCCAGCAGGAGTGGTAGAAAGAAACCCAATAGATAGTACGTACGTAAGGTCGATGGCTAGGTCCACTCCTGCTGGCTCGTGCTGAGTCACCGACTTCAAACAGATTAGGGTGAGGCCACACGAGCGTAATTTTGTATATTTCTATGCTTTTTGTTTGTAGTCGGTTCAATTTTTATTTTATTTTTTGCGTTTTAGTTTTTGGGTGTTTTTTGAAGTCGGTTTTATTTTTTAATTAAAAATTATTTTATTTTTTGCTTTTTAGTTGTATTTGTACATACGTATTTGTTAGATACGTAGGATAAAATCATCAGTTTGACCTCCAAATAAGTTTGTTACAAAATCTATTTTTAATACAAGTTTTTTTTGCTCACTGTACTTTTTGCCCCTGGTTACCAAAGTACTCATAAAGACAAATCCAACGAGACCAAATTTAATAGGGTTACGTCGTTTTATTACGGAGTTCTTATGGTCACTTTCCAGTTCCATGTTCAGACCCTGGTTACCATCTAGGATCAAAGTACTCGTCAAGACGAATCAAACGAGCCCAAACTCGACGGGGTTGTGTCGTTTTATTGTGGAGTGCCTTTGGCCATCTTCCAGCGCCATCATCAGACCCTAGTTACCATCTGGGATCAAAATGCTCGTCAACACGAATCACACGAGCCCAAACATGACGGGGTTGTGTAGTTTTATTGTTGAGGCCTTTGGCCATCTTCCAGCTCCATCATCAGACCCTGGTTACCATCTGGGATCAAAGTGCTCGTCAAAACGAATCAAACGAGCCCAAACTCGACGGGGTTGTGTCGTTTTATTGTGAAGTGCCTTTGGCCATCTTTCAGCTCCATCGTCAGACCCTGGTTACCATCTGGGATCAAAGTGCTCGTCAAGACGAATCAAACGAGCCCGAACTCGATGGGATTGTGTCGTTTTATTGTGGAGTGCCATTGGCCATCATCCAGCTCCATCACCAGACCCTGGTTACCATCTGGGATAAAAGTGCTCGTCAAGACGAATCAAACGAGCCCAAACTCGACGGGGTTGTGTCGTTTTATTGTGAAGTGCCTTTGGCCATCTTTCAGCTCCATCGTCAGACCCTGGTTACCATCTGGGATCAAAGTGCTCGTCAAGACCAATCAAACGAGCCCGAACTCGATGGGATTGTGTCGTTTTATTGTGGAGTGCCATTGGCCATCATCCAGCTCCATCACCAGACCCTGGTTACCATCTGGGATAAAAGTGCTCGTCAAGACGAATCAAACGAGCCCAAACTCGACGGGGTTGTGTCGTTTTATTGTGGAGTGCCTTTGGCCATCTTCCAGCTCCATCATCAGACCCTGGTTACCATCTGGGATCAAAGTGCTCGTCAAGACGAATCAAACGAGCCCAAACTTGACGGGGTTTGTGACATTTTATTATAGAGTGCCTTTGGCCATCTTCCTGCTCCATCATCAGACCCTGGTTACCATCTGGGATCAAAGTGCTTGTCAAGACGAATAAAACGAGCCCAAACTCGACGGGATTGTGTCGTTTTACTTTGGAGTGCCTTTGGTCATCTTCCAGCTCCATCATCAGACCCTGGTTACCATCTGAGATCAAAGTGCTCGTCAAGACGAATGAAACAAGCCCAAACTCGCCGGGGTTGCGTCGTTTTATTACAGAGTTCCTATGGCCACCATCCAGCTCCATCGTCAGACCAGCTCCATGTTGCAATAATATTGCATTGTCATCCAATTTACACAAGCATGCAAAATTTCAATTCAGAAACCGGGAAGTGGGTCAAATTCAACTTGCAAGATTTGACCCGTTGAGGAGTTCCGTTGGCCATCTGTGATCTTCTTCATCAGATCCAGTTTACCTAATGACATTTTCTGAATGAAAATGCTTGACTAGATGCTAAAAATTCTAAAATCATCATAGTTGTGCCTATAAAATTTGAGGGTTTCCGTCGATTTACCCAAGATTCCATCATCAGATCTTGACTTGGTGCCAATGGGACCACCTCGGAAGTATCCTCTTTTAAACAAAAAAAGAATTTTGAAAATCGGCCTACAATTGGCGGAGATATCGATGAACATACATAGAAAAAAAAAAAAAAAAAATATAAACAGTGGAACATAGAACCTCCTCCTTTTTTTGAAGTCGGTTAATTAGTATTTCTTACTCAGTTAATGCTAGACAATATAATGCACTCACTCATTTGTTTTAACAAGTCTTATAAAATTCAAGGTGCCCATACATTGAGAACGTGATTTAAATTCAACTTCGGGAGCGTTCAAGTATTACGTAACGCAATTTTTGGAGATTTTTTGGGCCCCCCCCCCCCCATGTAATGCGCCATAACGTTTGTTTTCCTGTACCCCGCCCCCCCTAGTAAAACGTTACATAACCACCAAGTGACCATTTTTGCCTAAACATTTTGAGAAAAAAAATTAAAAACGTTTTAAAAACTGCGTGAGAGAATCCTCTCTAAGCGACCTTTAGAACGGTTAAAAAAAGCAATGTTAGGTAGGTACGTAACGCGTGTTCAAAAACCCCTCCCACCCCTGTAATGCGTAGTTCAAACCCCCCTCCCCCCAAATGCGTTACGTAATACTTGAACGCTCCCTTAGTATTGAACATCCTAAATTTTATCAGATTAATTTTAACAATTGAGTTAATGCATTAACAGTCCGGCAATTGTTCATTTTACATATTATCCTCAGAAAACACTCGTTACTACCCTATGATTCAGGCCTTGTCTCAAGCAAACGCAGCAAGTACTTAACCTGTCCATCTCAAAAATTTAACACACGTTTTACACACAGATTTTTCTGTTACCTTGGGAGTTTTCTGTACAATAAGATAAATGCTGCTTTGAATATATATCCCTTGGCTAAAATATCCTGCAAAAATACTGTCAAAAACTGGCTCCTCACTCTTGATTACAGTACAACTGAAAAACTTTTGGTTCCAATTGTATAATGTATAATATACACGCGCCCATGCAAACACTAACACACACACACACACACACACACAAACACACACACACACACTCGCACACACACACACACACACACACGCACACTCGTTAAATTTTTTATTAAGATAAATCTTTTCTTTTTATAGCTTTTGTACTCCACATGTTTTCTAGTTAGGTTCAGTTTTCACGGCATGACCTCTGTGGTTGCTGACATCTGGGTTTTGGAGGCCTGGTGACCTGAAATACAGGTTTCCCCTAGTTCAGGCACCAGTCTCCACCACACAAGTCTTGTACTCAGTTAATTGTAATTTATATTAGTGAAAAATTGTTGATTGTACTTACTGGAACTGTGGTGGATTGAATAAATGCTTTTTATTATTATTTATTATTATTATGTTGTCCACCATTAAATGAGTAAAAAACAGTAATATTGTATCACCATTTTGATTTCATCCTGTATACTGCAGAGCACGGGCTTCTTCTCAGAAAACGAGCAAAAAAATCAAGTTTGTTGTATGAGAGCCACCCTAAATATTTATTTTATTCTGTTTTTCAGTATTTTTTGTTATAGCAGCAACCGAAATACATCATCTATGAAAATTTTAACTGTCTAGCTATCACAGTTCAAGAGATTCAGCCTGGTGAAAGACGGATAGATGGACAGATGGATAGACGGACGGACGGACAGACAGCGAAGTCTCAGTAATAGGGTCCCGTTTTTACCCTTTGGGTACGGAACCCTATAAATGATGACGTTAAGTCCAAATGTACCATAATTCTAAACTTCTGTGCCGATTGACGGTGTCAACGTCCTAAGTATCTTAATTTCAATGGCAATGCTTTCCTGGTTGTATGAAATAAGAGTCGTTACTTAGTAAGGGCTCTTGCCCATACAAACGCCTCGGACAAACGACGGGTCTCATTAGCCGCAGACTCATTAGTGTACCTCGAATTAGTCCAGTAATCTGTTACACTATCATCCTCTTCACCTTATTTTTTGTTTACATCCTGGTAAAAAAGCACCAAATAAAATCCTATAAAGATGAGAGTACTTAAATTAGGTATTCGACCAAAATAAGCACCGCGTTTTCTTTGATATCCAGACATGGGAAAAGCAAAAAGGCAAAATTTAATGACAGGTAGGGAGTGCCTTTATCGGTATACTCGCTCAACCATCGATGCTTTTCCCATAATTATACAAGGATCGCTCCAAGTCCCTTTTGTAAAAATATAATTTCATATAAAGTATTAAAATTAAACGAAATAATAAATAAATTCTCTCCTTCTTTACCCTCGTAAAGCCCGCGTCAAATTTTGAATATCATAATTTGAAATATATTTTCAATCAAGAAAACTTAACATTTGCTTTGAGATAATGTATTAAATTTAGCATGTTGGGCCTTACGAGGTTACTGTAAATATTTTATAGAGCAATGTTACACATCACTCATCACCCAGCTATCATTTAAAATATGCTTTGCGTAAACTTTATCATATTTGTTTCCGAAATAAGCTGGGGGCTATCACTAGTATATGGGAAAAGCGTCGATAGTTGAGTTTATCGATAAAGGAACTCGCTACCACTCATTAAATTTTGCCCCTTAAATTCCTGTCTGTTGATATCCATTGAGTTTGACACATGGCTTAAGGCCACAACAAACCAGCAGCGCGGGGCGCCGACGGAGCGTTCCCAGCGCGGTCAATAACACCGAATAAAATACGGCGTGCCGCGCTGCCGGTGTGTGTCACCGTATATTTGCTCCGTCAGCGTCCCGCGCTCACGGTTTGTGTTGGCCTTTAAAGTAGCGGCATCGAGTGATGGCACTTTTGACAGCTAACAAACAATAATAGTGTTGCGAAACACTCCATTTTAGTATCGTAAAAAGTTCAGTCAAGTGCGAGAAGTATATTTTTATTAAGTTTATTAAAGAAAGAACGTATAAAAATGAAAGGCTATGTTCCATGATTAAGTAATAATTAATTATTTTAATCCAATTCATTATATCACTATTGTTCTTTGAAGAACAATCGTCAATGCTGCGTTAGTTATGATTTCATTGTATAAAATAATATTGTCTACATCATTATCAGTTTCATAGTCTTCCCTTATTCGTCGCACGGTACTATTTACCACCCGTACCAAGTCTGTTTTACTGTCAGGTCCACAAGCTTTCTGCAATATTTTAAACACTAACATGTTTAACTGTTTTTTTTTAATAAAAGCAAGTGAGCAAATAAAATCAATGTCAAGATAAATATAAAATTACGAAATGTGTTTCGATAAATTTTATTACTATCTTAGCGGTAGATGACTATTTCGGCACCTATGCAATAATGAAGTTTAACATATTCCTTTGTATAGTCGGGGTAATAAAAGGTTCGTCACTTTTCGACCTTAATTCGTTGACATAGAGTCGAAAAGTGACGAACCTTTTCTTACCCCGACTATACTTACTGTCAATATTGAGGGAACTTCATGATAGAGCAAACATCAAAAGTTCCAACACTCAATGCCGCTACTTTAGTAGATCGATAGAAACTACCTGGTGAATAAGTTTTTGGCACATTCATAGTCATTGTTTTACCGCGCACAGATATATATTTTGATGCTTGATTATCTTTTAACAATAAGAGTTACAGCACCAGTATTTTAAGAAAATTAACTTAATTTGGCCTATTGAAGGTGCGTCAAAAGTTAAAGGAAAATAACGCTGTATAATGTATGTTGGCAAATTCCATAATGTTAATTTTTAAGGTTTATTCTCCAGTGTATTTTAGTATATTTGGTTTTGTCTTCTTTGTGGTATATTTTTTTCTAGAGCCTGCTTATATCTACTTACAGGTTACCTATCACATCCTCGAAAAATGTATTTACGAATATTAAAACCCCGAAAAAGAAAGGCCTTTTTTAATTTTCCTAATTATTATTTGTCCAAAGTTTTATATGCCATATAATGTTATGGAAAACAAATATATGGATTTTAAAAATTCGGTGAACCGTTTTCGGATAAATGATATTCGATACGCAACTAGTTTATTTTTGTTGCGTTTCAAACCAAACGTTCAATTTGTTCTTTGAACGAAATCCTTTGACTCATTCTTTCACTCACTTTACCATCTTTTTTCTCTTATGAACAAATATACCAGCTCTGTGTAAAAATTTAGCTTTAAATAATAAATTCAAGATTTTGTCACGCAAAAGTAATTCAATTTTATTGTAGAAACAGATTTTATTCCTATATTTTCTAAATAAAGAGGTGATCTTTATTTGTCAGTTGTTGTAATCTCAGGAACTACTGAATCAATTTCAAAGTTTTCCACATAAATAATGTTACAATGCTTATTCCAGTTCCAGCAAAACCCAGATAAAGTTGCTGAAACTTTCCAAAGGAAAAAAACTCATTTGCTCAAAGCTGGGCTTGAACTCGCAACCTTTAGCTTATTAAGCATCAGGCCGAACCACTCAGCCACGGTTCCACGTCAACCTCACATCGAAATTCTTTATACCTTTTAATTTGTCTGTCCTTAAATTGTCCATGCCGCAGCTGTGAGCATTAAGACCCTTAATATCGCGGGTAGTGGGTGTCGTATCAAACTCTCGTTTGCCATAATTTGGCTTTAGGGGACGTAGGAATTTCATTTAATATCCCGAATCATAATTCTACGTCTCATGTTCGTTAGACGTTTGTTTGCCGAGGCAATTTAGATTCAAATAACAAGGTTAGGTTGAAGGGTAATCTTTTTATTAATCGTGTAAACATACGTTGTATTACTTATTCATTTTAAGGCGGGTTGGTAATGATAATGACATTTGTAAGACTATTTGATTAAGGATTTGGAGGCTACATAATATTTATTTCTATGAAGAAATGGCTTATAAAACATTTATTGAATCAGGCTTACTTTGCGAAGGTCCATATTAATGAACTGAAACAATTACGTTGCTCACCTGCGACCTTACGATAGCTAAGTTTATGTAAAAAAAGCGTGTTCATGCATATACCCATCAGTTTCATAGTCTTCCCTTAATCTTCGCTTGGTACTGTTTACGAACCGTCCCCAGTCAGTCAGTAATGATTCTAAGGAAAATCCAAATAAAGAAATCTGAAGATGAAGTTAGTTACGAAATGCGTTTCGGTAAATTACAGTCCGCGTCTGTACATCACTACTCCGGTACCTGCAACAATGAAGCTTGACATTTATTCCTTTGTACTTGCTCTTAATATTTGGGGAACTTCATGAGCGAGCAAACGTCAAAAGTGCCATCACTCGATGCCACTACTTTGCCTCTGGTGATAGTTGCGAAAAACACATGGGATGCGAATGGCGCTGGCTCAGTCTGTTTAGCGAACCTTGGGTGATATCTATGTATAACAGTAAGTCAGTAACCATCTTCCGGCTGAAATGATGATGATGAAAACAAACTCTGTAAAGAAATGCAGCAGTAGTGGTAGAGCCATGTTTTAGCTAGCCGCTGCATCACGAATGGGCCGGCTTGTCCGGGGCAGTACCACCCTCTCACAGAAAACCGGCGTGAAGCAGCAGTAATCCTGCTTGCGTTTCGTACGGTCCGTGAGAGTGCCGGGGGCCCAATACCTCACCCCTTCCCTCTCCCCCTCCCTCTCCCTCTTCCCCTATTCCCTCTCCTTAAGGGCCGACAACACACTGGCATCGCGTAAAGCGCTGCAGGTGTCTATGGACAGTGGTGATCATTTAACATCAGGTGACCCATTAGTTCGCTTGTCTGGCCTTTCTTACATAAAAAAAAAAAAAAAATACGTTGACAGGTTGATTCACAAGAGCTGGCACGAATGGATTGAACGAAAGTAATGTCACTTTGACATTTTTGTAGGAAAATGACTGATGTAGGTAGGTATGCCATTTTCATATTTGTGTGAGGTGTATTCAAATAGGTAGCGTAGATAGATACTTTCATTCACTCATTCGATCCATTCGTGCCAACTCTTGTGAATCGACCTGTATCTACGTTGGGGCCCAAAAGTTCTCGAATGGAGACCGCGGACTGGCAAGCGCAGCGTGGGACGTCCACCAAAGAGATGGGCATACGATTTGTTGAAGGCCGCAGGTTCAGGGTGGATGCAAATCGCTTCCAACCGTAATGATTGGGCGTCAATGAGGAAGGCCTATGTCCCAATGGACGTCCTACGGCTGAAATGATGATGATGAAAGAAGTACACGCGATCATTTCTATGCCTCTTATTATTAATTCTGTGATTGGGATTATGTGGTCAAGAATTCAGTTGATACAGGATGCGCTCATTGACCGACAGCGCTTTATGCTCGAGGACGTCTGAATTGTGGCTGTATGATTGCCGTAGGGATTCTTTTGTTGACACGTTTTATAAGTCTCGGGTACTTTGGCTAAAACTCTATTGAGTCTTATTAGACTATACCATTTTTAGAGTATCGTCGTCAAAATGGCCAAAAACCCTTGTAGCTTCATTGAGAACTAATTAGCTTTAGGGCGCGACTTCGTCCTCGCAATTGACTCATGAATGGACAGAATGTGTCTAATGGATTGCTTTACGGCCGCTTGCACGATCTTTGGAAAATAGAAGCGAGCTGTTTTCACAATTATTTGAAATATCTACTATATAAAAATAAGTCGGGTTTTCCTTCCTGACGCTATAACTCCAGAACGCACGAACCGATTTCCACGGTTTTGCATTCGTTGGAAAGGTCTCGGGCTCCGTGAGGTTTATAGCAAAGAAAATTCAGGAAAAATTTCAACAGAAAAGCGGGAAAATCTTTTTTCACATACAGCGCCATCTCTGATACATAGCATGTACTACAAACCAATACTATTCTCCGCGGACGGAGTCGCGGGCAACAGCTAGTAATCTTATAGAATACATTGGGTTTTTTTTGAAAGAGTTGACACAGGGGCAAAGACGCGAAGTCCTTGCTGTTTTTTACTTTAGGGTAGGAAGGGTGACTTGTGTTCGGGAAAAATCCCTTCGGACGAACTGGGAATGAAGGGCCCAGACAGTGGCCGACTTGCACGGACTAAAAAAACCCGGTCACAAGTCCCCTTCTCTATTGATTATCAAAGAATATCAAATAATACATATATCAAAGAATAAATTATACATTGGTTAGGTATATTAGGTCAGTTCAATATCAATTCTGAAAAAAAAAAGTTTCAGAAATAATTTACTTTATTACAAATAAAAATTATGGTAAACAACGTATATAATATTCGGGTGAACGATAGAGGCTTGTCAGCAGGGTGTCATCTATTGGTCATTAGTATGTCAAACATCTACCTTACTCTTATATAAAGGTATAAAATATTTAATTTCACCCTGAAATAATTACCGTCACCAACAAAACATAATTAACCGTGACACTGTCCAAGTTTTCACGAAACTGAATCGCGGCATTGTTTCACGTTTCGTTGCTCCCAACATTTCACATTGTATGAATTGTGAACCCTTACCAAAGTTCACAGTTCACGAACCAAGTAGGACCTTATTTGCACAAGCAAAAGATTCACTCGTAAGCAGGTTTACAAATTTTGAATTACTGCCAGTCGCTATGATTTTGAAGGGAGAGGAAACTTTCCTTTTAAGCGGAACTCTGTAATTCTGAGAGCGAGTGAACTGAAAATTGTAGACCAGAATCCACCTGCGAGAAAGCTTACGACGTTATGTACACCGAAACGCTTTTATTTTAATGATTAAAACGCATGGATGGCTCATTTCGGTCGTTAACGAAGTATGCAGGTACAATGAGAAGGAATAGGCTAGTTTCCTAAAAAAATCTAATTAGTTCGTCATTTAAATTATCAAAAAATATTGGACACGTATTTTTTCTTTTGTCAATTGAACAAAAAATGACGGAGATATTGTATGTTGAAGTTCCGCGTGACGTCACGATTCGCTACACTTTTTAGCGAACCGTGACGTCACGAGCCCCCACTCCCGAACTTTGTCGCGCTTTATCTTTGTCGTTTTTTGTTCAATTGACAAAATAAAAAAAAACGTGTTCAATATTTTTTGATAATTTAAATGTCGGACTAATTGTAATAGTGTTTTTTTTACCCAGGACACTACCCTATTATGAATATTTCATAGTTATAATTTTTTGAGTACTTAATGTAAACAATAGCACGGATGCCAAGAAAGGTGCTTTTTGTATGCATGCAAACTCTTTATTGTACAAACATAATGATGGTATAGTTATTTATGCTAAGAACAACCTAGATATTACCGTCGAAGAGCCTAATATATTAGAATGCAACCGATTACTAATCAAATATGGAGCTGAGTTTGCTGTGTTAGCTTTGTACAGGCCCCCTTCTTTTAGAAACATTAATATTTTTCTTAATTCTCTAAGCGAAACATTAGAACGTTTAACAACTTTCAAAAATGTAATTTTACTAGGAGATATAAATATCAATATACGTCCTGAAAGTAACGACTCTGCTGCCCAAGACTATCTGAATTTATGCTCCTATCACGGCCTACTCCCGGCGCACACGCTTCCCACACACCAAAGTGGCTCTTGTTTAGACCATTTCATGATTAAATCGAATCTCCCTTCAATAGCGCTTGTAACTAACTCAACAATAACCGACCATAACGCTGCTCTATTAACCTTAAAGCATAAATTACCTAATATAATACGCACGCATACAATTTCCAAATTAAATCTTCATAAACTTGAAGATGATTTATGCAACATTGACTTTAACCCAGTTTACAATTCTGATGACGCGGATTTTTGCATGTCGTATTTAATAAAAAGTGTTCAACAAGCAATAATAAAAAACACGACGTGCACAAGATTAAACAATAAATATTACAATATTAAGCCGTGGATAACGCCAGGTTTAATCCGTTGTATGAGACATAGGGACAAACTACATAAGAAGGCTAAGTCTAATCCGGACAATCTGATTTTACAATTATCGTACAAAAGGTACCGGAATTTTTGTAACGACCTTCTAAAAAATATTAAGCATAGCTACGATAAAAATGAATTACAAAAGGCTGGATCAAACAGCAAAAAAGTCTGGGATTACATAAAAAATGTTACTTTTATGTCAAAAGAGCATGAATCACCTTCAGGATTATTATTAAAAGCTAACTCTTCACATCTATCTACCGTGAATAGCACAAACGAATATTTTATTAACATAGGAAAAAGTTTAGCAGATAAAGTTCGGTTTCAGTCACATAAGACAGCTTCAAACTCTCAATTTTCTAGAAATAATACTCTTAAATCATTTGTGTTATTAGATACCGATGAAGCTGAAGTGGATAGGACCATTATGAGCCTAAAAGACGGTACGGCGGTTGGTTGGGATAAAATTTCGACTAAAATATTAAAGCAATTTAAGCACATACTGGTGGCACCACTTACTTACATTTTTAGAAAATGCTTGGCTGATGGAATTTTTCCTAATTGTTTGAAAAAAGCTGTAGTTGTTCCTGTTCATAAAGCTGGGGACAAAGATAAAATAACAAACTATAGGCCTATTTCGTTACTACCAGCTATATCTAAACTATTGGAAAAAATTATAAATAACAGACTTGTCCAATATCTAGAGAAAAATTCCATGTTGTCAAATAGTCAATTTGGTTTTCGGTCGAAACTGTCGACTGCGGACGCTGTACATAACCTCACTGACTATGTAGTACAGGCCCTGGACAAGGGCAAGCGGACGGTGGGAATATTCCTGGATCTTGCGAAAGCTTTTGACACAGTTTCCATACCTATTCTATTGCAAAAACTTGATTTTCTAGGTATAAGAGGCACCCAACTTAAATTATTTGCAAGTTACTTGGATGGGCGTACTCAATGTGTGAAAATTGGCAATATCATCAGTTCCGACCTAAAAAACACCTCTTTTGGGGTTCCCCAAGGAAGCATTTTAGGACCCACCCTCTTTTTGATTTATATCAATGATCTCTGTAACTTAAAGTTGGATGCAGGTGAAATCATATCCTATGCAGATGATACTGCTCTGTTGTTTTCAGCAGCTTCAGAACAAGAGGTTTATTATTATGCACAAAAAGGCTTTAATGTCGTAAATAACTGGCTTCAGCAACATCTACTAACTCTAAACACAGATAAAACTAATTTCATCCATTTTGCAATGCGTAAATCAAATTTGGTTCCACCTAACCAAAATCTCTTCGCCCATCACTGTAAAGACCCTGCTATTATGCAGTGCAAGTGTCCAAATATTATTTTTACTAACAAAATAAAATATCTGGGTGTTATAATTGACGAAACTCTGTCGTTCAGGCCTCATATTGAAGCTTTAAGTGGCCGAGTTCGGAAATTAATGTACGTCTTTAAAAAACTACGCAATTTAATGGATTTAAAAATAATCAGGCAAGTCTATCTGGCCTTATGTCAGTCAATATTATCTTATTGCATTACGTCATGGGGTGGCTCAACAAAAACCTCATTACTTACCCTAGAGAGAGCCCAGCGTGCGGTGCTAAAGGTCTCTACTTTTCGACCTTTCCTCTACTCCACTAACCTTCTTTATAAATCGTGTAATGTATTAACCGTTAGACAAATATTTATAATGCACACAGTTCTTAAACAGCATGCTGCACTCCCCTACAATACTAACACTACTAACAAGAGACGAAAAGATATAGTTTGCCCAAGTAATATGGGGAAGAAAAAACATGCCTTCTCTTCTAGATTTTACGTATTCCTAGGGCCTTTTCTCTACAACAGATTAAACGCCAAATGGGGTATATTTTCACTTAGTTACTCTCGTGCTAAGAAAACCCTCCAAGAAGAACTCCAAAAGTTTTCCTACGAAGATACAGAGAAATTATTGACTGTTTTTAAATGAACATTTTTATTTTCTTTTCAAGATAGATAGGTACTTATAATGACATAGACCATAATGTTTTACATGTAATATTAAGTTTTTCTTTTTTTTTGTATTAAGGTAAAATTATATTATTTTATAATTCACCTTAGGTATTAAGGTCTTGTTTTGTTATATTATATGCAAGTGTTAATTTTTAAGGATATTAATGTAATTTTTATTTTTCACGCCTGAAACACAGGATCATCCTAGTTCAGGCATATGTGTTTCTTTTTCCTATAAGTCTCCTAGATAAATTGTATTGTATTGTAAGAAAGTATTTTGAATAAATATTATTATTATTATTATTATTATTATAATACCCACCTCATAGCCCTACGGATTGATATTTTCTCTTGTTCTCTAAGTGAATTCACAAGGATAACGCTGTTTGTGTTGTGCTATTATAAATAAATAGGTTATAATTAGTTAAGTTAATTTAAGGTTTTTTAATATTCTATCGCATTAGGTTAAGAAAATCTGTAATGGTAGAATAGTTATGGAAAATAACTAAATAAATAAATAACAAAAAAAAAAAAACACTACTGACATAACCTATACAGATGAATTTATCCCTTTTAGGGATCTCTTCCAGGCAACCTCAACCATATTCAACTCAACTTAAACCAACTGAAATCAACATTTATAGCATATAACTAACGTACTCCTATTTATTTACGTTTGAATTGCTCGTTCCTAAAATACCACATTCCCAAAATACCAGATTTCCAAAACACTACATTACCTATTTATTATATTCCCATTATACCAGAAGTCCAAAATAAGATATTCCGCCAAAAAAAATCACTTCCTTGAGTAATCTTCGATTTTATAATGTGGTGTAAAGAGAATTTAATAAGCTCGTAATGTAGTTAATGGTAATGAATGTAGTATTATGATAAATATGGTATTTTGGGAACGTTGTATTACACGAGCGATTTTAATCATCCCAACCAAGAGTGACCAAGATCAATTAAAATTGATATCAAAAAATTTAGTAAAATTATCCAGTAGGGTGAAATTTCCTGCAACCGGCGCTCGGCCTGTTGTAGGCGATTGCGTCGGTTGTCATATTTTTGCTCGCTCTTTGACGATCGTAATATTTTAAACGGCCTTGGGAGCGAGTTAGCACAGAGTACTTTGTGGCAGGAGTTCTGTAAGTTCGTTTTTCTACTCGTGTACTTTAATGCTCTAATTATAATTTCACAAACAAAACCACAAAAGCGATCTTTTCGGTGATGTACCAAAAGCCTATTTGTCTATGGTACCGGCTATCGAAAATGTTCACTAAAGTTTCTTCAACTGAAAAGAGTTTCAAAAAAAGAACGTCGTAATTTAAACTCGTTCTTGACTAGATTTTTGCAATAAAATTATGAATGACATAAACTCTCTGCTGCTTCCTAATTGGTTGAAATTAGTTACCTGGTCAATGTTATGTTATCACCATCATTTCAGCCAAAAACGCCCACTGCTGAACATAGGCCTCCCCCAAGGCTCGCCAAACAGATCGGTCCTCCCGTAACCTTAACCAGGTCGTCGCTCCATCTTGTTGGAGGCCTACCTACACTGCGTCTTCCGTAGCTTTGTCCATATTTCTTTCGTTGCCATGTGTTTTGTTAAAACTATTCAATACTTGGTTTACACAGACAGTTTTTCCTATCGTTTATTAACAAATAAGTTAATATTTAAAACGACGGTGTTTTATCATCACTTCTCAGGAAATTCTTCATCATCTCGGCTTATGTACGTCGGGCCATAGTTCCCACGCGGGCCCAGTGCGGATTAAGAACTTCACGTACACCATTCTAATTTATTCGGAGCGTGCATGTGTCACGATGTTTTTTTCACCGTAAAGCTCAATAAGCAGATATCAAACTAGAAGAATGCCATTAAAAATCCCCTGCCCCCTTATCCGGGTGGGGGTGCTAAGTATCAGCATACTCAAGAGTCGGCATTCTTGAGTGTAATTAATACGAATTTACAGTGAGATAAGGGAGAAGAATTTTATTATTAAAACTGCAAGCTTGCCGCGGTGGAGTTTGATATTTCATTTTATAATCGAAGAGCTCACCTATTTAATTTCTGGTAAAGCCAAAAATAAAAAAGTCTTGACAATGAGGGTGACATGAACATCGTCATCATTACGACCGCTTTAGCCTAGTTGGTAGTGAGTGACCCTGCCTACGAAGCAAGAGGTCCTGGGTTCGAATCCCGGTAAGGGCATTTATTTGTGTGATGAGCACGAATATTTGTTCCTGAGTTATGGATGTTTTCTATGTATTTAAGTATTTATTTATTTATATAAGTATGTTTATCGTCGTCTAGTACCCATAGTACAAACTTTGCTTAGTTTGGGGCTAGGTCGATTTGTGTAAGATTGTCCCCTAATATTTATTTATATTTATCATCATCATCATTTATGCCCTCCAGAGGAACGTATAGGGACAAGGGAGAGGCTAGGATGATGATAATAATGAATGCCCGTGGAATCACCATGACCGACATGTATAGATATCGCCACGAGATTTGAGTTGAATAATTACACACACAGCTACATGAAGTACTGATTGCAAAAAAATTGTGAATGAATGATATGAGTGAGTGACTGAAAATGTGAGTTATGATGAAAATAAATACCTATAAATAACTAAATAAATATCACGGGACAATTCACACCAATTGACCTAGACCCAAAGTAAGCTAACCAAAGCTTGTGTTATAGGTACTAAGCAACGGATAAACATACCTATATGGATAGATACATCTAGACACGCGGCAGCGTGTCAAGCCAAGTTCAAGCAAAGGAACTGGCTAGCCAGCGCCGAGTGTAATATGACACGAACCACTTGGTGCCACTTTGACCCTTCTATAACTCAAAACCTCTTTAACGTAAACACATAAAACTACGTGTGTTTAATTATATCCATAAGGACATCTAGAAGCTTTGATCAATTATAACTGAAGATACACATTGACGAACAAAATCCCCTTCAAAGAATGTCCGAACTTTTTTATTTGTTTGCATAATAATTAAAAACAACACCTACACAGAAATTTGAACCTAGCCTTTACTTCATTACAGTTGAATTTCGGTTGACACTTGACAGCTAAACTTGACAATTTCACGCAACGTACTGAGAAAAAGAAGGCCACTTTTATCAAAGTGGCGCTCATTTGGCTCGGACATTTTCGGGCGCGCGACTGTGGATCTACAGTTATAATTGATCAAAGTCTAGAAGCCCAAATTTCATGAAGCTAGCTCAAACGGTTATAAAGATATGAAGGTCAAAAAGTCGTAAATTTTAGCACTGACTGACTCACTTATAGTACCTAACCCTAACTTACTTCCAGATGTCCTAGGAAGTTCAAATCTGGCGTCCAGACAGGGAATTACGTGTATACAAAGGAAAAAATTTGAAACATTTCCAAAAATGTGATTAACCCGTAAAAACCCGCTGGCTCCATAAGGCGTCGAGTATGCCTACAATGTTTGAAGTACGGGCGTTTGCAGTTTAAATAGCACCTAACGCCTATCTAAGCAAAATTTAATGGGCGGGGTGTGGGGTGCGAGGGGAAGGTGAGGTGAAGGGTAGGAGGGGGCTGAACGGGTGAAGGGGGGTGAGGGGGGTTTAAGTGGGGATGAAAATTTTATTGATTTTGCCGTAGGATGCACCGTTTTCAAGATATATTTGACAAAAACACCGGGGTGGTGAGGGGTGAGGTGGGGTGCGGGGGAGGGAAGTGAGGGGTGCGGGGGAGGGGCTGCGGGGGTTTCAAAGGGGGTGAAAGATTCATTGATTTTGCCGTAGGATGCACCGTTTTCAAGATATTTGACAAAAACACCGGGGTGGTGAGGGTTGAGGTGGGGTGCGGGGGATGGAAGTGAGGGGTGCGGGGGAGGGGGTGCAGAGGTTTCAAAGGGGGTGAAAATTTCATTGATTTTGCCGTAGGATGCACCGTTTTCAAGATATTTGACAAAAACACCGGTTCTTGTCCGATCACTGAAGTTAAGCAACGTCGGGCGCAGTCAGTACTTGGATGGGTGACCGCCTGGTTTTTAGTAGTAAAACTTCTTTTGGCACGCTTGACTTGGGGAGTAAAATACGTTACGTAAGTCAAGCGTGCCTAGAGAAGTTTTACTTCAAAAACACAAAATGAATCCAGGCGGTCACCCATCCAAGTACTGACCGCGCCCGACGTTGCTTAACTTCGGTGATTAATTTCTTTACAAAAAGTTATGATATCCCACCAAAAACATAAATGTAAAAAATATTAGCCAAGTTCAATACTAAAAAATATACTTGACTTGGCTAGTTTTTACCAGCAAATTGAATGTTGAAGTTGATTAGCCAAATATAAGATGATTTGTATGTGAAAAGTAGCCAAGTCAAATGTTAAGCTTCAATTTAACATAAGTTATGTACCTACTTTGTGTAAATTATTGGACAGTTAAATTTAGGAATTTATATTTATAAATAACGAAATAGAGTGTTATACTTGTTTAGGATGTTATTTGTTCTTACAAATAGATTTCAGTATTACCTGCAGAACTTGGCAGCCATTTAGATCTCAATCCTTTTGTCGGTGAAGTCCATAATCAAGTATATTTTTAGTATTGAACTTGGCTAATATTTTTTACATTTATGTTTTTGGTGGGATACTTAAATACATATTAAACACCCAAGACCCGAGAACAAACATTCGTATTTTTCATACAATCTGCCCCGACACGGGAATCGAACCCGGAACCTCAAGCTTCGTAGTCAGGTTCTCTAACCACTAGGCCATCTGGTCGTCTAAAGCCTATGCATGCATATTATAAGCTCTCTTTTTTCATATAACCTATTTTCGAAATAAAATAATATTCGCAACAACGAAATCAGTTTTTCATAAATAGCGAAAGATATGCTTATTTTATTGTAATAAAATAGATAAATATATTTATTTTCTGTTTTGTTAGCATTACATGTATTTTATTAAAATAATTCTTATCGTAACAGATTGAAGAATTTTTTTAGTCAATCTTGCACTTTCACTTTTGAGTCTGTTGAACTTGCTATCGGTACGAATAAATGCCAAAATCCCGCTGTCATTACACGACATGTTGTCGTGTGCGCCATTTCAACTCTCGTGGCGTTAACTATAGTTACAGATTTTCTGTGAATACCTCGTTTGTCATTAAAATGTTGATTTTGAACTCCGGCGCAGTCCGCCGCAATATTTTAAGTGCGGTTTGTGGGTACGGCGCACCGCTTAGCGGATTACTGGTGACGCATCAGATTGGCCTCACCACATCATTATAATAACACTAGCTGCCGCCCACGGCTTTGCTTGCAAAACTAGGCTGAAGCTTTTACCATTTAGATGTGGATATTGGATTGAAATTCATAAATATGTCCAATAGCTCTTATGTCGTCGAATTAAGGTATAGTATATAACGATGGGAGGATTAAATCGATACTTATTACAGTGGAGTTACTACGAAATTCGAAGTTCGAAGTTCGGATCGTGCGGTCTCTCTCACTCTCGTAATAAATACCATTAGCGTGAGCGAAACGGCATGAAACGAAGTTCGAATTTCGTGCTTCGTAGTATAGGGCCTGGTCACACAATGATTTCCTTCATCGACAAGCTCATGGCAAATTTCAAATGTAATTCCGCACGTAAATTTAGAAAAAATCAGAAGTGTGAGCCCACGTTTGAACCCACGACCCTGTGCTTGAGAGACATGGGTCAAACCACTAGCCCACCATAGATGACACGGCGAAAATTCTACGAGTTTACTAAATTCTTCTTCCCATTAAAGTTTTTTTTTTTTTTTTTTTAATTTATTTACACAAAAACAAACAAAAGAAGTACAGAAATACTTATGTTAAAATACATCTGCCAAACTGCATAGCAGTTTGTTGGCAGAACAAAAACTTCGAAATAAACTTTGAAAATGTACCTACGGTGCCCTTACGTAAGTACACACTTTTCTGTAAGTACATCATTATCATCATTATCGTGAGGTCCTGGGTTTGATTTCCGGGTTGAGGCAGATATTTGTATGAAAAATTGGAATGTTTGCTCTCGAGTCTTGGGTGGTTCATATTATGTATTTATAAGAAGCCGTGGTGGCCTAGTGGTTTGATATAGAGCCTCTCAAGCAAAGGGTCGTGGGTTCAAATTACACTTATACAATTATTACATTTGTAATTTACTGTGAGCTTTGCGGTGAAGGAAAACATCGTGAAGAAACCTGCATAACCCATGAAGAAATGCATTGCATGCATTGAAGAAATTCGATGGTGTGTGCAATGTGAAGTTCCCAATCCGCACTGGGCCCGCGTGGGTACTACGGCCCAAACCTTCTCCTTCTGAGAGGAGGCCTGTGCCCTGCAGTGGGACGTATATAGGTTGGGATGATGATTTATATAAGTATGTTTATCGTGTGCCTAGTAGGTACCCATAACACAAGCTTTGCTTACTTTGAGACTAGATCAATTGGGATGTCCCAATTTTTGACAACGTATAATAAATCGAAAACCGTTTGGAGAAATAGGCTTTGTGAATCGTTTTCAGAAATCAGATTCCAGAAATATGACAAACTGAATTAAATAAAGAAAATTTAAGTAATGACCTTCCTTTGACCCCTGTAGTGAATCGTCACAAAGGCAGATATAAAGCAGGTCTACACTCTAAAGCAAATTGACAGTTTGAAATGTTGCTGTCCTGCTTATAATAGCAAAGAGTGACAAAGACAGAACTTTAATCACATGATGCGCACCTGGCTTTAAACAGTTGTCATTTATCATAAAGTCCGAAATGTATACAATACTCGCAATGTATTTTTACAAATTTAATTCTTAATTTACTACGTTACAAGTAAATATGAAAGAATTTAAATATCAGATTTTAGTAAAAAATATCTATTTACTAACACACTATTAAACAAACAGGAATAATCGAAGCTAAAAGAAGATAAATAAATAAAACTATTTGCCATGGTTCATTTAGGACCCTAAGCCGTGCTTGTATTATTGACAATGACAAGACAAATCAGTAGTGCCACAGATTATGTTATGTACGGCTTGAATTTTTGTAGGCAATGGAACGTGGCTCTCACACTGTGACGTCATCCAACGTATTTCTTAAAAAAATTATATAAAATTAAATACTCAACTAAATTCAAAATCGATGAAAATGGTATCTTAAAATATCCTATTCTTTCCAAAAAAAATATAAAAACTATAGGTTATTTTTTTTAGTTCATCCCAATTGGTGAGAATTGTCCCGTAATATTTATATTATTTATCATTATCGTCATAATCAACATCATCAAAATCATCATCATCATCGTCCATCTTACAGATTACACATTTCGATTTTGTTTATTATAAACTTTCAAGAATTAAGGCCTGTTTGTAACGCAAATATTGGTAAAACCTTAGGATAGATTACGCTAGCAAAACTTGCGTACCATTTGAACAAAGCTCCAAAACAAGGGCAAGTAAACTTGTAGAGATTGCCGCTCTAAATGGCAGCATTGCCACGGTCTGGCTAACCAATATGAGATTGTACGCGCTTGATTTCACTTAAATTCTTATTTCTTCACCTCACTAGTCGTTCCCATTCTCACCGAAACTGGAGGCATGATGAATCAATACCATAGGGAAAGCAACCAATAGACTAAATATCCTTCGAATTGGTTCTTCTAGATTTTCCTTTGTAATATTAGTAGGATATAATAGTCCTTTTGTCGACTAAGGTCTTTTTTTTATGTTAGTGAAGCCAGACAAATGAACTAGTGGGTCACCTGATGTTAAATGCACACCACTGTCCATAGACACTCGCAGCGCTTTACGCGATACCAGTGCGTTGTCGGCCGTGCAGAAAATTGTACACTCGCCTCTTAAAGGCACCCAGGTCGTAACTCGATGGGAAGACCCCAGCGGGAAAAAGGATCTAAAAGGAAAAAAGGGTCTAAAAGGAAATGACTAAGTATAAAAATGACGACATGAAAAAATTACTAAGTTTTTTCTAACTTTAATCAACACAGAAACAGTGTCGACGGAGGTGTGCTTTTGGCCCTTCAGGCTGATGCAAACTTAACATAACCTAAACCTACCTATGTTTCTGTGTTGGGAAAAAACGTAGTAATTTTTTCATGTCATCATTTTTATAACTCGTCATTTATTTATTTATTTATTTATTTATTTATTCAGGATAACAACAGCCTTAAATTAATAAAAGAAACATACGAAAGGTTACATCATATGAGGCCAATAACAGCTATCCATTAAGAGTCTTAATCTAAGTCATCATAGTAGAAAATGTCTGCAACACCAGATACACCAACTCATGCTAATGTCTAGAGCGTTATATAGTTATATGAAATTGTATTTCATGAGTTCATGAGTAATGTAAGAGGTGTCAATAAATCATCATTCATCAATAAAGACATTAGTCGCCCAACTCACTGATAGCCCATATTACCACTCTATTTATTAAGTCGTCTATGATCAATAGTGATGCAATGGTAATAAAGCAAGCCATTAAGCGTAAAAGTAATTTCGATCAATGAATCTCATATCCGTGAGATTGAATTACACTCCTAATATTATAAGTAAACTAGCTTTTTCCCGCGACTTCGTCCGCGCACAAATAAAATTTATAGTCAACTCCCGACCTCTATCCCGCGGGAAATTCCAAAAATCCCTTTTTACTGCACTTCTATGATCCTAAAGCAATGGTTAGGTTAGGGATATGGTCCCATTGAATAAAAAAAAAGAAAATAAATAGATATGTATATATTTATTTATTTATTTATTTATTTATTTATTTATTTATTTAGGCAATAATCCCATTCACAATTACAATAATACATAATACAATTCAATATAATTCAATACAATACAATACAATTCAATTAAATATAAATAATCCAATACAATCATTATGTCACTAAATGTCCGTCCCGTGATGTCAAAAATTAACACTAAGCACTACATTAATAATAATAACAATAATAATAATCATCAACATCATTTAAACATTATGCATACCTTGCTTTCTTTCTTTTTTAAAGGTTGCCTGGAAGAGATCGCTTCGAAGCGATAAGGCCGCCCATTGCTTACCTTATTTATTTTTTCATGTACTTGTTTTTCTGTATTGTATTATTTGTGGTGTATAATAAAGAGTCATTGTATTGTATTATGTATTGTATAAAAACTGAAACTCCGATTCTGGAACTCGTAGGAATCGAAGTAGATTGTTAGGTCGGGTCGGCTTTGTCTGACCTTAGTCTTAATTGTCAACTCAAACGGTATTCTTAAAGCGTTCGAGACAAATTGAGGATGTGTTAATCTGTTGGTAAACGGTGCAGAGGCGGCTATCTCAGTAGCTAGTCAACTTTATTCTCTCCTCCGAGTTTTTAAAGCAAAATGGAATAATATCAGTCTAAAGGTCTAATTGCACCAAAACCTCCCGACAATAACGACACATTTATGGAAATAAAAAAATACGTGAAATGACTACTCGCACAACGACATTACGTACACATAATTTTATTGTGGAAATACAAAAGTACGCAAATATTTACCTATGTCAGAATACGAGCCTAAACTGAATAAGATGGCTCGACAACGCACTGTCATTGCGAAAAGCGCTGCGGGTGTCTATGGACAGTGGTGATCATTTAACATCAGGTGACCCACTAGTTCGTTTGTCTGGCCTCTCTAACATAAAAAAAATTATTTGTTATATCCGTTTTGGTTGTTTTGCGAATAAAATGGTCATTTTGCGTACCTATAGGGTATTTAATTATGCGGATTGGATGTTTTGCCAATAAAGTATCAATAGATAAAAAGTATTTATTCAAAATAAAACAAATTGTCAATACACACAAAATACAATAAAATAAAAACATAAAGTCAGTCAAATATACCGCCCCGGATCGCACCAGGCGCAAAAGTACCCAACACACTAGCCGCATTGCCTCGCTGAACCGCGATGGACAACCTCTGCACCAGAAGCGACCCAGAGCGATGGTCAAGACCTCTCTCACGAAGACAGCGCCCCACTTCTTTAAAAAAAGTATTGCCTCGGAACCCCAACAACCAGTTGTTGAACAAAGTATTGGAAATTATGCGTATATATATTGGTCGTAATGCGTATTGGTCAATACGCGTTTCATATTAATAGTTATTTGTTATACAAGGGGGGAAAGTTGTATTTTACCTGCGAGTGTCCATTTGAAATACAAGCTATCGAAAGGATTCTATGATTGACCACGAGCGAAGCGAGTGGTTCAAAAATAGAATCCTTTCGATAGCGAGTGTTTCAACACACGAGACGTAAAATAACTTTTCACCCGTGTATAACACAAAACTTTTCACCTCACAACAGCGAGGAAAATAAGAAAAAGGGTTTGTACTATCAATTATTATTTATTTATTCACTCAAAATAATTAATTGAAAAGTTTTGACTTAAGTTTTTTTTAATTATTTCGGATGCGTTTTGTTCGCACATCGACTTACTTGGACTGTCAGAACATTTTATCCCTTTTTGCAACAAGAATGAAGGTTAATGATGAATGCTGATATTTATGAATTAAAATAAAGTTGTAAGACTGTATTTAGTGTTTTTTATTCGATGCAATTCATTAATTGTGATGTTAAAAATTCAGCACTTTTAACGTTTTACGTTTTGTTAGCTGTCAAATAAATATCACGTAAGCTGCCTTCAAATGTCAAAACTCTTTCTTCACATGTGGATAAAAAGCGATTTTCTCAATAGATGTCAAACAAACAAAAAGGGCTTTCCGAGCTAGTGAGGTGAAAAACAAATTATTGGTCATTATGCGTTGGGAGGCACCAAAATTGGTGGCCTCAGTTAAAAATACATAATCTTACTAATACTATAAACGGGTTAGTTTGTATGGATGGACGTAAGGGGTACCTACTTATTTGTCTTAAAGCAGCAAAAAGATTTTTTTAACAAATCTTATTTTGATTATTTTTTTACATAAATATCCTATTTCGCTATGAAACGAGATGCATCGTGTACAATTTACCAAGTGGCAGCACGAGTTAGCCGTTAATCATTCGTCTACACCAAACGCATCATACTATTGCATAAGCTGTCAGACTTGTTTGACGGCTGGCACCCATAATAACATTGGCGCCGAGTCGTTGACCCCTCAAATGTCAAATTTACGCTTTGATGGCATTATGATTTAGATAAGCTCGATCAATCAATCGATAATAGATTTTAATCTTGAAAAAAGCCGTGGTTTTACCTATGGTTTCTCAAGCAGCTCGTGAGTTCGAGCTTGGGCTTACACCTGAGTTTTTCTTAATTCATGTGCGACATTATCAATTTAACATGAGCTTTACGGTGAAGGAAAAACTTCCTGAGGAAACCTGTATACCTACTGCGAGGAAATCCAATGGTGTGTGTGAAGTTCCCAATCCGCGGGGCCCGTATTGGCCCTGCTATGTGGGACGAAAGTAGGAATTGGAAGTTTGCACGGATGTCAGCCTGGCCTCGAACCAATGGTCCTCTGCTTGACAAGCCATAGGTCAAACCAGAATCATCTCGTCCAGGGGGGTTACTACGAAATTCGAAGGTCGAAGTTCGGATCGTGTGGTCCCTCTCACTCTCGTAATAAATACCATTAGCGTGAGCGGAACGGCATGAAACGAAGTTCGAATTTCGCGCTTCGTAGTATAGGGCCAGATTACCACGGCGCTATTTTTGTACTTTATCGAAACATATTGAATAACATAATAAAATTAATTTAATTTTCATCTTTTCAGGTACGAGATTGCCGTAATTCTGCGTAGGTAAGAGTCAAATATAAATAAGATTGGTTTGAATTTTCTCCTTCGATATGAATAATAATCTTTGATATGTATTTTTTCCAGAATTAGTATTTATAACTACAAAACTTCGAATATTATACTTCCAAGGAAATAAATTACCGTTTATAATAAAAAAACAATTTGTTTGTCAGAGATAGGGAATCAAACAACCGATTATGCAAATTCTTTCCCCAGTAGAAATCTACTATGAGTATTTCTTATTTACACAGGCTAAGTATCCCGAGAAAGTTAAAAAAATAACCCAGGGGACCCAGACAAAGTTGTCGGGAACAGCTACTCAGCTTTATTCCTGACCATCACAGAAAATACCGTTTCTAAATAAAGATCATCAAACCGGTTGGCCAGCTCATCAAGAGTTCGAGTCGAGCGTTCATAACTAACTTTATTTGAGATCAAACCTTTGATTTTAATTCAGACATTCATTCCTGGATCAAAGGGTTCCTGTTCAAATTTAAGCTCCCAGGACACTCTCGCCAAGCGAACCAAACATTTGAGCCTCGTTAACTTGAACCACATTTCTATTTTGCCACCGTCCTAACTCGTTCACACTCTTATGTCGTCCATAGGGACGATGGCTATAGAACAATAATTTGAACGCGACTCAAGTAAAAAATAAAAGAAAGAAAGAATACCGACCGACGACCGGATCGCCTAGTGGTTTAGAGAACCTGACTACGAAGCTTGAGGTCCCGGGTTCGATTCCCGGTCGGGGCAGATATTTGTGTGTAAAATATGTTTGTGCTCGAGTCTTGGATGCTTAATATCTATTAAAGTACCTATGTTTATCCGTGGCCTTGTACCCATAACACAAGCTATGCTTACTTTGGGGCTTGGTCAATTGGTGCGAATTGTCCCGTGATATATATTTTTTATTTTTAAAAACATATTCGTGACAAAAAAGAAAAAACAGAAACAGATATTAATTTAATATTGTCACAAAATGGTCCCAACTTTGCATGATGTCGGCCTTGCAGCCGATGCTGGTCTTCCGTTGGTACCATTTTACCCTCCGACAATTAAACTTGGCAATAGCAGTGAGCCAGGCAATATCCCCCCCCGTTCTGGGTCGTACTTGGCGCAGCAGGTCTCATAGGCCATACAGCAGCCATGTAGCGGGGCAATGCCGCTGAGGTAAGTGAGGTTTGGGCAAGTACAATGCGGACGGGTAATGTCTAGTATGTAATTTTATTTTGTTTTGTATTTAGAAAATTGCTTTAAAACAAACAAATAGTCGATGGAGCTGACATAGAAGTGTAGTCATTACTAGCAATTGACATACAAAATGTATGGGAAAATTATGTTTTGACATCTTTTAAAAAGTGCCTATCTATCTAATACCTTTAAACGAGCAATTCTTGTATATATGTATATATATATATATATATATGTATATATATATATAATCAGGATCTCGGAAACGGCTCCAACGATTTCGATGAAATTTGGTATGTGGGGGTTTTCGGGGATGAAAAACTGATCTAGCTATGTTTCATTTTCAGAAAATCGCTTTTACTCGTGTTTTCCGGCTATTTTTGTTTGCATTAGAATATAAAGCTAAATTTCGCCGACTTCGAGCAGATCATAATGGCACATTAGAAATCGGGTGGTCGCGCACCCAGCCGACCTCGGTTCGATTCCACGTTTTTTTTCAAGATTTTTAGTTTTTTTTTTAAGTTTATTTTTTATGAGAAAACGTCAAGTTTCTTCTTTTGTGAGAAAAAGTTACTTTTTTGTGAGAAAAAGTTACTTTTTTGTTAGAAAAAGTATTATAGGGAACGTGCAGTAACTATAGGCGGCAGCACTAATGCGACAGAAGAGACACTATGCGGACAGTAAAACAAACTTATCAAGGTAAAACATTCAAATTGATGGCACCCTTATGGCACCAGTTGGCAGCACCGTCTATGTGCACGTTCCCTATTGGGAGCACAGAACAGGAAAAGCCGGTTGTCTGTAAAGTCGGTTTACGGACGATAGTTTAACGTGACTCACCCAACCTCCGGTGTTTTTGTCAAATATCTTGAAAACGGTGCATCCTACGGCAAAATCAATGAAATTTTCATCCCCCCTTTAATACCCCCGCGCTCCCTCCCCCGCATCCCCTCCCCCCCCCTCTCACCCCCCCACCCCCACCCCTCCGGTGTATATAATCAGGATCTCGGCAACGGTTCCAACGATTTCGATGAAATTTGGTATTTGGGGGTTTTCGGGGATGAAAAATTGATCTAGCTTGGTCTTATCTCTGGGAAAACGCTTGGTACCGAGTTTCTGCCCGAGCAGAGCTCGGTCGCCCAGGTACTATCAGTTAATTGGAGGTGGTGTCATCACATATTTGTCCACTAACCTGATCATGTATGTCGTCAACTTCCGAACTCGTAAACATCCTTAACAAGATTTATTACACGCTTAAGAAATGGAAATTGGTAGACATGACTGAAATATGTGGGCGAGGTAGCATTGTGACCGTGTAGGAATAATGAATTGTTGAATAGTTAGGAAGGTGACAGAATAGATGTGGACATAGTTAATGAGGCTGCTTTTTTTTGCGAAAAGTTGTCATTTTCTTTTTAATGTTTTTTTTTTCTTGTTTAAATACTGCTTTAGGTAAATAATTAATGTTCAAATATGTTGCTAAGCGCTAAACTCGAGAACCGCTGCACCAAATTGGATAATTCTTTTTTGTTGTGTTCGCAATTATCAGGACAAGCTTATTATTAAAAAAAAATCAGCGGGATCGAACCCGGGGGCATCAGCTGATTATCTATACTAATATTATAAAGAGGAAAGATTTGATTGTTTGTTTGTATGTTTGTTTGTTTGCATTGAATAGGCTCAGAATTTACCGGACCGATTTCAAAAATTCTTTTGCCGTTAGAAAGCTACATGACCACAGAGTGACATAGGCTACTTTATACCGCGGGAAAATACCTTTTCCTACGGGAAAATTAATTTTATCGCGGGCGAAGCTGCGGACGGAAGGCTAAGTAGTTATTAATAAAACTTTTATAGATACTTTAGTATGTGGGCTTATTAGTGGACTGTAGTAATAGATGTTCTAACACTCTCTGTAGTTTTCCTATAAAGCGGTATGAAAATAATCTAATCAAACACATGTTATTTCACTCACCTTTACTATCATCGGTCGGAAGTTATGTGCGATGCGCTTTTTCTTAATATCGTGCAGATGCTTTAGTCTTGATAACAATTATTGAAATTAATTGATGTTCGGATGCGGTAAAAATATATTAGAACAAAAATTATCTTCATGCGGAAATTAATTATTGGTGTTGCAGGTCACGCCTTATACTGTTTTGTTTTTTTTTTCGACTCTATATTAGCTAGCACCATAGAGCACGGCGCTCGCGTAGGTTGCATGGGTGGCGAAACACGGTCCATTTCGAATTAAATTACTCCATGTAACTTTATAGGCTCAAACACTTACTTTGACAAATACTTCTCTGGCGTAAAATTGTGTGAGTGATTACACTATAACGTCTACTTGAGGGTCTAAATTTTTTTCACTTAACCTTCACAACGTTACAGAGTTTTTCTTTAGTTGCTGGTTCAGAATGAGCCATTTAATGATATGGATCAATACTATTTATTTTATTAGCAGTACGGCTGCTCACCGAATCTAAGATTATTCAAAAGCGAAAAAGTTTTTCGGTTTCGGTTTCGCTTTTAAACACACACACAACGCATTTCCAATGTAATTTGGAACGTAGGAGTCGTAGCTTCTAATAGTTGCGATGGATGTTACCACACGCCACTTTTGGCGTATGTAAGCGATTAAGAATTTCGGGGGAGTCGGTTGGATGCGACGTGGTTCAATTGGTAGAACACCCGTTGGGGCGCATACCCAGGAGACGTGGGTTCGAATCCCACCGGCGCACCCGAAAAACTTTTTCGCTTTTAAATAATCATGGATCAATACGTTTTTAAAATTACCACGTAAAAGAAATCACTGGTTCTATGCGCAAGAGTGTACTTCGGCATTATATTTGTCATAAATTGCCCGCCTCTCGCCGCTCGAAAAAAGCGCTATCTAACAAATCGTGTTTAATTTGTTTATGAACACTTGAATGATTTCGTTTAATTAGGAGTGTTTGGCAGTGCACAGATTGAAAACAGTATAACAGCTATTAGCCAGTAAGAGTTTAATACAAGTCATTTCAATCCGCGTTTCTTATTTAGCCAATTCTTCTCCAACTAAGACTGACGCGGTTGTACGTTAGAGTGAGCACCGTGATTGACCAATTACAGGGCTGTTAGTTGCCACTAATATATTGTGAGGTATTGTTATTGTGGTAATGATTCATTCATTATTAATGTTTCATATAGAATTTAAACTCTTTATGTTTTTTTTTGTATAGTTTCAGGCATAAGGAACTAAGTTAAGTTTTGGATATGTGTAATATCACAGTAATACAAAGTTTCGTCTTAATTCAGCACGTTGTTGTAAGTACTATATATGCATGAGTAGATGTACTATTTTTGTTGCGTTTTAATTTTCTGATCCATTGTTGATGCACCACCTGCTGTAAACTAGTCCTTCCTTCTTTCTGTTAAAGGGTTGCCTGGAAGAGATCGCTCTTAAGCGATAAGGCCGCCTATTGCTTACCTTGTAACTTTCTCTCTGTGTACCTGTTTTCTGTATTGCTTACTATTCCTGGTGTACAATAAAGAGTCATTGTATTGTATTCTATTGTATTGTTGTTATAAAATAAGAATCAAACTACGTTTGAGTCGGTTGCAATTAGGTAATTTAACTAGGTTTTGCTAACTTATACAACGGTACAAACTACAAACCGTAGTACATTTTTTTGGCCTTTTATTTGGTGAAAAATAAGTTTGGTGTTTCTGGGGAGGTGCACTACAGCAACTCCAATTTCAGTTTATTGTACTCTCGATCTGAGGTTTATTTTTTTAAAGTACACCAGCGCTATATCTAAATCACAAAACAGACAGTGAGGTTGCCAGGGAGCTATTCCTACAGGATAGAGAGCTCATCATCATCCCAGCCTATATAAGTCCCACTGCAAGGCACAGGCCTCCTCTCAGAATGAGAGAGCTTGGGCCGTAGTTCCCACGCGGGCCCAGTGCAGATTGGGAACTTCACAGACACCATTGAATTTCTTCGCAGGTAAATTAGGTAAAAGTAAAGGTAAATTTCAAATGTAATTTCGAAACTCAGAGGTGCGAGCCAGGATTTGATCCCACGACCCTCTGCTTGAGAGTCCATAGGATAAACCACTAGGCGACCTCGGCTTTTTCTATTATTCTACAAAAGCGGTTAAAGCCCGGTGGCCCGTTGTTTTGAATAAGCAGCGAAATGTAAATGAAAATGTTTTGATTAAAAATACAAACTGAAATATAGATGCACAGAAAAAACCCCAGAAAAAAGACCAATGCTGGGAATCGAACTTAGGTCCTCAGCATTCCGTGCTGCGTGCTAAACCCCTACACCACCACTGGTCTAGAGATTAGACGCCAAAAAAATTTGAAAAAAAAAAAAAAAAAATTTGAATTTAAAATTTTTTTTTCAAAATGTAATGTAATGTAATGTTAATATTGTATTAAACTAACTCCAATAATCTCTAACACTAAATTAAGATTTGAAGTTAAGATTTGTATATTTTTTTTTTGATATTTTTGAAATAAACAGTTTAAAATTTAAATTTAACTTTTTTTTATAGGAAGTGTCAAAATAAAGTTTTTTGGGATTTGTATTACTGTTTCATACATTCCCCTGTGCTGCGGTGTCAAGCATGACGCCCGTTTTCTCGCGATTTGGGGTTGCGTTCCCTTTGTCCCGGCAGGTTGGGTGACGGGCGAATTTTCACTAACGCCATTTTGTTTTTAACAAAATTGGTTTTTGCGTTTTTAATGGAACTTTTGTTTAATCTTGCGAGGCTGCAGAAGGGGAGTAAATATACCTAATTAGGTTTTAATTTTCATGTTTACAATGCTTTAAATGCACCACGATCTTACTCGCCAATCCTGCCGCTAAGCAAAAGTGCTTGCGCTGCTGTGTTTTGGCGTGGAGAGTAGCAATAGGTAGTAAAAGCTGCGTTTATACGCCTATAATATGGCTGTATGTATAAAAAAATTCCTGCGCGTTTATCTTTTGTAATCATAATGAAAAGATAATTACGAAACTAATAAAAAACCCATCTTCATCACCGTCTCAGCCTAATTATATCAATACGTCCCACTGCAGGGTATAAGTTTCCTCTTAGAGACGGTTTAAATAATAAAATAGTGATGAAATAGTGATAGTTTAAATAATAGATTAGTGTTTCTTAATCTTCTTATAAATTACTTTAACAAATTATAAGGTCTATTTATATTCCGGTGCTTCTTTTTAATTCTGCGTCTGAATTTGTTAACTCCTCAAACTAAAGCCACACATTAAGCCACACAATAAGTAATTGGCGATTTTGCTTACAAAATCATTACGTAAAGTTGTTTTTTTTTTTGCCCCGGTTGCTGACAACTTTATTACTCCGGAATATTGTAGAAAGCATAAACTTAACCATTAACCAATGTTGCCAACTTAATATTAATCAAAATCTGAGTAACGTGTGTATTCACTAAGTGTCAGGATGATGGATATCACTTTTAAAGCTGCCGAGTTGCTAAAAGCCTGTGTTGGGTTATGACAGCATCTTTAATATGTACCTACTTTGATATTCAGGAATAAAGGTTCCGTGTTTATTTGCTAAAGATTGGCGTGACACTGTGGATTCATCTTCGAAACCCTTTTACAATTTTATAAAAGTAACCTGCTGGTGCCCGTGACTTCGTCCACGTTAATCATTGGTACTCCGCTCCTATTGGTCGTAGCGTGATGTTATATAGCCTATAGCCTTCCTTGATAATTGGACTGTTCAACACAAAAATAATTTTTCAATTCGAACCAGTAGCTCCTGAGATTAGTGCGTTCGACCCAACAAACAAACAGACAAACAAACTCTTCAGCTTTAAAATATTATTATAGATACAATTTTTAATTTCGTGAACTGATGTAAAAAAGATCGATGGAGCGAGCTTTGCGCGGAGTTTCCTTGCATGATCGAATCAGAAATGAGGAGATCCGTAGGAGAATCAAATTTGGTGACATAGTTCGCAGAGTTGCTAGACTTAAGTGGCCGTGGGCCACATTACTTGTACATAGAACCGCAAACCAGAAGAAGTGGTATAAGAGGGCCCCAACAAGATGGCCGACGATCTGATAAAGGGTGCAGGAACCACTGCGGCATAAATATTAAATTAAGTAAACTAACTTGAAGCAATATTTTTTAATTGAAGATAAGTAAAACACGCAATATCAATTTTATATGCTAAATCTGTACCTAACGTTGATTCAAACATAAAATATAAACCAAGATAAAACAACCCCATTAAAGCACATCGAAATTCAATACATTCTACAATAAAGCGTATAAATATACCGAAGTCCCTGTAGAACGCAATCCGGAGTTGCCAGCCAAAAGTTATTGTGCCCACCAATTTCCTGGGAAAAAGTCGTAATCTGACCCACTGGGTATAAAAATATTTTACGGCTTGTATGAACGCAGCCTTATCAGTTTGTTTACGGTCAGTGTATTCCCGATGTTTACGCCTAATAAAGGTGCGTTCTCAGTTTAAAATGTTCGATTTTTGGGCATATTGTTTTATGGACGCGTTCAATTTTATAGGCGGGTCATTGTTTTTCAGTGTTCAATGTTTGCATACGTGGATAGTAATTAAATTAAAATACTTAGCGAAAGCTATACTTGTTTTAAGTAAAATTATTCGCAACGGACACTCCCAAATTCGAATTCGTCGAATGAAATTCGCTGTCATCGTCTGTAGGTATTTCCAGATAGATAGGCAGGGGTTTGCTTCATAAAAAAAGTCAGCAATTTCAAATTATTAATGTAATTTTATAGTGAAAATTATTTTTATACGAGCTGTTGCCCGCGGCTCCGTCTGCAAAGAATTCATTTATCGTTATCCCGTGGAAAACTATGTAATTTTCCGGGATGAAAAGTATCCTATGTCATTTCCCGGGACCATTTATACAAACTTTCACGTTTGTAATAATATTAGTAAAATAAGATAAGCTTCACCTACTAAACGTCTAGAGCAGGGGTCGGCACCTGCGGCTCGCGAGCCACATACGGCTCTTTGGTTGTGAAGCTCCAGCTCTTTAGTTCCATACCTATGCAAATATTATTTATTTTATCAAAAAAAAACATTTAAAATCGTTCTGAATCGATTAACGAGGATTAGGCACCATTTCTATCTTTCAGCCACTTGTACTCGCTTTTAATTTTTTACTTTAATAATAAGTAATTATCTAATAATAATCACCATTATATATTATCGAATTTGTTGTGGAAAAACACTACTATATATGAATAAATAGATTAGTTTTTTTATCAAAAAACTTTATTTATTCAATACATTGTTGGCGAGAATTCTTCTTGTGGCTCTTTAAAAACTTTGAAGTTTTGCAAATTGTAATTTCCAACTCTTCCGAATCCAAATTGCCGACCCTCGGTCTAGAGGGTTGTATAACTACGACCCTTATCTCTTAGGAGTAACTAGTCTATAATTGACCTTTATCCCATCAAAAGGAATACCCTGACATTAGTCCCGCATCCACTCGTCAACGTAACTGGATAGCCCTCCATCCGTGGAGAGCTTTGCTGTGGACGCACTCCAACGCGGCCATCTTGTAATCTGATAAGCATGCCTTGAGCTCAGATCGTGGATAAGAGGTATTCTATCTTAATACCTATTATAAATGCGAGTGAGTACTCTTTCAAGCTTAAAATTTTGAAAGAAAGAAAGAAAGGTAGAAAGAAAAATATTTTATTCAAGGTTGCAAGAGTTCCACCACCAAACAGTAGAAAACAACATTAATACACCTAATAAACAAGTTTGTTATGGTAGTGACACCAATTGTCGCCGAAAAAGGGTCTCCACTCAGCATGTGTTGCTACACAGTGAGTGCAGCAACGCTGGTTTTCTGTAGAGCCCAGACTTGAGCCACACGACAGCTCCACCTGTTACAATAATACACACAAGCTAGAACCTAAGCATTTGTTTTAAACTAAATTGAAGGGCGCCAAGCAAAAGGTGTGGTGCAAAATAAAATTTTCAAATCATGACGAAATTTCGTATGGAGATAGTTTGATACCCTGAAGATTGTTGACCCGGAAAATCGCATAGTTCCCGCAGAATAACGATAAATGAATTCTTCACAGACAAAATTATGGCCATCAGCTATAAATGGGAAATATTTGACGAATTGATTGCTAATGAAATTAGGGTAAACAATAGAGATCATAATATGAACATAATTTTTTTCTAGTAGAGTAATTTTCAAAACATTTTTACACAATTAATGGATTAATTAAAAACGAAATTTAATTAATAATTTTTGTGTAACGGAGTTACCCATATACTTTGTATGACTAACTTTCGTTACACAAAAATAGCAATCGTGATTTTTGTTTTGATTAAGCCGTTAACTATGTAGGTACAAATTTTTTGAAAACGATCTTTTGGTACATAGACAACACAACCAAATTGAAATGAAAGTATGTAAATATTAGCAAACGGAGTGCTTGTTTTGTTAGTTGGTTTTGGTAATTGGGTTTGTTGAAAAGAAATAACAGCGAAAAATTTTGTTTTTATTTACCATCCCAAACTAGAATTCGCTTTAAAATAAATTTGTTTTGTAAGGCAATTACAAACATCACTAACAAAACTAACAATTACATACATACATACATAAACCCTCCCATGCGGACCCAGTGCGGATTGGGAACTTCACACACATTGAATTTATTTGCAGGGAACAAGTTTCCATACGATGTGTTCCTTCACCGTGAAGTTCATGGCAAATTTCAAAAATGTCATTTCGTTAATTTTCGAAAAAGTCAGAGGTGCGATCCTGGACTCGAATCCCCGACCCAGTGCTTGAGAAGCAGGTCAAACCACTAGGACCACCACGGCTTATTTATTAAAATTATTTATAATTTATAACTCATTCAAATTTTAAGGACAAATTATTTATTAGCTTTTTTTTTTTCTTATTTTTTTTTTTATGTTAGATAGGCCAGACAAACGAACTAGTGGGTCACCTGATGTTAAATGAACACCACTGTCCATAGACATCCGCAGCGCTTTACACGATGCTAGTGCGTTGTCGGCCCTAAAGGAGAGGGAAGGAATGAGGGAGGGAAGGGGTGAGGTATTGGGCCCCCGGCACTCTCACTGACCGTACGAAACGCAAGCAGGATTACTGCTGCTTCACGCCGGTGTTCTGTGAGAGGGTGGTACTGCCCCGGACGAGCCGGCCCATTCGTGATGCAGCGGCTAGCTACATCATGGCTCTACCACTACAAAATCTCAAACAAAAGCTACAAAAGCTCATTATAACCTAGCAGTACATACCCTAATCGGTAGATAACAATTTAATCTTATGAAAATTAATATTTAATGTAAATGTTCTTTAATTTAAGGTTTGAATTAACGGTCAAATTGTAACACACGTTTCTCAATATTTCGAACACAAATGGACTAAATTGTACATTTATTAGCGGTATTTATTATGTTTTCACCACGTTTTCACTATAGAAAGAAGTTAACACGATTTTAAATAGTTTCGTTGTTTCATTTAAAAACGTCTGCAAATTTTACCGTTAAGTTTGAACATGATAAAAAAAAATAGCTTATTAATCAAATGCGTAAATTTGATGTCATAATAAGTATGTCACTTAAAAATCGCATTTTTTTTGATAATAGTAAAACATTGTAAACCATGCAGTGTTAATACTGATTCTCATTCACAGCATAATGGTATTGTTATAGAGGGGCATTTAGTACAGTCGAGCTTGTATTTAGTACAGTCGAGCTTGTAACATCCGGACCCCATCATTCGTGGCTCATATAATTTTATTAGCATGTTGCCTAACTGAACGAGACCCTACTATGTGTTAACAATGAACTGTGTTAAGTAAATATCATCATCATCATCATCACGATTCTACTCGTGACCACGGCTGCTGCAATGTAGCCGAAACGTCGAGGTAAATATTATGTGCGTGATAAGTCCCGTTTAATTATGAGTGAAAATCACGAAAGTTTAAAACTGAATAATCTTCCCTTAAAGTTAACGGGAATCAAAATAAAACCGGCCAAGTGCGGGTTGGACTCGCGCACGAAGGGTTCCATACCATTATAAATATATATAAATATTTATTTAAAAGCGAAAAAAGTTTTTCGGGTGCGCCGGTGAGATTCGAACCCACGTCTCCTGGGCATGCGCCCCAACGGGTGTTCTACCAATTGAACCCCACAGACGCACCCGAAAAACTTTTTCGCTTTTAAATAATCTTAGATTCGGTGCGCAGCCGTACTGCTAATAAAATAAATAATATATATAAATATTTATTTTATTTTAATTTAACTATTTATTTTTTAAGTAAACATATAACTATATATTCTGTGAATATTTCAAGCGTCTACCTTTTTCCGTTATCAATATCGAGCAAAAACAAGCAAAAAAAAATCACGTTTTTTGTATGGGAGCCTGGATCTCTACCATGAGATACACTAGTTTACAGTGACCGTACTCGCTAGCGACGGCGTAAATGATTTGTATGGAGAATTGTACTTCCGTAAGTGACTGCTAGAGGCGCTGTACACAATTCTCGGAGTACGGTCACTGTAAACTAGTGTAACTCATGGTAGAGGTACTGATGACAGATGGACAGAACGGACGGACAGCGAAGTCTCAGCAATAGGGTCAAGTTTTTACCCTTTGGGTACGGAACCCTAAAAACACGGTGCAGAAATGAGATTGTTCCCATAGTGTCGAGAAACTCTAGTAGCGGGATTTGGACGACTGTCCGCGAGTCATTTGGCGCTAAACGCTTCGTGTACACATCCTTAACTACACTAACATTGAACATTAATCTGGGGCTAAACTCAGGAATGGCCTAGCACTGTTTGCGAGCGAAAATTCAATCGTTTGCGAGAGGATAAGAATGGGATGAGCTTGGGATGACCCTTATTTTCCTGTTAATTCGCTTTGTAAATAAATAAGATAAGATCATCATCATCATTTCAGCCGAAAGACGTCCACTGCTGAACATAGGCCTCCCCCAAGGCTCGCCAAACAGATCGGCCCTGTGCCATCCGCATTCAATGCGTTCCCGCTACCTTCACCAGGTCGTCGCTCCATCTTGTTGGAGGCCTACCTACACTGCGTCTTCCGGTCCGCGGACGCCACTCGAGAACCTTTCGGCCCCATCGGCCGTCAGTTCTACGGGCGATGTGCCCTGCCCACTGCCACTTAAGTCTAGCGATTCTTCGAGCTATGTCCGTGACTTTAGTTCTCGCGCGGATTTCATCATTTCTAATGCGATCCCGCAGAGAAACTCCAAGCATAGCCCTCTCCATCGCCCTCTGAGTGACCTTGAGCTTGCTTATAAGACCCATATAAGATAAGATAAGATAATTTATTCAATAATTTGTAGTACAAGTTTAACAATAAATACAATTTCTTACAAAAAGGCTATATAACACGTGCCTGCACTAGGGTTACTATAGAACTCTGTATCGCAGGCTAAGCGAGCTAGCATAAATTAAAATTAAAAATAATTATCTAAGCTTAATAGTACAAATAGATATAATGCAAGTATGTAGGTAGACATATAATAACGTGAAATCCAAAAACACTTAAAAAATAGTAACAAATTATTCGAAAAACTAATTACAATAGTAAGTATAGATAGGTATATCAATTGAGTCTGGGTCAAAACCGATGCGAAGTTTGCTGACTAAGCCTAACGTAAAGAAATTATGCAGATATTTTAAAATTTGCGTTAGTAATGTTAGTAGGAGATTGTTTATTTTACTTAGAGGCACAAAATATTAAAGTGAAATAAACAGATTACATTAAGCATACGTGAAACGATAGAGATACAAAATTGCGGCTGTTAGTTGCCAGGTTCGACATACATGCATCCGCGTCATCACATCAGAATGGAAAACTGGGTCAAAGTGAAGTCTACATAGATCGTCTAAAAGGTAAATAAATGAAAAACTAAGGCTCATCCCAATCTCAGCCCAAACCTCTCGCAAACCAGTGATTTTTGGCGTTCCTGAATAGCAGTTCATCCCTATCCTCTCGCAAACGAGTGAATTACCGCTCGCAAACAGTTTTGAGCCGTTCCTGAATTTAGCCCCTGCACGGACAACGTTTTGTTTACACTTAGATGTAAAGTACCTACCACTAATGTAAGTACATAATGTTGTGGTAAGATCACACGTTTTGATTTAACTCGCAATTTTCATACATATACATACAGGGTGTCCCAAAAATCAATGATAAACTCTTTGATCAATTATAACTGTAGATCCACAGTCGCGCGCCCGAAAATGTCCGAGCCAAATGAGCGCCAGTGGCCTTCTTTTTTCTCAGTACGTTGCGTGAAATTGTCAAGTTTAGCTGTCAAGTGTCAACCGAAATTCGACTGTAATGAAGTAAAGATTAGGTTCAAATTTCTGTGTAGGTGATGATTTTAATTGTTATGCAAACAAATAAAAAAGTTCGGACATTTTTTGAAGGGGATTTTGTTCGGCAATGTGTATCTTCAGCTATAATTGATCAAAGGATAAACTGGTACCGGGAGTAAAGTCCAGTTATATCAGTTCTGGAAAATAAAAGAAGAAAAATGCATGTCACTTACAATTTTAATAATCAAGCAATAATTGAGTCACATAACATATCAATTTTAGTATCAGATATTTTCGAAAATTGTTTTTTATCGCCTAGCTTGCATTTTTTCTTGATTTTTTTTTCAGAACTGTTACTATAACTTTGCCTCTCTGATAAGTGTTTCACTAAGATGGTACCTACCTACAGAACGTATTGTTTATAAGGCTGTGTTCAGACCAAACTGACTATCAGCCGCTGAAAGTGAGCGCGCGTTACGCAGTTTATTGTATTTCCATACATATTCATTTTTTCGTTCACACCTAACCGACAATACGCTATTACGTTTTTCATATTAATACTGGGGCTCAGTGAGCCTGCTTACATTCGGCGGCTAACTATACGTTTGGTTTGAACACGGCCTAAAAAAAAAAATAAAAAAAAAAAAAATATTAGGGGACAATCTTACACAAATCGATCTAGTCCCAAACTAAGCAAAGCTTGTACTATGGGTACTAGATGACGATAAACATACTTATATAGATAAATAAATACTTAAATACATAGAAAACATCCATAACTCAGGAACAAATATTCGTGCTCATCACACAAATAAATGCCCTTACCGGGATTTGAACCCAGGACCTCTTGCTTCATAGGCAGGGTCACTACCAACTAGGCTAAGCGGTCGCCTAAGAATGGAGTTCAAAAAGTCGGACGCGTTAAAGTTAATATGAAAAGTATCCGTTGTGAAACGAAAATTTATACATTTTTACACATTTTTTCGTGTCGTAACAGAACACTTTCCAGTTAGACGCTTTGTACAAAGGTGGTATCAGACGGGTTTCTTTCATTATGCATCTTTCACTTAACAATACACGTCAACCAACGGCCATAAACAAGCTGTTAAAAATCCAAGCGCTAATTTTCAAATCATTTTCCTCTTGTGCCCTCAGTAATAAATCTTACAATCTTACACGAGATGTATTAAAAATGTCTTTAAGCGATACGTGACCAAACTTGAAAGAGGTTTTTATTTGAAACTGCGTAACTGCCGCACCCAAAGGCGTCATTTAACTTCTAATCGTAAAGTGACGGTTTCAGAATGCAGAAAATATTCTTGGCCACGAGATGCAAATTCTCCTACGTCTTAATATTTGTAAGTTTACTAAATTATGAATACGCTAAGTTCTTCATCCCGTGTGAAGTTTTGGAAAATCCGGTCTTAAAAGTTGAGAGAATCTAACAGTTTAAATTTTAGCTCTCTACAAAGTAGTTTTGGCTGTGCGATGCAATAATGGATCAGTAAACAATCAAAACCAATTTTTTTAGTCTATACTTATCTATATTAATAACTGTTTTTCATTTATAAGATAGCTCCGTTCCACTATACTTACTTATTACAAAAAAAAATTAAAACACCGGCACGGTCAAGTCAATATTTTTTTTTGTTTGCTTGTTTTTTTTATTTTTTATTGTTTTTTTTAAATTGTATTGTTTTAATAGTAATAATTGTTTGTTTTTTTTTTATGTCTGAAATAAACTTTTTTCATTTAATTTCATTTCAAGTGCATTTTGAACTCACTTAGAGGTACGGAAACCTATAAACTAATAAAATTTTCACTTTACAAAACTATAAAAATTTCACAAGGCTATAAAGAAAACGGAACTATAGTTCGAATGAACTAGTGAACATCTGATTGATCGCGATCATATTAAATCGGCACCCGCACAGCGACAGCTAAGCCAGACTAATAAAATAAAAATACATTGCCTGTTGCCTATGAACCAGTATTTGATGAGCGTGCGGACCGCGCAATGAACAGCGAAACAGAGTATCAGTCGCGTAAAGTAGTGGTCGTACGTAACGGGGGCACCACGTCCTGCGACGTACCGCGAACACTTTCTTCGTAACGATTGGGCGGTGCCGCAAGATACAAGCCTTCTTCTTAAAAAAAAGTTTTTTATATAAGCTGTTTTGCTGACTTTACTTATATTATTCAAAAAACATTATTAAATACAATTAGGAAACTGAAACTGGACATAAGCTAAAAGAAAACTACAAAGTAAAAACGTCATCGAGATCTTCTTCCACTGGCTTTGATCCCAACACACTGGTAGAATTATGTCTCTACATTCCTATACCTAATTTTTGAAAGAAGTAAGTGCCAGACTTGGGGTTGCTTAAAAACCACAACTAAACGCGATGACAGGTTTTTAATAATACCAAATTTCAAGCCAATCTGACCATTCTGACCACTGGAAGTGGGTTGAACTTGACTTCCAAGTCTTGACTCATACAATACTTAATAACACCAGGCAGGTTAAATAAAAGCGATTAAAAAAAATTGTGACTTGTAAAAATATTTCAACGATCTAAAAACCTTCATTTTTTCGGTTGGTTGAAAATAATTTGTGTAGTTCCGTATCTTTAAACAAACGGTGATTTAATAGCTTCTATCTTCAAACCGCTAACTTATTTTTATATTAAATACGATTGTAATACTTATAATATACTCACCGGCAAAAAATTTGGCCCACAGTCCACTTTTCATACAACCGAGGCTACTTTGATGCCTTATTTCTACACCAAGGTAGTGCCCCGGTTGAGATCTGATGATGGATATCCAGAGCATCGATAATGGAAGTCCGGTGTTCCCAACATACCCAACTGATTCAACAAGCAGTTCACACAATAGAGAGAGAATTTGTACAGCATTGAGATTTTCATTCATTTTATTGCCATTTTAGCTGTTTTTCTAAATGTGTATAATTTCCGTGTTAATCGGACATTCAATCAGGTGGGTATCTTAGGAACTCTGAATGTCCTTTATCAATGCTCGGAGTAGCCATCATCAGATCACCGCCAAAGCACCGCCTAGTAGAGAACCAAGACATCAAAGTGACCTCGTTTGTATGAAAGGTGGACTGTGGGCCAATTTTTTTGCCGGTGAGTGTATGTATAATGTATAAACCTTCATGGTGAAAACCGCATCCAAATCCGTTGTGTGGTTTAGGACGAGTTAACAGATAAACAGACATACTTACAGACGCATAAGCTACTTTTTTTTAGTATGAATTAATTAGAAAGGATTAGTTTGCTTGTCACTTGCGCCGCATGGTCGTTAGTAACGCTGCGCACGCGGTTGCGTAAGGTGAAAGAATCGGTAATACACGCTACAATAAGGCGCGCCGATTCTGAATAGCAATCTATAGTTTTGATTTCGTTTATTTAAATTTTAAGAATAATGAATAACGTCACAATGACGGCGGGCGCGGGTCAAGCGCTGGGTGGTGTGCGGGGAGCTGTTGTTGGTTACAGGTTATGGAATTTTAAAAGAATAGTAAAAAACCAAAATAAAAAAATAAAAAAAGTTAAAAGTTATAAAATCTTTGAGTTTGAAAGTGCTTTTCCACCAGCAAGGCGTGGCGAGACGAAGTGAGATGAGAATTGAAATCGCGCCGACCCATTTCCAACAATGGCGAATCCAGCGCTGACACGAGAGAATCGTGTTACCGTTGCAGAGTTAATAAACTCACTATACAAGCAGCAATACGGTTAATTATTACAATTACAATTAAATTATCGTATCGCACATGCTCGCCAATCCACACTGATTCTACCGAAAATGCGCTGGAAGAGAACTGAAATTTTGCCATATAAATTTCTCGGTCTCGAACCGCCTCGTCTCGCCTCGCCGGTGGAAAAACACCTTGATAGTGCATTATTGAATCAGAATAAGACGCCGCCCGCGCCGATGGGAAACGGTTGTTTAATTTTTATTGTTAATTGGGTCTATAAAGTACGCGAATGGCGTGTCAACGGAATGTTACACTTTTCTTTTTTACAGACACTTCCGAATGGCCGAGGCGGACGGTAGTTGACCGACAAATTCATTTTCCTTTATGATTTAATACCATTGGCAGTATTTAAAACAACAAACAAACAAAAAACAAATCGGCAAACGTAGCGTAGGACGTCCTCAGACTCGGTGGAGCGATGATCTTCGCAAGGCGGCTGGCAAGAGCTGGATGAGAGTGGCCGAGGATCGTGTTCAGTGGCGTGCCATGGGAGAGGCCTATGTCCAACAGTGGACGAGCATAGGCTGATGATGATGATGATTTAAAACATATATAGACTGCTAAAATAATTACACTTCCTTTTGGCTTTGCTGTAGTAGTCGTGTGAATAGGGTTGTAACGGTGCCCATTTTAGCAGAGGCGGAGGCGAAGAGCATCATTCTTCGCGTTGACCCTAAATTTAAAAACCGGCAAAGTACGAGTTGAACAAATGCCAGCAAAAATGAGTTTGTATTGAAGGTTTTAAGTTCACAACGCAACCACCGCAAACTTATAGTCTTATATCAAGGTGGAGTACTTGAAGCGCTTGAGGATTTGAGGATGGTTGCGAGCTGATTGATTATCCAAAGAAAAGCTAAAAGCTACTAACAATTTTGTAACAAAAGAAATTTTGCTACAATACGTTTACTTTTAGTTTACCACTGACAGATGGCTTGCCTTCATTTCATTTCCAACTTTAACACCATACAAATAAAGTAGCTATTACAAAATCTGAAAACTTGGGTAACAGTATTCTAAAATTAGCTTTATTTGTAGGTCGTTAAAGTTGAATATGAAATGAAGGCAAACCATCTGTCAGTGGTAAACTTTATGTAATTTTACTGTACCAAGACTTCGTCCGCGCAGAATTCTGTGGCAAAGCTTCTTCATCATCAATTCATCATCGGTATTAGTTAATCAATATATAGGTAAGACCTCTTTTTTTCTTATCCCCTTGCAATTTCTAAAAAACCTGAATTTAGTTTTTTACTGTTATATGATAATCTACATTTATAAAAAAAAAATAAAAAAATAAATAAACTTTATTTGCATTTAACAGAAGTTTTACATAAAAGGTTGAGGCCTCCCATTAAGTTGGAACTTGTATTAGGAGGCCTCGCTCTTCCAAGAAAAAAAATTATTACTAAGACTACTTATAACTAAACAAAACTTAAACCTAAATAAAGTTTGTGTGTATGTGTGTGTGTGTGTGTGTATGAGTGTATGTATGTGAGTGCGTGTGAGTGCATGAACGTGAGTGAATGTGTGTGTGAAAGTGTGCGCATACGTGCGTGCGTATGAGCGTGCATGTCAAGTGTCAAAGAAGAGTCTAATAATGATAGTTACGTAGATAAGGGTCACTCTGAATCAAACAAATCATCATCATCATCATTTCAGCCGAAAGACGTCCACTGCTGAACATAGGCCTCCCCCAAGGCTCGCCAAACAAATCGGTCCCGTGCCCTCCGCATCCAACGCAACATACAAACATATTAATCCCTTTTATTCCCTATCCCGTGAGAATTTCTATAAATCCGTCCTTATTATCCTCCTTCCTTCCTTTCCTACCTTCGTTCATTCCTTTTTCTTCTTTTTCGTTCCTTTTTCGTTCTTTTTTAGGGTTCCGTAGTCAACTAGGAACCCTTATAGTTTCGCCATGTCTGTCCGTCTGTCTGTCTGTCTGTCTGTCCGCGGCTAAGCTCAGAGACTGTTAGTACTAGAAAACTGTAATTTGGCATGAATATATATATTAGTCACGCCGACAAAGTGGTTAAATAAAAAAAACTAAAAAAATTTTTTTTAGTTTACCTCCCATAGACGTAAAGTGGGGGTGATTTTTTTTTTCTCGACTAACCCTATAGTGTGGGGTATCGTTGGATAGGTCTTTTAAAACCATCGGGGGGTTGCTTACATGTTTTTTGTATTCAGTGATTTGTTTGCGAAATATTCAACTTTAAAGTGAAAAATTTCATTAAAATCGACCGTCCCCCCCCCCCCCCCTCTAAAATCTAAACTGTTGGGTGGAAAAATTTGAAAAAATTCAAAATGGTAGTAACTTAAATATATTAAATTTACAAGGAAAATTATAGCGACTAAGATTGCTTGGGAATTATTTGTAGTTCAAGAGTAAATAGTAGCCTAAGGTATTAAACATACCGTCACTACCTTGAAAAACTCGTATCTCAAATCAGCATGTAAACAAAACTGAACCTTGATACGCGCGTAATAAAGTTCACTTTGCCAGATTAACGATTTTGAGATACGAGCTTTTTTCAAAGTACTGACGATACCTAACTTGGAAGATTCCGTACACATACGAAATCCTTAGAAAAATATTACTTGATTTTTTCGTAATGGCTACGGAACCCTATCTTGGGCGTGTCCGACACGCTCTTGACCGGTTTTTTCATTTCTTTTCTACATCAATTAAACGCAACCTATTTGCAAAATTTCAGCCTTAGCCAAGGGTTTGGGCTGGTCGTTTGTGACCCATTCAGTCAGTGAGTGAATCCATTCAATCAGTCAGGACTTTTCCTTTTACATGTATAGATTAAAATTGACTCAGCGTGACCTTGTAACTTGACACACCGAAAACTGCAATTTGCCTCACGCTTCCAGAAAATTGATTTTGTATATCTATCTAATTTTAATTGAGCAAATTATTTTTCAATTTACCCGTCTGCCAATCAGAAGAGACCTTGAGGCTTGGTATTGTTGTAACTTCCGGTGAATGATATGATGAACGTATAGAACCTAAAGTCAGGGCTGTAATGGATCTCGCTAATATCTATTATTATATATTTATTTTGTTATTTTCGGAAATTATGTGCGAAATTACATTTATAGTTTACCATGAGCTTTACGGTGAAGGAAAACATCGTGAGGAAACCTGCATACACCTGAGAAGAAATTCAATGGTGCATGTGAAGTTCCCAATTCGCACTGGGCCCGCGTGGGAACTACGGCCCAAGCCCTCTCATTCTGAGAGGAGGCCTGTGCCCTGCAGTGGGACGTATAAAATATAGGCGAAGATGATGATGATGACTGAATATCTATTAAATGTTTGCTAGGGTTCCGTAATCCTAATAGTATGTCCGTGTCCCTCCGTCCGCCGGTTAGCTTAGAGACTGTTAGGGCATTTATCCGAGCGTTTAAAACGCCTCATTTATCTGGTCACATTAAAAAAACTCTCGCATGGTACCAGGTTATCGTTGAGTTTTGGGACACCCTGTATTGTCGTTAATTATATTTTTCGATTCAGGGATTCGTTTGAAAAATATGTAACGAAAGGCAGGTTTAGACAGGGTCAGTAATTGACTTCGAATTCGAGATAAGTCAGCGCTGACCCGAGAAATGCCCAATGTAAATTGATTTGAAGTCAGTACAGCGGTGGGACGTCAGCGCTGACTTTCAATTTACATTGGGTATTTCTCGGGACAGCGCTGACTTGTATCGAATTTGATGTCAGTTACTGACCCTGTCTAAACCTGCCTTTAAAATGCTAATTTTTGTTAAACTCATGTGTTATCCTCAAAAAAATTATAATGTACTATAACGAATTCAGAAGGACAACTATCCTATATTAAATTGTACACTGGTTTCTGTATAATATTGATAAGTATGTAATTAGATCTAAGAACTCCTGACATATGCATCTCCCGCCCATACGACAGGTGAGCTGCGGACGGAGGACGCACCCGGTAGTTCCAGCGGGGACCTCGTGGGAGCAACGGCGGAAGCCTAAACAGAGAATCGAGACTAAAAGCTTCTTCTCTGGCCCTTCAGCATTGGCTGGGCTAAGGATCTGCCGAGTTCCGCATGATCCCTTTAAGACACTGGGGCGTCCAGCCGTCCGGGGGACACTCCTCGTCCCTCCGTATTATTATAGCAGAAAAAACTATCGATGGAAGCGGAAACGAAAAGAGGGTAGCGCTAGGAGACAAGCGCAAAAAAGCACACAGCATGCCAAAATACCACCAGGCATAAAGGGTAGCCCCACCCAAAAGATGGCATCCAAAGCCACACAATGGGTCCAAAAGATCTCCGACCCACCCTTCCATCGCAGGGCAAAAGAAAGGAAGCCCGTAGTTATAGATAAATGCATATGACAGGAAATCCCACCAACCCAACCAATAGTACTAAGTAATTGTACAGAAACGGGCGAGGGTCGGTCAAGGAAGTAACCAACGGGTAAAAACATAAAAGACCGACCTAAGCACCCCCAGTGCCCAGCGGGAGAATGCATACTCCTCTCCCGGCCTTCCAGCAAATGGCTGAGGCAGGACACTGTGGGTAGATTAAGTCCCCTCCCTACCCCTCCCCTCCTCAAAATTTAAAGCACACGTTTTTTGTTTTGATAACCAATAGAGAAGGGGACTTGTGACCGGGTTTTTTAGTCCGTGCAAGTCGGACACTGTCTGGGCCCTCCATTCCCAGTTCGTCCGAAGGGATTTTTCCCGAGCACAAGTCACCCTTCCAATCCTTAAAGTAAAAAACAGCAAAGACTTCGCGTCTTTGGCCCCTCTGGCGACTCATTCAAAAAAAAAAAAAAACTATCCAGTCTAACTACCTAAGCCTAATAAGTTAACAGAACTATAGTCGCTAAAAAGATTGCGTTGTATGTTTGCCGCATATATTACCGTACGGAACCCTAGCAGCGCGTGGCCCGACACGCTCTTGACCTTTACAATATCGCTGCGTGCTGATCGTGATATTGCTATCGCTTCAGATTTAAGTGTGATTAAGGTCATAAGTGACGTGGATTAGGAATTTTAGACACCATACATTGCTTTATAGACGAGTTCAGGTTTTGTCACAAATCGATGACCAATATGGCTCTAGCTAGTGAAAAAGGGGTTAATTCTTCAGAAGTTGAACAGCTGATTTCGACTTAGCCCCCTTTACACATAAAATAGAAAATAGCTGTTTAATTTCTGCAGACTTAATCCCTTTTTCACTAGAGCCACAGTTATATGGGGTCAATGATCTTGACTATGAAACTAGAGGACCCGCGTTTTAATACTTATACAGGGTGATTAAGGAGACATAAGCAGGACCAATCTTGCCGGATTCAGTCATCATCATCATCCCAGCCCACATATGTCCCACTGCAGGGCACAGGCCTCCTCTCAGAATGAGAGGGGGAGGCCTATACTCAGCAGTGGACGTCTTTCGGCTGAAATTATGATGATGATGACGACAATCAAAGAACAAATCGTAACAGTTAAAGAGGCTTATCTGTAGGATGACCAATAGTGCAGAGAATTAAGCTTTCAACTTTTCAAAGATTAAATATAAAGATGTGGTTATTTAAATATGATGGCGGCGAATCCATTATCATTTACTTTATTCGTGGTCATTTTGTTCTACGAACATTATGAATGCAAAATTTTTTGAGTCAGCGTGTGTATTTGTATCTCTTACACACTTACAAAACGAAAAGTTTCATCTTCTAACATTTAGAATACTAAACTAAACACGTCCATTTCAATAAACCATCTGGCCGTTTTGGAGCATAAACACTTGCTAACACGGTTTTTTTGTGTAAACAACCTCAAACCGTGGAGTTGTGTCACTCGCCTACGATTTTGTAAGAGAACGTTTAATACCTGGTTTACACTCGCGTACGAGTGGCGAGACGAACTGCGGGACGAGCCACGAGACGAGAGTGTGAACAGGCGCGCCTCGCGCCTCGAGTCGTGATTTGCCTTGATTTTGAGGCTCGCGTCCGGAGCGAGACGACGAGACGAGGCACGAGGCGAGGTAACGAGGCGAGAGTGTAAACCAGGTGTAATAATGAAAACTACGTGTGATTGCGTTACCGATATTCAATTACTACACTAACACTACACTCCTTACGCTCCGGACGCGAGCCTAATACCTGGTTTACACTCTCGCCTCGTTACCTCGCCTCGTGCCTCGTCTCGTCGTCTCGCTCCGGACGCGAGCCTCAAAATCAAGGCAAATCACGAGACGAGGCGCGAGGCGCGCCTGTTCACACTCTTGTCTCGTGGCTCGTCCCGCAGTTCGTCTCGCCACTCGTACGCGAGTGTAAACCAGGTATTAAAATCAAGCCAAATCACGAGACGAGGCGCGAGGCGCGCCTGTTCACACTCTTGTCTCGTGGCTCGTCCCGCAGTTCGTCTCGCCACTCGTACGCGAGTGTAAACCAGGTATTAAAATCAAGGCAAATCACGAGACGAGGCGCGAGGCGCGCCTGTTCACACTCTTGTCTCGTGGCTCGTCCCGCAGTTCGTCTCGCCACTCGTACGCGAGTGTAAACCAGGTATTAAAATCAAGGCAAATCACGAGACGAGGCGCGAGGTGCGTCTGTTCACACTCTCGTCTCGTGGCTCGTCCCGCAGTTCGTCTCGCCACTCGTACGCGAGTGTAAACCAGGTATAACAGTGCCGATTACATGCACACAGTGGTGCGCATACACACACGCAGTTTGTTTGACAGCTAACGCGACGTGTTGTGGCTCCTGGAAGAACGGAGGAACGGGCTACGGATTAGCCCGAAACGTTTTACTCGACAGCTAAACTCGATCATAGGTAGGTACAGGACATGAGGTATCTATCCGTATTTTTTCACTATGCCGAAAACATTTTCAGATCAGAATGGAACGCCTTCAATGACCTTTCATTGGTAGTGTAGACACCACCACCACCAGCTGTGGTGTAGGGGTAAAAGCACGCAGCACGGTATGCTGAGGACCCGGGTTCGATTCCCGGAGCTGGTCTTTTTGTTTTTTCTGTGCATCCATTTCACGGGATGACCGTAAAAGTAAAAAAAATGTATGTATGTATGTATGTATGTATGTAAAACTCTTTATTGTACGTAAAACATGAAAAATAACAGTTAACAAGAAAAACAGATGTACAAAGGCGAACTTATCCCATAAATGGATCTCTTCCAGTTAACCTTTGAACGATTGACAGGACATCAGAGACAAGAGTAGGCATACAATGCTGAGTAATAAAAAAGAGTCGAAATCAAAAGCAAACCCAATACAAAGAATACACGCAACTACACACTAATATATTATATACTTAATGAATACAATAGACTAAAACATATCATATCAACACAAATAGACTACCTACATAAAAACTACATACATTAATACACGCATGTAGTTGAAAAATAAAAATACAAAAGATACTTCATACCAAACTTGAAAAAATCTTTGTGTTATGTATGCGTGTAAGCGTGAAAAACTAACGTTAGTTAACTAAACCTAGTGTACAGGACATCGTGATTTGCACATAAAGGTTTTGTGATCAAAACTTTTTACCAACTTGCGTCACTCAAGCTGAATCGTGACGAGGGCAAATTAATTACTCCAAAACCTAATTAGTTTTCGTTTAGGTTGTTAAAAGTTTGGACGGCCGTCATTCTCTGGCAAACACTTTATTTGTAGCGAAGATTGTTAAATGTTTTATAGGCCTGAAATTACCAAACTTGTTCATTGAAATAAGGTGTGTAACGGTGCTTATAATCTATACTTAAACTAGCTGTTGCCCGCGACTCCGTCTGCGAAGAATAAGGGTAGAAAAATAGCCTACGACCTATTCTCAGACCTACCAAATATGGAGAAAAAATGTGATAAAAACCGGTTGTCTGTAAAGTCGGTTTACGGACGTTAGTTTAACGTGACAACGTCATAACAAAACATTCAGTAAACAAAAATGAAACCAGGCGGTCACCCATCCAAGTACTGACCGCGCCCGACGTTGCTTAACCTCGGTGATCGGACGAGAACCGGTGTTATGTCAAATATCTTGAAAACGGTGCATCCTACGGCTTTAGTACCCGCCCCCTCCCCCGCACCCCCCATTCATTAAAAAGACTGTTTTAGATTGTTTACCTTATTTCTAATGCTAAAAAAACCAAGTATAGTGTGGGACCAACGGTAAACATTTTTGTAAAAGATACCTTCTTTTAATAAACTATTTTAATTTTATTAATTTATTTTATAAACAATTTCCTTCATCGTAAATCTCGTGGTATCCATTATGTAATTTAATTTATCCATAAGCTACCTCGCTCAAAGAATTAGCCTAGCGGTTCAACGAGGAAATGCTGCCAGTATCTTCGGCACAATGCCGCAGGGGCCTTTTTAGGGTTCCGTAGTCAACTAGGAACCCTTATAGTTTCGCCATGTCTGTCCGTCTGTCTGTCTGTCTGTCTGTCTGTCCGCGGGTAAGCTCAGAGACTGTTAGTACTAAAAAGCTGTAATTTGGCATGAATATACATATCAAATACGCGAACAAAGTGGTAAAGTAAAAAAATAAAAAATATTTTTTTTAGGGTACCTCCCATAGACGTAAAGTGGGGGTGATTTTTTTTTCTCGACTAACCCTATAGTGTGGGGTATCGTTGGATAGGTCTTTTAAAACCATTGAGGGGTTGCTTACATGATTTTTGTGTTCAGTGATTTGTTTGCGAAATATTCAACTTTAAAGTGAAAATTTTCATTAAAATTGACCGTCCCCCCCCCCCCCTCTAAAATCTAAACTGTTGGGTGGAAAAATTAAAAAAAATTCAAAACGGTAGTAAATATATTAAATTTACAAGGAAAATTATAGCGGCTAAGATTGCTTGGGAATTATTTGTAGTTTAAGAGTAAATAGTAGCCTCAGGTATTAAACATACCGTCACTACTTTGAAAAACTCGTATCTCAAATCAGCATGTAAACAAAACTGAACCTTGATACGCGCTTAATAAAGTTCACTTTGCCAGATTAACGATTTTGAGATACGAGCTTTTTTCAAAGTATTGACGATACCTAACTTTGAAGATTCCGTACAACATACGAAATCCTTAGAAAAATATTACTTGATTTTTTCGTAATGGCTACGGAACCCTATCTTGGGCGTGTCCGACACGCTCTTGGCCGGTTTTTAGATCTAGTTTAGTTTTTAATTTAGTTTGTTATAGTATTATTTTTACTTGTTTAGATCTAGTTTAGTTTTTAATTTAGTTTTTAATATTTAGTTTATAGTTAAGTTTTATTCATTGTTATTTTTTCTTAATTGTTTTAATTATATTTAATTTGACACATAAACTTCGAAAAACTCAGAAGTGCTAGCTCAAATTCAAACCCACGATCCTTGACAGCCCATAGGTCAAACTTCTAGTCTACATCGGCTTCATTTATTAACATAATTAATTAAATCCTTTAATATAAATTGTTTCGTAAACGAAATTTAATGAATTTTACAGTCCATAAAAGCCTTCATTTGAATGCATAAGGTTCAATTAACTTCAAACACAAAGGCTTAATCAGAATGCGGTTGAATTACTCTTAAATAGTAACTGTTAGTTAATGAATAAACATCGCTTTGTGTTATGTTTTGATGATAAAGTTAACAATCGTTAATCTGTAAAGTTAAATGAGGAAAAAGTAATCTTCTGAAGCGTTTAGATTAATATTATGGGTACTGGGAAACGGGGACAGTTAATTAAGGACTGGTTTTCAATGTTCAGTTAACAGTATCTGTCAGATAAATTGTAAGCTCTGCCCTTTTTTCCTATGACTTGAGAAAAGGAAAGCGATAGTGTTAACTGACGGATACTTTTACTTATCTGGGGATTGAAAAATCGGCCCTTATTATGGTTCCGTACTGAAAAGGTCAAAGTCATTTAAAGTGAAAGTCATTATCATCATCCCAGCCATACGTTCCAATGTAGAGCGCACAGGCCTCTCAGAATGAGAGGGGTTGGGCTGTAGTTCCCACTCGGGCCCAGTGCGTATTGGGAACTTCACGCACACCATTCAAGTTCTTCAAGATGTTTTCCTTCATTGTAAAGCTTACAGTAAATTTCAAATGCAACTTCGCACATGAATTCCGAAAAACTCGGGAGATGTGAGCCTGGGACTTGAATCCGCTACCCTATGCTTGAGAGGCCACCCACGTCTTCTGGTTTGTGATCGCCTCTCTAAATTAATGAATAAATAAATAAATAAAACCTTACATCCACACATGTTTTTTTAAGAAACGTTTATTCTTAGTATTATTATATATCGCACTCATAGATCAAGAATCAACTATAGATAAACCGTTTAACAAAGTCTTCGCCCGCGCGGTACAGGGGCTGGGGGGTATGACGACAAAGGGGGCCGGGAGAGGTGCGGGCGGCAGGCACACGAGGCGCGCTCGCCGCCCGCACCTCTCCCGGCCCCCTTTGTCGTCATACCCCCCAGCCCCTGTACCGCGCGGGCATAGTACTCAGTTGACCTTTTCAACGCTCTGTCAAATACAACAACTCTCACTCATACGCCATAACATCGAAATGTCAAACGCGAAATTGAACCCTACAGATCTGCATGTAGGTAGATATCGCTCTGTACGCCGCGACTGATATATCAGTCGTTGGCGTAGAACCTGCGGTGCTTATATACCTATGTGTCGTTGGCGTCGAAAAGGTTAAACGGTCTAGCTATAACTCAAAATAACCCACCATTTAATTTAGACCCTCCTGTAAGTAGATAAAGACTAAATTAGAATGTAAATTATTGTGAGTTAGTCGACTCTTTATCTAGGTGTGCGATATGGTTGGGTCATGGGACAATTGATTAAAAAGGTACGGCCGCCATAATTTCCAATTTCCAAGTTTTTAGCAGATTAAATAGAGGATTACTGTAGGTGACGACGGTATACAGGTGACGTGAGCGGAAGGGTGAAACATCAGAGGTGAGACGTCCCCACAGTATACAGGGCGCAGTGGGTTCACTTTAATCTTCTAATATATAAGGTGCTAACACATTAGCTACCAATATTTCTATGGCTTAATCTACTCGTCAAAACAAGTCACTTTTATTCTAACAACTTTTTAAAATTGGAAAAAATAGATACAAAAAGATACTTCATATATCTAACTTGATAAAAGTTGGCTCAGTAGCGCCATCTCTTGTCCGGGTGAGCGGGTAGTTCCGAAGGAGTGTTGAAGTCTCTCGATGTGGGTATAACAGATGTGCGCTGTATCACTGCATAAGGTGATTATTTAACAGATTGCAATGTACGATGTATGGGAAAAATTCGTGTCTAACCTCTAGACCAGTGGTGGTGTAGTGGTATGGCACACGGCACGGAATGCTGAGGACCTGGGTTCGATTCCCAGCATTGGTCTTTTTTCTGTTTTTTTTTTCTGTATTTAAGTAGTATGAAATATATATGGAAAAAAACGCAAACTTTTCATACATATTCATCCAAACGGATTACTGCTTTAGTATGGAAAATCAAGATTTTTTTTTAATTTTAAAAAGTTGTTAGATTAAAAGGGACTTGTTTTGATGAGTGGCGTAATCTGGTGTTGGAGGCCAATACCCACTTTGGGTCACTGCGCTCTGGTATAGAAATATTATTGGTTGCTAATGGGTTAGCACCTTATATAAAAATCTCGTGTCACGGTGTTTGTTATCGAACTCCTCCGAGACGGCTTGACCGATTTTATGAAACTTTTTGTTTGTATTCGGTAGGTCTGAGAATAGGTCGTAGGCTATTTTTATGCCCCTATTCTTCGCGAACCGAGTCGCGGGCAACAGCTGTCTAATATACAGGGTTATTGGTAATTCGACCTATTCCCGTGAAGGGGTTATGGGGGAGGTCATTTGCAATCATTTTTGTCCCATAATGCCCTATGCAAAAATGAACCATTTCTGAGATAATTGAAATTTAAGTTTTTTGCAAAAAAAGTCGGAAACGCATCTTCAAAAATTTATTTAAAAAAAAGTTAACGCTTTAAGTAAAATTTTTTTATTTTTTTATGTACAAGATAAAATAGCTGTTTTTATGCAATATTAAAAGTATAATTATCTGTACACGTTTAAGAACGCAAGACCAAAAAGTAAAAAAAATATGTTTTTTTTATAAGGTTGTTCAAAATGAATGGCACAATAACAGAAAATTTTACTACTACATTTGGCGTGCAGATTGTACGGAAAACATGCACGTATTTCTAGCTTTCTATCAAGCTACTAAAACTATCATTTTTGTAAATGGTTGCCAGAAAAAAATAATCACAAAGGACGTAGGAAGAAAATCACGACCAAACATTTCTCAAAATCAACTCATCAATGAAAAATTTATTAAAAAAAAAGTTGACCATTTAAGTCTTTTTTTTTTATTTGGTTGTGTACAAAATAAAATAGCTGTTCTTATGCAATATTGAAAGTGCAACTATCTGTACACGTTTATGAATGCGAGACCAAAAAGTAAAAAAAAATATGATTTTTATCAGGCTGTTCAACATTAATGGCACAAAAACAGAAAATTTTACGTATGCATTTGGCGTGCAGATTATACGTAAAACGTGTTCGTATTTCTAGCTTTCTAAAAAGCTATTAAGTAATAATATGATTTTCGTTAATGCTTGGCAGAAAATAATTAGCACAAAGGACGTAGGAAGAAAATTACGTCCGAACATTTTTTTAAATTAACTCACACTGAATCTATCAATAATAACTGTTATAAATACAACTAACAACAATAACTAATGTAAAATACCAAATTGAAACAAAAAAACAATTAAGTTTGAAATCCGACGATGTTTTTATTTTATTTACATTTGATACCCATCATAAATGTTCCTTATTTGTTGCAGTTGCTGACTACGAAATTTGTAAGAACTTCCATTTCAAATTATAAGAAATAAAGAAGCAATTTGAAAATGGAACTCCTTACTTTGATAATCTCATTAAAAAAACATTGTGTATTTTTGAAAATCGGCGGCAAATTCGTTTAGTTAATGCACAACATTTTATTTACTAAGCAGATTACTATGTCTGGGATCATAATAATTACGAAAAATAAACACAGTTAATTATTTTTTTATAAGATTATCAAAGTAAGAAGTTCTATTTTCAAATAGGTTCTTTATTTCTCATAATTTGAAACAACAAATTTTAATTTTTTGTGTTTTTGTGCCATTAATGTTGAACAGCCTGATAAAAATCATATTTTTTTTTACTTTTTGTTCTCGCATTCATAAACGTGTACAGATAGTTGCACTTTCAATATTGCATAAGAACAGCTATTTTATCTTGTACACAACCAAATAAAAAAAAATGACAGAAATGGCCAACTTTTTTTTTAATAAATTTTTCATTGATGAGTTGATTTTGAGAAATGTTCGGTCGTGATTTTCTTCCTACGTCCTTTGTGATTATTTTTTTCTGGCAACCATTTACAAAAATGATAGTTTTAGTAGCTTGATAGAAAGCTAGAAATACGTGCATGTTTTCCGTACAATCTGCACGCCAAATGTAATAATAAAATTTTCTGTTATTGTGCCATTCATTTTGAACAACCTTATAAAAAAATCATATTTTTTTTACTTTTTGGTCTTGCGTTCTTAAACGTGTACAGATAATTATACTTTTAATATTGCATAAAAACAGCTATTTTATCTTGTACATCAAAAAATAAAAAAAGTTTACTTAAGAGGCTGACAACACCTAATTTTGTTGAAATTGATGTTTTTAAACAGTTTTTTAAGAAAAACTGTTTGTTCTAGCACATCAAAAAATTATATGTTAATAATTCATCATATTTCAAAGACCGTGGACGGACTCGATACATAATTGGACGAAATCGGCTCGATAGAAAATAATTGCAAAGATAGGTCTTAAAATCATCATTTAACGGTTCTATGTCTTTATTTTTTTGGCGTATGCGTCTGCAATTAAAAACATGAAGTGAACATATTCATACCTAAACCGCTAACGAGTCATATTTTACAAATAATCCACAGTTTTTTTTTAATTCAATATTTGCCTGATAAATTTCAATATACCCGGCTGCCCAGTAATAGCGGCATCTCGTTTACTCCGATACAAATAGACAGTGTGCGCCGACGTTGGTGTTGACAGCGTCTTAAATGGCCAACTTTTTTTTAAATAAATTTTTGAAGATGCGTTTCCGACTTTTTTTTCAAAAAACTTAAATTTCAATTTTCTCAGAAATGGTTCATTTTTGCATAAGGCATTATGGGACAAAAATGATTGCAAATGACCTCCCCCATAACCCCTTAACGGGAATATGTCGAATTACCAATAACCCTGTATAAAAATCTCGTGTCATAGTGTTTGTTATCGAACTCCTCCGAAACGGCTTGACCGATTTTATGAAACTTTTTGTCTATATTTGGTAGGTCTGAGAATAGGTCGTAGGCTATTTTTTATACCCCTATTCTTTGCAGGCAACACCTAGTCTAATGTATAAAAATCTCGTGTCACGGTGTTTGTCATCGAACTGCTCCGAAACGACTTGACCGATTTTTATGAAACTTTTTTCTCCATATTCGGTAGGTCTGAGAATAGGTCGTAGGCTATTTTTTATGCCACCATTCTTCGCAGACGGAGTCGCGGGCAACAGCTATCTAATATATAAAATCTCGTGGCGCGGTGTTTGTTATCGAACTCCTCCAAATCGGCTCGATCGATTTTTATGAAATTTTTTCTCTTTATTTTAAATTAAATTAAAATTAAAATTAAATTTCTTTTATTTTAGTATATTAAATAGTGAATTACTGTACGTTTGTGTCTGTCGATGACGGTGTACAGTACGCTTAGTATAAGTTTTCCTTCACTTCAATACTTCTCGATCGCGTTTACGTAAAAATTTCAATTCTATGGAAACATAGACGCGCGCGCGCGGAGGCGCTGTCCATGTTTCCCTAGTAATTGAATTTTTTACGTAAACGCGGTAAATTCAATTACTAGGGAAACATGGACAGCGCCTCCGCGCGCGCGCGTCTATGTTTCCATAGAATTGAAATTTTTACGTAAACGCGATCGAGAAGTATTGAAGTGAAGGAAAACTTATACTAAGCATACAGGTGACAAGAGCGGAAGGGGTGAGACGCCAGTACAGTATACGGGGCGCAGTGGGTTCACTTTAATATATTTTTTAATTTACACTTTTATATTACACATTATGTTATGGTCAAACAGGACAGTTGGTCAAAAACTTTACAATAGCTGTAATTTCTTATTTTGACGTTTTTAGTAGGTTATATAGGATTAGATTGGTACTACAGCTGTTGGTGATGACGATCTACAGGCGACGTGAGCCAAAGGGGTGAGACGTCACTAAGTGTGCGGGGCGCAGAGGTTTCACTTATTTTTTAATTTACTAGTTGATGTAATGATGTTATATGCTAAGTTAGAATCAAATAGAACAATTGACTAAAAAGTTAAAGTAGTTCTTAGCAGTAATTATCAATTTATAGGTTCTTAACAGAATAAATACATGACGACGTCATAGGAGACATGAGGGTCGTTTAAAAAAATGTGCATAATAAATAGCTTAACGAAAAAAAAAGTGAACCAGTTGATATCACCTTTAATAATAAAGTAAGTACCATAAGCAAAATGGGAGATGAAAAAATTTAATTTTCCCCTAAAATTTATTAGTATATTAATAGTAACTGAACTGTGGCTATATGAACTATGACATATAAAATACGTTGTCAAGAAAGGGCTGCCTCTGATGCAGGAAATGTACCCAGAGTTTTATTATTTACGTCACTTTTGACGGCTTTTTTATTTGAAGGAAGCCACCCTTAAATATATGTAGCACGTCAGGCGGAATGCTATCTATTGGGAAACCTACTAAAAGTTTAGGAGTTCCTATTGCCCGTGACTTTTCCTGCATAATAATTGGGTTATCGCTTAGGAATTTAGATTTTCAGGAATAAAAAGCATCCTTAAACATAAAACTACCGTGTTCCCACTCATAGAAAAAGAATACGGATAACTCACGTCTATGATGTGAGTTATCCGTATTTTTTCACTAAAAAGCATCCTATGTAGTTTCTGGGACATTTTTTTATCTATGAGCGTAATTAACGACCAGATGGCCTAGTGGTTAGAGAACCTGACTACGAAGCTTGAGGTCCCGGGTTCGATTCCCGTGTCGGGGCAGATATTTGTATGAAAAATACGAATGTTTGTTCTCGGGTCTTGGGTGTTTAATAGGTATTTAAGTATGTATCTATCAATATAAGTATGTTTATCCGTTGCCTAGTACCCATAACACAAGCTTTACTTAGCTTACTTTGGGACTAGGTCAATTGGTGTGAATTGTCCCGTGATTTTTTTTTTTTTTTTTTTTTTAATTTTAATTTCATTAAAACCCGTGCACTTGTTTCGAATATTAGACAACGCACGAAAGAGGTTAACGTATGCGAGTTGCCAAGCTAAAATGGGCCTGGGTCGGCCTCGTGTGTCAACAAAAAGAACGGTGGAGCAAGCGCATTTTGGACTGGAGACTCCGGCTAGGCAAAAGAAATGTGGGCAGACCGCCTGCCCGATGGTCCGATGTCATTAGGAAGACAGCAAGATCAGTCTAGAAGATGGAAACGGATAACCGTTCTGGATGAAAAAAGATTGAGGCGGAATACTCAACAAAAACGTGCTGAAGAAAAATAGAACTTATTCACATCCCTTTCTCTACTCTCTAGAGTCAAATTTTTTGATTAACAACAATGCTTACTAAAGGAATAGGTAAGTACAAATTATTTTGTGTAACACAGACCTGCCTAAGTAGGAAGTGACGTCACTGCCACGTGCCTCTGTATGTATAGGTACATAATTAATCAATCGATTGTTGCATACTTGATTATTCATTACTTGTTTTTACTGCTTACGGGGCTTTTAATATAGTGGTCAGTAGTGTGAAGTGAACATTTCTTTAGGTAATTTGTAGAGTGAGAGAAACGAGTTAGGCCTTCGGATACAACGCCTCTTAATGTAACCGAGCTTTAACATTGACATCACATTCTTGTTAATTATTTTTTGTTAACGGTGCGTGCATTGTCATCCAACCCACGTTATGACCAAATTGCAAGATCTAAATTCTGCTTGCAACACATTTAGACTTTGCCAGTTAACCCTTTCACCGCCGCGCCTCGACAAAACGTAAACCTGCTTTGAATCTTATGTCATTGTGTCAAGGTCACTTTGACACTGTACTTTGTGACCTATATATGTGTCGTTGGCGTCGAAAAGGTTAAACGAAATCTTTTTTGTAAAAATACATCATTTTTAACCCAAGCTTTTTTCCTATTTTTTTTTAACAGTCAACAAAAAAGTACAGACAACACAACAACAGACAGTACATTGTCACCCAAACTATATATCCGTACGAAATTTGAGATGAGTTGACAAAATAACAGGAAAAAAGTAACATTTTAATTACCATCACCATCTCGATGAATGGCGGTCCACCACTGAACGTTTTCGGCGGCACATCCTGCCACGTACAGTGAAACGGTGGAATCAACTTCCGGCAGTAGTGCATCCAGACAACTATGACATCGGGGCTTTCAAGAAAAGGGTTTATACCTACTTCCTTTAAAAGCCGGCAACAGATTAGTGACTCTCTTGTTTATATTTATGGGCGGTGATGATCATTTCCCATCAGATGAACCGCTTCCTCGCTTTCCTACCTCTCATAATAAAAAGAAAATAATAAAAACTAGATTTGATCCACAAACGATATAATCTAGGCAGGCTCAATAAATCTTTTGTTAAAATACAAGCTGTTTTGCTGACTGCTCTTGAAGTTTCTTCAGAACTCTAGACATGTACCCAAGTATATCGGACCACTGAAAGTGGTTCCAAATTAACTTCCGAAATGTGACCCACACACGATAAAACAGCACAAACACATACAACAAGCAACACAACAAGTTACATAAAAGTTTAAATAACTAAACTAAGTACATTTAACTTTGTAAAAATAGGCTAACTATTTTGACAAAGTTAAGTATAAGTACTTGCATTGTTTTAACTCATTCATTTATTGACAAACAAACATGGCGGCGCTGGCTTAGCTCCAAGTTAGCGGCCGCTCAATGCCAGCGACATAACTTAGATATCGGCGTGACCTCAGATATGACGAAGTGTAGATGCGTCGTTATTGTTCGAGCCTAGTATCCGGAATGTTCTCGTTACTCGTAAGAATCAAAATAAACGTCTCTCCTATGTCACAAAGTTAGCGACTCGGGGTCAGAAAACCGAAAATGTATTTAAATGGCCCACACACCGATGTACATTTGACTAAAAAATATTGGCTTGGAAGGCAAATATCACTTATTAGACTTCATTGAAAGTACTTAGTTACTTAAAGCAAGCAAAACTACAGCACAAATTCGATTAATAGTGCTCCCATCATTATACGGTTTAATTGATCTTTTGTAATGTATTAGGGGCTAGTTGTGTGCCATTTGTGCCGTTTCTCGCAAGCCCTGCAACCGGCAACACTCAAACAGTTCCAATAGTTATTTGGGTGTCTAAGGATGTATTACGAACAAAACACTTATTGGGCGGATCCTCTCCAATTTATTAAAAGAAAAAGAAGAAAGGTTCAAAACTATATTATTTTCTACGACACAATACGATAATATGCAATGATTCTTTATTGAACAGCACTGTATAAGCAATATAGAAAACAGGTTTATAAAGATGAACAAGGTTAGCAATAGGCGATCCGAGGCCGTAACGCTTTTAACGCTTGCCTTCGCTTTCACCATCTCTTTCTGTCATCATTTTATACCGTTTGACAGAAAGAAATAGTGATTGCGAAGGCAAGCGTCAGAAGCGTTAGACAATTGGGATGCACCAAAAAAAATAACCTATAGTTTTTAAATTTTTTTTGGAAAGAATAGGATATTTTAAGGCACCATTTTCATCGATTTTGAATTTGGTTGAGTATTTAATTTTTTATATTTTTTTTTAGAAATACGTTGGATGACGTCACAGTGAGAGAGCCACGTTCCATAGCCTAGAAAAATTCAAGTCGTACATAACATAATCTGTGGCACTACCACGGCACTACTGAGACCCTACTACGAAGTGCATAATTCGAACTTCGTTTCATGCCGTCCCGCTCACGCTAATATGATTTGACACGAGAGTGAGAGGGATGATACGATACGAACTTCGAATTTTGTAGTAGTGCCCCTGATTTGTCTTGTCACTGTCAATATTACAAGCACGGCTTAGGGTCCTAAATGAACCATGAATAAATAGTTTTATTTATTTCTCTTCTTTTAGCTTCGATTATTCCTGTTTGTTTAATGGTGTGATAGTAAATAGATATTTTTTATTAAAATCTGATATTTAAATTCTTTCATATTTACTAGTAACGTAGTAATTTAATAATTAAATTTGTAAAAATACATTGCGAGTATTGTATACATTTCGGACTTTATGATAAATGACAACTGTTTAAAGCCAGGTGTGCATCATGTGATTAAAGTTCTGTCTTTGTCACTCTTTGCTATTATAAGTAGGACAGCAACATTTCAAACTGTCAATTTGCTTTAGAGTGTAGACCTGCTTTATATCTGCCTTTGTGACGATTCACTGCAGGGGTCAAATGAAGGTCATAACTTAAATGTTCTTTATTTAATTCAGATTATCATATTTTTGGAATCTGATTTCTGAAAACGCTTCACAAAGCCTATTTCTCCAAACGGTTTTCGATTTATTATACGTTGCCAAAAATTGGGACATCCCAATTATATTATAAGCCTGCTTGTCGATTCAAAGATTGACAACTAGACAGCCAACAAAAGGACAGCCGTCGTTGTCTAACGTCGACTTGCTTGGACACAAACGCCTAAGTCTACCGCAGTCCCGAAGTCCGGGCTCCAGCTGCACCCAGTATTACCTTGTCTAGTGTACACTTAATCTATTTAAGTGGGTGCTTACCGCCATCATGTGCATACCGAGATTTGCCTCAGTCTGCGCGGTATTAGCATACTAATCATTCGAAGCATATGATCGTAATTTGATTAGGTATTTACAGTTTATTCCTGTTAGGGTCACATGCATTTTTTGATCGTGTCTCTCCTGTGACATGGCGAAAGTTAAGGGTCTATAGTCAATATTTTTAGTCATGTCACACGGCGGACACGACGCACATAACACGCGTTCCTGAATCCACACAAGCACGACGACGTCTGTACACGCGTCAATGTGTGCGTAAGATGCACAGGGCTGACTATCGCAAAAAGAGATAGAAAGAGATAGCTGCGGAAAGTGAATGCCGCGCCATTCGTTGAGCGCGAGCAACGTTGTAATGTAAAATAAAATGAGTAGGTAATCTAATTATCGTAGTACTTATAATTAAACTTATCGTTTGTCAAAATTAAGTGTTTAAAAATAAGTGAATGAGTGTATACCTAATTCATTTTGTAAAGACAATTAGAGAATGTAATTGTAGATATTGATAGGAAATAATTAACAAATTAATTTTACTAATACCTACCTACTAATATAAGACGTCTATTTATACATTATAGGTAACAAACTTTTAAACCTACTTTCCCTAGTTACTAATGTTACATGTTGCTAATTAAAGTTGGTTATCTACCTTTTTTCGTCCTTCGGAAATCGAAAAAAACTCCTTTCCTTGTCTTTGGTTGATGCCAAACACCCATACAATGCACAATATATTCCCATTTCGCAAAGTTTAGTGCCGTGCGACCACGGACCAGTTGGTCCGTGCGTGCGGCCGACATGCATCGCGCACCCGACTGGTGAACAGCGGCTACATGCAACCGGCGCCTTGAGGGGAGGGGTAACTCGAATCGGTGCGGGGCGGAACGTTACCATTCTGTACGTTAGTACTATTAGGTATATATTCTGTGGTCATGTCTACATGGGCGTGTGGTATTATTAGTTGATTATTTAAATTAGATACGCTAAAGCCTTTCAATTATATCTTTTGGAAAAAATGAAAATAATTTCGTCGACAATTTCTTTAATCTAATCTTCTTGTAATGTTCTTCTAATATATAAAAATCTCGTGTCACGGTGTTTGCTATCGAACTCCTCCGAAACAGATTGACCGATTTTTATGAAACTTTTTGTCTATATTTGGCAGGTCTGAGAATAGGTCGTAAGCTATTTTTTACACCCATATTCTTCGCGGATGGAGTCGCGGGCAACAGCTAGTTTTAATATAAATTATAATTCTGTACGTTTGTTTCTCACCCAATTCCTCTTAAACTGCTGGACCGATTCGAATGAAATTTTGTATGTATATTTCGACAGGTTCCTGGGTGGTTTTAAAGGCCGGCAACAGATCAGTGACTCTTGTATTATCATGGCCGGTGGCGATTATTTCCCATCAGATGACCGCTTAATCGTTTGCCTTCCCTCAGCCTAAAAAGGAATTTAAAACAATGTTTTTACTTTTTATAAATTGGTAGATGAAAACAAGAAGTACTTATTTTACTTTTTTTATTAAGATACCTATATGGAGTGATTTCAAAAAGTGGGGGCAACTATCCCTGTTTTACAGTGCTTGAATTGAGTGCCTTTTTTGCAAGTAAAGCCGGAGCAAAAAAAACAACTTAAAAATCCCATTTATCCTCTTCTTGAAAGTACAGTAATGGAAAAGCGTTTGGTAACTTCGAAGGTTTAGTCAACCCGGGGGGAATCGGGTTGTTAGTACCCTTCGCCACTGGCCTACACTGATTTTAACATTGATATAACCCGAAACTAGCTGTCTTTAGCCATCAATGGGACAGATAAAACAAACAAACTAGTTAAATAACAATGGCCAATGTAATGCTATTAGGAACTACCAGCCATTACTTAACTGTGATACTATGTATTGATTTTATGATCAAGTTGGCCTCTATATTCATGAATAGAATGTGTCGACGTCCATTCATTGCGCTCATTGTGTTATTTTATTGTTTGTACCTGCTTAAGTAGTAGGTAAACATCTATTTTTTGAGTTGCATATCTCAAAAGGTGTCTCGCCGTGGTGGCCTAGTGGTTAGAATAGAACTATGCCCTCTCAAGCAGAGGATCGTGAGTTCGACCCCGGGCTCGCACCTCTAAGTTTTTCTGAGTATATGTGCGAAATCAAATTTGAAAATTACCATGAGTTTTACCAAGGACGATATAGACTGGATTGGCAGTCGCCATAGTACGGATCGGCCGCGGTTTTTGTAGTTCGATTATTAAATCTAGATGGCGCTGAATTATAGCCAGAGGCTTTGAAGGCAAAACAATAAGACTACAGATGCTTCATATTACTACAAATGTATTATTTTTTAAAAATATTGCATAATAATACATTTGCAGTGATATGAAACATCTGTAGTCTTATTGTTTTGCCTTCAAAGCATCTGACTATATTTCAGCGCCATCTAGATTTAATAATCGAACTACAAAAACCGCGGCCGATCCGTACCATGGCGACTGCCAATCCAGTCTATATCATCCTAGGTTTTACGGTGAAGGAAAAAATTGTACTTACATGAAATTCAATGGTATGTGTGAAGTTCCCAATCCGCATTGCGCCCGCGTGGAAACTACTGCCCAAGCCCTCTCATTCTCATAGCCTCCGCTTATGCCCTGCAGTGGGATGACTGTAGGCTGGGATGATGATAGTATATATATATATATATATATATATATATATAATGTATCACATAAGAGATGAGAAAGAGAGGGAATATATTCATAAACACACATTCAATACTTACAAAGAAATAAAAATACATTTGTCACAAAAAGATACGGTAAACTGGGGTTACTTTAGGAAATTTTGGGGCCACTTTGATAGATTTAAAATGGTTATAAAAACGCAAATATTCATAGCTCAATTGAGCAAATGACGTAAAAAGTTAGGTAATTTATCAAGGTATTTATGTCACTGCCACAGATGGTCTAAAAAAAATAAGGACACGGCGTAAACACTGTTTTCCAAAGTAGCCCCTGCATTTTAAAGTAACCCCGTTTTACGGTACAAGTAAAAAACATCGTATATAATATAAATTGAGTCTGATTGAGCATAATGTTATTGCTAGCCGCGACACTGTTTTTCATTGTGACCCAAAAACATGAGCATATTTTTATACCAAGAAAAAACCCAACGTGTATCTAATTCTGTTTGTAACATAATTTAAAGCGAGCAACGCCGCAGGCTAAAGGTAGTTAGTAAAATGAACCTTTAAACAAAGGAACTACAAAGCCCGGACCCTTAAGCGAGAGAACTCACAAATAGATATAAGGAAGGAAGGAGTACTGTAATGTATGCAGCCAAACGTGCCTTAGGAGATACGGACAACACCGGCGACCACACTAACCTTTAAAAGGATCGTGTAGTTAAGATTTATCATCATTTCACCCTAATAGATAGATAGACAGATAAAGACGTTTATTTGGTACTGCAAGCACACACAATCAAGATTACCAAAAATACAGAAATCAGTACGAACTTAAAAGTAAAACATCATTTTATAAATTGTCTGTATGCGCTGCATTAGTGCAAATGGGCCATGGCTCAGTGGTCATAGGAGCAAAATACTGATATTCTGCCACAACCCAGAGGATCGAGAGTAAAATATTACTTACTAATTAAAATAATTATACGATGGGCCTCATAAGGAAGCTCAAAGTCACTCAGAGGGCAATGGAGAGGGCTATGCTCGGAGTTTCTCTGCGGGATCGCATAAGAAATGTTGAAATCCGCGCAAGAATTAAAGTCACCGACATAGCTCGAAGAGTCGCCAGACTCAAGTGGCAGTGGCAAAAAGGTGATGGGGCAAAAAGGTTCTCGAGTGGCGTAAAGTAGGATAGTGGTTTTTTTTTATGTTAGAGAGGCTAGACAAACGAACTAGTGGGTCACCTGATGTTAAATGATCATCTCTGTCCATAGACTCCCGTAGCACTTTACGCGATGCCAGTGCGTTGTCGGCCCTAAAAGGGAGAGGAAAAAGGAAAGGGAATAGAGGAGGGGGAGAGGTATTGGGCCCCCGGCGCTCTCACTGACCGCACGAAACGCAGCAGGAGTACTGCTGCTTCACGCCGGTGTTCTGTGAGAGGGTGGTACTGCCCCGGACGAGCCGGCCCATTCGTGATGCAGCGGCTAGCTACAACATGGCTCTACCACTACATTTGGGTTTAGGTATCATCAGTATTATTACGTCGTTAAACATAGGTACATACTTAAAATTAGACCGTGTTTTATACCAATAATCAATCAATAAACATTCTTGAGCTTAAGCTCGATAATAATAAATAATCACCAATATATTTGTATGAGACAGCAGTTTTGAGTAGCGGAGCTGTTCATACGGTGTCACGTAAGCGATATACGACTTAGATTTATATATCTATCATTTTCCTTTTGAGATCGTTTGACGTATTTCTGTTACAAGCGAGATGTGGATGAAGTGGAAAACTGTGTAACTAATAGCAAATATTATGACATTTTTCTAATACACTCAGAATTTCGGTGAAGGAAAACATCGTGAGGAAACCCGAACACATCTGCTAAGAAATTCAATAGTGTGTGTGAAGTTCCCAATCCGCACTGGGCCCGCGTGGGAACTACGGCCCAAGCCCTCTCATTCTGAGAGGAGGCCTGTGCCCTGCAGTGGGACGTATATGCTGGGATGACTGGAGCGAATAACTCACTCGTTGTATTGTTGTCTTTTATTTTCCATGGTATTTCTTTATTTACCTGCTATGTTATGTCCTTGGCACGTGTTCATAGAACGCAGATGTCTTCCTCATCTACCTGCAGATAGTATAGTATGTCGCCACATTGCTTATTGAATAAATATAAGGAATCTTGACTATGTTGTTCGAAATGCTTAGACGCAATAGCATTTATAATATGATGTGATTTATATAATAACACTAGCTGTTACCTACGACTCCGTCTGCGAAGAATAGCCTACGACCTATTCTCAGACCTATGAAGTATAGACAAAAAAGGTTCATAAAAATCGGTCAAGCCGTTTCGGAGGAGTTCTATAACAAACACCGTGACACGAGATTTTTATATATTAGAAAGAAGGAGAAGAATTAACACAGCTTTGCTTACTTTGGGACTAGGTCAATTGGTGTGAATTTTCCCGTGATATTCTAATATATAAAAATCTCTTGTCACGGTGTTTGTTATCGAACTCCTCCGAGACGGCTTGACCGATTGAAACTTTTTTCTCTAAACTCTATACTCGGTAGGTCTGAGAATAGGTCGTAAGCTATTTTTTATACCTACCCCTAATATTCGCGGACGGAGTCGCGGGCAACAGCTAGTTTATTTATATAATTACACCAACTGACCTGGCAAACAAAATTGGGATTAAAAATTGGGGAGTAGGAGTCGTTTTGTATGTTTCACTCTACAATTCAGTAGAGGGGCGCTACTGAATCAGTTGATTCTGATGTATGCGTGCAAATATTAATTAAGACTCTTCATCTGTTTGGGAGCGTCGACTTCTTCGTGAACTATCATGTGCAACATCACGATCGACGAATCACATGAAAAATCCTGTGCATAAATGAGGTCGTAGGACGCGTCATTTTAAATTAGACAAGCTATACCTAGAATCTACCTGTCTCTTTCATCAGGGCTGTAAGATCGTACAAGCCCCTTCCATTTCATTTGTTCCGATATTAACTGATAATTTCTCTTTCAGATAACCCACCTTCGGCCTGGAGCGGCGATTACTGTAAGTACCGGCCCGTAAAAGCTAATGCGACGGCGTTTTCTTTAATAACCCCCCCATTGCCGTCATCGGGACAGATAAGCCCGGGATTCAGATTTCCTCGGACGTAATAATGTCATTTAACTCGTGTATTCAACGATAATATTTGAGGTAACTTTCGGTGAGATCCGGCTGTAACGCGTTATTACAAATTTATAGCGTTGACATGTTGTAGGAAATCAGGGGAAGTTATTTCATCTGTTAGGACAAAATTTACCTGCTATTTTCTTTAGACTTAGATAGTTATTGGGTTTCTTACTTAAAAGCAAGAGCGCAGTTGATTTTGGTGATAAAAATTGTCCCTCATTTTCAATGCATTTGTTTTTTTGTTGTGACAGTTTTGTAATGAGCTAGATAGTCTGTATGAAAACATGAAAACTAAGTGAATGACTAACACCTCCTCATTTAAAAAAATTCACTTTAAATTGAAAATAGCCGTTAATGTCGGTGACTTTTGTTGTATAAAGTACAAAAAACACTTCTATATGCACGCAGAATCTTAAGAATACAAATATGTTTTATGTTAGAAAGGCCAGATAAACGAACTAGTGGGTCACCTGATGTTAAATGATCACCACTGTCCATAGACACCTGCAGCGCTTTACGCGATGCCAGTGCGTTGTCGGCCCTTAAGGAGAGGGAATAGGGGAAGGGGGAGAGGGAAGGGGTGAGGTATTGGGCCCCCGGCACTCTCACTGACCGTACGAAACGCAAGCAGGATTACTGCTGCTTCACGCCGGTTTTCTGTGCGAGGGTGGTACTGCCCCGGACGAGCCGGCCCATTCGTGATGCAGCGGCTAGCTACAACATGGCTCTACCACTACTAAAATATGTAGTTCTATATGTAGTTCTACTAGCGTTTTAACCGCTATTAAATAGTTTAATGTCGCATGTATTGAACTAATTTGCTACAGTTAGTATGATATTTTATTAAATTTAAATTGTATCGCAAGCACACCGTACCGCTTTATGAACACCTTTAGCTAGATATGGCTTATTGCTTCAATATATCCGACAGGATACCGCTACCAGTAGCGGTTGGTTCGCTAGTAGAAATGCCCAAATATTGAAGAAAGTTTATTGTTCGTTGAATAAAATAATTTTATTCAGTGCCGTAGCGTGCCTTGCATCAAAATTAGTTGGGGGGTCTTTCCCGGGAAGCTCGAGATTACTTAAGTGATATTGTGGATAGCATGTTACTAATTTTTGCTTACACACGTTAGGGGCCTTACAGATTATGGATACGGCTGATACGGCGGTAGCTACGCCCCTATTAAAATTTGAGTACTTAGGTTTATTTGGCAGTGTGATTCACATAACAGACTTATAATGGTGCATCCTCTGCCAAAACTCTACTTGTCGCTGTTGTTCTGAGTAAAGCATTCTGTCATGAAATATTGCGTGACAGATTTAATAAAACCGAGCGTTTGCGTTCCACTTCACATTTGTGTCGGAGGTTTCATTGAATAATTGACGATGCCATGTCTGCAAAAGTTAAAAATTGATTAGAAATTAATTTATTAAATTTTTTTGAGCTCTGATTTATTTCTCTTTTTTATAAAAAAAAAACGGTCAATAGCGTGTCTGACCCGCCCAGGATACGACAGTAGCCATAACGACGTGTACTATATGTATTTATCAAGTAATAATTATTCTAAGGATTTTGTATGTTGTACGGAATTTCCCAAGTAGGTATCTTTTCTAGATTACGCTGCTATTTACTCTTAAACTACTAATGATTCGCAAGCAAACTTAGCCGTTATAGTTTTCCTTGTTAATTTGATATATTAAGGGGCTGTTTCACCACCCATTGATTAATTTTAACTGACGGATAAATGTGATGCCGTCTCCGTCTATTCGTACAAAACAAACAGAGACGGCATCACATTTATTCGTCAAATAAATTTGATCAATGGATGGTGAAACAGGGGGTTACTCTAATCATGAATTTTCAAAATTTTCAAACCTACAGTTTAAGTTTTAGAGGGGGGACGCTCAATTGTAACAAAAATTTGCACTTTAAAGTTGCATTTATACTCTAGGTAGTTTATTTTATTTGAAATCATTTGTATTTTGAAATAAACGTCGCTAAATTATATGACGGTTTTTTTTTAACTTTTTGACAGATGTTAGACTACAATTGTTACATATTTGTTAACAATTGCTAACCTAATTTAAAAAAATCTGTATCGGACATCACAATTGACCTAGACATATACCCAAAGTCATTATAATCATAATTGAAGGAAAACATATACTCACTAATCACGTGAGTAAAGTGCAATTTTCAAACAGTATTTAACAATACTAACACAAATCACCTTCGTCGCCAAACTGCAAAGACGCAAATACATCCACCATTTAGCACACATTTAGTACATATCCGTCCAATCACCTTAACGACCCCTGCGTGGCATTGCGCGCGCAATTTGCCGCCATTTGTCACAAGTGTTATGTCATATTGTCATATGTCATATTGGCGACGATAAATTAACGATGTGCGCATTGCACGGGTTGACATCGCGATTTAATTGCTATTGGGGTCTTTCGTTTTTAATTTCGAATGTTTGATCAATATTAAACTTTTATTTCTTTCTATATGTGTTATGTATGTATAATCATCATCATTATTATTGTTACATTCCGTTCCTTGATTAGCCTGTATTAAATTATGTGTATCTAACTGGCTAAGCCGTGGTGGTCTAATGGTTTGAATTTATGTGGGAAATTATACCATGAGCTTTACGGTGAAGGAAAAAATCGTGAGGAAACCTGCATACACCTGCGAAGAAGTTCAATGGTTTGTGAAGTTCCCAATCCGCACTGTGCCCTCGTGGGAACTACAGCCCAAGCCTTCTCGTTCTGAGAGGAGGCCTGTGCCCTGCAGTGGGACGCACATAGGCTGGAATGATGATGATGATCCCATCTTTTGCTGCTTATTTCGCAACTGCACTATTATGCTCAATTGTAAAGCTGCATTCATATTTGCACAAATTTTTTCGCAACACAAATTAAGCAAATAAGTCGGCCATTGTGTCAGCGAGACTAAAGTTTTTGTGAACTTGACATTGGAAATGTTGTACAAACGACAATTCGTTACACTAATATTGAAGACGGACCTGCAAGGTCGTGTTGTTTAGTGTTTTGAGGCATTCGGACGTGACCTTGTGTTGGTTGGTCACTTTAACGTAACAATTAGCGGCATTGTAAATAATTACAACGGAATATATTATGCGTATTGGTTTTGTAACCTAAAACGGCAATTTTTGGCCTCAATTTGACGGATGTCATGGATACGCTGACATTTGGATGACATAGTTAATATCTCCAAACGAGTTAACTCCATGCTTTATAATATGGAGATATTATGATCAGGAAAGCATTTTTTGTCATCAGCAAGAAACTTTTTCTTAAAATATTTAAAATTTCTATTCGACAATTGCTGGAGTACGCTTTTCAAATCTGGAACCCATACTTTAAGAAGGACATCATTATGCTGGAGAAGGTTCAGGGAAGAGCAAAGTAGTTATTTGTGCAACAAGAGAGCAAAGTTGGTTTTTACTGCGAGTGTTGATTTTGAATCACGAGTCAGCGAAGGATTCTATAGTTGAATCACGAGCGTGAGCGAGTGATTCTAAGTTAGAATCCTGAGTGCGCGAGTGATTCAAATACACGAGATGCAAAAAAACTTTGGTCTCGTGTGACACATACAACTTTTCACCTCAGCAGCGAGAACATAATAAATTGTTAAAGGTATATAAACGTCGTCTTTTTGTCTTTGTTGTGGTTTTCAACATTGAGTAAATACTCCATTATTGTACCTAAATAACAATACAGTATCCGAAAAAGTGTTTGCACCCTTTGCTAGTCTCCATTACTTAAAAATATCATAAGCTTTTAAATATTTTTCGCGAGACTTTTCAAGTAAGAAACTTAAATCTGCATTTTGTATTACTGCCTTAATTTGTCTGGTGTTCAATTGTTGACTTCGTCACTGGACTCACTCATATCATATTCAAAAATTTATTAAATAAGTACTTTTACTATTCGTATAATTTCCAAATTGCCATTATCGTGTATCAGACTCTAGATATCGAACTCAGCAGCTAGCGAAACAGAAGAAGAAAAGAATTAAAATTTGAATTCCCGCTATTTTTTAATGATGCGTTCCGATACTGCACCCGATATTTATCACGATATTCAAGATTGTTAAAATTATTAATAATTGTATAGATACATGTTAAACATTGTATTTTTCTACAACATTTTTACTATTTGATTACTTATATAAAAATATAATCCAATTATTAATAAAGTACCATAATTAAATTTAAAACCTTAACAGACGAATTTCAATTTTAAGGTTAAGTACGTATTATGAGTATCCGAACGTTCAATCGTTCTTTTATTTTTTAGGCCTAATAGGTATAGAATTTGAAATCGAACTTAGAATCGATTTGATCTTATCTCTCGCTCTTTTCGTATCGAAATGAAAGTGACAGATCAAACTGAAGTTGAAATCTTTCGAATTCAGCACATGGGAAGGATGAATGATGGCATTGTCCTCGACATTTAAAAAAAATATTTAAAAAGCTACTTTGTCTCACGCAGTGAGCAAAATCGGATTTTGCTCACTGTTTTTTAGTAGCAAAACCTGCCTGTTTGAGGTGCTGAGGTGAAAAATGGTTTTCTCGCTTAAAAACGGACGGACAGCGGAGCCCCAGTTATAGGGTCCCGATGGCACCCTTTGGGTACAGAACCCTGAAAAGTGACATGTGCAAGAGCCCTTTGTGGCCTACTAGCAGAATAAACTTTTTTTTTATTTGATCAATTATTCCGGCATTGTCTTAAGACATCTCGTATACTTAGTAAGATTTTTACACTTAAAGTTAAAACCGTTCTTGTCCAAAACACCTATCGTTTGACAAGTTTGGTATGAAGTATCTTTTGTATTTTTATTTTTGAAACATGGATGCACAGAAAAAACCCCAGAAAAAAGACCAGCGCTGGGAATCGAACCCAGGTCCTCAGCATTCCGTGTCGCGTGCTAAGCCCCTACACCACCACTGGTCTGGTCTGGCTGGTCCTTTTTCTGGGGGTTTTTTCTGTGCTCCATGTTTTTAGTTTGTATTTAGTATGAAATATACCTATCGTTTGTTAACCTTACGAGCAGTTAACGCGACCTCAGTATGTGTGTCGAACGTAAACCAAAGGCTGAGGTTAACCGGTACGCATCTGTGCCATCTGCCCAATCATAACACATTGACTGTAGCACAAATCAGTCGCGGAATGAAAAGGTTCCACTTTTCGACTCTATGTCAACAAACCTTTTCATTCCGCTACTATACTTAAGAGACCATCCACAGAAATATAGCGGAGACTTCAAAGTCAAATTCAAAGTATAGGGTAATTCCAGGATAGATGCCCCAGTGGGATAGATGCCTCGATTTCAATTTCTACTAGTAGCAAGGCTATGAGACCAAAATTCCACTAAATAATAGCAAGCCCCCTCCCTGCAAACCTCTGGGCCGCTGCTATCATGAGCAAGAGCGAACGCGTTTAGTCCATGAGTGCCAAAACCTTCCGCGGCGAGATCTCGCAGAGCGTGAAAATTATAATCGTAAGTATTTGTTTTTGATTAACTTTAGACTGGCTTATAATTTGCGCTTTTAACTAACTCATTTGGTTGCACTGAAGTTTAGGCTGCATGGATTAGTATATTTTATAGTGATTTTATCATTACTTGATTTTTTATCGAAAAGGGCATCTATCCTCTGCGAAAAGTATAGTTGCCCCGTTTTCGATCGCTATAGATGCCCCTAAGGGCATCTATCCTCAACTTGTTTCAAAGAATTTTTATGTTGCAGAGGGTTTTTTTTTATGAAATAGGGGGCAAACGAGTAGACGGATCGCCTGATGATAAACGATTACCGTCGCCCATGGACACCTGCGACACCAGAAGAGTCACAAGTGCGTTGCCGGCCTTTTAGATAGGAATACGCTCTTTTCTCTTTTTCTCTTGGTCGAAATGCCTTGTAAATATGAGAGAAAACAGGGCGTAGTTCCGCGTAACGTTGCCTGGTCTGAAGAAAGCTTGCTAGCAGCCTTCGAGGAAATGAAGAAGGGAGAAAAAGGAGTCAATGAAAAAGCCTGAACATATGGAATACCGTCTATAACACTAAGACAACGTTTTGCCAAAAATGACGAAAAACAATTGACCCTAGCTAGGTAGTCATGTAAAGTAGGTACAAAATGATTGGTATTTAGTGAAGTTTTTTCTGTATTTGCAAATAGAAGCAAAATCACATTTTATATGGAATCGATTGAACTTTTATAATTTGTTTCAGTAAAACATCCAGTACTAGGATTCTAAAATGAAAAGAGGCTCGTGGCTCATACTGTTCAAACTAGGCGAATTTTCAATGAATATAAAAGACTGATAACTTTTATTTAACTTGTTTAATTTCAAAGGGCATCTATCCTCTGACGCATTTTTGAGACGAGTCGTCTATCCCCCACGGTAGGCACCTATCCCATTTATAAGGGGTCAAAAAAAGTACGATTTACACAAAATCCATACGATTTATATTAAAACAAGTACAGTAAAATAATAGATTAAGGACCATAGTTATCATACGCATTGGACGCAATGCTATAATTTGTTAAGTTTTTGAATTATAAAGCTATTTCAAAAAGTGGGGCATCTATCCTGGACTTACCCTATTTATTCAATTAAGGCTACAACAAGCATTGATGAATGTCGAAGAATCTACCTCCGGTTCGAAAAAACCCTGGTGAGAAGAGTCCGGCAAGAAACTCAACAATATTCTTTGCAGAAATGTAGCGGAGACTTCAGAGTCAAAGTCAAATTCAAAATATATATAGAAGGTTGTTATAGCAGATGAAATTACTTACGCACGGCTTTGATTCTAGCCGCTCTCACGCACACATACACGAGTGCATAGCATACCTAAAATCGATTAGCGCAATAAACTCGGTAGGGCTTAACATTTGAAACACCAGTTAGGCCTTTTATTTCACAAAAGATTCAATGGTTATTGATGCGGCCCGTGCCGAAGTAACGAGGAGGAGGACTTACCCTTCTTCGCCGCCGACCTCGCTGACTGGCCACGGTTCGGGTGAATTTATGGAAGGCACTGCACGCACACGACACCGCTATTTCTTTGTAATTATGGGTTTATAATGCAGGAGTTCTTTTTGCACGCGACACATACAACAGCTTAGTTTTTATTTTTATGAAGGAATATGACGTGACAGAGAATGACGTATGCCGTGGCATCAGGGGCTTATGGCCAGCGATAACCAGGCTTGCCCACCTCCTTGCACACGGCAAAACGGTGCAACCAGTTATTCAATGGCTTGAATTTTTGTTTTTTTTTTTAATTTTGAATGGTTACTTAAAAGTGGAATGGCCCCAAGATAAAAAAATATTTCTGTAAGTAGACCGTTAAGGGCTCTTTTACATGTCTCTTTTCTTAGTCTACCAGCGCTTTCGAAAAGACCATTTACCGAGAAGAATGCGCCGCAAGAACTTGGCCACAACATTTCCGTCAGTAAAAAGTATATCTGATCGATGACGGATGTATAGGTAAATGCTCAATATCTTTGTGCGGTCGATGATTAGTTTATTTAATTCCTCATTGTTATTTCCAGCAATCACTTCCGTTTGGCAAGCATTCGCGTTGGAGCAGCCAAAACCTTCACTTCCCCATCATCACTTCCTGACCTGTCAAGGTCTTTCATTGTACAATTTAGTTTTTCTCACGATGTTAATAACATTAAGTCATTTAAGATACACGCTCCGTCAGTTCTCAAGATCAGAAACATTAAATAGGTAAATTCGTGGGTAATTTAAATGCAGGTATTTTAATTGTTTCGTTAACTTTTTAAGGACCCATACCATTCATTGATGAAATTTATTTGACGGATAAATGTGATGCTGTCTCTGTTTGTTTTGTTACCACATTTATCCGTCAGTTAAAATTAATCAATGGGTGGTGAAACAGCCCCTTAAAAGGATACGATGCGCACCATTTCTCCATACAAACGTAATCCCCTGTTTCCTCCCTGGATAATAGCTTTAGAGCCAAATTTTTTTTACTGTGTAATCTTTATCTACCACAGCTATGCCCCTAGGTTTCGTTTTTTTTCCATATTTCAATTAACATAAGAAATATGAGCTTTCAAAAACTGAAAAAATTGCCTAATTTCAACGTCATTTTCAGACACTCATCAGAAAAGAATCCCTTATATAAACAAAAAAAGGAAAACATAGGGGCATAGCTAAATCTATCCTCTAATTATATTTGAAAAAAATAATTTTATTGGTCCAGTTTTCGAGAAGAAAACAGGGGATTACGAAATGCTGTTTTGATCAATTTTACGCGCCTATTCACGGTCTGAGCTGCAGTTGTCCCGCTCTCGCTGTACTGACACGGAGGGGTTCGGGCGAGACGGCGACATTTCATTATAATACCTATTTCTCAAAAGTCTCTCAGCCATCGTACCCTCTTAAGATGAAAACTTGACTTGAGTTTGTTAAAGGATGGTTCCGCCACATTTGCATGAAAGTAACAGCCATGCAATGACTGTACTTTTTGCCCCTGGTTATCATCTAGGACCAAAGTACTCGTCAATACGAACCAAACGAGGCCAAACTAGATGCGTTCATGTCGTTTTACTACAGAGTTCCTATGGCCACATTCCAGCTCCATCGTCAGATCAGCTCCATAATATATTGCATTGTCATCCAATTTACACATGTATGCAAAATTATAGCTCAATCGGAAACCGGGAAGTGGGTTAAAATTAACTTGCAAGATTTGATCCGTACATACATACATACACTGCAAGTTAATACAAAGCTTGTAAAAACATGAAAAGACTAAATGAGTGTTGTCGAAGATGTATCAGGATCGTAGCGGGTGGAAGAAAATGGTCTCTGCCTATCCCTTTGCTGGGAAGAAGGCGTGATTCTTAGATTATTTATACACTAGATAGAGCTTCGGCGGCATGAAAACGTCCCGAAAAATATAAGCCAACTTGGCTTATATGTCATTTGCCTCCCTTCAGTTTGAATGACGTAACGCGATCGTAATATGAAGCTGTCAAAAGAAATTTGTGGACGTTTTGTATCGCAAAATTTGCTACTGACACTCTATCTAGGGCATAAATAATCTAAGGCGTGAATGTATGTACTCGTATGTATATAAAGTATTTTTATAAAAATACCCAAACCTACCTTAACTTGAACCCCCTAGCATGTTAACAATATAATACCTAATGGATTTCCATATTGATTCACGCACGCGAACAATGGCCGGGGAACATTAAACCGAATAGATTCATCAATTCTGGTTAATTAATTAATTGGCACCGCGAGCTGTTGTGATTTGATTATGATTTTACTTTGATTAATTGAAGGGCAAATAACGTCGAGGTGACTGGAATACGGAATGAGGCGTGAAACGGATACAAACGTGTCTCTTATTCTGTTTAATTAAAATTTAAGTTTTCTGCACCGATTTTTTTTCCAGTGCTCTTTTTTTGTTAGGGTTCCGTAACCAAAGGGTAAAGGGCTGTCCGTCCGTCCGTCTGTCTGTCTGTCTGTCGCCAGGCTGTGTATCTCATGAACCGTGATAGTTAGACAGATGAAATTTTCACAGATGATTTATTTCTGTTGCCGCTATAACAACAAATACTAAAAAATAGAATAAAATAAATATTTAACGGGGTCTCATACAACAAACGTGTTTTTTTGCTCGTTTTCGCTCGATATTTATAACGGCAACAGGTAGACGCTTGAAATATTCACAGAATATTATAATATATTAATTTTAAAAATAAACAATTAAAGTAAAAATAAACGCCGAACGCGCATTTGGCAGCCGCCGTGACGGGTGACACCAAGAAGAAGGGCTACGGATTAGCCCGAAATATGTCGAGTTAAACTCGTTTTAAGACGTGAGTGATCCGTTTATTTTCACTATGAGTGAGTCTCACGGTAGTTTCATGTTTAAAATAAACAATAAATAAATAAATAAACAATTAAATTAAAATAAAACAAATATTTAATGGGGGCTCCCATACAACATACATGATTTTTTGCCGTTTTTATAGATAATGGTACGGAACCCTTCGTACGCGAATCTGACTCGCACTTGGCCGGTTTTTTGTTTATATATATTGATAGCTAATGGAAGCATATTGCTAAGAGGGCTGTCCTCGAAAAAGTCTGCGACCCACCGAACATCTCTCCGTGTTCCTCGTCTGCGCAACCACGACCACTCTGACAAGAGTGTCCGACTAAGAAGAAGAGGAATGAGAAACAAAACGCCAAAAATAAAAAATATTAGTTTTTAAAATTTAGATAATACAGTTTTAACACTATTTACTAGTTACTAACACATGACTAACATTGCTTTAAGGGAAACAAAATATATAAATCAACAAAATATATAATCGCATATAAATTAAATTATTAATGTACCATGCACAAATTTAGCTATCAAAAGGTGTGTTCAAACAACTCAACTGTGATTCATGATTACTTATGAACTTTTTTTTTAAATTTTTACATTTCTTTATACTTTTTTTAGTTTTCCATCTCGTAAGGTTAAACCGAACCCTGGGCATTTTCGTTTTAAACTGTATTGTTTACATTTTTCAATGAATAAAATAATAAAAAAAAATATCACGGGACAATTCACACCAATTGACCTAGTCCCAAACTAAGCAAAGCAATACATACTTGAATACATATTAAACATCCAAAACTCGAGCAAAAACATTCGTATTTTTCACACAAATATCTGCCCCGACCGGGAATCGAACCCGGGACCTCAAGCTTCGTAATCAGGTTCTCTAACAACTAGGCTATCCAGCCTAAAAATAAATAAATGAATGGGGGAATGTTTGAGGTTTTCTCAAAACAGCCGTGGTAGACCAGCGATTTGACCTACGACTTCTCAAACAGCGGGTTCGAATCTGAACCTCTGAGTTTTCAAAATTGACGAGCAAAATTACATTTCAAATTTACCATACCCCAATACCTCACCCCTTCCCTCTCCCCCTTCCCCTATTCCCTCTCCTTTAGGGCCGACAACGCACTGGCATCGTGTAAATCGCTGCTGGTGTCTATGGACAGTGGTGTTCATTTAACATCAGGTGACCCACTAGTTCGTTTGTCTGGCCTATCTAACATAAAAAAAAAAACATAAAATAAAACATACCATGAGCTTTACTGTGAAGAAAAACGACGTGAGAAAACCTGCACTTATCTGCGAAGGAATTGGAGTGTGTGTGTGGATTTCCCAATCCGCAATGGGTTTGCGTGGGAACTACGGCACAAGCAGTAGCGGCGGTAGCAGTGGGCAGGGCAGGGCACATTGCTCGTAGAACTGATTTCCCACGGGGCAGAAAGGTTCTCGTGTGGCGTCCACAGACCGGAAGACGCAATGTAGGTAGGCCTCCAACAAGATGGAGCGACGACCTGGTTAAGGTTGCGGGATGGCGCGGGACCGATCCGTCTGGCGAGCCTTGGGGGAAGCCTATGTTCAGCAGTCTTCTTTCGGCTGAAATGATGACGATCATATCATTGACTGATGCCTCTTTCTAAACCATTAAGGGCTCAGAACCTTGACTCTACCTGCTATAATTGTTATTGTCTACCAAATATGCGAGCCTAAACGCTCAAGTCCAAATTGCACGTTCGGGCCCTGTTCTAACCAGTACGACAGTGCCTGAATTTGTCGAGCTAACAGCTTCGTGATAGCCTAGTGGTATACCTATAGTTTCTCAAAGGCTCGCGGGTTCAAATTATATTACCTTACCACCATCTAGTAAAAAAAAAACCGGTTCCATATTGGGTGCTTTATTGTTACAGTAATGTTAAGTCGAAATAGTGTTTCTTGTAATTTTTATACTGATGCTATCGACTTTTCGAGTAAATTATAAAAAAAAACCCCATTCTAAGCATCCCGTGTAAGAGATATCCTAGACGACCAGATGGCCTAGTAGTTAGAGAACCTGACTATGAAGCTTGAGGTCCCGGGTTCGATTCCCGTGTCGGGGCAGGGATTTGTATGAAAAATACGAATGTTTGTTCTCGGGTCTTGGGTGTTTAATATGTATTTAAGTATGTATCTATCTATATAAGTATGTTTATCCGTTGTCTAGTACCCATAACACAAGCTTTGCTAAGCTTACTTTGGGACTAGGTCAATTGGTGTGAATTGTCCCATGATATTTATTTATTATTAATTATTTCTAGTTTGAACTGGAGAAAAATAAAATTATATTATTATTGTACCAAACGATTGTTTGACCACATTAAACTGTAGGAAAAAAAATATTCGACGTTACTAAGGGCTCCCACAGTAATCATATTATAAAACCAATCGTTAAATTCATAATGTTGTCAAATTATCAGTTTTTGTCCATCCCCTTAACCTTTTGAACGCTACACAGCTACGCTACGCTGCTCGTTTTTGTTAAGAGCAAAACTGATTCTTACGCGGATGCGGGTAGGTTCATTTTTGTAGTACTGTATTGTCGTCTACGAGTATAGCCAACACTGGCGTTCAAAAGGTTGAGGGGACATACTGTCCCCAACCCCCTTCCCCCGGCCACTTATTGGAATCTCGAGACATCATTGATGCGTTAGTTTCCGAGGCCAGACTAGTAATGTGTGCAAATTCGGGGCGTATTGGCATGTACAGGGCTAAGCAAAGGTCACAGCGACCTCTACAGCTCACGCCTTGCAAACTAATTGAGTCATCAATATTACACTCATCAACCAATTGACGGTTTATTACTTTGATCATCGTTATTATGCCATTAGTTGCTTAATTAATCTTAATTATTTATTTTAGTAACGAAAAACTGAGTATTGTCCAACATCGAATTTAGGAAAAGTATCTACAAAGCCGTGGTGGCCTAGCGGTTTGACCTATTGGCCTCTCAAGCAGAGGGTCGTGGGTTCAAATCCGGGCTCGGCCTCTGAGTTTTTAGGAATATATGTGCGAAATTACATTTGAAATTTACCATGAGCTTTGCGGTGAAGGAAAACATCGTGAGAAAACCAGCATACACCTGCGAAGAAATTCAATGGTGTGTGTGAAGTTCCCAATCCGCACTGGGCCCGCGTGGGAACTACGGCCCAAGCCTTCTTATTCGGAGAGGAGGCCTGTGCCCTGCAGTGGGACGTATATAGGCGGGGATGATGATGAAAATCTACAAAATAATTGATGACCTAGTTGTTAGAGAACTTGACTACAAAGCTTGAGGTCCCGGGTTCGATTCCCGGTCGGGGCAGATATTTGTGTGAAAAATACGAAAGTTTGTGCTATCTATAAAAGTATGTTTGTTTAGTACCCACAGTACAAGATTTGCTTAGTTTGGGACTAGGTCAATTGGTGGCGAAATATACTTTTCACTTCTCATGCTCTTAAAATGTTACTATAGTCTCTGCATATCGGGACTAAAGCTCTTTTTTGATCTCTAGGGATTAAAGTAATTTTTTTTTAATTTACTTTGGAAACCCCTAAATATTGTGCCTAAACTGCCAATCACGGTGTTTGTGGATGGAGGATTATTGCCATTTTCAGTGACTGGGCATAGACAATTTTAAAGCTTTCCACAGACCGCAGCGCGCTGCGGACGCTCCGAAGCGCTCCGTAGCGCCCTGCGCTTCGGTCTGTGGAAGCCTTTAGTGCATGGAAATACCTAACCTCAAAATGACAACTGTATAAAAATATTTTAAAAAATAATAATTTAGTGAAACACCATGAATAATTACGAATATTAATCTATTTAATTATATTAAAGATGAATTCATTTTATTATGCATACTTAGTCCAAATTAGCTATGAAATAATTTTCAAGTTTGAATCTGTTGGCTAAATATGCAAACATTTAAAGTCCGTCCATTGCTCGTATTGAGCGTACGTTTTATAAAAGTAACTAACTTTTGCCCGCGACTTCGTACGCGAAGACAATAACGTTAGAGTTGCATGAAATTTGGCACACAGGTAGTTTATTACGTGGATTAACACATAGGGTAATGCCAGGAAAATGTAAAGTTCCCGCGGAATTTGAATAAGTGAATTCTAAAGCCAGTAAGCAGCGGTGGCCTAGTGGTTTGACCTATGGTCTCTTAAGTAGAGGGTCATGGGTTTAAGCCCGGGCTTGGACCTTTTGAGTTATTCCAAATTAGTGTGCTAAATTACGTTTGAAGTTTACCATGAGCTTTACAGTGAAGGAAAACATCGCGAGAAAAGCTGCACACACCTGAGAAGAAATTCAATGGTACACGCCCGCACTGTAAAAATCGCACTGGGCCCAAGTGGGAACTAAGGCCAAAGTGTTCTCGTTCTAGGAGGAGGCCTAATTGAAACAACAACATTCTATCCCGGGAAAGTGTACAGCATACCGTGGGATAGAAATAACTGTCAAAACATTTTGAAAATCCAGAGACAGTGTAGCTTTTTATTAGTGAAATATTTAAAAAAACAATTCACTTATTTCTATCCCGTGGGAATTTTGCATTTTCCCGTAAAAAAGTAGCCTATGCCAATCAGGGATATTGTAGCTTTCAAATTGTAAAATATTTTTAAAAATCAGCCCCTAAGTTGAATTTACTTATTTCTATCCCGCAGGAATTTTCATTTTGCCGGAAAAATACTTTATGTCAATGAGGGATACTGTAGCTTACTATTGGTGAAAGAATGTTCAAAATCAGCCCCGAAGATAAATTCAGTTTTTTCTATCCCGCGGGAATTTCGCATTTTTCCGAAGAAAAAGTAGCCTTTGTCAATTGGGGATAGTCATATTAAATCATATGAAATAATTTTTAAAATCAGTGCCAAAGATGAATTTACTTATTTCTATCCCATGGGAATTTTGCTTTTTCCCGGAGTAAAGTACCCTATTGCAAACAGGGATACTGTAGCTTACTATTGGTGAAAGAATTTTTAATATCAGCCCAAAAGTTGAATTAAAAAATTTCTATCCCGTGGGAATTTTGTATTTTCTCGAAGAAAATATAGCCTGTCAATTGGGGATAGTCGTATCATATTATATGAAAGAATTTTTAAAATCAGTGCCAAAGTTGAATTTACTTATTTCTATCCCGTGGGAATTTTGCATTTTCCCGGAAAAAAGTACCCTTTGTCAATCAAGGATACTGTAGCTTACTATTGGTGAAAGAATTTTTAAAATCAGCCCCAAAGTTGATTTCAAATTTTTCTATCCCGTGGGAATTTTGAATTTTCCCGAATAAAAAGTAGCTTTTGTCAATTGGGGATAGTCATATCACATAGTGTGTAAGAATTATTAAAATCAGCCCCGAAATTGAGTTAATTTATTTCTATCCCGTGGGAATTTTGCATTTTCCCGGATAAAAAGTAATCTATGTCAATCAAGGATAGTGTAGATTTCTAATTCTGAAAGAATTTTTAAAATCGGCTCAATAGTTTCAGAGATTCCGCTACAAACAAATAAACAAAGAAAGTTGAGATATTTCCCTATCCCGTGGGAATTTCGAAAAATCCTTCCTTAGTGCACCTCTACAATACTCAAGGTACATGTGTGCCAAATTTCAAGCCTCTAGCCCCAGTGGTTTAGGCTGTGCGTTGTCTGTCAGTCAGTCAGTCAGTCAGTCAGTCAGTCAGTCAGTCAGTCAGTCATTCAGTCAGTCAGTCAGTCACGGTACTGTTTTATAGGTATAGATATTGTAGATTAGTATACCTAAAACATCGTTTTTTTTCCTCGCATTCAAAGTGAAAAGTCGAGTGTTTAACGCGAGACTTAACTGCCATAATGACACGCGAATTATAGCCACCCTCGCTCTGCTAGGGTGGCTAAATATCTTGTGTCATTATGGCTTGTTTTAGTTCCTTGTTGAACAATTTACTATTACATACATATACTGTGATTTCTTTTGGAATTACTTTTTGTTTCAAATGCGCCCAATGTAACCTTTTTTCTTACTTAATCACTTCGTCAGTTGATTGGTGGTGACATCATTGTATTACCACTTTCAGTCGCTATTTTCAAGTGATATTATTTCAAAATCGATTCTCTTTTTTTTCAAGTCAGTTTTAACTAAATACTTTTACGATTCCCTCAAAACAGTCCACCAGCGCAGTTATTGTGTTATTTCACCGTAAAGCTAAATAAAGTATCAACCTGCAGCACTATAAGACTTTCCGTTTACGACCACGAACTTTGTCGACTAAATAGTTTTATATCCCTAGTGCATTAATATATCGGACGATACAAAAACCATAAAACGATGATGGATCGTAAAGAGCTACGGATTTTATGTCCCGCTCATTTGATTGTCGACTCTTTTATTGTAGTAAAAGTCCGGGAGGGAATAAACGAAATAAAAAGGAAAGAAATCGGAGACGCTATGTAGAATGTCTTGAACTGTTTAGATGTTACACTTTTTTACGCAATCGAGATTTTCTTACATACTTCGTACGCCACGTCATACCAGCCAGGCCTTATACCACAGAATATTATAATAGTACTAACATACAGAATGGCCACGCTCCTCCCCGCACCGATTCGAGTTACCCCACCCCTCAAGGCGCAGATACAGACAGACAGACGCGTGTACAGACGTCGTCGTGCTTAAATGTAGATTCAAGAACGCGTATTTTGTACGTCGTGGCCGCCGTTTGCTTATACAACGAAATTCGATTTTCGAACTTCGTATAATATATCGTGTTGTTCCGTCCACGCTTACAGTATTAAGCAAAAGAGTGAAGGAGACGGCACGTTACGAAATTCGAAAATCTGATTTTGTGGTAAAAGGGGGGTTACCACGAAACCAGATTTTTAGAACCTTACTCTCTCATCAGCCGTCGGTTCTACGATAGTAGAGGAGCCCAAGAGGTCACTCGAGTGCGGCAGATTAATATATGGGGGGATACCTTATACCCTCTAGAGTACCTCCAGCGAATATGAGCACCTCATGTCGGGTTTGCCTGGGGCACCCCGTCAGAATACTTAGTAAAAAATAGATTCTTTGAAATACTCGAGCGCGTCAGATTTTGATAATTTGATACTCCAGCTCATCATGAAGGTATGATTTTCATCAGATTTTCATAGAGGATGTTAAATCCAAAGATTGACGATTTGGAAGTGAAATGTACACTGTTCTGCTAGTAATTAACCCACCTTATCATAATCTGACGCGCTCGAGTATTTCAAAGAATCTATTTTTACTGAGTATTCTGACGGGGTGCCCCAGGCAAACCCCCCCACATGAAGTGCTCATATTCGCTGAAGGTACTCTAGAGGATATAATAAGGTATCCCCCCATAATATTAATCTGCCGCGCTCGAGTGACTCCCCAAATCCCCTCTAGGGCTCCCCTAAAACGAGCAATGTGCCCTGGCCACTACCACTAAAGTCTGGCGACTCTCCGAGCTATGTCAATAACTTTGGTTCTCCGGATCTCCTCATTTCTGATTCGATCACCCAGGGAAACTCCGAGGATTTATTCCACTCACGTCAGCTGGCGCTTAGGTCAGAAAAAAAATTGTTCCATTTAGGTCATCTATGACCTAGTTGGATTCCAATGTCGTTTTTCCCAATTTGAATTGACTCAGAAACAGTGTGCGTGAACGGAGCTCCTTCTTCTGTGTGCTTTTGGCCCTTCGGGCCGATGAAAACTTAACATAACCTAAACCTACCTATATTTCTGTGTTCATTAGAATTGGGAAAAAACGCGATTTTTGCATTAAAACATTCCACTTACGTCAACCGTTTTGATTTTCTAACCTAGGTATATGGAATTTCTTAAATTTTGTATGAAAAAAAAATCTGACCTAAGTGGCAGCTGGCGTAAGAGGAATTATCGACTCCGAGCATAGCTCGCGCCATCGCTCTTTGAGTGACTTTAAGCTTTCTTATGAGGCCCATTGCAAAGTAGCAATACACACTACTCAAATATTTTCGTCTAGTTTTAACAAAACGTTTAAATTCATCAATTTGTTCAGCCATATTAATTAAATTGAAATGCTATCAAATTAAACACTAAAGGCTTGATGCGTAACATTCCAAAATAATTACAAATTAATTTAAAAGTCTAATTAAAGCATCTTAACCATAAAACTACTCGGTAAAATGTCTAATTGAAATTTGTTTGATAATTTTATAATTGAATTTGGAGATTAATTAAATAGTTGAGGTTTTCATTGGGTGGGTTAAAATCCCTTTGGTAACTATTTAAGCTAAATTGAACGTTTAATCTAATGAGATACGGTTTGTTTTCGGTCGATTTGGATTCGGAATTTTGAAAACTGCTAAAATTAAATGATGTTTCCTAAAAATATGAGAGTGCGTTACTCGTTAAGGTAACAATTTTAAACTTCAAAAATAGTTGTAAGTAATAATTAAGCTCTTCCGATTGAAAATAATTATACTTACTTGTGAAATATAAAAAGGTGTGTAAATGGCATAAGTACAATGTCTTGTTTATAATGTGTCTCAAAATAATTCCGAATTATTTCATCATGTGATTAGGTAAAATGTTTTCCAGATTTTTCTAACTGTGGTTGACAAAATGTTTACACTGCTCGATGTTCAAAGTGTACCGCATCAAGGGCGTGATTACATTTTCAAACAAAAATTCCGGTGAAAAGTTAGATAAAAATTACGTATTCATTTTAACACCTTGTATAAATTGTGACACCGTGCGCGCGAAAAAATATTTAGGAAATTCTTATTTTTGAATGATATTCCAGCTTCTTAACAACGTAATTTCCTAATAGATAAATGAGACTGAAGAGCTGGCAGCTTCCTCGCTCAGCGCATCAGTCTTACAATCCAGCGAGGAAAGGCTGCCAGCTTCTTCGGTACCATGTGTCGTTTTAGTATATTTTCTTTTAATATAGTGTTAATTTTTATAGATTGTTAGTTTATAATATTTTTTTTATAATTATTAATATCAATCCACGTCAAATTGCAATAACTAACCCTATTTTCTATAAAAACATTTTTGTAATATACCTACTTAGATCCGATGATTCCGCTAATGCCGAGGTTGCGAATGACACTATCGGTTGGCCATCTTTCGATAGCTTTAGTGTCCGGTTAAATTACACATCTGTATTGCAAATGTCAAAGTGATAGATAAAGCCAAACTAATAACATAACCTAACACACACACCTTTTAAGAGTAACGGGATAAATAAATAACAATTATTAAACATCGAACGCACATCAATGCAGTGAATGAAATTTAGAGTGAAATAGTTCTTATACGGAAGTATCCCTTAATGTTCCAGGAACATGCGTGGGAAAATCAACTCTTTTCAATGGGCATTGAATTTCAATTCGAATGACCAGTTCTCACGGGTTAAGTGATTAAAGTATTTAAAACCGTGAAAATCCTTGTCCATTTTCTTCCTTGATAGCGACCAGTATAGAAAGAACTTTGGGTTAAACCATACACTTTGTCAAGAGAGGTCAAATTGGGGTGGTAAATTAAATTAAGATTAGTGAAAACATACCGTGATAATTGATTTTTAAGTCGCATTGAACTAAATTTAGTGGTTTTAATTTCCGTGATAAATTTATGAAAAAATGTTAAGCAATGAAACGTAAAACGAAGCGTTACCTACAACTTATATTTTATAAGCATAGACATTTGTATTTCTATTAATTTTGTTTTTCTACTCTCTTTATTTAGGGTTCCATACCTTGTCCTACAAGGAATTCTTATGGTCTCGTCATGTCCTTCAATCTGTCTGGCCATCCGTCCGCGGCTTTGCTTAGAGACTGTTAGAAAGCTGTTGTTAAAATGAATTTTTATGATTTAAATTTTAGATTACCTTCCCTCCGCGTAAAGTGGGAAATAATTTTTTTACTCGTCTATACACATATGTAGTGTGGGGCATCGTTGGATAGGTCTTTTAAAAAATATTTAGATTTCAGCTTAGAGATCCGTTGCAAAATATTAAATATCAAAATCAAAACGCTTATTCTTCAAGTAGGTAGGCCACAAAGGGCTCTTATGTCACTTTTTTAAAACTACCAAAATTTAAAATGATGGTTTTTCGTTAGAGTCAAGTATCTCTCTCCCCTCCCTCCGTCTATTTCCTGAACCGTTAGTTTGAAAAATGTGAAAAAAATCAATAGTAGTATTACGAATTTTAGAGGAAACTGTCACAGTTTAGTAGACTTTATAAATTGAAGAGTAAATCGATCAAAGCTTACAGTTTCTAAACTAAGCCGCGAACGGTCGGACGGACAGACATACAGACAGACAGGCGGATGAAGATGGCGAAACTATAAGGGTTCATTGCACTACGGAACTCTAACAAAAACATTCGAGAACTGCTCAAGAATTAACATTTTTAGGAGTCTTGATTATATTTTTACTTTTTATTTCTCGGATTAAAGCTCGTCTCTAAAATCTAATTGGTTTTATTCTTGGTCCCTAGTCCTAGCTGGATTAAAATTTAACGGCTCATTTGACTTGCTAATGTTGCCAGCTCAATGTCGCGGTCCATGACCTTACTGGACAGAACCCGTTTTTAGGGACCCCAACTATAACGCAAATACGAAATAAAACGTAACTGGCCTTATACAAAATAAAAATTTAAAATCAATTAATTCGATTTTCAAACTTCGTATCGTGCCGTTCCGTTCACGCTTAAAGTATTAATAAGAAGAGTGAGGGAGACGGCATGTTACGAAATTCGAAAAACTAATTTCGTGATAACCCTCCTGAGTTCTCCGACGACCGGACAGCCCAACGGTTAGGGCCTCTCCAATAGATATGTGCTATGCCGCTGCGAGAATGCGAAAGCTACACTACAATACACATCTGTGATATTTATTTAATGTGAGTGCATTGATTAATAAATAACATGACATGTTTTTATTATGTACTATATACTAATAAACTAGTGGTCGGCGACCGGTAGCTTTTTATGTCACTTTGACGTCTAACGTAATGACTAATATGGATAAGTCTGTGTTGTTAAAAATAAAACCATATATTGTTAAAAACTCACTGAATTTAATTTATTATAGTAAATGACCATATTTATTTCTATATTTGATGTTGTCAATCGATTCCTTTTAACACTGAGGATCCATTTATATGTATAAAGAGAATGAAAATAAAAGTGACCTGTACTTCATAATCTAATCACAGTTAAACACAATCACAATTAATAATAAATATCACGGGACAATACACACCAGTTGACCTAGTCCCAAAGTAAGCTAAGCAAAGCTTGTGTTATGGGTACTAAGCAACGGATAAACACACTTATGTAGATAGATACATACTTAAATACATATTAAACACCCAAGACCCGAGAATAAACATTCGTATTTTTCATACAAATATCTGACAATGAAATGAAAGGAAATGAAATGAAATGAAATGAAATGAAATGAAATGAAATGAAATGAAATGAAATGAAATGAAATGAAATGAAATGAAATGAAATGAAAGAAGTTTATTTCACACACAAAACAAAACACATGAAATTACAAAAGAAAAAAGAAAAAAAAACATTAAAATGTGTGTGAAAAAGGTCCCGCCTCAGCATAAATGCGGACTCCTGAGGTGGAGCCAGCGCTGGTCTTCCGGCGGGACCCTTTTGTATCAGTCACAGAAACCCTGTCGTGCGGTCTTTTTTTAATTGTAATATTTTTTTGGAATCTTGTTCACTACGTCTAGCTCACCCTTGACGGTTTACGCTGCAAAGGTCATCTCTATGATTGTTTACGCGTTTGATCATCTTGCCGTGCATTGAACGCGTTAAGTTTTTTTTTATGAATGGCGCTATTATTTTTTAATCAAGTTTTATTCGCTCGGGTTCGTTGAGGACAAACGCTTTTTGTTTTTGGCTTTAAACGCCAATGTTCACGAGACTCGTCGGTGATATGCCGATAATTGATAAACAATAACATATTAACGCACACGTATAGTGGCGGAATGAAAAGGTTCGTTACTTTTCGACCTTAAGGGCCTACCGAGCTTTCGCGCTACACTTTGGCGATTCTTCGAGCTATGTCGATGATTTTCTTTAATTTTGATTTTCTTTAAAGGCCGGCAACGCACTTGTGACTCTTCTGGTGTCGCAGGTGTCCATGGGCGACGGTAATCGTTTATCATCAGGCGATCCGTCTACTCGTTTGCCCCCTATTTCATAAAAAAAAAAAATTATATCTAATGTGCATAGAAACTTAAGGGCATTGTCCTCTCAATCGCCTTCTGAGTGGCTTGACTTAGCGGTCTTTCTTTAGCGTTACAATTTCGTATTAAAAGCTCAATTTTCGAGTTTTTTTTTTGTTGACACGCTATCGCTTATCAACATCCTATTATACAAAAGGTTACTAGTAACTTGAAAGATAACTATGAAACGTTTCATCATCATCATCATTTCAAGCCGTAAGACGTTCTCTGCTGGAAATAGGCCTCCCTCATTGATACCCAATCATTACGGTTGGAAGCAACTTTCATCCATCTTGAACCTGCGGTCTTTACCAACCAAATCGTCCGTCCATCTCGTTGGTGGACATCCCACGCTGCGCTTGCCAGTCCGTGGTCTCCATCCAACGGAAATCTGTTCTGTTAACGTTTATTAACTAATAATTACGACAACCAGATGGCCTAGTGGTTAGAGAACCTGACTATGAAGCTTGAGGTCCCGCGTTCGACTCCCGCGTCGGGCAGATATTTGTATGAAAAATACGAATGTTTGCTCTCGGGTCTTGGGTGTTTAATAATAATATGTATTTAAGTATGTATCTATTTATAGAAGTATGTTTATCCGTTGCCTAGTATAACACAAGCATTGCTTAGCTTACTTTGGGACTAGATCAATTGGTGTGAATTGTTCCGTGATATTTATTTATTTTATTACCATTGGAATTCGTGAATCAAACCCGTATGGTTAGTTATAAAACAGATCGTTACGAACGGTTAGGTAAGAATCCGCATAACGGTCCGACGACTGTTTCGCGTGATAGAGAATCGACCTCGCAGGATTATCGGGATATTAAAAAAACCGGTAAAGTGCCAGTTAAAACGCTGAAAAAAAACACGTTTCTTGTATGACGACCCTTTAGTTTAACAGGTGGCACTAAAGATTTCGGACTGGTGATTTTCGGGTCAAAGTAGTAGACTTTACGGTAGTTATATTTTTTTGATCCTACATATTAAATACCTACTAACATATTAGATCATATTACTAACACGTACTGTAACTCTGTCGTTTTCGTATACCGTTTATTAATATTATTTCCAATCCAAAAATCCCATTTTTTGTCGTAAACAAAACAAAGGCTTAGAAGTTTAGCTGTGTTGCAGTTAATTATACTTTAAACTTACAGTTTAACAGTAATTAGTATTTCCATAAGAAACCGGTAGCAATTCATCAGTGCCATAATCGTAATTATCTAATTATGCACAGATATTGTCGCAGAATGCTTAGGTCATAGAGAGTTCACTCGCTTTGTTAAACGCTTCTTTTTTGCGCATATTGAGAATGGAATGTTCAGTCATTGCCAAAGTTCGTGGGCCAAAGACAAGGAACCGTTATTTTTTGAGTAACCTAGACATTTAACTAATTTTTAGCACACACTTAACTCAGCGTCCCAGCGCACATTGAATGATATCAGCGTATTTCCATGATTTTCGGTAACAGCACAACACATACATACAATTTACCTTACCTACCTAATGTGCGTACGTACGTATTGTAGGCACTGGCCACCGAGACCGTGTTGCTGTTTCAAATATTTAAATCTTACGGATTCTGGAATTTGAATCCCGAAACAAACAGCGAACAGCGGACGGTCTAGGTTAGGCCGTACATACCACGCGAGTGTTCTGATATAATATAATGCAATGTAAAATTGAATAAATAATGTTATAGATGAAAATCAAGTTTTCTTCAATTAAATAAGTCAAGTTCAAGTTAGGATTTTAGCTTAGGCAGTATTTTCTCTTTCAGAGCATAGGGTCTCCCACCACAGTACCTACCTATTACTAAGCATATGCCACTAAACAGCAAATTGAGAATACTATTAACAACAAACTTAAAAACTTTATCATGTCAAAAGCACGTTTATAAACGTGCTAGAATCAGCACATCAATTTCTCATCATAACTGGCAAAGCATTTTCCTGCTAGACCACAATCACTAAGAAACCAGATATTGCCTTCGCTACGAATACAAACATTACTACAAATTAATCTGCTTTATTATTAATTCATTGAGCAATACAATAACCGCGCTTGTATGTACACGGCGAGCGTTGCCGCAACGTCCCGCGGGGCCCATTGTTGTAATAATTACGCACCATTGAGATCTTGGGCGAAATTATAATAAGAAAAAATAGGTTTAGGCTAAGAACGAAGTACTTAAAGCAGAAGTAGCGTCCGACCGAAAATTCGGTTTCGATTACGGCGGGTTTCGACATTAAATTGAAGTTTCGGTTTCTTGGAAAACTTACAAAAATTAATCAAAATTATATTACCTATGCAAGCTGTGGTCCGCGACTTCGTCTACGAAGAATACGTTTATTACTAACCTGCGGGAACTAGGTATGCAATTTACTAGGATAAAAGTATCTTATACCTTAGTAGGTACGCGCTTGGTAGGTAGGTCGGGCTTATGCACGCGGCTTCGCCCCTGCTGTTATTAAGATTAAAACGTATTTTCCCGTGGTAAAAAGTAGCCTATGTCACTCTCCAGCCCTTCAACTACATGCCCATACAAAAAATCACGGCAATCCGTCGCTCAGTTTCGACAAACAAACACACTGTCACATATATAATATTATCTTATATTAAATCCAGGCTATAAACCATCTGTGTGGCAAATTTCATCAGAATTCGTCAATCGGTTTTAGCGTGAGAGAGTAACAAACATACATACAAACTTTCGCGTTTATAACATTAGTAAGATAAGATGTCAATAATACAAATGTAAAATGTAACTAGAAGACATTGAACAAAAAATAGCAAAGAAATGCTGGGGCCAATGAGTAAAACCGTACAATTGAACACAAAAGTCAGGAAGTAAAACTTCTGAAGTTAGATAGTGAGCTATAATTATAAATATTCGCCAGGTGTCTTCCTAACAAAGACATCGCCTTTAAGGCTAGACAAGGACAGCAGGATGTTTTGTCTCAGCAATGTTTCCGCATTAAATAAATAAGTTATGGTTATAATTATATGACAATGGAAACAAAATGACATGTTATAATTTTTTAAAGTAAATTATCTTCACTCGTTTGCCGGTTGACTTGAAATTTGGTGCATATTAATTAGTCTGGTTCGTTCCTCGGCTTATTGTTTGATAGGTAAGGTAAAAAACCAATACCCGACACCTCAACGCCCAGTAGATGACACCCATCTGTCACCTCCACCTCTCTTACTATGACATAAGATTGAAGATGCCATGTATTGGGTAAGTGTGGAGCACAAGGACGTTTCCTTATAACGCGCTTTTCTCTTAATTTTGACAACTTCCAGCGTTATCTAATACCTTTAAACGAGCAATTCTTGTATATATGTATATATATTCTAATACCTTTAAACGAGCAATTCTTGTATATATGTATATATATATATATATATATAATCAGGATCTCGGAAACGGCTCCAACGATTTCGATGAAATTTGGTATGTGGGGGTTTTCGGGGATGAAAAACTGATCTAGCTATGTTTCATTTTCAGAAAATCGCTTTTACTCGTGTTTTCCGGCTATTTTTGTTTGCATTAGAATATAAAGCTAAATTTCGCCAACTTCGAGCAGATCATAATGGCACAATTAGAAATCGGGTGGTCGCGGATCCAGCCGACCTCGGTTCGATACCACGTTTTTTTTTCAAGATTTTTAGTTTTTTTTTTAAGTTTTTTTTTTATGAGATAACGTCAAGTTTCTTCTTTTGTGAGAAAAAGTTACTTTTTTGTGAGAAAAAGTTATTTTTTGCGAGAAAAAGTTACTTTTTTGTTAGAAAAAGTATTATAGGGAACGTGCAGTAACTATAGGCGGCAGCACTAATGCGACAGAAGAGACACTATGCGGACAGTAAAACAAACTTATCAAGGTAAAACATTCAAATTGATGGCACCCTTATGGCACCAGTTGGCAGCACCGTCTATGTGCACGTTCCCTATTGGAAGCACAGAACAGGAAAAGCCGGTTGTCTGTAAAGTCGGTTTACGGACGATAGTTTAACGTGACTCACCCCTCCACCCCCTCCGGTGTTTTTGTCAAATATCTTGAAAACGGTGCATCCTACGGCAAAATCAATGAAATTTTCATCCCCCCTTTTAACACCCCCGCGCTCCCTCCCCCGCATCCCCTCCCCCCCTCTCAACCCCCCCCCCCCCACCCCTCCGGTGTATATAATCAGGATCTCGGAAACGGTTCCAACGATTTCGATGAAATTTGGTATTTGGGGGTTTTCGGGGATGAAAAATTGATCTAGCTTGGTCTTATCTCTGGGAAAACGCTTGGTACCGAGTTTCTGCCCGAGCAGAGCTCGGTCGCCCAGGTACTTGTACTTAAAGTAAACAACTTAATCTAAATCAATCAGCAGATTACATGATCAAAAAAGTTTGTGTACCTAAGTAGTTAAACCGACACCAACATAAGAACCAAACGGATTAGCTCGTTGAAATGGCAATGGGCAAGCCATATAGCACGCAGAACAGATGGCCGTTGGGGCCCAAAAGTTCTGGAATGGAGACCACGGACTCCGACTGGCAACCGTAGCTTGGGATGTTTACTTACCAACATGATGGACGGACAATTTGGTAAAGGCCGCAGGTTCAAGGTGGATGCAAGTTGCTTCCGACCGTAATGAATGGGTATCAACGAGGGAGGCCTATGTCCAGCAGCGGACATTCTGTGGCTTAAATGATGAGATGAAGTAGTGAAAAATTATAATTATAACGAAGTTTTATGCATTTTGACACGCTCCCAGTTTTAAGTGTTACAGTAAATTAGTTTTAAACGACCGCTTTAGCCTAGTTGGTAGTGACCCTGCCTACAAAGCAAGAGGTCCTGGGTTCGAATCCCGGTAAGGGCATTTATTTGTGTGATGAGCACGAATATTTGTTCCTGAGTTATGGATGTTTTCTATGTATTTAAGTATTTATTTATCTATATAAGTATGTTTATCGTCGTCTAGTACCCATAGTACAAGCTTTGCTTAGTTTGGGACTAGGTCGATTTGTGTAAGATTGTCCCCCAATATTTATTTATTTATTTATTTAGTTTTAGTTTTCTTTTTATCAAGAATCTATTTAAGTTAATTTTGTAATTCGGTCATAGACAGCGTAAAAAAACGAAAGTTTCCGAGTCAGAAAACTTGAGATTTATTTAAGAGGCTGACAACACCTAATTTTGTTGAAATTGATGTCATTTAAACAGTTTTTTAAGAAAAACTGTTTGTCCTAGCACATCAAAAAAAATATATGTTAATATTCATCATATTTCAAAGACCGTGGACGGACTCGATACATAATTGGACGAAATCGGCTCGATAGAAAATAATTGCAAAGATAGGTCTTAAAATCATCATTAAACGGTTCTATGTCTTTATTTTTGTGGCGTATGCGTCTGCAATTAAAAACATGAAATCAACATATTCATACCTAAACCGCTAACGAGTCATATTTCACAAATAATCCACAGTTTTTTTTTAATTCAATATTTGCCCGATAAATTTCAATATACCCGGCTGCCCAGTAATAGCGGCATCTCGTTTACTCCGATACAAATAGACAGTGTGCGCCGACGTTGGTGTTGACAGCGTCTTAACTGGGCCTAAAGTTGGCGAGGTGTCCCACGATCCGATGTAGACTTGACTAAAAAATATTAGCTATAGACCATAGACCCCTAACTTTTGCCGCGGCCAAAAGAGAGACGCGAACAAAAAAATGTGCATGACCCAATTAGTTACATCCACTACAGTATAATATTTTTAACCTTGAACCTAACAAACATACTCGTACAAACATTGCATGTTAAATAAAAGTTTCTAAAAAACAAATGATTGGCCTTCTAATACCGTATTAACAATCAATAAACATGCAGGTTGATCGACATTACAAAAAAAAAATCTTGAATAAACTGATCATGATACAAGCAAAAAACATTATACGTCATCATTTCCTTTAACATTGTCACGCTGCCGTGCGCGCGCGCAGATAAATTAACAGCACGCGATCGTCAGCTTTTTTTTAGAGTACCGCATTCAAAAGGCGATAGCGGCACACTGTCACAACAAATAGAGTTTACTAAACGTAGTTTCAGAAACTAGTAGCAATATTAACATCATCGTTATCATCATTCAAGGGAATAAGAGGGCTTGGGCCGTAGTTCCCACACGGGTTGAGTGCGGATTGGGAAAGTCACACACACCACTGAATTTCTTCGCATGTGTGCACGATGTTTTCCTTCACCGTTCAGCTTCACAGCTCACGGTAAATTTCAAATGTAATTATTTCGAAAAACTTGGAAGTTTGAGCCTGTGCTCGAACCCATGACCCTCTGCTTGAGAAGCCATAGGTCAAACCACTAGGCCACCACTAGGTCGTTAATTATCAGACCCCGGAATTTAGGTGGCACTTTTGACCTGCCATAGTGACTTCTCACTTATCGACTAAATGATATATCGATATCAAAAAAAAATAGATGATCAATTACAACAATCTAATTGGGAATGTCTAAAAAAAATTACCAGTGGTTTTTATATTTTTTTTGTATAGAAAAGTCAATTATAAGAAACTAATTTCAATATTTGTCATTTAGTTCTCTACTTTTTCCAAAATTAATTATTGAAACTATTTTAGTTGATGACGTCAGATTATAATTGAGGGCTCCCACAATGCCAAATTTCTAAATGTATCTAAATGCTTACGATAAGGCAACCCCTTTAATTATTTTTTGCGTAGTGGTACACTATACACTGTGTCACTTTACTGGCACTGACAAAGTGCTAGATGTCAGACAGCGGGTCCAAATCAAACTCCGTAGTATAATCCACGCGTAAATTGTAAAGAATTCTAACCACACAGAATAAAGTACGACTTGAACCGGTCACGCAATTTACACCAATGTCAAATGAAATTCATTGCTTATTTGTTATATAATAAATTCATTACATAATATTAAAATTAAATAACTACGGAAAACGATTTAAAAAGCATTTATCTCGAAATGGTTTTCGATTTACTATACATTGCAAAAAAATAGACATCCCCAATTTAAAGTGTAATATATCGATATTACACTTTAAATTTGATTGTTGTAATTGATCATCTATTTTTTTATAGATAAACTAATGGAACTCTCGTTAGCACTACAACAGACTTTGAACATGAAATTGAAAAAAACACTGAACTGTAATTATTATATTAGAAATTGTTAACTATTCATTGTTTTCATTGTACTTATATACCTATTGCGCATTCACTGCTGAAAGTTAACTATTTTTTACCTCTAATTTTAATCTTCTTTAATAATATGTTGTGTATCGATATATGTATGTCGGTAGTCGATAAGTGAGAAGTCACTATGACAGGTCAAAAGTGCCACCAAAATTCCGGGCTCAGTTAATTATAGAGGTGATAGTGTTAGAATAGATATTACTTCTCCGTCTGGACACACGGCAAAATAATCTATTCCAGTACAGTAAAATTACTTAAAGTTTGCCACTGACAGATGGTTTGCCTTCATTTCATATTCAACTTCAACGACCTACAAATAAAGCCAATTTTAGAATACTGTTACTCACATTTGCAGATTTTGTAATAGCTACTTTATTTGTATGGTGATAAAGTTGGAAATGAAATGAAGGCAAGCCATCTGTCAGTGGTAAACTAAAAGTAAACGTATTGTAACGACGTAGGGTACGTGTTGCAAACTTTCACAGCATTCACGTTTCTGCTGTCAAACTAAAGTATTTATTTCTAGTGAACTAGATTTTCTAGAAAACTACAAAGATAAAAAACACTTTAGATGTATAAAATTCAAAAAAACATTATGGATCTGGTTGAGAAAATGATACCTTGAGTTTCTTGCCGTGTTCTTCTCAACAGGTTTTTCCCGAGCTGGTGGTAGTAACTAGATTCTTCGAATATCATAATAGCCTAAATAGTATATAGATATTTTGACTGGCATAAACCTAAACGTAAATATAACATATATCCCGTCACGCGTTCCAGGGACTACGTTAGTCCCTAACTTTTTTTTGCGGGAAATGTCCTAGAGACTACTACTGAAGTCTCTAGGACGTATCCCGCACACAAATAAATTTTACTAATTTTAGTATGGTGGACGCGTGACGGGTTATTAGGTACAACAAACGTAGGTAGATAAACAGCAACATAACAGAAATTAAACTATACCATAAGACCTTAACACTTATGCAGAAGCTGATATTAATACTAATCTTCTTAATGGTACTAACTAATGTATATTCGTGAAAGTTTTTCGGCTAAAATGATGATGATGATGATGATTAATTTATATTAAGGACCTATTTCATCGCTCGAATTGAAAATCACAACAATTTGTATCTCTTACGGAATCCTTATTCGCGACTCCATGTCACACTTTACCCGTTTTATTTACTTAACAATTACGAGCCCTATGTCGATGTAAACAAAGTATGTTTTCACTTGACATGTTGACAAGACCTTGCGGATGCTTGCTTAGCTTTGTAACAATGTTATTTGGACCCAATCGTACAGGCCATAAAGGTTATTCTTGTAGTTTCAACAAAGACCTTGTAAAGGCTTCCTTTAAAATTTTGTAATATCCGCTCCCGAGATGGGCTTACGGTTAATATTGGATGTTTGCACTTTACTAATAAGGTTTTCTGTTTACGAAAGTTGGGAAAGAAATGTATATGTCATCATCATCATCTCACGAGAGGAGGCGCAGTGGGAAGTATGTAGCCCAATAGACAAAGTTGCTTTGGCATTTAATAATTATAATATTAGTATGGAAGATAGAATGATATTTCTTTCTATCTGGTGAAGCGGAAATATCAAAAGAATCTTTTTAATGCCACTCTATTCCCAAATATCCTTTTCATGCTCACTTATTGCGCGAAGTCTTTTTTTATAAACGCCATTCACTAAGACACAGCTATTGTTCTTTCAGTTTTTATTCCGCCATTTTCTATTTTACGCGACGCAAATCGGCTCGATTTCGAAAGAAGACTTTTTTTTATTTTAATCCTGGATACTAGTCCTTTCAGCCGTTTTTGAATAGGATTTTTGACGGAGGCGTTTTTCAATGCGAAAACAAAGCCAGTATTGTTTCCGATTTTCTTTGTGACGTCATGAACCATAAATTGATTGAAAAATGTATATGAAATGTTTTAATGTAAATTGTTTATATGAAAAACTTTATAGGTTAGAATTATTAGAAAATATAAATATGATTTATAATCAGTACCTACTCGAAGATTTTAACAAAATGGGCATCTCATATTAAAGCAACTGAACGTGAATCTGTCAATTTAAATAATTTATTGAATCAGGCGTTACTTTGCGGAGGTCCATATTAATGAACTGAAACAATTACTTTGCTCACCCGCACAAAAAAAGGTCGCAGGTGAGCAAAGTAATTGTTTCAGTTCTGTCAATTTACCCAGTAGTTTTGAAAATCTCCCTGCAGTCTTCTTTCTCACTCATTGGCTCACTCTTTAAACACAAATACACCTTTTTCGTGGAATTTTTCGAAAAATTTTCTTTTATACAAAAGTTGCGTCAACAAATCCAAACACAAAAAACGAATGAATCAAATCGATGCAACTGTTCTGAAGCGATGTTCATACATACTTTCGGCAATTGATTTTTATTTATACAGCTACTTATATCTATTATTCTTAGAACTTAAGGTGTGTGTCCAAGCTTAGACTAATATGATTGTCTAGAATAGAACATCGTATATTGGTTATTCAGTGTACCAGAAAGTAATACTTTTCTCGTTGAGACCTCCGACTTTGTAGCGATTCCGTTGGACGTGTTCCAAGTTACATTGTCTTTGCAAAAGAACGCCATATTTCGCGAGTAGCATTTTTGGAAGAAGACAAAGTGGCACTAGTACTTTTATAATAACGTTACTAATATTTTAGACTATGTTATGTCGTGGATCCAGCTAGGCAGTTTTTGTTTTTGGTACGGAAATTCGCATAAATAAGAATCCAAAATCAGTTACAAGGTTTTCTGTCGTTTTAAACTATAAATAAGATAATACTTCCATGTTACATAAATAATAAGAAAATAACATAGGTCACCTTTGCACTTATGTGTCGATACCAGTGGCGAAGGGTGCTAACAACCCGATTCCTTCCGGGTTGCCTAAAATTTTGAAGTAATCAAACGCTTCTATTAATAACCCGTTGTTTGTAATACAGGCATACTCTTCCCTAATAAACTTAACTTTTTTTCAACACGATGCAGAATCAAAACGCAACGTAATACTCTCACAAAAACGATTCATTCACGATCTCTAATAGTAAATGCCGGTCGGAAATATTAGAAATTGTACACTCAGACATTCAAATAAGTCATTGACAAACACCCACACCACTCCAGGAAACATCGCGTGTTTATACTACTTAGATAACCCGGGATTAAGCGGCTTATTACATTTAAAAAAAGACTTTGTGTGTTGTGCGTAAGGCTCACTTTCACTTTGCCTGCCGAAGCCGCGAGCCGCGAGCCGTGAGCGGCTTCTTGGAACATTTTTGGCGCTACGATCGCCTACTTATACAAAATTACTGCAGCGAAATGGAACGTAAAATATCGATGATTTAGTGTAAAACAAAAACAATTATATTTTATCTGCTTTTATTATTAAGGTTTATAAACTGGCGAAATTAATATTAGATTAGAATTTTATAAAATAACACCGTCACTTATTAAAATAAAATAATTGTAATGGCAACATTACGATTGATCTGCCATTGATTACAAACTTCATATTTCGTTTATTGTTGTGAAGCATTATTATTGTTTGTTAGTAGTAAATATATTGTTTTAATTTAATAAAAAAATACATAGCCAGATTAGTGTTGATGCTCGAAACCAGTGAAATTACGTAATATCGGATTGTGCAAACTTATAGTGTCAAGTGGTCAGTTTAATTTATATTTTATCTTCGGTCGGACTCGCTAGATAAATTATTTTGTATTTACTAGGCTTAATAAAAGTACAAAAGACTCCTTTAATTAAAACTGATTGTGGATGCGAATTTGTTGAGTGACGATTTTAGAAGTTATGTCCTAATTTTCAAGAAGAGAATAAATAAAGGTTAGTAGTTTTCGCCAGAGGCGGCGCTGGGTAAGGGCGACGTGGGCCACCGTCCTCGGCCTCGCGGTCTGAGGGTCCTCGCGCCTCGAAAGTTTCCCGTTTTTTGCTCATTACATCCGTAATCTAATGTGTGGCGCGCCATCACAGGGCCTCACAAAATGTGTCTTGTCTTGCCCACACCAAATTTAGGTCCTGCGCCGCCACTGGTTTTCGCTACGGCTTTACTTGAAAAAAATTTCACGCTTCGCCACTGGTCGATACATACATTTTTAAACTCATGCACATCCCAACGATATTACGAACAGAAACAATTTATCTACTTTTAATGTTATTTAAACTATAATTCCGGGCCCAATTTCAATTAAAATTACGTAAGACTGAACTAAAATAATGTTTCTTAAGTAATAATGCTCAAAATCTCTTTACAAAACATATTTCGGATTTAAATAAAAACACATTCTTTTCATAAGCTTTTATTCAACTATCACTGTTCGTATGTATGTAATACGAATGCAAGTACTTACTCCGTATTAATTTACAAGAACTTGTTTTTAATTCGTTTCTACATTGACATGAATGTTTGATGAATAACATGTTGTTTGTTACCTGCTAGCTAGAAAGTATGAACAATATTTCGATCAAAAATAATTTCTAGATTGTTTTCATGCTGGCAGTAAAAAGAGAAAGAAAAGCAAGTTAAAAATACATCACGCGGCCATCTTGCTAACGCAGCTCGACGACAGAAAACTTTTAAAATTGGAATTGCATTGCCGTTTCCATCGCGCCGTCGAAAATAACTCATCAAAGAAGAATTTTAAAATAAAAGGAACATCGGAAAATCCGTTAACTCGCACTCACTACGAATCTTTTAAAAGTCGCTCTTGCTCATAATTTTTCGTTTCGTCGTCTGTCGAGAAAAAAGGAAAATCCCGTGCGGACTTTTATATAAAATATCGATGGTTTATGCCGACTTAATTTAACATTTACGACAACTAGCTCCATTAATACAAGCACGCGGAAGTTTTTGCTATATCACATTGTTTTATTTGTTAAATATTGAGTTGAACATTAAACTACAACTGAAAACATTTCTACTATAGTTTATATTTCCACCATATCAAAACAAATACATGATCTTACGAACGTTACATAATTAAAAAAAAACTCAGATCATTTGTAAATCCAAATCAAATTACATTTCAATTTAATTCAATTCAAAAAACGCCTAAGGGGCTCAATGACGGATGCCCACGCGAAAGCATTACACGGCCATTTTCAAATTATGAAATTGGCGCGAAAATACCTCAGGAAATGGCGGACGCCGGTAAAAAATGTGATTAAACTGAGTGAATGGTCATTACAACGGCTTCGTTGTAATTCGGGCGTGCACCTGACAGCACCCTCGTCACGTGGCTTTACGCAAACTAGAAATAAAGTTTTGCTCAGATTTTGGATACATTTTAAGCCAGTTTACTCACCAACTGGAGTTATGTTTGTCGAAACATTTGAAATTTTGATACCACATTAACTCTTTTCGCTCTTTCTTCGATTATAAACCAAGTTTTCATATTTAACTTGCATGTATACCTACGACACATGTTAGATAATACGTTACCTACATGTTACCTAAGATGTAAAGATAGTTTTAAAATAATTAAATGTACTTAGTACTTAATGTTTGTAATAACTGCTTAATGTAATTAACTTTGAATTGCTACGCTCGAAAATACCATATTTTTTATACAATTATTGTGAACGATGTTGCAATTGAATAAATACTGAAAACTGAATACAAACCCCAAATAACGTGTTATGCAACATTTGTTTAGGATGACTGCTTTCTGTTAGGAGTGTGAGACGGGTGTTATGTTGAGAGTCCGGTCCGAAGGATTGCGTGGAGTGTTTTTGAAACGATTGAATTCAAAATTCAGGAAGCAAATTTTAGATAGCGGACACACGAAATGTTTCCAGGCTGTTATACATACGTAGGTAGAGTTAGAAAAAATGCACTCGCGACATGCAATGACTTCGCTTCTACTCAAGCGTATCGATTCGTCGGACGGTTGTTCACTGTCTTAGTCTTAACAAACAGAATCCGTATCCGTTAGTCTATTCATAGTATTCGTACGTGTACTTCGTATTGCAACTCGCATCAATGGAAATAATCAATTATTTGGAATTGACGATGTGTGATTTGGTTAAATGGATATCGAGTTCGGTGGATGTTGAACGACGTAATTTGGATTCCATTGTCCAAAGTAATTCCGCATTAAGTACAATGATTAAACATTGTTTGGACTGGATTCCAAATAATTTACGAGTTGGTAGCGTACTACGAGTATATTACCTAGTAGTAGGTCAGGCAGGTAAGTATTGTTGCTCTTATTCTGAGTCGACTAACTCACGGAAAAATAAGCTGGCTAATGGCTAAAAACCATAACTTTACCTTCCCCTAAGGTAATTGCAGGTAATTAAGGTGAGGTAGAGGCCGTGGTTACCTAGCGGTGTAAACTAATGTCTCTCAAGGAGAGAGTCGTGGATTCGAATCCGGGCTTGCGCCTCTGAGCTTTTCGGAATTTATGTGCGAAATTACATTTGATATTTACTATTACGGTGAAGGAAAATATCGTGAGGGTGCACACACCAGAGAAAAAGTTCGGCCCTTTCATTCTGAGAGGCGGCCTGTGCCCTGCAATGGGACGTATATAGGCTGAGATGATGATGATGATGATGAAGGTAATTCAACAAATGGGTCGTTGAGATTGTAGAGATGGTGGTTCAGAAATGATTAAATTTTATTACCAAGTACCGTAATCTACTCAAACTTATACAGGGTAATTTTTTAATCAGTGCACAAATTTTGATACGTGATTCAGTATCGTTAATAGATAACGATTATCTGTTTAATTTTTTTTTTTACATTTTGAAATTTGGGTTGTTCATAGTATGTTCATAGTTCATTCATCCAATAAATTGGTCGAGTTAATATGAAAAATAAAAAAATAAGTGATAAATATTATAACGAAAAATACTGAAATTTGTTATTTTAACGACATTGTATCACATATTAAAATTTGTGCATTAATTAAAAAATTACCCTGTATACATGTATCTTATTTTTGTATAATGAAGGGTTTAAGTACATACATACATAAAGTAGCGGCATCGCACGACGGTTAAAAGGCTAATTGATTCAAACGCCATCCTGGGTGATATTTATACATTACATTACCTACCTCAATCAAAATAATATAGGGTAGAAGTTGAGCCTACAAAAAAGTTTCATAAAAATCGGTCAAGCCGTTTCGGTGGAGTTCGATAACAAACACCGTGACACGAGATTTTTATATATTGGATTTCTCATGGAAAATTAACAGCGATAGAAATAGTCATTTATTTAAATTAACAGAGATTGAAATTTAAAATAACTCTGAAATATTTTACCATGTACAGTCAAGTGTAAAAACACAACTTGCTCATAAATATGTCCCATAGCTCTTATATCGTCGAATTAAGGTATAGGTATGTTACGATGGAAGGATTAAATCGATACTTATTTTTGCACTTGACCGTACGTAGTAATTTGACTAAAAAGTGAAACATTTTCAATTGTGTTTGACAAATGTTTCGATAAAATTGATCGATATGCAAAGTGCGGTATGGTCAGAGGCGTGACAACATTGTGAATTAAAAATTCCGATAAAGGATTTCCCTTTACGTTTGCGAACGAAATTTCAATTGAAAATTGTATCACTGTGCATGAGCAATCAATACATTCGTTGAATTGATTTCAGTTTCTTTAAGTTCACATGGATTCGATGGCCTGAAATAAGTTTTAAAACGTCAACAAGAGCGAGTAATATAAAAACTTAAAATACTATAGTATATCCACTTTCAAAATAAATTAAATTAAAACAATTATTTAAGGGGAGATCCCATACAACAAACGTGTTTTTGCCGTTTTTATAAATAATGGTACGGAACCCTTCGTGCGCGAGTCCGACTCCCACTTGGCCGGTTTTATTTTAAATCCATTACGATTTGGGTTTAAATCGACATTCATTCCATACTCCATATCCATACTAGATATCATTATAAATGCGAAAGTCAAAATATTACTATTATTGTTTTTTTATTATTATTATTTTATCTTAATTCATTCATTTCATTATTTTTTTTATTAAGTAATAGGTCGCGGAGTTGGGTCGCAGGTTGCAGGACAGAGGCGGTAACCCTCGTTCCGGGTCGCACTTGGTGCAGCGGATCTGGTTGGCCGATCCAGCAAGATCCGTTGATCCAGCGAGATTGTACCATCAATCTCTGTAACATGTCGGTCATTTATTTTTACCATCTTCATGCCTTTCTATCATAATTAAAAGCAGTGCCCTATAATCTACACAGTCTGCCTTACACGAAAGGTTTACCCAAAAGATACCTACATAAATACTAATGTTGCAAGTCAAATTAAAGCTTCTAAATAGACGCAGAGACAGCTGTTTTAGGTACTTACTTGTCCTGACAAATATGGCCGAACACAAATCGCAACTACTGCAATATACCTCTAACTCCCCTATCAGGGCTGAAACCGTGACTGTTGACACAAAAAAGTTAAATATCCAGAATGACGCCGCAAAGGGGAGAGCGGGGTGCAATCGACTGGCTAATGTTTGCCTCGGGGGCGTCTGCGAGGAGCTAGGGGACGAATGTACGTAATCAATTGTTCTACAGGATTTTATGGGGACTGGATACCTAGTATGATTGTAGTGCCTAGAACAGTTAACACATAATAATAATAAATCTTGAGACGATAGACACCAATAGGCCTATTCCCATACTAAGCAAAGCTTGTACAGTCAACAGCATAAATAAGTGATCATTTATGTACCTTGTCACTTTAACGTCATGTTAGAAATGTCATACAAAATTGTCAAACGATTGAAAACAACAAGGTACAGAAATTACCACTTATTTATGCTGTTAACCCTACTTATAAAAGAAACCTAACCTAACCTAATGGGTTCTGTATGATGCCGTTTTAATAAATTCTGAAAAGTTTACGGTTTCAGAAAAAAATCGTGGCGGTCTTTTGACCCATTCGATGTTTTAATACATTCGGTCTTTCGTACTTCGGTATTGTAAAACACACCCCTAGACAATAGATAAACATACTTAAACACATATTAAAAATCCAAGACTCGAAATAACAAATAACAAATAGGTATCACGGGACCATTCACACCACATATTTCTGCTGATTCCGGTCCAACAAGTTTGAAGCAATGATATGAAGGGTTTGACTGAAAATCAGCGCTGCAGCAGGCACCTACTGCAGCTTAATGCTGAGTCAAATTCCTTTTCGACATCTGAATTAGGTTTTTTTGTTTTAATTATTATTATTGTTTTCTTTTTATTATTATTTTCCTCCTGTATTAGTCAGTGTATTTTTCTTTAGTTTTGATGTCGAATAAAGTTATGTCTATGTCTATGTCAATTGACCTACCCCCAAAGTAAGCTAAGCTTGTATTATGGGTACAAGGCAACGGATGAACATACTTAAATAGATAGGTATTAAACAAACATCCAAGACGCGAGCACAATCATTCGTATTTTCCACACAAATATCTGTCACGACCGGTAATTGAACCCGGGACCTCAAGCTTCGTAGTTAGGTTCTCTAACCACTAGGCCATGTATAGTAGTTGCGGTGGAGAATAAGCAAAGGTTAAGCGTGGAGATTGGTTAGTTTAATTCTTTAAACACACACAAAACATACCAGGGCCAGCCCCGGATCTAAGGGGGGGCAAACCCCGAGGCACTTGCCCCGGGCGGCAGTTTCGTGAGGGCGCCAAATCCTTGAGGCGAGAATTCGAAATATCAAAATCGGTTCACTCATTTAAGAGCTATGATGCCATAGACAGACACACACGCACAAACACACACACACACACACACACACATAATGGTCAAACTTATAACACTCCTCTCTTTGTGTCGGGGGTTAAAAATAAAATCTAAATTACTCGCTTGTCTATCTAAAGCAGTGATCGGAATTTTGGGAGCTAAACTTTAACAAAAATTGCCAAGCGGGCATGAAACAGTGCTTACAGACAACTACTGAAAATCTGAGATTTCGATATAGAGTTAAATTGAACACTAATCTGTCAATAATATTCTTTGATCAATTATAACTGTAGATCCACAGTCGCGCGCCCGAAAATGTCCGAGCCAAATGAGCGCCACTTTGATAAAAGTGGCCTTCTTTTTTCTCAGAACGTTGCGTGAAATTGTCAAGTTTAGCTGTCAAGTGGAGTTTTGCCGCTACCGAAATTCGACTGTAATGTAGTAAAGACTAGGTTCAAATTTCTGTGTAGGTGATGATTTTATTTGTTACGCAACCAAATAAAAAAGTTCGGACATTCTTTGAAGGGGATTTTGTTCAGCAATGTGTATCTACAGTTATAATTGATCAAAGATAATATTCTTATTTTTCTTGGTTGTAAATTCTCTTTAATTTCAGCTTTACAAGTATTGTTAAAGCTTAGCTACCAAAATTCGATCACTGATCTAAAGTCAATAACGCCCGCCGTAACACTTCTAAAATCAGCAATTTTTTGATAATTTAACCCTAAATTAGCCCTAGGTTCATTCCTAACCCCAGAATTTCCTTTCTGGTTTTGTCAATTTATTCTAGTTATATTATTATTTAAATAAAAATCATTTTAACTAAACTAACAAAAACTTAGCAGACTTCAGGTGGTAAGCGCCTAAAATAATATTCGACGCAGTAAATTGCGGCTAAGAAAGCCAGCTTAGCTCAAGGCGCTGCTTAAATTGAAAAGTTAACAGTACCTTAGATATTATAAAGTTAGAGTTTGCATAGTACTCAGTCTGTATTGTGGATTTCTAAGAGTGGGAGTGGTGGGGGGTTATTGGTGGTTTCTTAACTAAGGGATCCCATACAATGCCTGTATTTGTTTTTTATTATGTAATTTCTTTTTAATTTTATTGTAGTTTATATGTTTATTTTGTTTGCAATTATTTATTTTATTTTGTTTGAAAAGATGACATGATGCTTTCTTTTTGGCAATGATGGTCCTTACGAAAGCGCTGGTAGTTTTAAAAAAGGGACATCTAAAAGCACCCTTTCCGGACTACTTGCAGAATAAAAGTTTTGATTTTATTTTTGATTTTGGTGCGATTTATGGTCTCTCAAGCAGAGGATCGTGGGTTCTATCTAACCAGTACGCTTATTGTCTAACGTGTGAGTACTTGCTATAGCATTCACTATTCCTTTGAGTCAATCGGAATGAGATGGTGACGGAAAGAGACAGTGAATAAAACAATATGGCCTCCAACCTCATCATCATCATCATCATTTCAGCCGTAGGACGTCCACTGCTGGACATAGGCCTCCCCCATTGATGCACAATCATTACGGTTGGAAGCGACTTGCATCCACCCTGAACCTGGGACCTTCACCAAATCGTCCGTCCATCTCCTTGGTGCTCCCACGCTGCGCTTGCCAGTCCGTGCTCTCCATTCCAAAACTTTTGGCCCCCAACGGCCATCTGTTCTGCGTGCTATATGGCCTACCCATTGCCATTTCGACGAGCTAATCCGTTTGGCTATGTAAGCCTCCAAGCTCGCACCTTACACACACTTTGTATACACTCACGCACGCGAGCGCGTAAAACACTCGCACACACACACACACACACACACATGCTTTCTTCTCTGTCTTTGATTTTGATATCTATGTGCCAAGAGCGCATTAACATAAAAAAATTGTTATTTTTTTGTCTACTTTTTATTTTTTTTATTCTTTTTTCTTTAAGATATTTTTGTGTAAAGTTAAAATAACTTTGTTTTGTTATAAACAACATATGTAATAGTTATGGAGGAGCGGGACCTCCTGTCACAGGTATGTCCAATACCTACTAGGAGGCCCCAACTCTGATTTTTTGCTAAACGATTTTATAACGAAATAAACATTTTTCATTTTTTTCATTTTTTTTCGCACCTCTGCCTTTTTCAGAATTCTTGTGAGAAATTATAATTTTCCACGAGCTTTTCAGTGAAGGACAAAGGTAAACACGACACACTAGTCTTTCTAATATATAAAAATCTCGTGTCACGGTGTTTGTTGTCGAACTCCTCCGAAACAGCTTGACCGATTTTTATGACACTTTTTTCTCTATATTCGGTAGGTCTGAGAATAGGTCTTAGACTATTTTTTATACCCCTATTCTTCGCGGACGTCGCGGGCAACAGCTAATACCTCTATAACCATTGGCTGGCACTGCACTGTACTCACACTACACTTTACCTACACATTATAACTTACACTACTTGTGCTACACATTATATTACAAGTTACACTGCACTGTATTGCTTTGAACTTACAAAGGATCGCAACGTTCTCCTTCACAGTAAATTCAAACGGAATGTCGTTAGCTAGTTTTATTTTCGGGACAGTGCCATCTAGCGAGAACATCGGAACTAATTCTCAACATACCACCTCCTGGTTTTCCTCACTAAAAAGTAGAGACGAGATAATCGAAACCCTTCGTTTTCTTCAACGGAACCGCCGTCGCTACAAACCCCTACTTTAATTAAACTCAAGAAAGCGAGTATCGAATGTATTGGTGCATTACAATCAATGTTCGCGCGCCCTCTAATCCGGCTCGAAGGACCAAGTGTCTGAAATTTAATCCGGGAAAAATCCAATCCAGATCTTGACCCGGAATCCAATTCTCTACATGCCCGCCACATTAAAGTGGCACACTGGGAGCATTGTATTCCTAAAAAATTCTTTAGAGGCGATTTTTTTGTTAAAATTATTCTTCTTCATCATCAACATCGTTCTAGCAGTACGTCTCAGCGCAGAGCGCAGGTCTCTCAAAATGAGAAGGCTTGGGCCGTAGTTCCCACGCGGGTTTAGTGCCGATTGTTAACTTCATACACACTATTGAGTTTCTTCTCAGGTACGCTTCGATCAATTATAACTGAAGATACACATTGCCGAACAAAATCCCCTTCAAAAAATGTCCGAACTTTTTTATTTGTTTGCATAATAATTAAAATCATCACCTACACAGAAATTTGAACCTAGTCTTTACTTCATTACAGTCGAATTTCGATTGACACTTGACAGCTAAACTTGACAATTTCACGCAACGTACTGAGAAAAAAGAAGGCCACTTTTATCAAAGTGGCGCTCATTTGGCTCGGACATTTTCGGGCGCGCGACTGTGAATCTACAGTTATAATTGATCAAAGCAGGTACGTACAGTTTCCTAACAATGTTTTCCATCACCGTAAAGCTCACGGAAAAATTCAAACGTAATTTCGTACATAAACGCCGAAAAACTCAGAACCCACGACCCTCTGCCTGAGAGACCATAGGGCCAACCACTAGGCCACTACGGCTTCTACGATTTATTTCTATTATTACGAAATTAAATCGTCTCACAATAAGATACGTTATGCCGTTCACCGCCATTAACAATACAAATTGCCTGTTATCATTCGCCTATAATTCTCTGTCAAATCCAAAGAACAATAACTAATTTAGTTTTTTTCGTCTCCTAATCTTTCAAACAATGTAATATACTGTAATGTTATAATGTAAACTTTCGATTCTTTCCCATAATTAAATCTCGCGGGATTTAATCATGATTTTCTACGTCCACTCGTGACTACGGCCGATGCAATGTGGTTGAAAAGTCGAGGTAATTTTAGGAATATAGATAGTTGGGAGTAAGTCCCGGATGATTAATTACTAGCTGTTGCCCGCAACTCCTTAGTGAACAATTCGTTTATTTCTATCCCGCGGGAACTATGCAATTTTGCGGGATAAAAAGTATCCCATATATTTATCCAGGTTATAACCGTTTTAGCGTGAAAGAGTAACAGACATCCATACAAACTATATCCCGTTTATAATATTAGCTGTTGCCCGCGACTCATTCGATGAATTCGTTTATCGCTATCCCGTAGAAACTTTTTTATTTCACGGGATAAAAACTATCCTATGTCCTTTCCAGGGTCTTAAACTATCTCCATACCAAATTTTATCTTAATCGGTTGAGCGGTTTGAGCGCGAAGAGGCAACAGATAGACAGACAGATCGATGAACAGACAGACTGACTGACGGACAGACCGACAAACTTTTGCATTTATAATAATCAGTATGGATGGATTAGTAATATTAATTAAATACACTGTTCCGTAGTAGAGATAAACTACGATAACATTGCCCGCCCCTCCACATTACTATTTCAATGTATTTAGTCACATATTTACGAAAGAATTTTTATGTAGTATTCTGCTTTTGTTTGACGGCTGTCTCAATACTCACACATGCGTTGAAAGTTTTGCTGTGCTTTATAAATACTTTCACAATACATTGAAGACTTCTTGAATTGTGGAGGGGCGGGTCATGTTATCGTAGATTACCTCTACATCTTAGCATCCAGAATTCTGTCTATTTTTTCTCAAATCCAAACCAGATAACTCCGAATTCCAACTTCCGCCATGCATCCAAGACAGCGCTTAATCAATCCAGCCCGATCTTGACCTGATACCTAAACAATGCAGGCGAAGTTTAATTGGAGCGCGGGCCGCAAAGTCCGACGAGATCAGATAATTTGCATTGTTTGGGTAGTTTTTGACTTAAGCGGTTGTGGCGAGGAGTGTAGTGAGGAATATCTTTGAAGTGGACGCAATTAGAGGGTTTAGCTATTACATTTTCGTTGACGTTTTGAAAATGTATTAATATTTGTAAAACTGTTTACTGTACATAAGAACATGAAATTAACAAGAGAAACAAGATGTAACAGTCAAGGAATTTAATTTCCTACCCACCTAAGTTTGAATATCGTACGGCAAACTGTCACCATAAGAGCTAGCAACGATGTTGTTTTGACGTGTTCCAATTGACATTTCGATCTGAATGCATTGCGAATATTACACGACATTTTTTACGAAAAGGGTAGGGAATTAAATTCCTTGACTGTACAAAGGCGAATTTATCCCCAAAAACTAAACATTCTACAGCTAAATGTATATCAATGAAATCAATTAATCTTTACTATCCTTACTAAAGCAGAGGGTCGTGGGTTCGGAGTTTTTTTTTTAATTACGTTTCAAATTCACCATGAGCTTTGCGGCGAAGGAAAATATCGAGAAGAAACCTAAAAACATCTGTGAGGAAATTCAATGGATTGCGTGAAGTTCCTGATCCGCACTGGGCCCGAGTGGGATCCTTTCAATCTAGGATAGATAATAATTACAACCAAAGTGAACGGAAGCAAAAATAGTAAAATTACTGTTTTATTTTTAAATTTTTTGAGTTCAAATCGTCGGCTTATTGAAAGAAATCATTAAATAACAAAACCAAAATCTTGAGAAAACAGTTTACTTATAACTTTTGATTGTATGAATTACATCACTAACTAACAATGAACTGAAACAATTACTTTGCTCACACGCGAAAAAAAAAGAATGCGAAAGGTCGCGGGTGAGCAAAGTAATTGTTTCAGTTCATTAATATGGACCTCCGCAAAGTAACGCCTGATTCAATAAATTACTAACTAACAAAACCAAAATCTAGAAAAACAGTTACCTAATTACTTTTGAGTGTGAATTACCGGTAAGAATTCACTCAAAAGTTATTATCTGTTTTCTCAAGATTTTGGTTTTGTTAGTTAGTGATTTCGAGCAATAAGCCGGCGAAATTTAGCTTCCCAGTGTGACCCTGTCTTAGAGCGGTCACCATGGTAATAGAAATAAATCGCCTACTCAACCCTTTCACGGCCACTTCGTCCCAGGGGCCCGTACAGCCCCCAAGCCCCAACGGCCCCACTACGGCCTCACTAGCAATCGTAACATTTGCGTGGTAACAATTGATTGTTGATTGCCCCAAAAATTGGCCGCGTTAACCTTTTTAACAATTTACAAGAATGTTATTGGACGTGGAGGGTGGGAAATTGTTTTTAACCCGTTAGGAAAAGGGTCTTTGAACTATGACGCTGACGTAACCTTTTACCTTGTTACTCCGCTAAATGGGTCAACGATTTTTTTTGTTCGCGTCCCCCCTTGGAAATTTAGACGATCAGATGGCCTAGTGGTTAGAGAACCTGACTATGAAGCTTGAGGTCCCAGGTTCGTTCCCTTGTCGGGGCAGATATTTGTGTAAAAAATACGAATGTTTGTTCTCGGGTCTTGGGTGTCTAATATGTATTTAAGTATGTAAAGTAAGCATTCGCTCGAGGCTGCCTCGCCAGTCAGTACGCGGCTATTTATGGATGACCGCTAAGGGTTATTTAAAGAAAAATAGTTATTAATTACGTCACAAAACTGAAACGTCGCACTTAGGTAAAATTGCTGACAAATTAACATTCTGAAAAATAGTTAGTCTATGATTTAAAAGCCAATGACCTGAACAGCTGATCGCTAGTGTTGGGAATCTTCTAAAAAACATGTCGATATTTTCAAAAAGTTTCGGTATCGGTTTTTTCCATAACCATTATAGCTAGAAAAAAAAGAACAGCGCGCAAAATTACAGTTTTATTTACTGTTCATGGGGTTTCAGGCTTTAGGGGTTATTTTGTAACACCCTGTATATCTATATAAGTATGTTTATCTGTTACGTAGTACCCATAACACAAGCTTTGCTTAGCTTACTTTAGGACTAGGTCACTTGGTTGTGATTATTTATTACATGGCAAAAGTTAAGGGTCTATAGCCAATATTTTTTAGTCAAGTCTACATCGGCGCATGGGACGCCTGGTCAATTTTCGGCCCATTTATATAAATCTTAAGTTTGCTGACTCGGAGTCGCTAATTTAATGTCCACATGAGAGACAACTTTTAACCTAAAATTCTGTATTAAATGTTTTTTTATTTAGTGGACCGTTTTTTCTTCTATTGCACAACTATCGATATCGATAAAAAATTGGTTCTAACACTAGCTTGATTGCGACAGTCTTATATTTTGCCGTGAAAATTCCGATCTCTTATAATTAGTGTCTTTAACCACAAAGCGGTTTTTTTTTTTTTTCTTTTTTTGTACCCTCGACACGCCTCGAGGCCCTTATACAACTAATACCATACATTCCAGTTCTCGCTTTTATTCCTCTCGCACTTTCATTCAACATACTTTTTCTTTCTAACATCCATCATCTATTATTACCATTACGGGTGGGACTCCCGCCTGAGTAGCTAACTAAACTCTTATAACTTTTGGGAAAATAATTTACACAAGGGACCACAAAGCGGTTGTTAGTAGTATGATATACTTACAAATCGTTCTCTTTTTCCAGATCCTGTATGAAACCTGTAAGCTAGTACCAGGATCACCGGGCCAGCCCGATCAAAGTAAGAGCTTATATAAAATAAGTGTTTGTTAAATATTAAAAAATCGGCCGAGTGCGAGTCGGACTCGCGCACGAAGAGCTCCATACCATTACCTATAAAAACGGCAAAAAAACAATGTCTGTTGTATGGGAGCCCCCCTAAATATTTATTTTATTCTGTTTTTTACTATTTATTGTTATAGCGGCAACAGAAATACATCATCTGTGAAAATTTCTAACTATCAAGTTTCATGAAATACAGCCTGGTGACAGACGGACAGACAGACGGACGGACAGCGGAGTCTTAGTAATAGGGTCCCGTTTTACCCTTTGGGTACGGAACCCTAATAAAAAAAGATGGAATTCTCTCACCTAGTATCACGAAAGCAGCAATGACGCATCTTTTCTCATAATGTCAGACTTGTTTTTAAGGCAGCGTTATTAGCTTGAACGGTTCGTACAAGGATTTTGGACCTATGTCAACAAAAAATGTGCGGAAAGCACCCTCGTGCTTAAGTTGGTCGCAACATGGCATTACCCAGCTTGCCTTGACTAGGGTAACCATTCCGATAAGGAAAATGCGGACTAAATATCAAAGTCAACATATTATTAAATTTAGGGATCTATGAATTCGCTCCGGTCGCTGTTGAGACTGCTGGGGCTTGGTGCGTTGAGGCTAAGCGGTTTATTAAGGATTTGGAACTCCGTATGAGGGATAGAGGCAGCGATCCGCGTTTTGGTGCTTATTATCGATACAACGGGGTAATACGGCAAGTGTTTTTGGGACGTTTGGCCCAGGTTTGAATGCTTATGTTTAAGTATTATGACGAAGCTTGTAGCGGAATTTATATTTTTATTTAGCTGACGAAGCCTGTTGCGGATCTCAATCTGTTGCTATGACGTAGCTTGTTGCGGATAACAAATTTTTTTTTTGACGAATCCTACGCTGCGGATCTGATTTTATTGTATCCTTCTTTTCTTTCTTTTTTTTCATTAATTAAATTAGGCTAAAACACGCTCTTATTTGTGTTGAGTAGGACATACAAGAGGCGCTACATTTGTCCCGTACATGATGTACGAGGGGCTCAACATTTCAAAGTATACTACTTCAAATTTTATCTCTTTGCGAAAGTGGCGTTACTCACTCTCAATGTCGTACTTGCACTTTTAACTTCAAACGTATCGGTTATAATGTCGACCCTAAAGCTCCAAACGCAGACAGCGGAGGATTGGCGGTGCCGGTTGTAATTTCTAACTTGTATGAACGAGTTCGCGAAACGGTACCGCACAACCGTTTATACAAGTTAGAATATTACAACCGTCTCCGCTGCTGTCTGTGCGTTTGGAGCTTTACCGAACGAAAATAATGCATGTTATTGACGTAAAAGTTTGCATTAACAGCACTCATTCCGGGTTGACAATTACGTGTAGCCTAGTGGTTTGAACTATGGTTTCTCAAGCAGTAGGGTCTTGCGTTTAAAGTTAAACCCGAGCTCGCACCTATAACTTCTTCGAAATTTACGTGTGAAATTGCGGAATTTCAATGGTGTGTGTGAAGTTCTCAATACACACTAGGCCTCTGAGAGGTGAGGGGAGTTCTGAGAGGGGGCCTGAGCATTTCATCAACATCATCATCCCAGCCGATATTCGTCCCACTGCAGGGCACAGGCCTCCTTTCAGAATGAGAGGGGTTGAGCTGTATTTCCCACGCTGGCCTAGTGCGGACACCATTGAATTCCTTCGTAGGTGTATGCAGGTTTCCCTCTCAGTGGAACATATATATTGACTGAGATAATGATGATGATTTCAATGGTCTGAACTGTAAAATAGAAGCATGTCCGCAATTATTCGAATAGATGGTAACCCTGCACCTGACTCGGACTACGTAATACTATAATGTATGCGAACAGATGTTGTTTAGTTTGTTTAAAGCTTGTTTGGCATTGTAATCCGCTAGTCTGATGTTAGAACTAGAATATTTAGCATAAACAGGTACGAGGCTGCTGAATTAACCAGCCCAAAGTGGTAAAACATCAATGTAATTTTAGCAATATAAAGTTTGTGATTATTTTACTTGAATTAGTATTGTTAACATTAACTCAACGTTTTGGCCACTACACCAGCTGGCTGTTTGTACTAAGTTACTATAAACATTAGACTGAAACGCATGAAAAGTTAATCATAATATAAACCAACAATTTTACGGAAAAGGGCTCCCGAAAAAACATTCGTATTCTATAACAATCTGTCGGATCCATTACAAATTGCGCGCACGTAACCGAACCAATTTAATTTCGCCGTTTTGAACATAAATAAGTAAATAACTCACCTACCGCACGATAGACATAAATAACATGATAGATATAAATTGCACAATAACCAGTGCAATAAATCTGTCGAGGTGCGTGACGAGGACGGCGCAAATCCGGGAGATCGTCGATAAGAACGGGCCGGCGGGAAAGGGCGAATCAGCTTGAGAGGACGTGGTCCGAAAGGGTTTCGCTCTTCGCGTAACTTCTAATGCGACATCCAACAACCGTTGCGTTAAATAACGTTAACGCAACGCAAGTTGACGTTTACGACACGTTCGCATTGTATATACGTGGTAGATCGTAGAATGAAGTATTTTAAACGTATTTAGTAAAAAAAAGTACTGAATATCTTTGAGAATTACAAAAACCAAGAAAAATTATTGAAAAAAAACGTGCGCACTAGGAGCAACGCCATCTAGCGACGAGTTATGTAACTTGTTTCGCTAGTGCTGTAGTTGGTTGCTTGCTAGCCGCTTCTTTGGTTTGGGTTATTGCAATAAGGCTCATATTGATGTATAAGTGCCTTTTTCATTTCTACATTAAAAAAATAAAAAATAAAAATAAATATCACGGGACAATTCACACCAATTGACCTAGTCCCAAAGTAAGCTAGGCAAAGCTTGTGTTATGGGTACTAGGCAACGGATAAACATACTTATATAGATAGATACATACTTAAATACATATTAAACACCCAAGACCCGAGAACAAACATTCGTATTTTTCATACAAATATCTGCCCCGACACGGGAATCGAACCCGGGACCTCAAGCTTCATAGTCAAGGTCTCTAACCACTAGGCCATCTGGTCGTCAAACTTTCACTTCTTCCGCGCGGAGCAACTGCACGCATTTGGTTTTTTGCATGCCAGCTACTGGTGAAATGTGTGTAACATATCATAAATGTTTACCATTTTTTGTACCACGTTTTAAGCAAAATAAATGACTTATGCATTACATGACATGTTGTTGTGTGCGTGACCTCAACTCTCGTAGCGTTACCTTTAGCAATATTTGTCTGAAGAATAACAATTTTCATAGAGGAAAATATGACACCTTTTGTCGTTAATGAAGTCAAATAATGATGTAAAAGTGTGCGGTGTACTGTACGGTACCCTAAAAAGCGAGGGTCGAATTCTATTTATTTTCCCGAGATCTTAGCTACCATATTTCACTTCGATATATCCAGAAAACCTCTGAATTATTTATACATCGTGATGAAATTTATTTCCTTGCTTACGTGCGACCGCGGCGTTACCTATACGGTATCTTTTTGTACTGCTCTAAGCATTTTTTTAAATTGGCTAAGTGCGAGTCGAGCTCACGCACTGAGAGTTTCCAAGTAGTTTAAAACTAGCGTCATATTATTGTTAGAAATCGGCACGGGACGTTTGCATATTTGCTAGTCAATCGCTCAATAACGCATGAACGAACTTAGATGACACTTCGCGTACAGATAAACAAAGATCTTGATTGAGATACAGACTAAATATCGCGGTAACACGTTACCACGGGATAACAATAAACTTCCATACGGCCTCACTGTCATACGGTCCGCCAGCGGGTCGTAAGTTTTCGAGTAAGGCATGCCAAAACCTTCTGCGCTGAGTGAGTTTGGTCGGCCGTGCGGGTCGCGTGCCCTCACAGCAGCTGTAGCCATTTCTCCGCGGCCTACACGCAAGTATAAATACGTCCGTTGGCAGCCCGTATGGCTGTTGGACTCCAAAATTCAATATATGGGTGGCGGTGAGAGTGTTAACAAGAATAGAGGGAGCTGTGTAAGAACGTTGAAATACCTTGGCTTACAAGATGGCGTGTTAACTTCGCTTGCAATCAATAGATGGCGTAACTAACCTAACCTAACCTAACCTAACCTTACCTAACTTTTTTTCACGCCACATCCTAGTATTGTAAAAGTTGTTCGTGATAGTATATCTAACGCGGACAAAGCCGCGTCAAAATATATTTGAACATTTAACCCTTTACCGACGGGTGTCAACTATAGTTGACAGTATGTTTAGTAAAAAATAGACTTTCTGTCACTGTCATTAGGTTGAGAATTCATATTTATTCAGATTGTGCCCGTAGGTAAAGGGTAATACTGTTAAAATACTATTACAATTTTCTGAGTTCTTTTTCAAGCCAATGTTTTAGCTTCTAGGGGAGACACTTGGCTCTAACAAAAATTAACAATTTAAAGCTAAATATTTTACAATATAATCCCTAAATCGAAAAATATTAGCAAAGCTATAGCTTATATTATAATGGTTTTGAAAGATCTGTCCAAACATATCCGACACGAAAAAATTCATCCCCACTTCACTCACATATTTAGGGGAGATACCACATTATTTTTTTCATAATTTTATTTTACCTCTTTGTCGGCGTGGTTAATATATTATATAGGTACTTACCCATGCAAAATTACAGCTCTCTTGCATTAAGTCTCTAAGCTAAGCTGCGGATGGACAGACAGAAATGGCGAAACTATAAGAGTTTCTTGTAGGACTAGGAAACCCAAAAAATAAGTGACATGCAGTTAAATTCTGCGCAGTTTCTCTGAAATAAACTCTAAATCTAGAAACGTGTTGGAGCAGTACGCTGCAGGCTATTTACATTTAACAACAGTTCTCATTGTTTTAAATTCAACCAGACAAACAGACAGCGACTTTACTTAGTGCCAACTACCTCCCAGGGACCACTAAAGTCTCGCCTGTCGTCGCTAATGATGTGCCGGTCGCGGGATGTTGCCGAGATGAGAATATTGCCGTTGGCATCATTGCTGAACAGTCTGCTTTTATATCATGAGGGGGCGGAATTCTCGTGGCTTTCTTGAGGCTGTCATAGGGACTTCATTTATCGACTTCCGATATACATATCGATAGATCAGTTTTCTGTAATACAATATTTATTTATTTAAAGTATGATTAAGAGTAGATTTAAACAACAGGCAGTCTTATCGCGAATGGAGCAATCACTTCGAGATAACCTTCGGATACTAACTTTTTAGAAATTTTATCAGGAATTATAATTATAATATTTTATGGTTCTTTATAAAACTGAACTGAAATGATTAAACGTGATTTTTTTAAGTATTAACAATTCATTGTTTTCATTTCATATCTTGATTGATCTTGATTGATTTCATATCTTTGTTCGTTTTTTATTGTTTTAACTACTGAAAAGTAATATCTGAAAGAGGTCGCTCTGTAACGATAAAACCGGATGTTGTTTACCTCTACTTTTAATCTTCTTTAATATATTGTGGTCTGTAATGTATCGATATAATATGTATATTAGAAGTCGATAAATGAGAAATCCCTATGATAACCTCAAAAGTGCCACCAGAATTCCGGCTCCTAGCCATGATATAAAATCAGACTGTTCAGCAATGTTGCCAACGGCAATATTCTTATCTCCGCAACATAAACAATTAAACAGTCGCAAACACGAGGAGAAATCAAAATATGACATATAAAAGAGTCCTTTGCGGCCTTCTTGCAGAATAAACGATTTGATTTTTTTATGATGAAGCTAATGTTGCCGGCAACTTTAAGATGCACCGGCAATGGTGCAATGGCAATGACGGCAGCACATCACTAGCGAGTCGCTTGTTTCTCTCGCGGCAGCCCGAAGGCACGCAAAAGCTGGAATAAAATATTTACAAGACGCTAAAAATTACGCTTTGCTGGAAATAGAGCGCCCTTTGTTTTAAATTCGAGTTTGTCATTGTTTTTGTTTTCATTGTTTGTTTTCTGTACTCCGTACCTCATTACTGTAACGCACTTTTATAATGTTACTATCATAATTTAGCAAACGTACTTTCTCATGTATTCACCTTGTGCCATTATAGTTACATGTTAGTAAAGGAGCGCGAGCGGTGTCTCTTGACACAGGTATCTCGATACTTAAAAAGAGGCGCCAACCTGTATTTTGTTAAACTGTTTGTGTTACTGAATAAAACATTTTTATTTTTATTTATTTATTTATTCTATTAGTGTTGTTTTTTGTGTAACATACGTAGTCTTTTCTTTGTCAAAGCCTAGAGCTTTTATACAATTGGGATGCACCAATTTTTGTCAACGTATAATAAATCGAAAACCGTTTGGAGAAATAGGCTTTGTGAAACGTTATCAGAAATCAGATTCCAAAAATATGATAAACTGAATTAAATAAACAAAATTTAAGTAATGACCTTCATTTGACCCCTGCAGTGAATCGTCACCAAGGCAGATATAAAGCAGATCTACATTCTAAAGCAAATTGACAGTTTGAAATGTTGCTGTCCTGCTTATAATAGCAAAGAGTGACAAAGATAGAAGTTTAATAACATGATGCGCACCTGGCTTTAAACAGTTGTCATTTATCGTAAAGTCCGAAATGTATACGAGTATTTCCAATGTATTTTTACAAATTTAATTATTAAATTACTACGTTACAAGTAATTATAAAAGAATTTAAATATCAGAATTTAATAAAAAATATCTATTTAGTATCACACCATTAAACAAACAGGAATAATCGAAGCTAAAAGAAGAGAAAAAAATAAAACTATTTGCCATGGTTCATTTAGGACCCTAAGCCGTGCTTGTATTATTGACAGTGACAAGACAAATCAGTAGTGCCACAGAATATTATTTACGACCTGAATTTTTCTAGACAATGGAACGTGGCTCTCTCACTGTGACGTCATCCAGCGTATTTCTTAAAAAAAAATATAGATAGCTACGTTTATGTAAAAAATGCGTGTTCATGCAGTTCCTCCACCTCCAGACTGTACGAACACACACAAATCACACAAACCCAACTATCACCACCACCAAACTACACTGACGCGTTTCGAACTCAACCAGAGGTCATCTTCAGAGTACCGCTACCGCATTCCTTACGGTGTCAACTTCTTTATTAATGACCGCATGTTTTGAGTGTGTTGGTTGAACGTTGTCACTGTCTCTTCAGAGAACTTAAATGGTAATTTTTAATCGAAATCTTAATCATAAAGAGAAGACAAATGTCACGTGCAATAAATAAAATAAATATCACGGGGCAATTCACACCAATTGACCTAGTCCCATCTTGAAGATGGAGCGACGACCTGGTTAAGGTTGCGGGATCGCGTTGGATGCGGATGGCACGGGACCGATCTGTTTGGCGAGCCGTGGGGGAAGCCTATGTTCAGCAATAGACGTCTTTCGGCTGAAATGATGATGATGATGAGGAAATAAGCAAGCTTGTGTTATGAGTACTAGGCAACGGATAAACGTACTTATATAGAGAGATACATACTTAAATAAATAAATAAAATAAATAAATATTAGGGGACAATCTTACACAAATCGACCTAGCCCCAAACTAAGCAAAGCTTGTACTATGGGTACTAGACGACGATAAACATACTTATATAGATAAATAAATACTTAAATACATAGAAAACATCCATAACTCAGGAACAAATATTCGTGCTCATCACACAAATAAATGCCCTTACCGGGATTTGAGCCCAGGAAATGCATATAAAACACCCAAGACTCGATAACAAACATTCGTATTTTACGTAACAAATATCTGTCCCGACGCGGGAATCGAACCCGGGACCTCAAACTTTGTAGTCAGGTTCTCTAACCACTAGGCCATTAGGTCGTCTAAAATCAATGCAAGTCATGTTCTCCAAATTTATGTTCACATATTGTTGAACAGATTTTATACAGGGTTATTTTTAATTCACTGACATCCTCTTAACCCTGAACTCCTATCACTCAAACAAATGTTTTTTGTTTTACGACTTTTTAAAATGAAGCACTTTTTTTCCCATACAAATACACAGAGTATCGTAAAAATAAGAGGAAATATCAAATTTTCAAAACGTTATTACACCAAAAATATTATGTTATGACAAAAGCCGTAAAACAAAAAACATCCGAACCTCTACCATGAGTTACACTAGTTTACAGTGACCGTACTCGCTAGCGACGGCGTAAATGATTTGTATGGAGAATTGTACTTCCGTAAGTGACCGCTAGAGGCGCTGTACACAATTCTCCATACAAATCATTTACGCCTTCGCTAGCGAGTACGGTCACTGTAAACTAGTGTAACTCATGGTAGAGGTACTGTTTAAGTGGTAGGAGTTTAGGGTTAAAAGGATGCTAGTGAATTACAAATAACCCTGTATACGTATAATAAAAACCTTTGCCGTTTCAGGTTTTAAATAAGCAAATATCGTACAATGAAGCACAGGCGTAGCTAATTAAAAAATTAAAATCCACCGCGCTGCTACAACTGCATGCATAATATATATTATAGTTTAACCACGCGGTGCCTGATATAGATTTACTGAATGTGGCTATAAAACAAGGGTTCCCAACCTTTTGTTGGTCAGGGACCACTTTTATATTGTTCTTGTTAGCAGGGACCACTATGTAGGTGTATACTTAATCTTCTTCTTCACTTTTTCTCAGCCTTCTTCTACCAAATTCTTGGTGTAGGCCTCCCTCAACCTCTTCCATTCCGATCTATTTTGGGCAGTTAGAGTCCAGTTGCTGCCCGCCACCTTTTTATATCATATTTCCATCTCATTTGCGGTCTGCCCACTGGTCTTTTCTGTTCCCATGGTCTCCAATTCAGGACAGCTCTACACCACGAATCGGTTTTTCGGGCAATATGTCCCGCCCATTGCCATTTGAGCTTCGCTATCCTTCTACCAATGTCGGCGACTTTACTTTGCTTTCTGAGCAATACTTATACTTAATAAAAATAATAAACTGTAATAATCAAACTGAAACTTTAATAAAAAACTCAATAGGAAATTAAAATTTAAAATCATTCGCGGACCATATTTTGGCTTCTGCGGACCACTGGTGGTCCGCGGAGCACTGGTTGGGAACCACTTCTATAAAATAACAAATCACACTCAATCGGTTTATAATTTTTTTTAAATCTAAAAATAAGACAAAAAGTTAAATTTAAAATTCAAATAATCCCAACGCTAAAAAGAAAAGCGTACCAACATTTAAAAAGGCGAAAATAGCATACATGTTTTATTTAAAATTTTAGGTCACACATTAAGTTTAGTATGTTTGAAGATGAAGTAAATGCCCGTCATGTGTCTAAAGCTGCGTACGGACTGCGCGCGCTGTACGCGTACCCGGGTATGCGTGTTCTGGAACGCCATGTCCGTACGCCATGTACACGCACGTACGCGTACAGTGTATGTGTACGTGTACAGTGCACGCGTACATTGCGTACGGACATGGCGTTCCAGGACACGCATACGCGGGTACGCGTACAGTGCGCGCAATCCGTACGCAGCTGTCCCTTCCGCAGCTAACAAAAAAGCTGCCAACCTTGAAACGGCTGAACCAATTTTGAAGAAACAAGTGTATGAACCATCGCTAATACCTGCTTGCCAGTAAAAAGACGAATCCAAGTCAGTTCATCCGTTTAATAGCTACGGCTTATAATTAAAATGCTCGCAAGTGGGTGATTGATTATTTAGCGTTTTTACGGCGTTTTTATTCATCATTACCGTTTCAGCAAATATTTTTAAGGAGATGATGGTCAAGGTTATAACTTTTACCCCCCCCCCCTCCTCCCCCCTCCAAATGTGTGACGTAATCAAGGAAGAGTCAATGGTTCCCCACATACCTATTTATTCACCCTAAATTTAATCCATCATTATTTCCAAGAAAATGTTCGGAAACAAAAGCCTACGACCCATTAGAAGATACGCACAATTTACACACATGCAAACTGAGCTTTACCCCATGATCGCTTCATTTGTTTACATAGGGAAAGTGACGCTATCTGCTAGAGCGAGATAGACGATATGTGTAAAACTAACGTAATTGCTTATTCATGTTTCAATTAAAGCCTTAATCGTTTACGTGTTAAATGGAGGCTTCCTGAAGGAAGTGGTATTTGTATGTATATTCGTAGTTTGGCAATAATGTGATATTGTTTTAGATAGGACGTGGTACAATCAATAACAAAAGTGGATGAAGAATGAATCTTGGCAGTATAGACGTGTGTTGATGTTGAGCTCCACAAAGCTCTCGCATGTATTGTATCTGCTGCTTACTGCAGCGACTACTCGTAATATCGTATTAATAATGTATAAATGAATATTAGGTGAATGAATATTATTTTCTTCTTTACCGGACCGTTAATAAAATATATTTTTTCTTTCTTTTTTTCTTTATAATATTTTAGTCAGTATAGCTTTTGCGCTCGGCTTTGCTCGCGTGAATCATTAGGAATGAATGCTGATGTGAAATTCCGGGATTTTACTTAGTTCGCTAAGACGCGAACTAAGTACGCGCTTAGTTCGCGTTAGTCTCTTCTTAGTCGGACACTCTTGTCAGAGTGGTCGTGGTTGCGCAGACGATGTGCACGTAGAGATGTTCGGTGGGTCGCAGACTTTTTCGAGGACAGCCCTCTTAGCAATTTGCTTCCATTTCTGCTGGTTAGAGGCGTTGCGAGTACACTGGACCATGGTGGACTCAGTAGCCTTTTTAATCAGGTCAGTCCAGCGAGTTGGTGAACGTCCGCGTGCCCTCTTGCCTTCCACCTGACCCTGGACCACCAACCTCTCCATTGAGTTCACATTCCTGGAGATGTGACCAAAGAACTTCAGTATCCGCAACTGCACAGTCTACGAAAGCCGGTCCTTAATATGAAGCTCTTTGAGGATGGAAACATTGGTGCGAAATGCCGTCCACGGGATCTTTAGGAGACGCCTCCAGCACCACATTTCCAATGCGTCGATTTTACGGCGATCCTGCAGTCTCAGAGACCAAGTTTCGGCACCATAGAGAAAGATTGGAAAAACCAGGCATTTCATCAATCTGACCTTCGTCTTCTTGGTAACTCTTCTGTCCCTCCAAATCTTTCCCAGCCGCTCTACTGCTGACCTAGTAATGGCGCACCGCCGCCTGATCTCGTCGCCACATCCTCCAGTGCTGGAGATGGCAGAGCCGAGGTAGATATAGCTCTGTACAACTTCGCAGTTAGCTATGCTCTGTACATTAATTCCAATTTGTTCAGCTCGGTCTACTATCATCATCTTCGTTTTTTCACGATTGATAGAAAGTCCAAATCGCGTTAGTATCGCTAGACTTAAGTGGCAGTGGGCAGGGCACATCGCCCGTAGAACTGACGGCCGATGGGGCCGAAAGGTTCTCGAGTGGCGTCCGCGGATCGGAAGACGCAGTGTAGGTAGGCCTCCAACAAGATGGAGCGACGACCTGGTGTAAGTAGCGGGAACGCATTGGATGCGGATGGTGCAGGGCCGATCTGTTTGGCGAGCCTTGGGGGAGGCCTATGTTCAACAGTGGACTTCTTTCGGCTGAAATGATGATGATGATGATGACTTAGTTCCCATAGGAATTTTTTAAAATTACACCTTGATCATCAATTTTATGATAGATAGATAGATAAATACATTTATTCTGTACTTCAAGCACACACAATCAAGATTACTAAAAATACAGAAATTAGTACAAACTTAAAAGTAAAACATTTTATATTGTCTGTATGCGCTGCAGTAGTGCAAAAGAGCCATGGCTCAGTGTTCAACATTGCTCTTAGGAGCAAAACTTTAAACTGAAATTTTGTTGCTAACACCCGTGCTAAATGTCATGTTTCAAAAGTTTTTAGATTACTTTGACGATTTTTGGATATTACATGCATAAATGCATAAGTGCCTGGGAACACTGCAGCCGAATGTTGATTCCACAATTCTCCGGAACGCGGCAGGAAAGTACCGAAGAAAACATACAGTGGTTTCTTAACGGCCGATGCCTGTAGGTACGGCCGAAGAAACTGAATCACGTACCAGGGCGAACCCTTTTCATGGGCGAACCGATGGGGCCGAAAGGTTCTCAAGTGGCGTCCGCGGACCGGAAGACGCAGTGTGGGTAGGCCTCCAACAAGATAGAGCGACGACCAGGATAAGATGGCGGGAACGCGTTGGCTGCGGATGGCGCAGGGCCGATCTGTTTGGCGAGCCTTGGGGGAGGCCTATGTTCAGCAGTGGACGTCTTTCGGCTGAAATGATGTTGATGATGTCAATCTCCGCCCTATGTATTCATCGTATATTTCGCTCGAATACACTACTCAGCCGGCAAAGTCAGCACGTCAAGCAAAGTTGCCGCTTGAATACGTCAATTGCCTGTATTTTCCTTGGCATGAATATATCTGGCAAGTCAAAGGCAAGCGTTTTCCAGTAAAATTATATGCAAGTTAAATATGATTATGTTGCGTGATACGGCGGCTGGGTAGGCAGCTCAGCGACGGTTGCCACACACACGGCAAAATATATATATATATATATTAGGGGACAATCTTACACAAATCGACCTAGTCCCAAACTAAGCAAAGCTTGTACTATGGGTACTAGACGACGATAAACATACTTGTATAGATAAATAAATACTTAAATACATAGAAAACATCCATAACTCAGGTACAAATATTCGTGCTCATCACACAAATAAATGCCCAGATTATTGTTACGAATATAAGGAAGGAAAAATATAAAACACATGGAAGTTACTGTAATAACGCGCTCTTGCCCTATTAACCTACCAATATTGACATCCTACCCATCCCAGCGTATATACGTCCCAATGCAGAACACAGACCTCCTTTCGGAATGAGAGGGCTTGGGCCGTAGTTCCCACGCGGGCTCAGGGCTCGAAACTTCACACACACTATTGAATTTTTTCGCAATACTTTTAGACGACCAGATGGCCTAGTGGTTAGAGACCCTGACTATGAAGCTTGAGGTCCCGGGCTCGATTCCCGTGTCGGGGCAGATATTTGTATGAAAATTACGAATGTTTGTTCTCGGGTCTTGGGTGTTTAATATGTATTTAAGTGTGTATCTATCTATATAAGTATGCTGTTTATCCGTTGCCTAGTACCCATAACACAAGCTTTGCTAAGCTTACTTTGGGACTAGGTCAATTGGTGTGAATTGTCCCGTGATATTTATTTATTTATTTTATTTAATACTCATGGTTATTAAAATATAATTTCGCACATAAATTTCGAAACACTCAAAGGAGCGAGCCCCTCCTTTTGAGACCATAGGTTAAGTCACTACATACATGTAAGTAGGTAATATTACAAAATTTTAATCACTAACTTATAATGTTACATCCCTTAAATTAAAAAATAAAACTAGACGCAATATAGGTCTATGGTGGGCTGAATTAGCTGTCACGCTCGCTCTTGGCGCTCTCGCTCTCTCTGATTCAAAATGGCGTAAATTAAGATAAGATAAGATAAATTTAATAAAAATTTGATTTTTACAGAAATAACTTAAATAGGTACAAAGTTTCCTTAAAAATCTAAGTAACTAACTCATGAGCCCGAACTAGGAAAACCTGTGTTTCGGACTGTAAGAACTAAAATATTAACTTTAAATAAATAATCAAAAACACTGTGAAAATGCAAGTCAAGAATTCTATCAAATACAATATAAATATAATTTAACCAAAAAAAGTACTTAACCTAATTAAGCTTGTACTTGATGCCATTGAGCACAATAAATCCATTAATTAATTAGAAGCTTTTTATTATAAGACATTCCAGGTAGGCCTCCAACGAGATGGAGCTACTACCTAGTTAAGGTTGCGAGAATGCGTTGGATGCGGAATGCGGATGGCACAAGAACGGTCTGCTTGGCAAACGAGGAGGCCTATGACCAGCAGTGGACGTCTTTCGGTTGAAATGATGATGATGATAGAATCGAATCAGGATTGGGGAGATCCATAGAAGAACCAGTGTCAGCGACATAGCCAAAAGCATTAGCTTGTTGAAATGGCAATGGGCAGGCCATATAGCATGCAGAATAGATGGTTGTTGGAGCCGAAAAGTTCTGGAATGAGACCATGGACCAGCAAACGCAGCGTGGGACGTCCACCAACAAGGTGGATGGACGATTTGGTAAAAGCCGCTGGTTCAAGGCGGATACATACAGGCGGCATTTAGACGACCAGATGGCCTAGTGGTTAGCAAACCTGACTATGAAGCTTGAGGTCCCGGGTTCGATTCCCGTGTCGGGGCAGATATTTGTATGAAAAATACGAATGATTGTTCTCGGGTCTTGGGTGTTTAATATGTATTTTATATAAGTATGTTTATCCGTTGCTTAGTACCCATAACACAAGCTTTGCCTAGCTTACTTTGGGACTAGGTCAATTGGTGTGAATTAAATTGTCCCATGATGTTTATTTTTATTTATTTATTTATTTTTACAATTCGCTTCCAACCGTTGTAATTGGGTATCAATAAGGGAGGCCTCGTGAACGTACTACGACTGAAATGATGATGCTCCTAAATCCTTAATTCCTTTTAGCAGTTTCTGTGAACAGCCGGCCCACTCGAGTTCAGTAATTATTCATGAATCAACATTGAGGTACGCACACGTCGACGCAAAATTGGCCGGGATTAAACAAGTTGTGGGTAATAGTGGGCCCGGCCGCCTCTGATGAAGTCGCGGCAAAGGCGGCACGTTTACTAACGCCGTTTGAAGGGCGATGTTTAGAGTATAGCCGCATCTCACCGTAAAATTCCGCACCTATATGGTAATCTGGCTTAACTGTACACAACTCAGTAAGAGCCATGCGCCGTGAACACGCAGCGAGTTTGTTGCGTGCGTCTATAAAGCTGGAACCACAGAATAACTAATAGTACTAACGTACAGAAGGATCACTCTCGAACATAAGTCAACTTTAGGTATAAAAACTTGCCTACTCTTACAACCGTAAACTGCTTGCACGCGAAATTGAAACTTATCGTGTGATACGAGCGTTCATATTCTTTTGGGCACCGGTGAACCGAAACCAAGAGCACAGGGTTCCCACTCGCCGATATTTAGGTAAGTATATAAATAAATCAAGAAAGAACAGTGTACTACCTTTAAACACAATAGTATCTTTTATACGGATTATAAGATCGTTCAGATGTCATTGTTTGTTGCAAAAATCACAGAAAAATAATTACGCGTGACGCGGCTAGCATGCGAACCGAATGCCGAACGACAACCTACTGCCATACGCCTGCCCGGGAGCCGCGCCGGCCGAACATACCTAAACTGCGTAGTGAAACCCCTCTGCACTAAAGGGTATCCAGGTTTTCTCACGTTTTCCTTCACCGTAACGTAAAGCTTGTGGTAAATTTCAAATGTAATTTCGCACATAAATTCCGAAAAACTCAGAGGTGCGAGCCGGTTTGAACCCACGGCCCTCTGCTTGAGAGGCTTATGGCTATAAGTCAAACCACTGGGCCACCACGGCTTCAGTAAATAAAAGACTCTTAAAGAGTCTCTTAGAGAGTCTTAAATCTTAAATATCATCTCATTGTTGAGAGAATAATCCAAAATTAATGAAAATTACTTTCTTAGAGAAAGCTTGAGAAAGAATTAAGAGCGAGCACGGCTATTTCGTCTACGGCTTCCACTAAAATTCGACAAAGAAAATTTTTTAATTTTCCCAACTTCAATATCGTATTCGTATTTTTCCACAAACTTAATTTCGCTAGGGAATCTCGGCGAGCTTAAAAATTCAGACTCGTTAAGGCTTTCTCAAAGAATTCTCCGACAAAGGACAGACGTTATAATTCAGCTTGTTTGTCGTAGTTTGATAGCTTGCGTCCTTGTCTAACTCGGTAAGTAAGAGAGAGAACTATGCGAGTCATTGTCTTGTGGGGTAATAATCGAACGTTTTGACCGTTTGGGTAAAACATCATTGCCCTCCCACGAGTATTACAACGACGATACGACAACTCGTAACAATTTGATCCAACTAGATTCACCAATGGCACTCCTTGCGTGTTAAATAAATAAATCATGACACCACTGCACTCGTTCCCTAAATATCAGAATTGCAAAATACTAGATTGCCGACTTACCCTATTTCTAAAATACCAAATTCCCAGAATACCAGACTTTCCTGTCACCGTGTTTTTCTCTATTTCAGATTGCCATAAAAGCTTGTTTTCAATACACCATGTTCCATTCAAAACCGGCGAATTCCCATAATACCAGATAGTGAAATCACCAGGCTCGTCAGGCAGGTCGTGGTCGTCGTGGAGTGACCAGGGAGTACCTCACATGCTTAATCGAGGACTAATCCGAAGCTCTTCTTCCCGGAGCCCTTCTCCGGCTTCTTGCTCCGTGAAGAAGAGCTACGGATTAGTCCGAAACCTGTCGAACTAACCTCGATTAAGGACGTGAGTTATCCGGATATTTCACTATGAATTCCAAGTACTTCAATAAATGCCCTAAAAAAATTAAGACGTCAATTAAAAAAATGCTTAAATCGTATCCATCTCTCCCCCGTAATTATGATCAATCGCCGCATCCATTAAAAAAAACGGACAATTCGATTAAGCTATCAAAACGTTTCAAAAAGCCATTACGCCCCAAAACTTTGCTAAAAGCCCTCAAATTGCTGCAACGACATCCATCCGGCTGGCCGGAAGTTTTTACGGCCGCCGTAAACGGGGAACAACCGTGTCGTCAAAATTTAATCGGCCGCTTTCGAACGTCAGTATTTCCGGCGGAATAAAACAAAGGAGTCAATTAATTTAAACCGGTCGGTTTACCGCCACTCCCAGAGTAGCTTCTTGCAGTAGGGACATTAAAAACGGTCAAAGAAACCGCCCAAGTACGAGTCGGACGAAGGATTCCGTACCATTATCCATAAAAACGGCAAAAGAATACCGTTTGTTGTAAGGGAGCCCCCTTAAATATTTATTTTATTCTGGTTTTTAGTATTTGTTGTTATAGCGGCAACCGAAACACATCATCTGTGAAAATTCAAACTATCGAGCTGCCTGTCACAGCCTGGTGACAGCGGACGGACGGACGGACAGTGGAGCCTCAGTAATAGGGTCCTGTTTTTACCCTTTGGGTACGGAGCCTTAAACACACTACACACACACACACACACACACACACACACACACACACACACACACACACACGTGCGCTTATTAATTCTGCATGTTACTAATAATTTAATAATTTATTATCACTATCTTTTTTATTATTTTTTTATCGATGTAAAACAAATCTACCTATTCTTTTAACTACACGACATTCGTAAATCGCACTCGCGGACTTCCAAGATACAGGCTCAGCCTAGTTTGGAGTCTGATAGAATAATTCAATGTATGTAAAAATCTGTTTTTGTGAAATAAACATTTATTATTATTATTATTTATTATTTAAAAACCAGCCAAGAGCCTGTTAGACACGCAGCCGTTACGAAAAAATCCTTGCGTAACTTATTAATTTTACTATTAATTATATTTTCCGTATTAAACAAGCAATATTTTATAGGTCAGGCTACTATTTACTCTTAAACCACTCATCAACAAATAAACTTAATTATACTTTTGTTCTCAAGCAAACTTAGCCGTTATAGTTTTCCTTGTTAATTTGACATATTTCCTTCCACCCTGATTTATTTCAAAATTTTTATAACAACAATTTAGCTTCAAACAAACAACATTGCTGAGTCTAAACCTAAGGTTTCTATGGTTTAGACTGAGCAATGTTTTATTGCCTCAATTTTATTGTATGGAAAGTGCAAGACAGTTGTATAATGTAAATTGGCCTTTAGAGTTGGGGGACCGAGTTAAAAACGCTGAAAAAATCATGTTTCTTGCATGATGATCCCCTTTAATAGTACATTGTTGTAGAGGCTGGAAAGTAAGCAATAGATGGACGAGTTTGTTTGAGGGCCGACGCGTAGCGGAGGCCCTCGAAAGTACGAGTCCATCTATTGCACTTTTGGCCGAGACTAAACATTGTGCTTTTCACGACTAATGCGAGGAAATAAAAAACGTTTCTTATAATAAAAATAAATATTTAATTAAAGTTTATGTTAATGTTTGCATGGGGGCAGTTGTTAAAACTCATTGTGATGTTTTTCCCTGGAAAGCTGATTTTAGTGTTCTGCGTCATTTCAGTCGGTCGGGAACTTAATCAAACATAGTTAGAGTTAATGGGAGCGGCCGTTGCGGCCGCTACGGCCGCTCACATAACTCGAACTATGTTTGATTTAGTCGCCGTCACGACGCGTCGCCGGTCACCTTACCAGCCTAGTGGCCAGTATCAAAAACCACATAATTAAAAAATAAAAACCTTAACCTTGCAGCGCTTAAAAAGTTTAATGCTGTGGCGTTTTTCATACTTAAAAAAATTAAAGCATTTTGTGCATATTATGCGTTTAAGGAAAAAAAAACACCTCATTAAAGTCATGAATGACGCATTCTCATTGGTCAATTGAATTTCACATGCAGCAGACGATTACTTTTGATTGGTCGTTTCAGCACGCCGGGAATGAAATTCAGAAATTATCTTTGAAAAAGTCGTATCGTATTATGAAATACATATACTGATACGACCTGTTTTCGATTAGTGTAACATTGTTGTCGTGTTTGCGCGCCATAAATGAATCAGCTGTTAAATGTACATATATAGGCAGTTTTGTGTACTGGATTTAGGTTATCTATGGCCACATTTTCGAGCAGTGTCGTGAAAATAATTTATTGAATCTGGCGTTACTTTACGGAGGTCTATTATATCAATGACCTGAAATAATAACTTTACTCACCCGCGACCTTAAAGGGAAAGGTCGCGGGTGAGCAAAGTAATTGTTCCAGGTCATTGACCCCTTTAATTTCTAAGTTTTTCTTTCTAAGTTTTTCTACTGCTTTTCTTTGCTTTGCGAGCAAGCGGCTCGCAATCATGGCGTAGCCCGTAGCAATTACGCTCGTAGCTCCGTAGCGCCGTAGCACTGCTACGACTACAATACTTTTGAATAGAACTCAACATTTTTAAACTGCAAATAAGTGTATATTGCTCGAGAGTCAAGACTTGCAGACAGCCGCAGTAGCTTAGTGGGCTTCGTCCTATTTCTCCTATAGAAATCTGAAATCTTGAAGTAACAGAGTTCAAAATCGTACCAAATATATCACAAACAAATGAAAAAATTTCAAATGTTTGTTCTATAGAACAAAAGGGACTTACCGCTTAGTGCAGTGTTCCGCAAACTTTTTGTGTTCAAGGTACAGTCGGGGTAAGAAAAGGTTCGTCACTTTTCGACTCTATGTCAACGAGTTAATGTCGAAAAGTGACCTTTTTTCACCCCGACTGTACATCTAGGAAAACGAAAATTTTTGGAGGTACACCTAAAATGAAAAATCATGTGAATCAGCGTGATTTACATCTGTGTATTTTTTTCTGTCCGTCTATCTAGCTTTATGAGATAACCTTATTTTTCTGCGACACACACACTAAATGACCACGGTACACCAGTGTGCCGCGGCACACACTTTTCGGAACACTGACCTAGTGGTTTAGCCTTTGGCCTCTCAAGAAACTTATCGTGGGTTCAATTTACGGGCTCCCACTTCTGAGTTTTCAAAATTCATGTGCGAAATTACATTTTAAAATTTACTAGCTTTATCTAACTTCGGGTATGCTAATTTATCGAATCACTCGTTACTTTGCGGAAATCTATAGTAATGAACTGGAACAATTGGGATGCACCAAAAAAAATAACCTATAGTTTTTATATTTTTTTTTTGGAAAGAATAGGATATTTTAAGACACCATTTTCATCGATTTTGAATTTGGTTGAGTATTTAATTTTTTATATTTTTTTTTAGAAATACGTTGGATGACGTCACAGTGAGAGAGCCACGTTCCATAGCCTAGAAAAATTCAAGTCGTACATAACATAATCTGTGGCACTACCACGGCACTACTGAGACCCTACTACGAAGTGCATAATTCGAACTTCGTTACATGCCGTCCCGCTCACGCTAATATGATTTGACAGGAGAGTGAGAGGGATGATACGATACGAACTTCGAATTTTGTAGTAGTGCCCCTGATTTGTCTTGTCACTGTCAATATTACAAGCACGGCTTAGGGTCCTAAATGAACCATGAATAAATAGTTTTATTTATTTCTCTTCTTTTAGCTTCGATTATTCCTGTTTGTTTAATGGTGTGATAGTAAATAGATATTTTTTATTAAAATCTGATATTTAAATTCTTTCATATTTACTTGTAACGTAGTAATTTAATAATTAAATTTGTAAAAATACATTGCGAGTATTGTATACATTTCGGACTTTATGATAAATGACAACTGTTTAAAGCCAGGTGTACATCATGTGATTAAAGTTCTGTCTTTGTCACTCTTTGCTATTATAAGCAGGACAGCAACATTTCAAACTGTCAATTTGCTTTAGAGTGTAGACCTGCTTTATATCTGCCTTTGTGACGATTCACTGCAGGGGTCAAATGAAGGTCATTACTTAAATTTTCTTTATTTAATTCAGATTATCATATTTTTGGAATCTGATTTCTGAAAACGCTTCACAAAGCCTATTTCTCCAAACGGTTTTCGATTTATTATACGTTGCCAATAATTGGGACATCCCAATTACTTCGCTCACCCGCGACCTTATGATAGCTACGCTTATGCAAAAAATGTGTGTTCATGTAGTTCCTCCACCTCCACACTGTACACACACAAATCACACAAACTCAACCAGAGCAAATATAGATCTTCAGAGGAAAAAAATGGCCAAGTGCGAGTTCGTAAACGCGCACGAAGGGTTCCATAAAAACGGCAAAAATCCCTCCTTAAATATTTGTTTTATTTTAATTTAATTATTTATTTTTAAACTGAAAAACGAGCAAATAAATCACGTTTGTTGTATGAGAGCCCCCTTAAATATTTATTTTATTCTGCTTTTTAGTATTTAGTATTTTTTGTTATAGCGGCAACCGAAATACATCATCTCTGAAAACTTCAACTGTCTACCTATCACGGTTCATGTGATACAGCCTGGTGACAGACGGACGGACAGCGGAGCCTCAGTAATAGGGTCCCGTTTTTACCCTTTGGGCACGGAACCCTAAAAAAGGGTAAAAAATCGGGAAGTAACGAAGTGATAGTGAAATGTATAAATAAATATATAAAAATAATAACATAAAATAAAAATAGTACATTGATAACCAAGGGTGGAAAGTGACCCATTGAACCCGAGATATTTCTGGCGCTCGAACGAAGTGAGAGCGCCAATAGTTCGAGGGGAAATGGGTAATTTCACCCGAGTTAGACACTCTACTTTTCATTTCGACTGTGAGGAAAGTAAAATACTACAAAAAACTATCACCATCACCATCGCGTTCGCCATCGCCATCGCCATCTCCATCGCTTTCGCTATCACCATCGCCATCGCTATCACCATCGCCAACGCCATCGACATCGCCATCACCATCCATCCAAACTCTATCACCAGTAGTTTAGGCGGTTTTATAGGTATAGTAATAAAAGATAGATTTTTTTTATGTCGTAAGAATGAGTTGGCTGTATGTAATTTTTCCTTTGACAATTTAATGTTAGTAAGCAAATTTAAAAAGTTAGATCAAATTTCATGTTTCAAACGGATGTTCGGCGTACAACCTCCAGTTTGTAGTGTTGTATATAAGCTCCATGGTCACGTCGTGCATCTAGACGACCATGCCGAAACGTGAAAAAAAGTTTCACTGACGTAACTGAATTATCTTCGACTCCGAGGCTAATCGTAAAAACTAAAAAAAAAATTACTTTCCACCCTAGAGATGAAAACGCAATTTTCTACCCGGCTATCTACCCATGAAAATTTAACTTTCCAAACAGGAGAGATGAAAAATATATTGTTGTTTCAGATGAGGCCAACATCGCGATGTTTGGCGCTAGTGGCGCTCCTGGTGGCAGTAAACGCACAATCAGTTGAGGGTGAGTCGCAAATGAAAGTCGTTGGCAGGTTGTCGTTGAAAGGTGACAGCGTTCGTTATTATTACTACCGGGGTTAAAGGCACGTAACGTTGCACATTATCTATTTGTCACATCTATCTACAAACGAACATCTACAATAATGTCTAGTCGCCTAAGCAATTTTTTGAGTTGAAAGTTAGTCATCACGAACAATTAGTATGGTAACCATTTTTTGAAATACATAGTTTGGTATCTCGCCTCATTCGTTTTCCGTTGAATTCTTATTTTGTCTCATTCCGTATCGTCTTTGTCTTGTTCGCTATCCGTCACTATCTTTTTAATACGTCTTATTCGTTTTTCGTCACGGTCTTCCTTGGACTCATTCGTCGTTCTTAGTTCATCGTCGTCGTTTTCTTTTTTTGTCCCATTTACTTATTCGCCAAAATTATTTCGATACGTTCGGTGCTAGTAAATAAATTTTCGTAAGTCAATGAGACAAAAAACGAAAGGGAAGAACGACGAATGAGTCCAAGGAAGACCGTGACGAAAAACGAATAAGACTTATTTAGAGAGAGACAAGTTACAGAATTTGACCAAATAAGATAATGACCAGAGCTCAGCGGGGGTGAGCTGTTTTCAGAGTTTGTATAACATGGACATATGCCTTGTCATTTAATGGTATATGTGGTGTAATTTAATAACTAAAGAAATTATTTTATTTAGGCTGCCTTTCCGCTACGATCTAAAAACAAATGAATTTTATAGTAAGTTTTTTTTAACAAACGTCTTTAAATAATATGTATATCCATATGATACTATTAAAGTTAATAAAGTGATTTGATATCAAACCTCTTTAGATAGGCAATAAATCTGTTTAAGGATGCCATATTCAACTGAGTGAAATATCATGACAACGTCATTTCATTATTCTATTATTCTGTTGTGTTATTTTGTAAGCAGCCCCTCAATTTGAAGTAAGCGAATAAATAATTAATAATATAATTAAAAGAAAGATTATTCCGATTTTAAGTATGCCGAAAATTAAAGCAATAACAGTCATAAAGTGGAATCTATATTAATATCTACACTTGACATAAGTGACGTCAAAATGGCTCACCCCTGCCGAGGTCTGATAATGACAGATAGCGAACAAGACGAATAAAGAATGAGTGACGAATACAGAATAAGACGAAATAAAAATTAAACGAAAAACGAATAAGGCGAGATAATAGGATACCATCTGATCAGATTATCTATATTTAATCCAACGGTTAGTTACTTTACTAGCTCTACATTTTGAGATTAAAATCTAATTTTTCAAGATCTGTCTAGACATGTTCTTTCCGTGTACCTTTCATCTGTTTATAGATTTAACAATTTATCAAGATTGGAATTTGGAGTCTTTTTGTATTTTTATTTTTCAACTCCAATTTTTTTACTTTTACTGTCATCCCGTGAAATCCATATCAATTGACCAGTTGGCATGTAGGGGTTTAGTACGCAGCACGGAATGCTGAGGACCTGGGTTCGATTCCCAGAGCTGGTCTTTTTCTGGGTTTTTCTATGCATCCTACTTTCAGTTTGTATTTAGTATGATATTTTAACAATTTATACTTTTTTTTTAATTATTCGGGATCCTTCCATCCCATGTTTTTTTGTTTTTTCGTATTATCGAAAGTCGTTTAAAATCGATTCTTAGAGAAATGACAAGACAACCGCTAGTCGTTTGATGTTAGAATTTTTGCTGGGATATCATTTTGGCTACCACCTTAAGTAGGGCAATGAGTTTTAATTTTCAGTGTATATATAAGGTGTATATAATTATTAGCTGTTGCCCGCGACTCCGTCTGCGAAAGATCCGTATCTCGCTATCCCGCGGAAACTATAAAATTTTCCGAGATAAAACTATCCTATATATTTTCTAAATCTAAATCAGTTCAGCGGTTAAAGCGTGTAGTGATAACAGACAGCTAAAACCGTTCGTTTACCAACCATTTCAATGCCAACGAAACATATTCGTCACAATGTACAACGTCGTGACTTTCACGCAATGACATAATGTTTCAAAGTAGCTTTAGGTACGACTAAGTAGGCTTGGCGTTGAAAAGGTTAATTAAGGAAATTATTAATTTATTACTAATTTTATTAATTTGCCACATCATCGCTTTTGAAAGACTAATTTTTTATTCCAAAGTAAAATTCAATAACTTTATTACTTCACCCAAAAACCGTATTACCTTTGTTTCGTAACAAAACATTTGTTTAAACTTTCCATAAATTATTACTTTCCGCTTGTTCCGGGCACAAAGGCCCAAGCACAATGTACAAAACTTTACGCGTGTACCTTTTCATACATTCATACAAACAAATCCAGGCTCTAAGCAGAATTGCCTTGCATTTTGTCATGCAAATATTACAATCTAAAATAGACGTTTAATCCTTTAAAAGCTTACACAAATGGTATTATGACGTTTGATTTGCGCGTGCTGAGGGAAAATGGGCTTTCATGATGGGAAAATAAGGGTGGGAATTGAGGGAGGAGAGTTGTCTTATTTACAAACTCTGGCTTAGCACTAACGCTCATTCTCCATTCAGTACAATGCAGTGCAGGAAGGTACAGTTAACATGAAGCAAACAGTACGTAGGCTTAAAGTAAGTAAAAGACATTATCTGACTACCAAATGGCCTTGTGGTTAGAGAACCTGACTATGAAGCTTGAGGTTCCGGGTTCGATTCCCGCGTAGGGACAGATATTTGTATGAAAAATACGAATATTTTTTCGACGGTATTAGGTGTTTAATATGTATTTAAAGGTCTATAGAAGTATGCGTTTATCCGTTGCCTAAGTAGTACCCATAACACAATCTTTGCTGACTTCGGGTAAGGTCAATCGGTGTGAATTGTCTTGTGATATTTATTTATTTATTTTAGCCTTTTTACTTCCCATTATAGGGCACAGGGCTTCTCTCAGAATGAGAGGACTTGGGCCATAGTTCTCACGCAGGCCCAGTGGAGCTTCACGCACTAAATTGAATTAGTTCGTAGGTTAGGTTATATAGGTAATTAACAGGGTTAGTAGGGGCTGTAGTAGGCATCTACTGCAGCTTAATGCTGAGTCAAATTCCTTTTATGCATCATTAATCTATGTTTTTTTTTATATTTTCTTTTTTTGATGTCGAATAAAGTTATGTCTATGTGTAATTACTTGGTTATGCATCAAAGAATACGGGGCCCTTTAGAAAGCGTTAAAGCGAATGTCACTGACAACAAAAACTACTTATTTTCGTGTTTGTAAATGATTACAAATGACTTAGGAGGCCCTCATAACGTTGGTAACCTTGGGTACAGGCTCCGTGTGCCTTTATAGGAAGGACGGCACAGAGTACAAAAGGACAAAATGTGGCGGCACGCAACATTTTAAACGCTAATTGCATTACTGCGGATATCAGGAGACTGCGATAGCTTTTATCAAGCTGGAGGCACGTTCTAAGGAGCTTGCAAAGCTGAGTAAAACACCGACGTTCGTTAATAAACACCTTATATTTCTATCAAAAGCCTTCATGTTAGAGTGTATTATTTAACAATCTGTACTTTTTACCAGGCATGTGGCCTAGTGGAAGCCATCGTGGCTTAGTGGTTTGACGTATGGTCTCTCAAGCAGAGGGTCGTGGGTTCGACGCCGGGCTCACACCTCTGAGTTTTTCGGAATTTATGTGCGAAATTACATTTGTATTTTACCATGAGCTTTACGGTGAATGAAAACATCGTGAGGAAACCTGTTTGATGATGATGATGTGGTCCGACCGATTTCGGTCACGGCGACCGCTTCGAGAGTTTTAAACTCGCTCGTGTGCTCGCATGTGGCTTGTGTAGCCTATCTTATTTGTGAAGGTCCTCGCACATTGCGGGCATGTGAGCACACCGTTAACATAATTAAACCTGCATACACTTGAGAAGAAATTCAATGGTGTGTGTGAAGTTCCCAATTCACACTCGGCCCGCGTGGGAACTACGACCCAAGCCCTTTCACTCCGAGAGAAGGCCTGTGTCCTGTAGTGAGATGTATACAGGGATGATGACAATGAAAGCTCATCACGAAATACAAAGAGTTTTTTTTTCTTCTTTTTTTTGTATTCACAAGTACACATTTACACAAAAACGTCGTGTAGATGCCTATTGTCTTCCTTTTAATTAAAAAGCTCTTTGATCAATGCAACAATCTTACCGAACGGCAACAAAAAGATCGCAAATCAACGAACGCTACTTGGGTACCGCAAATGAAATCTGCTAACAATACATCATTCCAATCTGCCGATATCCGACCTCTTTTAGTTTGGGGAAATGGCGGCAAATAAAGTTAATGGATCTACCCTTCATATGTGGACACACGGGGTTGGAGGATGATGAACATACGAATACCCCAATCTAGCTAACTACAATCTTAAAATTTAAAGATTTCGTAGCGGTTGGTTTATTAATGTATTTGTGTCTTATTGAATTAAACAGTTTTTTTTAATAGGGATGTTGACACCATTAAAAAAAATAATCGAAGACACGACTCCAGTAAAAAAAACGCTATATTTTAGCCCTGAAAACCAAATTAATTTTCGATTAACTGCAAAATTAAGATTTTTTTGTTGCTTTAAAACAAATAAATAGTTAGTTGATTCAGTTGGCGAACAAGTGACGTCATAAGTTCCTATTGCCATTCAAACTATATGGGAGAATTGTGTTTTAACAGCCCATAAAAAGTACGTCAGTTGATTGGTGGTGTCAACATCCCTATTGTGTAATATGTGTGTGTGTGTGTGTACAGCATTTACCAATAATTCCAAGCCACAGCTCTAGAAAAAAAAACCGCTCATGCCTAAAATGCCACGTTCACAAAATGCCAATCTTTTTAAAATACTACTTTAGACATTACCTATTTATTCCCATTATACCAGTTGAGAGTTGTACGTTGACGACCAGATGGCCTAGTGGTTAGAGAACCTGACTATGAAGCTTGAGGTCCCGGGTTCGATTCCCGTGTCGGGGCAGATATTTGTATGAAAAATATGAATGTTTGTTCTCGGGTCTTGGGTGTTTAATATGTATTTAAGTATGTATCTATCTATATAAGTATGTTTATCTGTTGCCTAGTACCCATAACACAAGCTTTGCCTAGCTTACTTTGGGACTAGGTCAATTGGTGTGAATTGTCCCGTGATATTTATTATTTTTATTATTATTATTTATTATACCAGATGTCTGAAATAAGACATTCCACCAAAAAAATCTAGAATTTTAGTAAATAGTATTTTGAAATATCTGGTATTTTTGGAACGTGGTAATTTATGCACGAGTGAAAAATTTAATTTCAACGCGCAAAACCAGATTATATAACGACGTGGACTGCGACGCGCCCCCGTCCCACGTCTCTTCTGCGTGGCTTGCGCCTTAGGCATCCGCTACACCCGTATGCCCCAGAAGCACACAGGAGCCAGCAATGGGAGAGAAATCTTTCATTTCTTATCGCGACGAGATGACGAACCGCCGCGAATCATGACGATATCACTCCGCTATGACTGCTACGATATATGACGGATACGCTATATGACGACTATAATCTTTGCCGAGACGCGATACGTCCTAGATGAGCCACATTCCCATGGTGAATTTAACCCAAACACACGAAAGTTATACAGGATGTCCCAAAACTTAACGACCTGGTAACAGGCGAATGGTCAATTTATATTAACAATTCTGAAAAAACTTAAGAAAAAATCTATGTTACTTGGTCAACAGGTTCCCTGTCCGATGAGGCACATGCGCCTCATGTGTGACTTTAATGGTACTTTCGTGAGGCACATGTGCCTCATGACTATGAGCGTTTAATGTCATTGTTACTATGGGGACGTGTCGATAGAAAGCCGCACATTGCTTCGGGACAGAGAATCTGTTAAGCGATAAAAGAGTTTTTCGAAAATAAATAAAAATAATAAATAAATAAATATAAGGGGACAATCTTACACAAATCGACCTAGTCCCAAACTAAGCAAAGCTTATACTATGGGTACTAGACGACGATAAACATACTTACATCGATAAATAAATACTTAAATACATAGAAAACATCCATGACTCAGGAACAAATATTCGTGCTCATCACACAAATGAATGCCCTTACTGGGATTCGAACCCAGGACCTCTTGCTTCGTAGGCAGGGTCACTACCAACTAGGCTAAAGCGGTCGTCAAAAATATATAAATAGTGTATAATTATCTAATACTAAAAGTAATAAGCTATGTGACTTTATTATTACATAGCTAAGTGCAATGATTATTTTTCTTTTTTTTTAGAACTGGTATAACTTGCCCTCTCACCTGGTACAGTTAAGGTCGTAAATATATATACGTTAACTAATAATAAATATCTGTACAACTCTATGCCACTAACCATAAGGTTGGTGTTTACATAATTTGACACGATCTATGCCTTCGACAAACCGGTTATCGTTGAATTTTGGAACGCCCTGTATATACTTAAAAAAATAGCATTCGTTATAAGCATTTCTTTATAAGAAACATACTTACCTATAGGTGAAAAACTTAAGTAAATGACCTGCATGTAGTAGTAACGTGTCCAAACCCTTAAGCTCCGTATCTATTCTGTGTACTAATACATACAACAGGTCCTTTACTTAAGTTTTTCACCTATAACATACCTAATCAAAAAATTTTAAAAGAAAGAGAAAATGTCAAACGTTCAGGAACATACCTAAAAACTTCTAAAACGTCTCCCAACTTTACCGTACCCATTTTAATGTCAATAAAAACGCCAGGAACTTTAGCCACAATGTCACTTCCTTTACTTAGCGGTCTGTGTCTGGGGGGGGGACTCATGAACGAGCTCCGATAAGGGTTCTAGCAAAACTTTATTTCTAAAGATAGTGCTATATCACTGGCATTAGTTTTATATGTTACGATAGCGAAGGAAATTGCAAAGATGGTGGTTATAAAGGTGATGTTAAATAAATGTCGCTCGGTTATTTAACTTGTTTTGTTTAGCGTAATGTCGATGAAACTGCAATACCGCGTAACCAACAATTGCTAATGCCGCGTAACTGACTTGTGGCAATTTTGACTAACTAAAATTTGACACATTTTGTTACTTACAGTAAGATTATTTCTACTTTGACAATCGGGACGTCTCAGTCGTCAGTTGTATGGCTTAAAACGTCAAAGGCTATTTTCACTTTCAAGTCATTGCGACAGTCAGCCTTATTGTTGTTTTTAATTTGATGTAGGAACTGTCATAAAAAATGGCAAAGCACTTTGGTCGACTATACTTTTTTTTGTTTGGTCCATCTAAAGTTACATTATATTTAATCTAATTTTAGAAGGAACAAACGAAAATAAGTAGTAGAATTTAATAAAAAGTATGCCATTCCATCATATTCCACTTTGCCAGCAACCACGTACAGTAAAATTACATAAAGTTTACCACTGACAGATGGATTGCCTTCATTTCATATTCAACTTTAACAACCTACAAATAAAGCCAATTTTAGAATACTGTTACCCACGTTTGCGGATTTTGTAATAGCTACTTTATTTGTATGGTGTTAAAGTTGGAAATTAAATGAAGGCAAGCCATCTGTCAGTGGTAAACTAAAAGTAAACGTATTGTACCAGCTTTGCTCTTCGTTCAGGTACAAACTGTATAGCGATTGATTGATTTGCATAGATGAATTAGGTAATCTTTGATCTACCCATTTCACCATAAATCAATCCGGTCGCCCCGGTCCCCACATAGGAATACTACCTTTACCTACGCGATCTTTTACCACGAATCCCTAAAAACTAGCCACTGGCAACACTGTAATTTCAAAGCACCTGGCAACTTTTAGAACCCCGCTTCACACAACACAAAATAACGACTCTCGACAAAAACTTATGAAATGCCGTACCGCAGCCTTTCACCAAGTTGCCCAAGTTCATTTTGAAGTTTTTAAATATCCATACCAAGAACTGAGAGCCCTGGGGAGTTTTATTAAAAGCATTAAATGAAACCGGCGCCTACATAATTTACATGCGGTGCCGGAGGAGCTGGCTGAGGGTCGGGTTCCGGTTACCTGAATTTTGCATCTTTCAGTCTGCCATAAATAAAATTTTCATGCTATCGGAAAAAGCAATATCATCATCATAATCTGTTTTAAGCTTTCGTGATTTTCACTCATAATTACTATACTAAACGGGACTTACGAGTATCACGCAAAATAATATTTACTATTTTTTTTATTTATAGTATTTCCTTCAACTAGTTTTACATGGTAGGATAGACTTTAACCCCTCGTATGCTTACGACAATGATCCGTGCTTAATTTAAGGCATTATTTTTGTATTATTTTTTTATTTATATGATTGGATTTATGTTGAGACTAGAATGCACGATTTTTTTCACTTCCCGCATACGAGGGGTTCACCCTTTGAACGCCCCATTTCGAGTACAAATGTGTCACCAACACGCCGAGTGTATACGTAAAGTAAACCAAATATCAATCGTAATGTCGCGTGTCAAAGTTTCTTTGACAATAAACGTGAATAAATAAACGAAACAGAATAAAAGCTTCAAACAACGCCGCGCAGGCATTACACTACTACACGCACAACATATGTGTGCGTGACCTGTCACATACAGGACGGGGGGGGGGCGTGCACCGGCGCCCGCTCGGAGACAAACCGGTTTGAACTAGCTCAGTGAGTAGACAAAGTTCAGGTGTGCCGCCAGCGACGACGCGACCGTTTAGCGTTTAGATACATAGTTCGGGTGTTCGGTTGTTTTTAAAGATGCCTACCTGTTGTAATGTTGTAGATATACAAGATATGAGATACTTAAGTACTTGTTTGAATAAAATATTTTGATTTTTAATTATTTTTTTTACCGAGTGACAACCCTATGAAAATAGGAAAGAATTTCGAGGTCTGTTCGGAAGCTTTTATTCTGTTCCGTTTATTTATTCATGTGACGGCAGTACACGACCTCTTTAGGCGTTCTTGACGGTCAAAGGGTTAAGGGTCGTTTTTTCAATCCTCAGATAAAAGTAACGGTCAGATAAATGTAAGCTCTGTCTTTTTTTCCCTTAGACTTTAGAAAAGGAAAGCGATAGTTTTGACTAGCGGATCGAAATCGAAAAATTGACCCTAAATTATTTAGATTCATAGTAATAATTAATCTAACCTCATAAACAGCCGAGCCTAAAAAATGGTTATTAATAACAGGTACGTAACTTGACTTAATTAACTTAACTTATTAAAATATGTTTCTGTAAACGTGTAGTATATTTTGTGTACATAAATATTTATATTACTTAACTAGCTTTTGCCCGCGACTCCGTCCGCGTGGAATTAGTAATTTGGGCATTTTATTTTTTTTATCCAATTTGCTTTTTCATGAATTATGGCTCTCCTTAGTTCATCGATATAAAAAAAATTACCCCCCCCCCCGCAACCCCCCCCCTCACCGGCCCCCCACCGAACCCCCCCCCCCCCCGCACACCCGCGTTCACATTCACCACCGTACCTACTCCCATGTCACTACTTCTAAAAACTGTTCTATAAATTCTTAAAATAGACGTATCTTTCTTATTTGTGAACCGATTCAAATGAAACAAACACTAAATGTTAATCCAAGAAAATACCAATATATCAGTGAAAACCGCATCCTTCTAGGTTAAGCCGTTTCTGAGATTAGCGCGCACAAACGCACAGACAAACAGACAATAATTCTAAAAAACATTGTTTTGGGTTCTATTGCGCTAGGAAATAGCCCTAGTGACAGTTTTTCTCAAATATCTTCAATGTACAGACACCGACTTGTTACAGATTTATTATATGTATAGATTGGTATTGAACTTTACTAAGGTGGTAAAGGAATTCCTAGATCGACTATACGCGATTGTATCCACTGTTAAAAACCATGCTCTATACTGAAACTCAATAAATTCCCTTCCATTAACTGTCAAACTATTATATTAATAACATCCATCTTGCCTTTAATCATGTATTACATACCCCCATTCCGTCGACACGTGCCTTCCTTCAATTTGAAGATAACGAGCTCTGACGTGTCCCGTCGCTCCGGGAGTTAATACCATCTGACTTACGAAATCCACGTGATGTCACATGGAATGTTTAAATGACGTAGTAGTTTGGTACGTAATGCCTGTTTAAAGAGGCACTGCTGTTATTTTTTTGCCTCTACAAATGTCGAGCGTGATCTTGTTAAAGGAAGAAAGAAAACATTTATTTCTCAAACATGCTATGATGTATTGACGTTATGTTCCTTATAATTCGCCACGAAGTGTCACAATGCAGGCGCGGCGTGGTGTGCGGCTAGACGAGAGGTCAATAATGGAATTTCATACAACACTGCTGGCCTTGGCCAGCAAAGTGATCGTCTATTGTTTCATACCATGACGTTTATAGGTCTATGGCATCATAGCATTTAGCCATTAAAAAAAAACTATAAGCAATATTTGCGTTTTGGTTCATTAAGACATTCTGCCACTACGCTTATTTAAGGTGGAAGCGCACGCTCTAGGCGCGAAATTCAAACTTTTTACAGTTTTTAATTTATTGTGGGTAAACGGTGTAACTGTTTAACTTCATATGGTATTTGCGCTTGTAAAACAGTGTTATTTATATTATTGTGTAAAGTTTTTTAAGAATAAAGCTAATAGCTTGAAATACAAGTTGTCAAAGCGTTGAAAGTCCGAATTTCTATGTTTGACAACTTTTATATCAAGCTAACAGTTTTTTTCTTAAAAAGCTTTACACAATAATATAAAGAACACTATTTTACAACCGCAAGTACCACATGAAGTTAAACAATTACACCGTTTACCCAAAATAAATTAAAACCTGTAAAAATTTTGAATTTCGCGCCTAGAGCGTGCCGTTCCACCTTAAGGTAAAGTAAAGTAAGATGATGATGATGATGGTGATGATGATGGTGATGTTGATGGTGGTGATGGTGTTGATGATGGTGGTGATGATGATGGTGATGGTGGTGATGATGATGATGATAATGGGGATGATGATGATGATGATGATGTGATGATGATGTGATGATGATGATGATGGTGATGATGATGGTGATGATGAGATGATGATGTTGATGATGATGATGATGATGGTGTTTGTTACAGAACTCCTCTAAAACGGCTTGACCGATTATTATGAAATTCGTTCTCTACATTTGGTAGGTATCAGAATAGGTCGTAGGCTATTCTTTACCCCTATTGTTCGCAGACGGAGGCGCGGGTAATAGCTAGTTTACTATAGATTGCGCTAGGGCTTTGGCACTTCCAAACACTGTGAGGGAAAAGGGACTATTTTAACATCAATTGAGCTACTGAGGACTAGAAAGCTTGAAATTAATTACTTACTAGGGCTTATATTTGAGCGTTTTATCTACTTCTTCTTCTGTATATATAAAAGGCAACCCTTACTGACAGATCTATCAATGCACAGCTCAAATCACTGAAGGAATATAGCTGAAATTTGGCATACAGACAGCTATTACGAAGTAGGCATCCGCTAATTATCCGCTTCATGCGAGTAGGTGATTATAACAGCAAAATACTGAATTCAGGATTTTTGAAAGGTCCCACGGTGTAAAGTACAAACGAGGGGATGAAGAAGAACCACACATTTAAATTAAGCGCGGAGGAAGTCGCGGGTAAAAGCTAGTCTGGTCATATTTTTTATGAAATGGCTGAAGATTTTGAAAGGGTTTTGTTTCCGGGGGCTATTCGGTTATATATTAGAGATCCTATATACGTCTACCGTAACATAAGTATAAAACCGATTCGATATTTTCTTGATATTTTAGTAATATACCTACCTAACCTTACGATAGGTATTCCGTAAGCCGTGGTGTGGTGGCCCGGGCTCTATACTACGAAACGCGAAATTCGAACTTCGTTTCATGCCGTTCCGCTCACGCTAATGGTATTTATTACGAGAGTGAAAGGGACCACACGATCCGAACTTCGAACTTCGAATTTCGTAGTAACCCCCCAGTGGTTTGACCTATTTCCTCTCAAGCATAGGGCCGTGGGTACGAATCCAGGCCACCACTGAGTTTTTCGGAATTTATGTGCGAAAAAATATTTGAAATTTACCACGAGCTTTACGGTGAAGGAAAACATCGTGTGGAACCTACACACACCTGAGAAGAAATTCAATGGTGCATGTGAATTTCCCAATCCGCACTATAACCGGTACTACCCCTTTCATTCTGAGAGGAGGCATATACCCTGCAATGGGGCTTATATATAAATATAATAATAATATAATAAATCATTTATTTCAGACAACAAAATAAGTCCATACATTAACATCTACGTGCATTATTGAAATATTGATTAAATTAAAATTAAAATTGAATTAAATGTTGATTAGTACATAGCTTAAATCTAAGTGTTAGTAATTAATTGACAGGGGCATGCAGCCCACAACAATAACGGATGTAGGGGCAGTCGTACCTGTCCCCTATCATTCTCAGGATGTTATTGGGACTGCCACGCAGCACCCGGCGCACCATGGATGCGGCTCTTTTGCGCATAGTCGCATAAAAGCAGTGTATCCTTGCTTCTGCATATAAGCAGGGATGATGATGGATGGATGGAAATGAAGCATGCAACGTGCCAGTTACTTCAGTCATTTCGAAAAACTTGCAAGGCCTACAGCTCACGGAACCACTATCTAGTAATTTGGTGCACCGCGCACTTGAAGTCGCAATACGAGTAGATCAGTACTCCCCACGAGATGAGCTCGCAGTTCACTTCTACTTCTAGTGGTCTCGGTCTCTAGGGTTGCCAACCGTCCCGCTATACGCGAGACGTCCCGTTTCTGGAGCGGGTAAGTAATACAAGATATAACAACTTATTATCTAATATTCATAATATATACGCTCACTTTATATAAACTCGTTTAGTATAACGTTCACTGGATATAATGAACGAAAAGTATAATTATAAAGTATCTAATTTTGTAATGTATAACGTTGTTTATATATAATATCAATTGATATAACGATCAAAGCGTATAATGTTCATAACACCTAAGATTTAAAACGTATAAATTCATTAAAAACTTTGATGCAAACAAACAATCAAGCAATTTTTTTCCGCTCTGTTACAAAAAAAAACCTAACATCGAAGGCTTCTGAACCTCACCTATCCAAGTCGCTTTTGCCCCGAAAAGTCTTGCTCGCTCGCTTCACTCGCTCGCCGCCACGTAATTTCACATTACACATATTATTATATATATCATAACTGTTATACCTAATGTTTGTTATGTTAAAAGAAATTAGTCCATATAAATCTTATACAAATTGAAGTTATATAAAAATAACGTTATATAATTTAAGCGTTATACGTTAAAAAATTATACTTTTTACTGTTATAGCTAACGTTCATTATATCTTGTGAACGTTATTAATATGAAATTAGATATTTTGTAGTTATATCTTGTGGGACGCACCCTTCTGGAGCTCTAGAGTATGCGTCCCGCAAAAGGGCCGCGCGGGACGCCGATTGTCCCGTTTTCAGGCAAATTAACATTAATTTGAATATACCGCGGTTTCTTGGTACCTTGTTCCTCTCATCCACTTCGAGGTTGACTGCTAGAGATCCCTGTTGTGGGTTCAAATCCCGGCTCGCACCTCTGAGTTTTTCGGAATTTATGTGCGAAATTACATTTGAAATTTACCATGAGCTTTACGGTGAAAGAAAATAACGTGAGGAAACCTGCATACACCTTCGCAGAAATTCAATGGTGTATGTGAAGTTCCCATTGCACACTGCCCACTGGGCCCGCGTAGGAACTACGGCCCAACCCCTCTCATTCTGAGAGGTGGCCTGTGCCCTGGGACGTATACAGGCCAGGATGATGATGATGATGATGATAAATGATAAATGTTTATTTCGTTTTTTAACCTTACATATTAACATCAAGGTTGGGACCTCCTTTTAAATATAAAGATATCTGTGCCAGGAGGTCCCGCTCCTCTATAACTAGGTACAAATTATTATGTAAAAAAAAAACATAACCCTCCTTTGACAGTCGGGTGATAGAAAAGAAATAAAAACAAAAACAGACAGGTACATGGAAGATTTTGTTACACTTATATCTATTGAACCATTGAACATAAATGATGATGAGGATTGAACTAGATTACGTCGTAAAACTTATACCTACCTACCTAACCAAGTTGGGCCGGGTGAAGGAGCCCCGCATTTTATATACAAGTCCCGCAATCTGATCGCAAATATACCGCAAATCTATGCACTACTAGCAACCCTAGTCTCGATGCAGCGAGGTAATAATGAATTTCCCGGCGCGCGGCAACATCAAATGTTAGCATTTGAGATGCGAGAGTCTGGAGCAGGAGGCGGGACGAGATGCGGCTTGTTTAATTAAATGACAATTTTGTTCCACATTGCGCACCTTCAGAACGAGACTGACACAATTCGAATTATTCGGGTGCGTCCCACGAGATATAACTACAAAATATCTAATTTCATATTAATAACGTTCACAAGATATAATGAACGTTAGCTATAACAGCAAAAAGTATAATTTTGTAACGTATTACGCTTAAATTATATAACGTTATTTTTATATAACTTCAATTTGTATAAGATTTATATGGACTAATTTCTTTTAACATAACAAACATTAGGTATAACAGTCATGATATATAATAATATGTGTAAATGGTAAATTATGTGGCGGCGAGCGAGCGAAGCGAGCGAGCAAGACTTTTCGGGGCAGGAGCGACTTGGATAGGTTAGGTTCAGAAGGCTAAGGCGGGAGCGAAGCGTAGCGTAGCTCCCGCCTTAGCCTTAGATGTTAGGTTTTTTTTTTGTAACAGAGCGGAAAAAATGAATGGATTGCTTGATTGTTTGTTTGCATCAAAGTTTTTAATGAATTTATACGTTTTAAATCTTAGGTGTTATGAACATTATACGCTTTGATCGTTATATCAATTGAAATTATATATATACAACGTTATACATTACAAAATTAGATATTTTATAATTATACTTTTCGTTCATTATATCCAGTGAACGTTATACTAAACGTGTTTATATAAAGTGAGCGTATATATTATGAATATTAGATAATAAGTTGTTATATCTCGTATTACCTGCTTAGGTACCCGAATTATTCACAATATCCATATCAAAAATAATCTTCACAGTGAGAATTCAAATTGGTGATACAAAATTAGTGTTTCGAACTCAGTTAATGCTGAACAATATAATGCGGTAGCACATTTGTTTTAATTAGTCTTTTAAAATTTGGCCCAAATTTTATTATAAGATTATCTAATTAAAACAAATGAGTTAGCGCATTATATCGTCCAGCATTAACTGAGTTCGAAACGCTAATTTTGTATCACCAATTTCAATTCACCCTGTATGTAAAATGAAAAAAAAAATTCAGTCGAATTGAGAACCTCCTCTTTTTTTTTGAAGTCGGTTAAAAACAGGTTTAGTTTTGAAACGAGAATGATTCGAATTGGTCAGTCTCGTTCTGATGGTGCGATGGTTAATGGATCGAAAATCTTTAAAAGAAACGGCCATCTTGTACTCGCGTACTGAGGGGAAACAAAACAAGCAAATAGGTAATATTTAATATTAAAAGAGAAAACTATTAAAGGAACTGAAATAATTACTTTGCTCACCTGCGACCTTATGACAGCTACGTTTATGCAAAAAATGTGTGTTCATGCAGTTCCGCGACACAATACCTACGTGTTGCTCTCACGATGAGCTCTAGTTGAGTTCGGAACACTTCAGTTAGTGTGGTGGCGGTAGATGGGTTTATGTGATTTGTGTGTGTTCGTACAGTGTGGAGGTGGAGGAACTGCATGAACACACATTTCTTGCATAATTGTACTATCATAAGGTCGCGGGTGAGCAAATAATTGTTTCAGTTCATTGATATGGACTTCCGCAAAGTAACGCCTGATTTTAAAAATATTTAAAACTATACAATTAAATTATAATATATTAAAATAAAACCTATTATCTTAAGGGCATTTACAAATTAAAGTGTACATTTACTTTTTTTAACTAAGACCTATCCTTATGTATGGCTGTGAGGCCTGGACACTAACACAAAAAGATAAATATCAACTCCTTGTAGCGGAAAGGAAGGTCTTGCGTAAGGTCCTGGGACCTGTCAAGAGAGACGACGGCACGTGGAGGATCCGTAAAAACATGGAGATCCAGAAGCTGGTGGCTGAACCCAACATCATCGGCGTAACAAAATCACACAGACTTCGCTGGTTCGGCCACCTACTCCGAATGGGAGAGGATCGTGCTGCCAAGAGGGCGTACGTGGGACGACCGAATGGTCGCCGCCCGGTTGGGCGACCCAGGTACCGCTGGGGGGACAGTGTCCAGGCGGATTTGTGACGTCTTCAAGTCGACGACTGGCAAGAAGCTGCGCACGATCGGGACAGATGGCGTGCTCTCGTTTCGGAGGCCAAGACCCTCTTTGGGTCCCTGAGCCAAATTAGTTAGTTAGATACATTTTGGGGTTTTCTCACGAGTAAATCATTACTCACAAGTATTTCATTTTCATAAAGAATAAAGTGTATGTGCATAGTGTCCTTATGTTTTGAGTCAGTTGTGTGACTTTTTCTTTCACTTCGCGTAGCAACAGCACTATTTTCGGCAGCCAGAAAGCTCAATCCTTTCAACGCCACGCCTCGACAAACGTAAACCTGCTTTGAATCTTATGTCAATGTGTCAAGGTCACTTTGACAATGTACTTTGTGACACCTATATGTGTCGTTGGCGTTGAATAGGTTAAACACACACGTTTCAAATAAAAACGTATCCCATCCATATTCAAAGCAAACAAACCAACACGCTCCCGTACTATCCGGATATATTAAAGTCTGTGTCACACTAGATTGTCGCTCCGAGTTTATGGAGTCTCTAAATAATGTTCAGTAAATTTCACCTTGCGCGCCGTCAACATTATTACTCCTAGCGTTGGTTGGATTAAAATTCCGGCTGGCACATTCAATATCATGGCTCAGAATTACAGCCTTGACTATAGTGATGTGCTGAATCATTAGAAATGTTTGTCCGCGGATACGGATACAGATAATGATATTTTGTGTAATGATTTGCTTAACAATCTTGGCAATTTTCCATTTTCATATAAACGTAATCCACTGCTGGACATAGGCCTCCCTCATTGATACCCAATCATTACGGTTGGAAACTGCTTGCAACCTTGAATCTGCGGCCTTTACCAAATCGTCTGTCCATCTTGTTGATGGATGTCCCACGCTGCGCTTGCCAGTCCGTGGTCTCCATTCGAGAACTTTTCGACCCCAACGGCCACCTGTAAACGAAATGCTTAACAAATCGCATATTTTCTGAGTAAATAATAAACCTTTGACGTAATTTGTAACTCGCTTTACTTTGTAAATTTTCCTTTCATAACTAGGTTAACTGGAAAAGGTCCTTTTTTAAAGGATAAGTTCGCCTTTGCATTTCCTTCTGTGTAACTTTTAATATTTTTATTTTTTTATGTGTAATACATAGTTTAATACATACATAGGGTACATATTAAGTACTGTCATTAAAATTTTAGATGTAGGGTGTTTAAGTAATTCATAGGTACACAAAGTATCCATTTTAATCTCGTAAAGCCCGGTGTGCTATATTTAGAATATACGCCTGAGCAAATGTCAACTTTCCATACTTTAAGGAAGCATAATGTTGACTTGTGTAAACACAGGAATGAAGTGATGACGATAAAGAAGAAGAACAGAGAATAATTTTCAAATATACAAAACATTCATAGCATCAACAATGGCCAGAGTTTATAAATTAAAAAATAAACAAGAAGGTTTATCGTCCTTAATTGACAGTAAGTTTTAAATTCTGACTGTCAAAATTTGACGACATTAAGATACGCTGAAAAGAAACGGATGGATACGGATTTTTTCTACGGATATCTACTAATACAAGGATTCTGTGGTGCTAACAGGCGCACCACTATTTGACAAATATTGCTCGGGTTTAAAATATAGGTCAATGGCAAGGCAAGAGTTGACATTGTAACTACCAACTCCAGACGTTATTTCATTAGAAGAACTAATGAGTATCGAAACCTCTATAAATGAATGAAAGTTTGTGATTCTAATTGTTTATAACATTGTGTTGTAATCATAAACAACTAGCTGTGGCTCCTGAAGCTGTATGTAAAAAAATATTTAGAAATTATTATTTATTTTAATTACTTTAGTAGCTGTTACCCGCGACTCCGTCTGCGTAGAATTCGTTTATAGCGATCCCGCGGGAACTATGCAATTTTTTGGGATGAAATCGGTCCTATGGCCTTTCAAGGTTATCAAACTATCTCCATACTAAATTTAATTATGCGCCTAAGATCCCTTCCGCAGCTAACAAAAGAGTTGCTAACTTTGAAACGGTCAGCCGTTACAACCGAGTTTGATGAAACATCATTTTAAGTTTAAGAGCTATGACGCCACAGACAGACAGACACACACACACACACACACACATAGCGGTCAAACTTATAACACCCCTCTTTTTGTGTCGAGGGTTAAAGAAGAGTAAGAAACATACCCAAGCTTTCGCATTTATTAAGTAGGAGTAGAATAAACTAAATAACTTTAGCTTGATCAAAGACTTTAGCCTATTTTAAAACGTCCATCTTTCCAAATCTTTCTAAATGCACAATAAGCAACTAATGCCTAATAAGCAACTGGTATTTTATCTGACAGATAACTGTAATGCTGTCTCTATTTATTCAATCAACATGAATACAGATATCAAAGAGAAGGTTGAGGAATAAGTAGGCATTTAATTTGTTTTGTTTTAGTATAATGAGTTTTAGTTTTATTTAAGTTCTTAGTAGCCTTGTTGAACTTAAATTTCGCGCCCTTAAGTAATGTCACTTTTCTACTAACTAGACGTTTCTTTTTTTTATATCAATATATAGCTATACTCTGTGACATTCAAATGCGAGTGTACTTTTGTTACTGAAATAAAACCAGATTATTATAAAATAATAGTTTATTTCCACTAAATCTATCAGGTTAAGGGCCCAGAATAGTCCAGTGACGTTGAGCGAGTGTTTTCCAAGAAGCAAATAGTGAAAAAAAGACAATAAGTAGTGAACATAACCTCAAAAAAACGTGGCTGCAAAAACTGTTTTTTCGTGTACAACCAAAGTGTTTATAACGAATAAAAATGGCATCGAACAATTCACTGGCATTAATCGAGAAGTTAACTGGCCGTGAAAACTATTCGACTTGGCAATTCGCAGTGAAAACATACCTACAACACGAAGAACTATGGAATTGCATTGAGGTTGAGCCGGGGTCAACCGTAGATCCGAAACGTGATATAAAAGCGAAAACAAAGATAATTCTCCTGGTTGATCCAATTAACTACGTACATATTCAAGAGGAAAGCACGGCCAAAGGAGTTTGGGATAAATTGGCCGCGGCATTCGACGACTCCGGACTTACACGCCGAGTTGGCCTGCTGCGTGACTTATGTAACACATCGCTCAGTGGATGTCAAAATATAGAGGAATATGTGAGCAAAATCATGTCAACGGCTCACAAGCTCCGCAACATAGGCTTCAAAGTGGATGACGAGTGGCTCGGAACCTTGCTACTCTCCGGTCTACCTGAATCATATCAGCCGATGATTATAGCCATTGAAAGCTCTGGCACAAAGATAACTGCAGATAGTGTAAAGGCAAAATTATTGCAAGACGTTAGAAACTCTGAAAACAACACTACAGCTTTTGCTGTCAATAAGAAGTTTCATAACAATGTTAAGAAGTTCTCCAAGGGTCCGAGATGTTATTCGTGCAATCAATATGGCCATAAAAGCCCTGAATGCAATAAAACAAAACCCAAGAACAAATCACAAAAATCTAGCTCTTCTTATGCCGCTGTGTTTGTTGCGTCATCCCATTATGACGATACTTGGTATATAGACTCAGGTGCTTCTGCACATATGACCAAGAACAAGAATATATTTCTAAACGAAACAACTCCTGTAACCAAGAATATTAGAGTTGCTGACAACAAAGTGTTATCTGTGCATAGCTCAGGTGATGTGAGCTTAGATATTTATGACCACAAAGGACATGAGAATAAGATTCTGTTCACAAATGTCTTATATGTTCCTGAATTGGCTACCAATTTGTTATCTGTCAGCCAAATAATAAAAACTGGAGGCCAAGTAAAATTTGATAACTCGGGCTGTGTGATTATGAACAGCAAGCATCAAACAGTAGCAACCGCAAGCATTGTAAACAACATGTACCGGCTGAACATGCCTGGAGGCCTGGCGCACATGTCTAGTGTTGAACAAGAACAAGATGCTTATCGTTGGCACCAGCGGATGGGACACCTTAATTTTCAAAGTTTAAAGAAAATGAGTGATAGTACAGAGCATGTAACTTTCTCAGGAAAAACAGAAAATCTGACATGCATAACCTGCAAGGAAGGTAAGCAGACAAGGCTACCTTTTAAAAGTGAAGGATCAAGGGTCAGCAAACACCTTGAATTGGTTCACTCCGATGTATGTGGGCCAATGGAAATTCAGTCTCTTGGTGGAAGCAGATACTTCTTAACCTTCCTTGATGAATACTCCAAGAAGATTTCCGTATACTTTCTTCGCAACAAGTCTGAAGTACTCGATAAATTCAAAGAATTCAAGCAAGAAGTTGAAAATCAGTTGGATACTCATATAAAGGTTCTTCGTACAGACAATGGACTTGAATATGATAACAAGGCCTTCACTGATTACCTGAAAGGTGCTGGAATCATCCATCAAACAACCACACCATACACACCCGAACAGAACGGGACTGTGGAACGTATGAACCGGACACTGGTTGAGAAAGCGAAGTGCATGCTACTCAACGCTGGTCTGCCAAAGCTATATTGGGCAGATGCAATACACACTGCTGCCTATATCATTAACCGTTCCCCAACCAAGTCCTTATTGTTCAAGACCCCTATGGAAATGTGGACCGGACGGAAACCGAGTGTGAATCACATGCGGATATTCGGATGTGAAGCAATGGTTCACCTGCCTAAGGAAAAACGTAGAAAATGGGATCCAAAGGCTCATAAAATGATTTTCATCGGATACTGTGACCACACTAAAGGTTACAGATTCATATTACCTAATTCCAGAAAAGTAATAAAGAGCAGAGATGCTACATTTCTTGAATCCTCAGTGAAGAGAGACTTTGTTCCGACAGAATTGTCTGAGAAGGATACTGCAAAGGAAAAAGAGAACACTGAAGAAGCAGAAGAGGACAGCTTGATTGACGAAGAGACATACTCAGATAGTTCATATGAAACGGTGAAAGGAAACAGATCTGCTTCAGACAGTGAATACATACCTGACACCAGTATTGATTCTCCTACAATCAGCAGAATCACATTGAGACCTAGAAATAAAACAAAAAGTCAAAATTTGAACTTACCTCGTACTGAAGAAAATACTTACCTGTGTTTACTCTCATCCGATGTTCCTGAAACATATGAAGAAGCAGTAAATTCAATGAACAAAAATGAATGGATAAAGTCAATCAATGAAGAACTTGATGCCCACAAGAAAAATGAAACCTGGATATTGATGGAAAAACCTCCAAACGCCAAAGTTATTGGAAGCAAATGGGTGTTCCGGATAAAGGAGGAGTCAACGGGTCCACGGTTCAAATCAAGACTTTGTGCTAAGGGATTCGCACAAACAGTAGGTATTGACTACACAGAAACCTTCGCTCCAACTGTGAGGTATGATTCTATACGTTTATTAATGTCTATGGCTGTCCAAAATAAACTTAAAATTATGCAACTTGATGTCAAAACTGCATTTCTATACGGTGAACTTGAAGAGACCATATTTATGTCTCCACCTGAAGGTCTGTCTTGCGAAACCAACATGGTATGTAAGCTCAACAAGTCACTGTATGGTTTAAAGCAAGCCCCCCGTTGCTGGAATAAGAAATTTGACTCAATTTTAAAGAAATTTGGTTTCAATAACAGCAAAGCAGATCAATGTGTTTATGTTGGTCAAGTCAACAATGAGAAATGTTACCTTTGTCTGTATGTGGATGACGGCCTGTTATTTTCTAAAAGTGAATCCACTCTGAAAGAAATAACTAAAGAATTAGGATCTGTATTAGAAGTAAAAATTTTGGATACACCAAGTAATTTTGTGGGCATGCAAATTGAAATACTCAGAAATGGTATTTTTATACACCAGATTATTATAAAATAATAGTTTATTTCCACTAAATCTATCAAGCCTAATATTTGGTTTTTCACGTTATATTTATTTTTCCAAATTTCAAAGACCTGTTTAATCATAATTCTATTTTTTTTTTCCCCTTCAAGAATATTCCACTTAGTTGAAATTGGCATGTATTAACTTTTGAGCAAAGAATTGTATAATCTATTAGTGGAAACTGTTTTGGCTTATGCTTTAACTTTACGAACTGAAACTTATGTATTATTTATGCTGTATGTTTCCCATGGCAAAAAAAAAATCACTACATAATTCATGTAAAATATCAGGAACTTATATGAATTGTGGAACAGGCCTGTGTGTTACATAACATAATCATTTTACCACCAGTATTATGACACGATGAAATTTGAACTAAATTGTTTATTTTTTCTGTATCGGTTCCTATTTTATGAGCTTCAGTTTATGGCAAGATCAGGTACCTAATAAAAGTTACCTGAATTGAAGCGCTTTTAGTCGGTTTATGTCTGTTTATTTTCACTTCCGAAGATTCGACACGGAGGCTTTCACATCTTTCACTTTAATGGAGCCTTTGATCATTCATGTACATTATTGATGATGACGATGATAAAATCATGTGCCACACTGCAGAGACATAAGGCACGGGGTGTGCATTATAATGTCAAAGTTCATTAAGACCGACTTTCATAATGCCTGTGAGCGAAAGGCCGAATATTAAAGTGTCGAATGTTCATTAGACCGAAAGTACGTTTCACCGAGAGCTTAAAAATCCGAAGATCAATATGTTAGCTGGAAGAGATCCCTTTTTAGGGATAAGCTCGCCTTTGTTCTCCGCTCTGTGTACTTGTATATTTATTTTTATGTGCAATAAAGAATTTACATATGTACATACATACATCAATATACCTACAACTGATCGAACAATGGCATAGATAACAACTTAATTTTGTTTCTGACGTTTCGCCGGCCGCTGCACTCGCTTCGCTCACTTGGCTCACGCGTTGTCGCAATTCTATTTAACACTATGCGCTTCGATCGTCAACTTAACTACGCTGTTAATAAGAAGATGATCTTCAGCAATGAAGAAAACGCCCGAAATGGATACTGCGCGGTACAGGGGGGTGTGACGACAAAGGGGCCGAGAGAGGTGCGGGCGGCAGGCACACGAGGCGCACTCACCGCTCGCACCTCTTTCGATCCCTTTGTCGTCATACCCCCCAGCCCCTGTACCGCGCAGACGAGGATTCATTTATAAGGATAAGCTATATTACACTTTCCATTCCAATTTCAATGTAGTCGGCAAAACTACATACAAACTGCATGCTAGCTGTGATTTAAATATAAGGGCAGTCGGCAGTTGCAGTTAGAATGCAGTCTGTAACGACCCTAAGGAATCAGCATCATCATCTCAGCCGAAAAACGTCCACTGCTGAACATATGCCTCCCTCACGGCTCGTCAAACAGATTGACCCTGCGGCATCCGCATCCAACGCGTTCCCGCCACCTTAACCAGGTCGTCGCTCCATCTTGTTGGAGTGCGTTGTCGGTCCTAAAAGGGAGAGGAAAAAGTAGAGGGAATAGAGGAGGGGGAGAGGTATTGGGCCCCCGGCGCTCTCACTGACCGTACGAAACGCAGCAGGAGTACTGCTGCTTCACGCCGGTGTTATGTAAGAGGGTGGTACGGCCTGGACGAGCCGGCCCATTCGTGATGCAGCGGCTAGCTACAACATGGCTCTACCATTACAAAAAATCTTGTTGGAGGCCTACCTACCCACACTGCGTCTTTCGATCCTTAGAGCCACTCGAAAGCCTTTCAGCCTCATCGACCCTAAGGAATGCTGTGCTAGGTCTAATGGCGCGTCTCGCGTATTGTAAACTACTTAAAAGAACTCAAGGACAGTTGAACAGTTGAACTTAGCTGGAGTGACCACAAATTGCGTGCAAAGTGTACTCACGCGCGCTTTTAAGGAGCCGCCCCGTTTCCACAAGACTGGTTTAGGGTTGTTGTCGCCATGCGTCCAGGGTTTTTAGGATTTTGGAGGAATTCAGAGTGAATATCTACTCAGAATACTTATGGGTCATACGAAATAAAAGTTGTCTCTCCCGTGGACATAAAATTAGGGACTCCGAGTCAGCAAACTTAAGATTTATTTAAATGGGCTGAATGTTGGCCAGGCGTCCCATGCGCCGATGTAGACTTGACTAAAAGGTATTGGCTATAGGCCCTTAACTTTTGCCATCTCTACAGGAAACCCAAGCACCAAATTCTTCCATTTGACCGCATCCAACGTAGAGCTGCTCGATTTGTCGGTAATCAGGCACTCTCTGGCCTACCCGATCCTTTGGCTTTGCGGAGGGATGTGGCGTCTCTCTGTATATTATACCGTATTTATCATGGGGAATGTTCTGACGAACTGTTCGAATTGCTGCCTGCGGCTAAATTCCACTACCGCACTTCGAGGAACCGTTTGTCTTTCCATCCTCACCATCTTGGTGATTGGCAGTCTAGTACCGTGCGTTTTAAGCGAAACTTCTTTCCTCGCACGACAAAGATCTGGAATCAGCTTACTGCAGCAGCATTCCCGGAGCGTTACAACTTAGGGATCTTTAAAAAACGAGCGTACCAATTCCTAAAAGGGTCGGCAACGCACCTGTGATGCCCCCCGTGTTGCGGGTGTCCATGGGCGTCGGTGATCGCTCTCCATCAGGTGACCCGTCTGCTCGCTTGCCACCTCTTATATAAAAAAAAAAAAAGGAAAGACGCGAACAAAAAGTGTATGACCCTTATTTACTAGGCAGTCTTACTCCTTCTTAGGTCATCTTCGCTTATTATGTATGATTGTGAACATAAGTAGGTACGTCAAAGCGCAAGTCACTTTTCATACAGTTTATATGGTTCGTCACCAAACTGACACGAAAAAATAAATGTAAACTCAGGGTTTTATTTCGAAACATCAAAATCAATAGCCTCTTAATTCTGAGTAAGAAAACTCCAAAACTACCTAATTCTGAAAAAAAGTAGGTGGCTTCTTTTTTCAAATTAGCGATCCGGGTATCACCAACGGTGCTGGCTGAAAATCTGCGCTGGGGTGCTTGCTATAAACGCCTCAGCATTATGCTGAGCCAGTGTCCAATTTGCAACCGCAATGATACACACTCTGTCTTTAGCCCTTGTGCTGTTCTTTTTGTAAAAATATTTATGTGTCTTGTGTTGTTGTAATTAAATGTATTTTCTTTCTTCTTTCTTTCTTTGTTTCAAATTGGAAATGTCCGGATATTCTCAGGATGTTAATTGAGCCCTCTGTAGTCATTTTGCCAAAAGGTGACACCTAAACAATCGGGTAATGTCCCGATGTTTTTGCTTCTTGGCAACCCTAAAGGTATATCGGGCAAGTGTCGTAAACTAAGGGTTCCGTCGGGTCACGCGACGATTGTGGCCAGATTGTTATGGCGCAGTTTGAAGGGCTCTGGAAACTTCATTTAAGTTGACAACCCAGTGGAACTCACGGTTTTGTATGGAGAGTTGAGTGATATTTGTAGAGTTGGTATTACCGCCTTGGAGTGTCGCACAAATCATAATTCCTACTGCAGAGTTTGTGAATGTGTGTGTAAAACGACTGGGCGGAGTTATGTAGATGAAATTTGCTATGGAGGTAGCCGTATCTCCAGATCTCTGACACCAATTAACCTAGTCCCAAACTAAGCAAAGCTTGTACTATGGGTACTGGACAAGGGATAAACATACTCATATTGATAAATACATTCGTAAACACATAAGTATTAAACATCCAAGACTCGAGCACAAACATTCGTATTATCTGCCCAGACTGGAAGTCGACCCGGGACCTCAAGCTTCGTAGTCCGCGATGATCGAATTAGGTGATCCTAGTCAGTGCGTCGTAGTCAGGTTCTCTGAAAACTAGGCTATCCGGTCGTCCACATGCAGACTTGTTTCTTTAATCCTTGCTAATATTATAAATGCTAAATAACTCTGTCTGTTACTTCTTCACGCTTAGTTTGTGACCCTGGAAAAGACTAAGTTTATATCCTGGATAAGTTCCCGTGAGAGAACGATAAAGAAATTCTTCGCAGACGGCATCGCGGGCAATAACACGTTAAACAAATCTGCTAAAGTATACAGGGTTATTTTTAATTCACTGACATCCTCTTAACCCTGAATTCCTATCACACAAACAAATGTTTATTGTTTTACGACTTTTTAAAATGAAGCACTTTTTTTCCCATACAAATACACAGAGTATCGTAAAAATAAGAGGAAATCTCAAATTTTCAAAACGTTATTACACCAAATATATTAAGTTATGACAAAAGCCGTAAAACTAAAAACATTTGTTTAAGTGGTAGGAGTTTAGGGTTAAAAGGATGCTAGTGAATTACAAATAACCCTGTATATTATGTAAACCATGATTACTTTGACTTGGCTTATGCATCTATAAGCTTCAATACTACGGGTAGTCTCCCCATATCAAATTTGTCCTATGCAAGCAGTGTTTCCAGACAAATGACATCGGGGCTTTCTAGAAAATGATTTATACCTCCTTTAAAGGCCGGCAACAGATCAGTGACTCTCTTTGACTTGTTAATATTTATTTTATTTTTATTTATTTATTGACAAAAACGTTTACATGACATTACAGTAATAACCAATGCGTCACGAAACTTAGATTAAAAATTAATTTCGGGTAACGAACACAAAAAAAATATTTAGGGGTTTTCACACACCCTCCGGCCAGAAGTCGGAGCGCAGGAACATCTGCTGGTGTTTGGCAGGCACTTGGAGTCTAAATGAGCTGAAATTGTTAGCGCTTCGAGACTCGAGCAGGTAGATGATCATGTATATCCATGGGCGGTGGTAATCATTTCCCTTCAGTCTCTTCGGCTGTCTAACACTACAGTTTGTAAAACTCATTTCTAAGGTTCCGTATCTACAGAAAGTTGGCAAATGGAATCTTTCTAATGTCCACGCATATCGAGTTTGCCCGTTACAGGCCTGTATCTCGAAAATCATAATGGATAGGCAGCTGAAATGTATAAATAATGTGAATTTATGCTGCAGCTACAATATCAAATAATACAAATTAAAATAAATTAAAAACTGGGAAAGTCTCAACCAATATAAAATAATCGCTACGTATTTTACATAGAAGCAAGGATCTACTAACACTTGATTTTTATAAACATGGCTGTTTGTCTAATATATAAAAATCTCGTGTCACGGTGTTTGTTATCGAACTCCTCCGAAACGGCTAGACCAATTTTTATGAATTTTATATTTTTTGTTTTCGGTAGGTCTGAGAATAGGTCGTAGGCTATTTTTTATATCCCTATTCTTCGCAGACGGATTCGCAGGCAACAGCTAGTAGCGTATATTTATTTTAAACATGCCTACTTTGTACGGAATTGTCGGTGTGCGAGTCTCGATTTTGCCCCAAGAGCATGAAGTTTATTTTCATCAAATAACGTGAAACTTAAACTTAATTGGATCTATTGATCCATGATTTGGAGTAAATTGGCTGTGACGCACGGATAGACAGGTTTCATTAATTATTTATTCTAACGATGCCCAAACGGAAAAGTTAGTTTAATACAAAAATGATTTTGAATTATTAATGAATTCCAGTTAAACGGTTGCTTCGCGCTTCTTTTTAACTTATTTCTTTCAAAGCAATCAAAGTTAGATGTCTTCTAAGCTACACTCTAATTTAAATCATAAAAAGTCGTCTTATTTCTAACTATAATCCACACACACACGCGTGCAAGCACGCACGCACGCACGCACACATAGAATTACATCGGGAATAGTCGGGAATCAGAAAACAATAAAAGGACCTTGTAGGTAGTTTAGATATTACCTATTGCATGTGAGGGTACTATATACTTAAGAAGAGGAAGTAAAGTTCAGTCTCAATCTAGCAACCGTCTTTTATTAACATCTCCAACATGGCGCAGCCGAAATAAAAGAACCGTGTCACAGTGAGACGTTATTACAGCTAACGTAGTATAGGGAGTAAGTGCGTGCTGTAGAAAGCGTGTTATTTGTATACAAGGAACAGTATCGAAGAAATAGTTTTATTGCATTTGTGCGTCATGGAAGCAGTTCTACCCCCTCCGGTGCCATTTTCCTTTGTTAATAATTTACAAAATGTAACTTCAGGAAATTTATCAAAGGAATGGGAGCAATGGAAATCGGCATTTCTTATTTATCATGCAGCGTGTGAGTTATCTAGTAAAGAGGAGAAGGTCCAGATAAATATATTACTCCACATCATCGGAGAACAGTGTCGGGAGGTATATACACAATTTGACAAGAAAAGGACTGTCACACTACAGGGATTGCTTTGTGAATTTGATTCGGTATTTTTACGCGTGAGCGTCTACTTCGTGAACCAGATTTGACATTGACTAAATCATTGGACATCTGTAATATTGCTCAAATATCACGATTGCAAGCGGGAGCTATACAAAAGGAATCTGTGGAACATCATGCATATTATGTGGTCGATAATTATTTAAATTATTCAACACAGCAAGCGCAGAATAATATAGCTGAGGGTGGTGATCAGAATCGCATAATGTGGGTAGCGCGAAGAGGAGCGCCGGCGCATCGAGGCGCATTCCGGGGCCGCGGCCGTCGCGCACCGCCGGGCCCGCGCCGTTCCGTCGCGCTCGCTCCTGCGCCGCCGCAGCAGCACAGAGGGCCTCAACCCTCCAGACCGCGGTACAGTGGACCTAGTGAATGGTGCTCAATGTGCGGCTATGCACATAGTGGGAACTCAAGGTGCCCAGCGTTGGGCCGAAAGTGTTTGAAATGTAACAATTGGGATCATTTTTCACGTGTGTGTAACGTTTATGAGCTGCAAACAGAGCAGCCCACTGATCAGGTAATTTATTACTTTAATAGTTTATGTAACAGTGATTGGTCGATACAATTGTTGATTAGAGGAAAAGAAATAAATTTTAAATTGGATACCGGAGCGGATGTAAATGTTTTGCCTTGTAAATATTTACCCCAGCTCGGTTTAGGTAAACAAGATTTAATTCACACGTCTGTGAAATTAAGAGGATACTCGGGTGCTGATATCGTAGTGATTGGCAAGTGCAATTTAAAGGTTGAGTATCGCAACAACACTTATATATTGGAGTTCTTAGTCGCGGATGTTTCTTCACCGCCAATATTAGGCCGTGATTCTTGCAGTGAATTAAATGTCATAAAGTTAACGCTGACGGTTAGTCGCGAAAGTAACGATCAAAATTATATTTTTAGCGAGTATTCGGACGTATTTGAAGGTTTGGGGTGTTTGCCAGGCGAATATAGAATGGAAATCGATCCTAGTGTTAGGCCGGTCGTGCACGCGCCGCGTAAAACTCCTGTAGCTTTGAGGGACAACATAAAAAATAAATTGGATGAAATGATCAATGAAGGTATAATAGCGAAGGTGGAGGGCCCAACCGACTGGGTCAATAGCATGACTGTAGCTCGGAAGGCCAACGGAGACCTACGACTGTGTCTGGACCCTCGGGACCTCAATAAAGCGATTAAACGCGAACATTTTATGTTGCCAACTTTGGACGAAATAACTGTTAACTTGCTAGGTTCAACTTATTACAGCACGTTAGATGCCAAGCAAGGGTTTTGGCAGTTACGCCTACACAGAGATAGTACCGATCTTTGCACGTTTAACACTAGTTTTGGCAGATATAAGTTTTTACGCTTGCCTTTCGGGATAACGTCAGCATCGGAAGTTTTTCATAAAAAAATGTTTGAAAACTTTGATGACTTACCGGGGGTTTGCCTATTCGTTGATGATCTACTTGTCTACGGTCGGACAAAAGAGGAACACGACTGTAGGCTAAAGAAAGTATTAGATAGATGCAGAGAGATTAATTTAAAATTAAATAAAAATAAATGCAAGTTTGGTTTGACGGAAATAAAGTACTTAGGGCACATTATAAGTGCGAGAGGCATTTATCCGGATGAATCACGCACTTCTGCTATTAAAAATATGCCGAGGCCGGAAAATACAAAAGACTTGGAGAGGTTTCTAGGCATGATAAACTATGTTGGAAACTTTATACCTAATCTATCGGAGAAAAATTTTGTGTTACGAGAATTATTAAAGAAGGAAACGGAATGGCATTGGATTCAAACGCACGAGAGGGCATTTAATGAACTGAAAGATTATTTGGTTCATGCGCCTATTCTACAATACTATAGCTTGAATAAGCCGGTAGTTATATCGGTGGACGCTAGTAAAAATGGTCTAGGTGCATGTTTAATGCAAGACAACTTGCCAGTTTGTTTTGCTTCACGAGCGCTTACAAAAGCCGAACAGGCATACGCACAAATAGAGAAGGAGCTATTAGCAGTTGTTTATGCATGCGAAAAGTTTTATATGTACATATATGGTAGGGTAGACGTAACTATTGAAACTGACCACAAGCCTTTAGTCAGTATAATTTGCAAGCCAATCGCAATCGCTCCTGCAAGACTACAACGCATGTTGTTGCGTTTACAGCCGTATACTTTTACACTAATTTACAAGCCAGGAAAATATTTATTTGTAGCCGATACGCTATCTCGTGCAGTAGAACCGGTTAGCGGGCCGCCGCTCGAACCCCGTGATCAGCTGGATGCGCGCGCCCAAGTGTGCGCCGTAGCTATAAGTAATCCATTGCTTGACACACACTTTATTAAAATCCAAAAAGCTACCCAAGAGGATTTGGAATTGAAAATGTTAGCAAATTATATAAAAGAAGGCTGGCCCACACACAAACATGATGTTAAAATGGAAGTTAGGTCGTATTGGGGCTACCGTGATGAGCTATCACTAGCTTACAGCATGTTGTGGAAGGGCGACAGGATTATAATACCTACTTGCATGCGTAGTGAAATGTTAAGACGCATTCATATTGGCCATTTAGGAATAGAGAAATGTAAGCTAAGACTTAGAGAGAGTATGTTTTGGCCTAACGTTAACACCCAACTAGAAGACTACATAAGCAATTGTCAAGCGTGTTTAAAATTCAAAAATGAAAATAGGAAGGAAACTTTAATTCCGCACACCGTGCCAAGCAGGCCGTGGTCCAAGGTAGGAGTCGACATATTCCATTTTGGTGGAAATAAGTACTTGATTTTAGTAGATTATTTTAGTAAGTTTGTTGAAGTTTCAGAGCTTAAGTCATTAACATCGGATCACGTTATTAATGAGCTGAAGATAATTTTTAGTCGTCATGGCATTCCGGAAATTGTAATGTCAGATAACGGACCTGAATTTAGATCTGAAAAGTTCGAATTGTTTTCTCGTCAATGGGGCTTCCAGCACATGACCTCATCACCACTTTATGCTCAGTCGAATGGCCAAATTGAACGGACAATACAGACGATAAAAAATATACTAAAAAAGACGCGCGAAGAACAATCAGAATTTAGGTTAGCTTTGCTTGAATACATAAATACGCCAGTTAGCGACAGGCTCGCCTCTCCTTCCGAATTATTAAACAGCCGCAAGTTAAGAAGTATTGTACCAATTGCACCGAAATTTTTAATGCCAAAAATACAAAAAAATGTTAAGCATGAGTTAGAGATTCGCCAACAAAAACAAAAAAAATACTATGACAAAAATGCACGCGATATGCCTTCATTAACACCCGGTCAAAAAGTTAAAGTAAGGATTGCTAAACAATGGGTAAGCGGGACGATTATATCTTTGCGTGGAATACGGTCGTACGTAATTAAAATTAGCGATGGCGGGACGCTTATTAGGAACAGGCGCCATCTCATTAAAGATTCCGATCGGGTTGAAGCGAAAACTCCAATGTATACTTTGCCTTATGACGATATCACTGCCCCGAGTAACAACGCGATGACACAGTGCATTGCGAACGCTGAAGCCGGGTTCGACTCCCGAGCAGACACCGCACGCAGAGGCGACCCCTACCGCTCAAATACTAACAATTACATTACTCGCTCCGGCAGGGAGGTGATTCCACCTGATCGGTGGGGCTACTGATTGCGGCACTGAGGTATTTATGCATGAGATTTAGTAGAAAAATAAGAACTAGGATTAGATAAAGAATATAACTAATGAAATTTGTATTTTAAAATATATTAATTTATAGCAAGAAACATAGTTTAAACTATTATTTATATCATTATTGGTAAGATAAATACACCGTTATAGTGCCTACTTGTTTAATTATAATTATAAATTCAAATGTTTGTTAAATGCTGAGTGTCTTTATCGATCTAAAGATGAAGCCGATTATCATTTTCAATGGTGTTATTTTAATGAATTATAATATTTTATTGCATGCGCCTTTTAATTATTAATTATAATAACTTGTGTCCAGCCAAATATGTGAATTAAAACAATGAAATGTATTGTAATCATAACTATTTGTCATTAATGCAAATGAGGTTAAATAAATTATATGCTATGTCTAAAAAATATTGTAAAAAAAAAAAAAAAAAAAGAAAATAATAACAAATGTAGTTCTATGATAATTAAATAATAAAATGATATGTTACGATATTGTTAATAAGTCATATTAAAGATAACTTATAACTTGTTTTCATTAGAAAGGATGTTGTAGGTAGTTTAGATATTACCTATTGCATGTGAGGGTACTATATACTTAAGAAGAGGAAGTAAAGTTCAGTCTCAATCTAGCAACCGTCTTTTATTAACATCTCCAACAGACCTTTTCAAAGATTTAATCTCCAGCTGTGACATTTACGATTACTTTCTTATTCAAAGCCAGCAAACGACACAATCGTCAACGTAAAAGTACTGTCAGAAAAAGTAATATTTGCCGAGACACGGCATCGACAGCCGATACAGCGAGGGTCTGCAGCATTACTATTCATAAGGGGGCTAGCCCACCACGTACCCCCACTTTAGATTCCATTAGGACCAGCGTAGAATTCACTTTTAACCCTTGCGGTGCCAAAAACCCATATAAATATTTACAAGGTAAAACCTGAGCCCACTTCAAACAGAACTAAACTTTCCCGTTCCGCATTTAAAGTTTAATTTAACTTCGTCCCGGACATATTTGTTTAACAAATAATTTCGGCCGTGCGTCATAAAAAATGGTTGGCCGAAGTGAAAAGTAACTACATCATGCCCTCAAAGAAAACGATTTGCGCGCCAGAGTGAATTGTTGCTTTTATGAAGCCAATTATTTTTGCTGTTTTATGCCTTTCTTGGCGTACGAAAAACCTTATACTGTACATAACTCAAGTTTTTTAGTTCGAACGAGGAAGATGCGAATACCTACTCGACTAGAAGAAAAATAGAATTCGAAATTGAACAACAAATGTATTTACATCTATTTTTTTCGATACTCAAAGGTTTACAATATTCTTGCACCATTTGTCAATAGGCAAGAGATATTTTATTACAGAATGTCGATAACAGAAGTGACTCTGAATAAAATGAAGATACAAATAAAATATTCCAAATTAACTCTAAGCCACGACTTTGCTCGCGTGTACCATTAGATTTGACATGTAAACTGAAAAACCAGGATTTTTCTAAATTCCCATGAGGATTCCCGAAAAAAACATGTGTATAATTGAAACACATTCTGTCCTGTAATTTTACTGTTGTCTTTCCTTCTCAACAGCTCCTTTATCATATATCATCCTTGAGGGCTTACTCCATGGCCACCACTCTTGATACAAATCCGGTTATAAAGGAACTTGTCAATTCTCCCTGCAACAATAAAGCGAAGTTAATCCATCTCTCGCCCCAAGTGCGGGCGGCATTTGGGAAACTTTAAGACAATCCGCACATACGTCGTTAATACAAATTATTTACCCCATTCTTGTTATAACAAGATCATCGTTTTCCTCCATTGATGCCCTCAAGCCGACGCCTCATTATGTTCTCGACATGCCACAAATTACTTTCCCCGTCGTCTACCGCGGTATTGTTTCAAATATGATTATGTTCATACAGGAAATAAAAGAGCAAATCTACCACAAAACTTACAATTGGCAATTGTTTATTTTTTCTGAAACTGTAAACTATTCAGGATACATTTCAGTAGGTACTATCCTGTAGGTCAGGTTAGGTTAGGTTTGTTTTATAACAATCCTGAAAAGTTTACAGTTTCAGAAAAAAAAAAGTTGCCAAATGAATCATTTTGCGAAAAAATTTTTCGCCGAAACATTAGTAAACCAGGAAAACATCGTGAGGAAAGCTTCACACACCTTCGAAGGACTTCAATGGTGTGTGTGAAGTTCCCAATCTGCACTGGCTCTGAGTAGGAACTACGATGGAACGTGGACAGGCCGATATGAATGTTCAATCTAACACCAAACACCTGAAGAACCCCAGCCCACACAGAACAAAAGCCCAGTGCATTTTGGGAACCTCACACTCATCATTGATCTGTTTCACAGACGTGTGAAGGTTCCGTTACGATGTTTTCCTTCGTAATCCCTTTCTTTACCACGCGGTCTTGCTCCCTCGAAAACTAAAAAATTGACTAGCACTCTACCTACACCGTAGGAATTTCAAAAATTTTGTAGAACTACATATGTGATCTTCAAGGAATGTCTTAAAAATTTCAAACCTCTAGCTCCAGTAGTTTAGGTTGTGCCTTATCTGTCCGCCAATCACGTTACTATTGTAGATATAAAATCTCCTACATACACGTGTACGTAGCGTAGGACACAATACATATAGGTACAATTATACGTGTTTATATACGTGTATTTTTGTGGCAAAAACCAACATTTAATCACATCTCCCCTTGATTTTTGTCATCACAATTCCGAGGTCACAATGGCATTACGGGACTTAGAGGAAAACGCGCTGAAAAAACATGGGCCCAATAAAAATAAAAAGCAGAAGGAAGCGTGGCGACGGTTTTATTCCGCCGCTATAACTAGATTCGATTCCAAGTTAGTCTCGACTGGTATTGGTTTTCATTAACTCGCTTTTGTTTAAGGCAGCCATAAAAAGCTTTACTACATTCGGATAAGGTTTTCCCTGCGAGAAGTAAATGAGCGGTTGAGGCAACGGGGAAAGGTTTTGTTGACTACTTTTTTATCTGAAGGCTACATTGTTTTGCGATGCATACGTTACCGACCTGAACTTTTTTAGGCAATGAAACGTGGCTGTCTCATTGTGACGTCATTCAGCGTATTTCTTAAAAAAATTAAATACTCATCCAAATTCAAAATCGAAGAAAATATCCTATTGTTTCTAAGAAAAATATAAAACTGTAGATATTTCATACTAAATACAAACTGAAACATGAATGCACAGAAAAAACCCCAGAAAAAAGACCAGCGCTGTTTCAGTTTGTATTTAGTATGAAATACCTATATGGATTTCACGGGATGACCGTAAAAGTAATAAAAAACCGGCCAAGAGCGTGTCGGACACGCCCAAGATAGGGTTCCGTAGCAGGTACGAAAAAATCTTTGCAAACTTTATTAATGTGTTTGTTTTGGTCCCAACGTCGGCGGTACAGCGCCATCTATCGGCGAATTGGGTAACTAATCTACTGCAGTCTACTAGATAGAACTAGTATGTATGTTGATTGTTTTTCAGATGTAACATATTTTTTTTATTTGAAAGAAGATACTGTTAGCGTGATCTTATAGGTACTTCAAGAAAAAAAATGCTTGCAATGAAGGTTAAATTACAATCTTAGTTTAGAAATATTTAAAAAAAAACTTAAAAACTGCTCAACTGATTAAGTTGAAAATAATTTTCCTAGAAAGTTTTTATTAAGTTTAACTTACGTGATTTTTTTCATATTTTTTAGACGTGCGGTTCAAAAGTTAGAGGGGGGGGGGCACATTATTTTGAACTTTCGGAGTGAATATCTCCGAAAATATTCACTTTATCAAAAAATGGTTTTAGAAAACCCCTATTTATTTTCAAATACCTATCCAATGATACCCCACACTATAGGGTTAGTCGAGAAAAAAAAAATCACCCCCATTTTACGTCTATGGGAAGTACCATAAAAAAAAATTTTTACCTTTTTTATTTATGCACTTTGTCGGCGTGACTGATATATATATTCATGCCAAATTACAGCTTTCTAGTACTAACAGTCTCTGAGAATAGCCGCGGACAGACAGACGGACAGACATGGCGAAACTATAAGGGTTCCTAGTTGACTACGGAACCCTAAAAATGAATGAAGTTGAAAAAAAAATACAAAAAGATACTTCATATCGAACTTGATAAAACTGTAGGTTATTTTTTTTGGTACATCCCAATTCAGTACTTTGTCTATCTGCATCTGTTATTGCGTGATTGACTAACTTCACGAACTTTCTCATTTATTATATTAGTAGCATTATTTTTAAACTGCAGTTAATTAGTTCTTCTGTGGGAGCATCAAAGGGGACGGTATACGTAAACAAACTCTGCTGCATCCGTATTTCTACCGAAATATCATTAACTGTTCCATCAACGTACGTAGATTAAGTCTGCGCGTTATTGCTCTCGCACAGGACATGTTGCTTTTAATTTCGAAAATAAACTCTTAATTAAAGTTTGCTACGTGCCAGAGAAGTTCTATTTGTCAGTTGCATTTATTTTCATTTTTAAATTTTCTCCAAAAGTAGAAGCTTGAAAATCTTTAGATGTTTAATCTTATAAGTCGCCACAACCGTCACGCCAGGTTTCTCTCTCTGAAAGAAAATCTTTATTAAGTATGTTTCGAATAGTTAGTAGTTCATTTTTCGACTCCGATTTACAAAAAAACGGGGGGAATGAAACCGATCCTAATTTACATAAGTTTCCCAATATAACCTTACTCAATTCTATGGAAAGTTCCTTTTTGTTACCAAAATTCTTTGAATCGTGGTAACAAGAAAGGGAAGTTTTGTGAGACTTATTTAAATTAGAATAAATTTAATTCACCTTTTTGAGAAATGCTCAAAACTCAAAGTCAAATGTTTATTTATCCAAACAGTAGGTTACTTGGTTAACAGGTGTTATGCCAACATTCAAAAGTTCTCAGCCATGCAATTTAGCCGTTAAGGGTCGATCGAACACCGCACGTGCGCACTGTCACGTCACTGGAACGATTTTACTGCGATAATGTAAACAGGGGCATATAATACTGTACAACATCTTCAAATCCGTTCTTGGGAAACAGCATTAACAGACACTACATCCTTTATGGATTCGCATTATTCCATCTCGAATACAATAATGTAAAAACCAAGTATCGTCTCGTTGCCTTTAACGTTATAGTTATTATACTTAGTATAGTTCGGATACTTTTGCAAACCCAAGTTGGGTTTAAATTACTACATCGCTGGCTCCAGAATACAGAATAGGTATTTGCAAAGATCCGTAGCGAAGCAAAACAAGAAGTATTCTTCTTAGTTATAACTTCGGGGATTCTTTGTAAACTGACCCGGGAACTTTGCTCCGAAAACCACTAGGTAGGAAACAAAACACTACTCTTTTGATGAATCGGTGTATTGGACAGGAGTATTGACGTGAGCAAGTTTTTGTCAAAAATAACATTCATCGTCATCCCAGCTCTTAACTCAAGAGGCTTGGGCTGTAGTGCTCACGCGGACCCAGTACGGATTGGGAACTTCACACGCACTATTGAATTTCCAGATTTTCTCACGATGTTCTTCTTCACCGTAAAGCTCATGGTAAATTTCAAGTGTAATTTCGCACACAAATTCCAAAAAACTCAGAGTAATGAGCCCGGGCTCAAACCCACGACCCTCTGCTTGAGAGGCACAATTCAAACGAATGTTAAATTTACATAAGACTAACAAGCGTTCATAAATAAGAAGAATAACAAATGTTATGAACTAAACAAATGTTATCTCGTCTTAAGCGTTCTCCAAAAGAAAACCAACCAAACCAATAAACTCAAACCAAAGTACAAATTGATAAAAAGATCTACCTACTTAAAGCTCTCGTCTGACTTCTCGAGGGTACCAAGTAACGACTTATCAGAATCCTTAAGGTTGGCCACTTGTTATCATACAGATTGATTCGCGGAGGAAATATGTGGAAAATTGAAGCGGCTTGCGGTCAATTTGCGTTGATTTCTCCATCCAGCCCGGAGCGTGCGCGCAGGCTGAATCCAAATGAGGTCGGGTCCGGCCCACTTAGCGCGTGCACCAGTTTTACAACTGGAAACGTATTTTTAAACATGAAACTGCCGTGAGACCCCCTCTTAGTGAAAATATACGGATCACTCACGTCTTCATCATCATCATCATCATCAGCCTATAGCAGTCCACTGCTGGACATAGGCCTCCCCCAATAAGCGCCATTGCGCCCTGTCCTCGGCTAGACGCATCCAGCTTCTGCCAGCAGCCTTTCGCAGATCGTCACTCCATCTGGCCGGAGGGCGTTCCACACTACGTTTGCCAAGACGCGGTCTCCACTCAAGAACTCGTTTACTCCAGCGGTTGTCGGTTCTTCGACAGATATGACCAGCCCACTGCCACTTCAACTTGCCAATTCTCTGAGCTATGTCGATGACCTTAGTTCTGTGTCGGATATCCTCGTTGCGGATTCTATCTTTCAGAGAAACTCCAAGCATAGCTCGTTCCATAGCTCGCTGAGCGACCTTGAACTGGTGGATTAGCCGTACTGTGAGTGTCCACGTTTCAGCTCCGTATGTCATGACGGGTAGGACGCACTGGTTGAAAACTTTCGTTTTGAGACATTGCGGCACGGATGACGAGAAAACTTGACGTAATTTTTCGAATGCTGCCCAGCCCAGCTGAATCCTCCGCTTGGCCTCCTTCTCAAAATTGTTTCTACCTAGCTGCAAAATCTGCCCGAGGTACGTGTACTCCGAAACAACTTCAAGAAGGTTTCCATTGACGATGACGGGCCCTGGATCAATGCGGTCGTTGACCATAATTTTGGTCTTATCCACATTCATACCGAGACTCACGATACTCACGTCTTAAAACGAGTTTAACTCGACATCGCTGTCAGTTGCGTCGAGTAGCCGCGCGACCAGTGCGGTAGCGCGCAGTGTGCATTTGGCACCTGCCGTGACGTGTGGCTACGGATTAGCCCGAAACATGTCAAGTTAAACTCGTTTTAAGACGTGAGTGATCATATTAAAGACCGCCTGTTATTTAGAATACCGTCAAAGTCAAAATATTTATAGGTATATATTGTTATTTATTAAATTTAGGCACTCATGAATGCCGAAGAATCTACCATCGGTTCGGAAAAATCCTGTTGAGAAGAATCCGGCATAAAACTCAACAAGGTATGTTTTTTCAAACAGAACTACAATGTTTTTAAATTACATACATCAAAAATATAAGTATTTTACACAACTAAATTTTTTAACACAGTAAATCGCTAGGGATCGCCAATGCTGATCGGAATTATTCCAAACATATAATCATTACCTAATTATAAGTATAGTACGCCTAAGATATTAATGTTTTCTTGACGATGAATTTGAATTTTGTATCTATTTAGCCTATTATTGTTTTCGGAACTATACCTACAATACCAATATTGACTGTAGAATACTACAAATCAATACAATACAATGTAAATGACTAACAGACAACTCTCCACCTCAGAACGGTTTCAGACTAGTAGCGTTTTATACGCGCGCATGAGCTCGTTTTTGGAAGCGCATGTAGGCATGTAGCACGCCTACGTGTAGTAGAAGCGTCTAGTAACTTAAATAAGTAAATAACGTAACGTAATAAGTACTTAATAATTAACGCAAATACTAATGTTTCTTCGTTAGATTCGACGTTGATACTGGATCACCTCTCACCACTACCACTTCATAAGTCCATACGCGAGTCCAGTTTTTCAAAACGCGAAATGTAACACGCGTGTAAGCGCTTGATCCCAAAACGACTTTAAACATACGCGCAGAAAAAAAACTACTATCTAAAACCGTCCTAAAAACATGAAATTTGGCTGACGTTTAACTTAGGGGTAATAGAAGAAGATTACGATAGCAAATTTAATCATTATTATAATAACTCAATCAATAAATACCCACTGGCACTCCACCCCAGAACTTGCTTTTTGACATTTATATTCCCCGGAAAGCCTAGTGAGGGCTCGATGGGGTTTTTATCAGGCACAACGCCGCCTTCGGATTGCCTTTTAAACCTCAAAGGCCATTTGAAGTTATAATAGTTCTCTGCCCTGTTTACTTAGGCTAAGTAGGTTGTTTTATGGGCAGCGCTTGTTATGTTGGTAATAAAATAATGGAGGTTCGAGGCTCTTTGTCTGTTTTGTGAGCTCTGAAATTTATTAGATGTTTTATAATATTTGTTTTGTTTGTATGACTAGTATCGTATATATAATTCTATGTAGAGTTACGTACGATACTTGGGCTTAAAGGTATTGCGGAATGATCGTCGAGGTAAAATGTGTTAAAAGACTGAATTTTTATCTCGAACTTTTATAACACTTTTTTCCATGTACTTGCATTGTTATCTATACGTATAAAATTAATCTCTATTTTTCCTGGTCACACCATTACTTGTGAAAATGATTTTATCGATTTCATTTTTTTTTTTAGAGGTGTCTATTCTATACTTAATACTTCGTAAAAGAATCTTACGATGTCTGGATATTTGTTACTCTATTCCGCAATAACGGCTGAACAGATTTACATGAAATTTGGTATGGAGACAGTTTGAAACCTTAGGACCAACATAGGATAGTTTTTATCCCGGAAAATTGCATAGTTCCCGCGGGATAGCGATAAACAGATTCTTTGCAGACGGAGTCGCGGACAGCCGCTAGTCTTTATAATTGAATTCTACTATCTCTTCCGCAGAACTGAAAGGCGAGTCAGTGGAAAGTGCCAGCACATCCACCGGCAGTTCTCAAGAAGAGGAGCCGAAGGAGGCCTGGATGCGGGCGCCGGCCGGCGGCGTGGCTGTCAGGAGTGGGGAGGACGCCTTGCTGACGTGCGTGGTGCTGGGAGCGAGGGGGAAACCTGTCCTGTGGCGGAGGGCCAGGGACCTTCAGCTGCTCACGGCTGGGGGCGTCAGGGTGACCAGAGACGACAGGGTGAAAGTGCTCCATGATGACTGTGAGTACTTCTTTCCAAACTTTTTATTAACTTGCAAATGTATAGACTAGACCATTTTCGCTGTCGATCAATGCTGTAGTAATTAAGTAGTAAATAATTTTGACGACCAGATGGCCTAGTGGTTAGAGAACCTGACTATGAAGCTTGATGTCCCGGGTTCGATTCCCGTGTCGGGGCAGTTATTTGTATGAAAAATACGAATGTTTGTTCTCGGGTCTTGGGTGTTTAATATGTATTTAAGTATGTATCTATCTATATAAGCATGTTTATCCGTTGCCTAGTACCCATAACACAAGCTTGCCTAGCTTACTTTGGGACTAGGTCAATTGGTGTGAATTGTCCAGTGATATTTATTTATTTATTTAATTTATATATATAATTTTTTTAGGCACACCTTTATTTTCGCATGCTGGTGATGCCGGCGAGAGCGCTGAACATACTTATTTTATATGCCTATCGAACATCTCTGTAACCGCTACTCAAGTGAATAAATATATAATTCATGATTTTATGTTTGGTGTGTTTGTTGTTCTTGCAGTGTATGTGTATAGCTCGAAGAATCGTTAGACTTAAGTGGCAGTGGGCAGGGCACATCGCTCGTAGAATTGAAAGCCGAAAGGTTCTCGAGTGGCGTCCGCGGACCGGAAGACGCAGTCGTAGACGGAGCTTAGGCCTCCAACAAGATTTAGCGACGACCTGGTGAAGGTGGCGGGAACGCATTGGATGCGGATGGCGCAGGGCCGATCTGACTGGCGAGCCTTGGGGGAAGCCTATGTTCAGCAGTGGACGTCTTTCGGCTGAAATGATGATGATTGTTCGGGTGGAATTTTCAAATCAAATTTAAAGTATCTTTAACCGATTGAGCTGAAATTTTGCATGCATGTATAGTGTATAGTATACTCGTAAATCCGATGACAATGCAATATTATTATGACATGAAGCTGATCTGATGATGAAGCTAGAGCAGGGGTTCCCAACCTTTTCTTGGTCAGGGACCACTATGTAGGTGTATACTTAATAAAAATAATAAACTGTAATAATCAAACTGAAACTTTAATAAAAAACTCAATAGGAAATTACATAAAAAGAAATTTAAAATCATTTGCGGAGTCCATATTCTGGCTTCTGCGGACCACTGGTTGGGAACCACTGAGCTAGAGGGTGGCCATAGGAACTCTGTAATAAAACGACACGACCGCATAAGTAAAGGACCTGTTGTATGTAGTAGTGCACAGAAGCGATATGGAGCTTAAGTCATTTTTCAAAAAGGGAACGCCAATTTCGTTATACGGACACGTACGTTACTACTACATACAACAGGCCATTTAAGTACTTACTTAAGTTTCTCACCTATACATTATTATCAGCCCTAAGAAATACCCATACGCTGTCAACACACTGTGCTTTATCTTCAATGGTTGTGAAGTTCTGAAGACAAAACAGCATGTGTTTTTAACGATCATAATTTCCTTCGCAGCTGAGGAGCCCCTCCAAGGCCCGGGCATTGCGAAAGGCGGCGACGTCTGGGCGCTCGTCATCAAGCAGGTGAAGGCCTCAGACGCGGGCCTTTACATGTGCGAGCTGAACACAGAACCACCGGTCAGGAGCTTCCACAGACTCACTGGTAAGAACGATGAAAACAGGGCGATCTTAGAGACGAGATCAGAGTTATTGTCTGAGGTGCAAGCCACGCAGAAGAAACGTTCGCGTCTCCGCCCCGTCTCTGCTGTCTGCTTTGGATCGCGACGCTTCTATACATTTAGTATGGATACTGATTCAAGGGACGCCGTGACTGCGACGCGCCCCCGTCCCACGTCTCTTCAGTGTGGCTTGCGCCTAATGCGCTACAAATCACAATCGCTTACAATACGTTTACTTTTAGTTTACCACTGGCAGATGGCTTGCCTTCATTTAATTTCTAACTTTAACACCATACAAATAAAGTAGCTATTACAAAATCTGCAATTGTGGGTAACAGTATTCTAAAATTGCCTTTATTTGTAGGTCGTAAAAGTTGAATATGAAATGAAGGCAAACCATCTGTCAGTGGTAAACTTTATGTAATTTTACTGTACACTATTTCTTTCTGTCAAGCGATACAGGGGGGCTACTAGGAAATTCGAAGTTCGTATTGTGCCGTCCCTTTCAATCTTCTGTTGAATGCTATTAGCGTGAACGGCACGATGCGAAGTTCGAAAATCAAATTTCGTAGTATAAGGATAGAAAAAAATAAAACCTTTTCTTATTACTGGCCGCTAATAAAGTAAGAAGACACGAAACGCATAGAAAAAAAAAAACAAAATACTTAAATCTTTTCGTCGATCTGTCATCGTCTCGATACATACCTCTAGTATCCGAATTAAAATTTGTTTTTGTTTTAAATAGCTAAAATCACGCAAACTGGCTCTTAGCTTACACAGAATGCAAATTTTGGCTCGTACAATATAAAGTCAAAGCAGTTCTATAGCAACTAGCTAGTTAACAACGCCTTCGATTCAAAACTTTGGGTGTTCGGTAGAAGAATAACTTTACAATTGGAGCCGTTTAGTGCTTAAAGCATTAAGGAATTAAACTAGTTATGTGTCTTTCCAACAGTCATACTCACTTGGTTGAAACTTAGTAACTTTGCCAGGCAGAGTTGAAAAGTTTAGTTTCCTTTGAGTTTAATTCAATTAGAACCACTTTAGTGCGTAAAACGTTCGTTCGTAAAACATTATTTTATAAGCCTTGGACAGAATTACTTTAGCTTACCCCCGAAAATTTCTGAAATCCCCGAAATAAATAACCAAACAAACGTTGTGGATTACATTATGTCGACTCTGTCATCATCAATATCGTCATCCCTACGTCCCACTGCATGTCACATGCTTTCATTCAGAATAAGAAAGCTTGGGCCATTGTTCCCACGCGGGCCCAGTGCGGATTGGGAACATCACACACACCATTGAATTTCTTCGCGGGTGTACAGGTCGATTCACAAGAGCTGGCACGAATGAATCGAATGAGCGAATGAAAGTATCTATGTGTTACCCATTTGAATACACTTCACACAAATATGAAAATGTCATGCAACAGTCATTGTCCTACAAAAATGTCAAAGCGACATTACTTTCGTTCAATCCATTCGTGCCAGCCTTTGTGAATCGACCTGTACATATGCGTTTTCTCACGATGTTTGCCTGCGCCGTAAAGCTCATGGTAAATTTCAAATTTATCGCATATAAACTTTACTAAAACTACCGCATAGAAACCTAGCTGGAAACTACGACTTAAGGCTTGAGAGGACATAAATCATACCACTAGGTTACCACGACTTCGGTCGTATCAGTCGTGTCCGTTCGGTAAGGTTACCTTTTTTTAGTTGACATAAAACCAACCGCTCTCTTTCAGTAATATCCAGAGGCCTGACGCCTCCAGAAAACACAAACGTAACTGACAGTTACTCCGCAAACGTGCCAACATTGTCGCCTATGGCGTTGGCCCACAACTACACGGACTGCTGCTTGGCTGCCAACGTCACCAAGGCCTGTCTTGGCTTCTGCAGCATCCAGACCATCTTGGAAGGCACTGGCCAGGACCCAGAGACTTGCCAGCCTGACTTCCCTTCTATTGTTAAGTAAGTTATCAATTGTAACTTATAATATACCAAAAACAAACAACATAAGAAGTATGAAACCTTTTTCAATAACTTACCAATAATAAAGCTAGAAGATCAGTGACTCAGAGCAAAAAAAAAACAAAAGAAATCTGCCTGTCGATCGTCATCGTTTCAAAATATACTTAAGTGAGAAACAATAAAAAGTTGAAAACTTGAAATGACTTGCTCTGATGAAGGAGATCAATAGTTGAAAGGTAGAAATAGACATACTTTAAAAGTATATTATTTTAAGCGCACAAATAGAAGGTTAAGAGAACCATAGCCACCGTGCATATAGCTACTTGTGTCAGCAGTAAAGCTACAGTTTTAAAGAAGAAAACTTGTTGAAGATTTGTAAATCTCAGACTTCAAGGTTTTTTTGGAATATTAGCTGCATTAAAATAAAATAAGTTTAAAATGATTCGCACTGTTGAATTTAGACGAATTTAATTGCAAAAATCCTTGATTCAGGCTAAGTCATCAGCAGCCCATTCAGATAAAGCAAGGCTTACATTGTCATGCGTCTGTCGAACGATAAATATTATTAGTAACGTCAACAGCTACATGGGTGAAGGCTAGTCTTCTATAAGTCCCCCTCTCTCAGGTGTATGGCAGACGGACGCAACCACGTCCCCTGCTGCGTCCAAGAGCGCGTCCCCGACATCTGCCAAGACGTCTGCCGCGGCGAGTTCACTCCCGTCACCGACAACATCAAGACGCACTACTCCTGCGCCGCTTATATGGAGAAAACATTAGCCTGCATTGTTGAGGGCATTGGTAAGATCCTTGTAAACTACAGGTATTGAGCTTAGTAAAAATTATTGATTAGGAACCACTTAGATGATTTGGTAAGAGTATAATTTAGTTTTACTAACTAACTTTACATTAAATCCCAAATTCTGTAACGCTATTGCATAAAGTATCGTTTGTGGCATGATATGCAACGTCCATATGATTCGATTAGCTATAAAAGTTAACTCGCGTGACATCCAATAAAAACATTTACAGAACTACTCCCAAGCCCACCAGAAGACGTTGAGGTGGAAACGCTCAACGAAAAACAATTGAATGTAACGTGGAACCCTCCAGTAGAGAACACAGACACTGTCACGGAATATATCGTCAATATAACAGCCCTTCGGTCCTTCGATGCTCACCTCATCGACCCTTCAGAGAGCTCCATTCGGAACAGTACCATGAAGATGAGCCAACCCATGACGCATAAGGTTCCGGCTAATAAGACCTTCTTGATGCTAAATGATTTGCTGCCGTTCACGATGTATGAGATCACAGTTACGTCCTACAATGTGCATGGGTCAAGTCTGCCTACTTATGCTGTTAGGTAAGTTGATTTGTTTACGTGTAGAAGTCAAAATATTTAACTAAGACTAAATTGAGTAAGTTTCTCCTAACCATTGTAACACCTCTAATAATAAGGGTTTTTGTGTCAAGCTAGTTTGCTCTAGTATTGTGAGGTCTTTTGACAACTTTGACATATGTGTCACATTTGCGATTGGTTTATAATATTACGAGTATATCTAATTGCGCGAATCGCAAGCAAGATTATAAAGACAAATGGACCTCACGATTCTAGTGCCATCTAGCACTATTTCAACTGTCAAAGAACCTTGACTGAATCAAAGTTACATCAATGATGCCACTAACTTTTTATGGTTTTACTTTCCCCAAAACCTCTTTTAGCTTGACGGCATTTGCTGTATATTTCCAAAAACTCACGCAACCCACTCAAAAACGCATTCAAAACACAAAAAAACTTCTCCAACTGTAACCAGCTGCAAGCCAACCAATTTCTCCAACTGTATTCACCACTACGTTTTTACAAATAAATGTTCTTATTGTTATTCTTAATAGGTCGCTAACACTCACTCCAGGCAAGATGAAAACGACGGAAGTAGCTGCGGCCCCGAAGCTACCAGACGTGCGTGCTTGCTGTGTCAACGCTGGTGTCAACCACTTCGGATGCGTCGACAAACTGTGTGACCCCACCAAGACCTTCGAGATCGGGGTAAGGAGGTATCATGGTGTGGTTTGTGTCTCATCGACTTATGATGAAACTTAAAGAGATTAAACAATAACTGCAATTAAAATAACTGTGTAATCGTAAAATAAATCTCTTGTGTTGAGTTGCCGGGTTGAAATTTAAAAGATACAAAAGTTTTAGGGTAGTATTTTTACAATGTCTGTCATACCTACATTTGTTCTCTTTAAGTTTCCTTATCTAAAACCATTATATTCATTGACGAAATTCATGGGTATCAACGATTTCATTATATCATCAGAGCTAGTTTATTGATAAAATATAGTTACTATACTCGTTTAAGGTGGAACGGCACCCTCTAGGCGCGAAATTCAAAATTTTTACAGGTTTTAATTTATTGTGGGTAAACGGTGTAACTGTTTAACTTCATATGGTACTTGCGGTTGTAAAACAGTGTTCTTTATATTATTGTGTAAAGTTTTTTAAGAATAAAACTGTTAGCTTGATATAAAGGTTGTCAAGCATAGAAATTCGGACTTTCAACGTTTTGACAACTTTTATTTTAAGCTTACAGTTTTATTCTTAAAAAACTTTACACAATAATATAAAGAACACTGTTTTACAAGCGCAAGTACCATATGAAGTTAAACAGTTACACCGTTTACTCACAATAAATTAAAAACTGTAAAAAGTTTGAATTTCGCGCCTAGAGCGTGCGCTTCCACCTTAAATTTAAATTGGGCCAATCATTTTATTTTACATTAATTTAAAATGTAATTTAAATTCTTTAGTGCGTTTTGGATTTTGGAACACCTCGTTATAAATTTAATTTGTCATCGCTACACAAATGAAATGCACGTTAAACATCTGTTACAAGATTTTCGAAATCATCAACAACATTATTCATAGAGCGCTACTCACCCCTAACACCCATCCACGCTCATCCGTGTCTAATGCACCCTCGTCGTCCCCCATCTAATCCTCAGCTGCAGGTGACAGATCTGATGATCTGCGCCCCCTGGGCCGGAGTTACCTTCGGCTGCCTCGCCAACGGGATGGACCATTCGCCGTGCTGCCGTTCCCGAGGACTCCCGGAATCTTGTCTACCGCTGTGCAGTGGAAATGTCACCAGTCTAGACTTCAATCATTTCAAGTAAGTTAACACAACATAGTCTAGCTAGATTTGATAAATTTGTCCATTACACATCCTGCACCTGAAATAACAAATATAAAACACAAAAAGAAAGAAACGAGGAAATAAAGTGATTTATTTTACACCATAAATATTTATCGTGTATTTTATCATGGTCAGGAGCACGAAGAATTTCACACAATAACCTGCACTATTTGTCTCTGTTGCTCGCTGCGACCGTGTGTTAGTTGACATCATTGTATTCTAGCGATGTCTTGTAATTTCAGTTAATTTATTAATCAACCACTAGAATTACACGTCTAAATTAACATTTTATACACAATCAAATCCTTTTATTTCGTATTTTAAAGAAACATTGTCATTTTTAATAGTCAGCCCTCTGGCATTACCTCTTAGCAGAGGTATATGGGAGCCTGCGGTTAAGGTGACAAAAACCAGGTTGCAGCATCTGTATTTTTTCCAGGTGTCTCCGCTACATTTCCTCCTACACCAACTGCTTGCTACAAGGCTACGGAGTCCTCCCAGGCCCACCCACTCGCCTGCACCTAACTAACATCGACACAGACTATGCTGTGGTACACTGGGCCCCACCCGCGGCCTTGCCTGACACCGTCCAACATTACAACCTACACTATAAATCGATGCAAGCTGGAGATGACTATCGGGTGCTAGAGAAGGTCAGTCTCTTAAATAGACGTTATTCTTTGAAATCGACAGTTATTCTTTGAAACCTAAAAATTAAAATATTGAAAACTCACTAAAGCTTTTCTTTGAATCCAAGAGACAAATGAGTAATTACTTGAATTGCAGTTTTTGTTCTACATCCTCAGGATTACACATGTTGAATTTCTGAAGAGCGATATCTGTGATGATTTTTACAAGAACATTGGTTAACATTGCGCGCTATCGCACTTCAAGTAAATCCTGTTATTCCACCGTTTGTTTGCTCCAAGTTTCGCATTATTAATATTGAACAAACCCACAACATCCCCATAGTTCTCGTCCAGTGAAGGGCTATTATCCTCAACATCTAATATTACTTGAATCCAAACCAAGTTCAAATATAAGCAACGATTTGTATAGCCGAAGGGATTAATTCATTATGCATTCATTAGGGATCACCCTCGGTGGAACTATAAATTAGATAGGTGACAGAATTACCTTCTGTCGGCACGGGTAGTGTTTGTCGGTCTTATCGTTTAATTTATCGGTTCTGCTATATGCCCTTGACTGTGGAAGGAATTTCATACAATTCCAAGCGAAGGCGATTTATCATTTTGGAAAACGGTGAACGGCATATGGTTAACTGTTAAAGAGGGTTTGAAACGAATCGAAAGCATAAGTTGTATTGGTTATTGATAATTTTAAGTAATATTTAGAAATTTGGCCAAGTATATTATACCGGTAGCGTGGAGTGGTCATTTTCGGTAGGCAACCCGGAGAGTAAGCGTTTGTGATGTATGTTTTTGGATGCAACAGCAGTTGCAGGTGCAGCCCTCTCATTGTGAATGGAAGCCTCTTTCCTACAATAGAACAAAGAAGAAGAAGAAGAAGCCGAAGTTAGTGTAGACGAATTTTACCGCACATGACATCAATTTTGTTACCCAAAAAAATAGGCAATCAAGTAGGAGTCGAGTTGTTAGGGCACCACACCACTGCCATATATAGTAACCACTTAATTCTGAAACGGCACGTTGTTAATAACAATAATACGTTTTGTAGGAACCCATCTTATAGGTAGTGTTCGTTGAATGTAAAATAAATAAAATAGTTACATACTTATTTGGCTCCTCCACGAAGCAGTGAGGTTAAGTCATGTAAAATAGCTGCATTATTAACTGAATTTATTTTAACATGAAACTCCGCAAAGTAACGCCTGAATCTGAACAGTATTTATAATGAATGTATTCTAATATTCTGTGTATTACCATCAGATTCAAAACTCTCCGTACATCCTGGAAGATCTGGAATCGAATTCGGACTACGAAATCTTCGTGGAGGCAGTGAACGAGCATGGAGTCGGGGAGGCTTCGCCTAGGCTCATATTCAGGACACAAAGCCAGGTAAGGACCAACTGTGAGTCGTTGTAATTAGTTTAAATATCACGCGACAATTCACACCAATTGATCTAGTCCCAAAGTAAGCTAAGCATAGCTTGTGTTATGGGTACAAGGCAACGGATAAACTTTAGTGTTTAATGTTTATTTGGGCAAAAAACGGCACAATATAATGAGTGAACTTAAAGAAAAACTTAAGTAATACATAGGCCAGCAAATATGCCACAGTTAATTTATGCTAATGAAGTAACACGTAAAAATACAAACAGCCAAAAATGAGAAAAAGTGAAACGGGCGTTAAATAAATAGTATGTCTAAGTATGATAAATCTAAAGTTTTTAGGTACTAAGACCTCTAAATACACTGCAGATTAACCTAAAAGAGAGGATGAATGAAGGAAGATTTACGAAAGAGACATAAGGAGAGTGTTGATGGAGTTTGAAGGGGGAGACCAAGAAGGACTTAGCCGATATTTTTAAAACTTATTCTCTTTCACCTTTATCCCATGTCTTCTTAGGTCTTAGAAGAAGAAGAAGAGGTTGCCGTCAACTACAATGTGTCGGCTTGCTGCGAGCGAGTGGCCGTCGCGCGAGTCTGCATGCCTCTATGCTCCTTCGACGCCAAGATGTCGGACCTGAGGACTCTTGCGCCGTTGTGTGCGCAGGAATTCCATAAACTACTGCGTTGTGGTGCAGGAGGTAAAATAACATAATGAATTCTGCGCTATAAACACAGGACACATCATCAATATTTTTACAAAACAAAAGACAACACGAAAGCTAAAGATAGAAATTGTCATTGCGGTTGCAAATCGGGCACTGGCCCAGCATAATGCTGCCAAACTCACTTCTGTTACTTGTTTCCACTGTGCCAAAGTATGGGTGCGTATCTGAATATCGAAAATGAATTATATCGATTTTTTTTTTTATATAAAATCCATGTTTTTTTTTCTAAAACTGTAAACTTTTTAAGACGGTTATGAAACTAACCTAACCTATTTGGGTTCTATATGATGCCGTTTTAATAAATCCTAAGAAGCTTACATTTTCAGAAAAAACTTTTCGATATTAACTTTCAATATTCAGAAACGTGCTCACTTACATACATACAAATATTGTAAGTTAATAAAGCTTTTGTAATACCCAATGGCGATGATGATGACGGTTATGGTGATGATGATGATTATGACGATGGTGATGATCATGATGATGATTATATTCACTGTCAGGTCGCAACCATGAGGCGTGCTGCGAGAGGCGCGGCGTGCCTGCCAACTGTCGCGGAGTGTGCGCGGGTGCATACACGGGCGGTGTCAACACTTGCGTGCCGTACATTGGGAACATTGTGCAGTGCTTCGAAGAAGGTATGATTTAAATACGGAAACTCCAAAAACAAGCGTTTAAGACTAGTCAAAAATAAGTTCAAAATAAATTGTTGAAATTTCACACACAGATATTTTATAACTTGGGTTTTTTGCTTCGTATCACGGAAAATTGTATAGGTAGATCCCACGGCATAGCAGAAACGACATTGCTTCGACATTCATTGACATTTCGCAGGCGAAATTTCGGTCAACACTTAGCCTTGCGTTAACCTTCTAGCCAGCCTTGAAAGCGTGTTACACACTCTTTAGTCTTGCTTTTAATTTGTAACACGCAACATTTTTTCCGTGTTGTCAGGTACTGGTCTCCTCCCAGGCCCGCCGCGCGAGGTCCACGCCATCGTGTCTTCGGAAGACAAGCAGAGCTGGACGGGCTTCATCGACTGGTCGGCGCCGCAGGACGGCAGCAACGCCACCTCGTACACGGTGCACTGGCAACGTGTCGGGAACAACTCGCAGCCGTACTATTACAATACGCTGCAGTTGGACAATGTGAGTTTTTGTATCTTATTCTTACCTAGCTTACAGGCTGGCTAGGCCGCTTCGACCGTACGGAGGATGATCGTGCGGTGAAGAAGGCCTACCAGGATAAATCAACAAGGCGGCGTCCCATTGGTCGCCCCAGGTATTGATGGGCAGATGTGGTGAAAGTGGATTTACACATGCTTGAGGATGGTGACTGGCGAGAGACCTCACAGGACCGGTATCATTGGCGTGCACTCGTATTGGAGGCCAAGACACACTTTGGGTCATTGCGCCAGAGGAGTAAATAAGTCAGCACTCCCATCCGTCCAGGTGTCTCTGGATTTGCCTTAGTTTACATAGAAAGCGTCCGAGGATTTATTTGTTGTCCGGGTTTGAATTTTGTGGCAGCGCGAAATGCGTGCCGCACCGCGTTGACACTGATCTACTCTGATCAGTGTCAACGCGCTGTTGATCTACTTGCGGGCTCTAAAGCTGGATCTCCACTAAGGCGTCTCGCGAGGCAGCCATTTTCAGTGCGATTTTGAGCCCTGTTTGTGTTTGGCTGTTTGCCTGTTTGTTTGTTTGTTTCCTTATTATTAATTTAAACCCATCGTCTCCAGCAACTGAACACGACGGAGACCATGGCCCACATCGAGGGTCTGGAGATGAACGGGACCTACCACGTGTTCGTGGTGTCCGTGAACGAGCACGGCACTTCCCTGCCGAGTAGCATGCTGCTCATCAACATCACTAATGAGAGCCGTGAGTTAATATACCCTCTTAAGTCGTCACTTTGGATACTTTTACAAATTTAAAACAATCAACATCATAAAACCATCTATCATCTTCATCATCATCCTTTTCTAACAGACACAGGTCTTCAGAGCAGTTTCTTAATGGCATTTGTGCCTTCCAGAATTTTAAATTTGATCTCTTCTCCTAACGTCCTAGCTTCTCACTTCTGCTGTGCATATTTGATCGCGTAATGTATTGTAAATTATGTTGAAACGAAATGAAGATAAATGAAATAAAATAATATATTTCGCTTTAGACATGGTAACACACGTCTAATCAAACGTTTTCCCATTTTTAATGGATTTTTTAAGCTAAGTAATTAAATTTAAAAAACATGTTTTTAAATTATTAAATTACACTAAAATTAATCAATGTTATTAAGTTTTTAGTTCAGCATAACTGTGGGATATTTTTTAATTAAAATGATTCATCTCTAAGAAATTGATATACTTAATCAGTCTAAATTTACTTCGGGGCAACTCTGCAACTAGGCAACTTATTAAACATTCGTATTCCCATTGGCAACAGTTTCTGCGATACAAATGGATTTAGGTATCTGGTATTACAGCACTTTGTTGAGTTTCTTGCCGGATTCTTCTCATTAGGGTTTTTCCGAACCGATGGTAGATTCTTCGACGTTCATAGGAGCATCAGCCTAAATTGAATAAAGAATTTTGACCTTGACTTTTGTGTTTGTACAGCGGAGCTGTCGCTTTCCGGCATCCCGTCCCCGCCGCATTCGCTGTCCGTCTCCTCGCACTCGGCCACATGGCTCACGCTGACCTGGCAGCCGCCGCAGTTCTCCCATCCCGACGAAAAGATTTCATACACGTGAGTAATACTTGATTTTACAGGCCCTGTTCTTATAGGAATATCAATTGTGGTTCTATTGACGGTGAGTGTGAGCGAACCTTTACAAAGTGATGTTGTTAGTGTTGTGTGCTACCTTACATTTGACAATGACAATAAAAGTGATGATGAAAACGGGGGTAGGTGTGTGTCGCTGTCAGTTGCGTCGAGTAGCCGCGCGACCAGGGCGGGCGGTAGCACGCAGTGCGCGTTTGGCAGCCGCCGTGACTCGTGACTCCGAGAAGAAGGGCTATGGATTAGCCCGAAACATTTCAAGTTGAACTCGTTTTAAGACGTGAGTGATCCGTTTATTTTCACTGTGGTTCTATTTATATAGAAATAGAACTGCGGCTTGAGCTAAAAGCGTATACCTAAAAAGACACACTGTCCGGCTAAGGAGTGGAATTCCCTGCCTGCGTTTGTACCTGAACACTACAATATGGCCGTTTTCAAGTCTAGGTGAATTAGAATTTGTGATGTAGGTAGTTTGGGTCACGTGACATGTGTCACGGAATTGTCAATTGGGATTAAACGGTCGAACCTTCAGTACGTGTTTCTTTGGTGTGCATCCCGAATTATCCAGGAGTTCTCCCAGTTTCCCAAGTACATTACAGAGTTTACTAGGCAAGCGAGCTCCACCGTAGACCTCATATTTCGTCGGCTCAGTTTGTAACAAATTCTCTAACAATGAGTTATTGTGGTTGTACTTTAAAAGGTTTGCATTGAAATGAATACGTTCCGTAATTAATTTGATAAAAAAAGAAGATTGCATTTTTGTGCCAACCGCGCTGGCAAGAAATACATTTGAATATATTAATTTCACGTAGCAAAAACCTTAGTAGCTTAAAGTTACTTCGTAATAGGCATGAATATGCCATGCATATCTATATATATAAAAGAAGAAACTGACTGACTGACTGACTGACTGACTGACTGACATATCAACGCACAGCCCAAACCACTGGGCCTAGAGATTCCAAATTTGGCATGTAGGTTCCTTATAAGGCCTAGGGGTGCACTAAGAAAGTATTTTTCAAAATTCACTCCCTAAGGGGGTGAAACGGGGGTCCAAAGTTTGTAACGGGAAACAAGATTCGTTCGACTATTTTATTCGAAACTTCACAGAAGTACTTCTAATGATAAATGAGTAAACACGTGTTTCAGGTTTTTTGAGAATTCAACCCCTACAAGGGGGAAAAGGGGTACCAAAGTCTGAAAATCAACATGGGTGTTGTTTCTATGGTTTATCGGGTCGCTGGTTATGAAATCAACAACGGTTTTAAAATCCGACGTGGCGGACGTAAAATACCATCTCCCTGGATGGGGTGCGATGGGGTTGAAATGTCTAAATAAACTAAATGACTGTTGATATATCAACGCACAGCCCAAACCACTGGACCTAGGGACTTGAAATTTTGCACATAGATACCTTATACAATGTAGGCATCCACTAAGGAAGGATTTTTGGGAATTCCCACGGGGACGGGAAAAAACGGGATTTATATATTCGATTCCGAGTGACCCTGTCTCAGTAACTATAATAACTAGACTCTTCAAACTTGATACACAAGTAGGTATTACATTAGTTAAAACATAATTATCAGGATTTTTCAAAAATCCCACGGGATAAGGAAAAAAACGGGATTTATATATTCAGTTCAACGGGATCCTATGAACTATAATTACTAGACTCTTCAAATTTGGTATAGAAGTAGGTAATTATAATAGTAAAAAACAGTTTTAAGGATTTTTGGAAATTCCCACGGGATAAGGAAAAAACGGGATTTTTCGTTTTACTGGTCGTAGAAAGCTGAAATTTGGCATCTAGGTTGCTTGGAATGTGTAGAGGAGGATTAAAAGAGGACTTTCCAAAATTCTCATGGGAACGGGAAAAAACGGGATTTTTCGTTTTACTGGTCGTAGAAAGCTGAAATTCGGCATGTAGGTTGCTTGGGGAGTGTAGAGGAGCATTGAGAGAGGACTTTCCAAAATTCTTACGGGAACGGGAAAAAACGGGATTTTTCATTTTACTGGTCGTAGAAAGCTGAAATTCGGCATGAAGGTTGTTTGGGGAGTGTAGAGGAGCATTGAGAGAGGACTTTCCAAAATTCCCACGGGAACGGGAAAAACGGGATTTTTCGTTTTACTGGTCATAGAAAGCTGAAATTTGGCAAGTGGGTTCCATGGGGAGTGTAGGGGAGCATTAAGAAAGCATTTCCCAAAATTCTTACGGGAACGGGAAAAAATGGGGTTTTGCGTTTTACTGGTTGTAGAAAGCTAAAATTTCAAAATTCATAAGTTTATACTGTAAGTAGGCCGCAAAGGGCTCTTTAACCGACTTAAAAAAGGAGGTTATACATTCCACTTTATGTATTTTTTTATGTAGGTATGCTCATTGATTTCTCGGTCAATTGTAGACCGATTATAAAAATTATTTTTTATTCGAAAGAATACAATATACTTCTGAGATGGTCCCATTGTCACCATATCAGGATCTGATGACGGGATCTCAAGGAAATCGAGGGCAACCCTCAAATTTTGTAGGCCCGCATTACGTTTTTCATATATTTTCTCAAGCTATTTAAGTGTTTGCGTCTGGTAGACATCATCTCATGTTGATGAGCTGATGATGGAAGGTAAATCTCCTTAACGGTTAGGAGTTGAGGATAATTTTTCAAATATTATTACGTATAGACCGATTTTTGTATTCTTTCAGGTTATCCGGGTGAGCTGATGATGGAAGGTTAAACTCCTTAACGGTTAGGAGTTATAGGAAGTTTCGTTAAATATCATATGCACGTATAGATCTTTAGTTGTATTCTTTCTGGTTATTCAGATGAGCTAATGATGGAAGGTATAACTCCTTAGCGGTTAGGTCACACAACACCTTTACAAAATACTATAGTATGTATAGTATCAATGCTAAGTAGGTACACAGCGCTTCCAGTTACTCAAGTTTCCGTAGAAGGTAAGAAACCATTGAATTATACCTAATGCAGGACAGGGGAAAGTAATAATAGGTTTTATATTATTAACAAGCCTGGTTATTTTAGTGGCCGCTTCCGAATTAGTGAAAAACATTGTATATAAAGAAATACTGTAAAGGACCGTATCTACCTGAATTTTAGTCGGCCTTGCTTGCACGCTTGCTTGCACGCCTACTTGCACGCTTTCTTGCACGCTTGCTTGCTTGCGTGCATGCTTGCTTGCTTGATATCTTAGTTCTTTGGAATACTCATGGTACACGCGAGCGAAGCCGCGGGCAAAAGCTAGTATATATATATATATGGGCTATGCTTGGAGTTTCTCTGCGGGATCGTATTAGAAATGATGAAATCCGCGCAAGAACTAAAGTCACGGACATAGCTCGAAGAATCGCTAGACTTAAGTGGCAGTGGGCAGGTCACATCGCCCGTAGAACTGACGGCCCATGGGGCCGAAAGGTTCTCGAGTGGCGTCCGCGGACCGGAAGACGCAGTGTAGGTAGGCCTCCAACAAGATGGAGCGACGATCTGGTGAAGGTAGCGGGAACGCATTGGATGCGGATGGCGCAGGGCCGATCTGTTTGGCGAGCCTTGGGGGAGGCCTATGTTCAGCAGTGGACGTCTTTCGGCTGAAATGATGATGATGAGGCATGAATAAACCGACTTTTCTTCCCTAATGTGTCTGCAGAAGATTTAAACTCAGATAATTGTTATTTAGTAACCTAACTCACTTTACCAGCTCAAATACTGGAATTAAGTTCAGAATCCCGCAAATTCAATGCTTAACTACAAACTAGACTTCCTCGAACAGATCAAAGCCGAATAATTAATGTTTGTACCAAAGGCTATGAAACAGGTCGTCGATTTCAAATCTGAAACCATTCGCTAAGGGCGAATGCATTGCAATACAATTGTTTAGAATGCTGTTGCGGCTGCCGCAAGCCCGGAACGTGACTGATATGTCTGAGGACGTGCGTATACACGATACGACTTCCACGCCATACTTAAGTGCAATACACACCGAAGTCGCCGACGCGCCGACTTGGTTGGGCTACTATCTTTAACTTATCGACAAAGGACAAAGGAGGGCCTTTTTTATATACTACTAGCTGTTGCCCGCGACTTCGTCCGCGAAGAATAGGGTAGGTATACAAAAAATAGCCTATGACCTACTACGATTTAGATGAAATTTGGTATGGAGATAGTTTGAGACTCTAGAAAGGACATAAAATAGGTTTTATCCCAGAAAATTTCACAATAATAGCGATAAACTAATTCTTCGCAGGGGTAGTCGCGGGCACATCTAGTTTTCTATAAATCCAATTGTACTGAAAAATCGAATACAATTTGAATACCTTTAACACTGTTCAAATTCTCACTAAAGTACTGAGCTTTAGCTAACGCTTGACAACCATAAGTAGACCGCTTAGAGTCCCTTAGAATACTAGTCAGAAAAGGCTCAGTGGCTTGGAAATGTCCCGAGTATTAAGTTTGAAACTTCCCTCTATAGCACAATTAATGTTTTGAACTTGAGCACATCTAACTACCTTAACGTGTTAATTTATTATAAAATAAACACTAAGTAGTTGTCTTTCCACATTTGCAAAGTTTAAAAATATATATTCAAGTTATTTTGCCACTGTGAAACACAGGAAAGCAAATTGTTATCTTAATGAATTAATGATTAGCAAATGAATATTGTAACCTGTATTCACCTTTACTGTACGATGTAAAATGCTCATTTGGTGCATTTTTTTTTATCTGGATCCTGTAACACAGAGACTCCTAGCACAGAATCCAGAGCCAAGGATTCTTCTTGTAAGCAATTCTCACACAGTAAACTTTTTCCATTCGACATTTTTTTCAGGATTACATTATATAAAAACCGGCCAAGAGCGTGTCGGACACGCCCAAGATAGGGTTCCGTAGCCATTACGAAAAAATCAAGTAAATTTTTTCTAAGGATTTCGTATGTGTACGGAATCTTCCAAGTTAGGTATCGTCAATACTTTGAAAAAAGCTCGTATCTCAAAATCGTTAATCTGGCAAAGTGAACTTTATTACGCGCGTATCAAGGTTCAGTTTTGTTTACATGCTGATTTGAGATACGAGTTTTTCAAAGTAGTGACGGTATGTTTAATACCTTAGGCAACTATTTACTCTTAAACTACAAATAATTCCCAAGCAATCTTAGCCGCTGTAATTTTCCTTGTAAATTTAATATATTTACTACTATTTCGAATTTTTTCAAATTTTTCCACCCAACAGCTTAGATTTTAGAGGGGGGGGGGGGGGGACGGTCGATTTTAATGAAAATTTTCACTTTAAAGTTGAATATTTCGCAAACAAATCACTGAATACAAAAATCATGTAAGCAACCCCGCAATGGTTTTCAAAGACCTATCCAATGATACCCCACACTATAGGGTAAGTCGAGAAAAAAAAAATCACCCCCACTTTACGTCTATGGGAGGTACCCCAAAAAAAATTTTTTTAGTTTTTTTTATTTAACCACTTTGTCGGCGTGACTAATATATATATTCATGCCATATTACAGTTTTCTAGTACTAACAGTCTCTGAGCTTAGCCGCGGACAGACAGACGGACAGACATGGCGAAACTATAAGGGTTCCTAGTTGACTACGGAACCCTAAAAACAATGTAATTAAGTAAATTATTGACCGAGTGATTGAATCACTGACCTCAGACCTCGTGGTGCTCAAAATGAATGAATGATGGATGATGTACTCACCTTCTTTCTTCTTCTTATCTTTGCAATAGAGTCATGTGTAGATCATTGTGAGCGCTAGAGCCGGTCATCCACTTCTGCTGTAATATGCAACGGATGAACATACTTATATAGACTTAAATACTTATTAAATACCCAATTTGAATTTTGGGTGTTTGGTCTGTTATTTATAAGGAGAAATCGGAATATCATAGTACCAAATTTTCAGCCTATGACTAGAGAATTTCTTGCGGATAATAGAGTGGTTTGCATTCCACACACGTCCTTCAGTAGCTTTTGATAGGTACTGGATTTAACACCCTTCCGTGATATCTATGCGTATCTTATTTTGTTGCTGGCTAGCTTTTGCCCGCGACGTCATCCACCCAATCGACTCATAAATAATGGCTAATGCTTTATTTTAGTGGTCTAAAACCATCTTCGCATTATTTTCTTTTAAATGAAACGGGTGTTGAACTTGGATAGGATGATTTCAAAAGACATAGGTAGAGTCTTACGGCACTGAAACGTGGCCGCTAACGATGTGCCTCATATGAAAGCTCAAAGTCACTCAGATGGCGATGGAGAGGGCTGTGCTCGGAGTTTCTCTGCGAGATCGCGTTAGAAATGATGAAATCCGCGCAAGAACTAAAGTCACCGACATAGCTCGAAGAATTGCCAGACTCAAGTGGCAGTGGACAGGGCACATCGCTCGTAGAACTGATAGCCGATTGGGCAAAAAGGTTCTCGAGTGGCGTCCAGTAGGAAACAAGATGGAGCGACGACCTGATTAAGGTTGCGGGATCGCGTTGGATGCGGATGGCACGGGACCGATCTGTTTGGCGGGCCTTGGGGGAGCCCTATGTTCAGCAGTGGACGTTTTTCAGCTGAAATGATGAGGTATAATTCAGTAATCCTCTAAAATTTAGCAGTGAGTTGAGAAAAATCACGATGTTAATTTATTGTTATAGCTGCTCTATGTACGAAGCGCTGTGAGAATTTCAAATACCAAACTATTACGGTTTAAAAGATACAGCCGTGTGATAGACGGACAGGTGAATGAGTCGGACGTTTCCACCCGTAGAGATTACATGGGATTTAAATTTAACCACCAAAGGGCTCCAAATTTCAGGGTCTAATTCAGTTATCATTATCAACTATTATAAACGACAAAACATTTAAACGGACCGATTTAGAAAGACACGCATTTAATAATTGCATGTGATTTATTCGTACACGTGATTAAAAGATTTAATAAATAAATAAATTAACATTGTTATGAACACAATTTGAATTTGATTTAAAGCCGTGGTGGTCTAGTGGTTTGACCTATTGCCTCTTAAGCAGAGGATCGTGGGTTCAAATCCCGGCTTGCACCTCTTGAGTTTTTCTTAATTAATGTGCGAAATTACATTTGAAATTTACCATGAGCTTTGCGGTGAAGGAAAGGAGGATTTTTCGATAGTGAGGAATAAATATATCTTTTACTTAGTTTTGTTTTTATTTTTGTAAATATTTAGAGCAAATTGTATGTTCAGCAAATGGCGGTGCCCTAGCAGGGTTTATGTTGGCGCATGTATTTAATAGATTTAAGACCTTTTCTACCACATAATGCAATAAACGATATGACTATGAAACATCGTAAGGAAACCTGCATACACTTGCGAAGAAATTCAATGGTGTGTGTGAAGTTCCCAATCCGCACTGGGCCCGCTTGGGAACTATGGCCCAAACCCTCTCATTCTGAGAGGAGGCCTGTGGCCTGCAGTGGGACCTATACATATCGCTTAACTAAATTATTTTTCCAGGGCTGTTAATAACTTGGCTCACTCGCTACCAGGTTATCGTTAAGCAAACTTACACTCTGTATTTATTAAAAGCGTCCAACTTTCCAGACGATCGCACAACGCTACAAATAAACAGCCACAGAATAGTTATGTTCGGCTTCGCGGTTCATATTCAACAGTCGCGCAAACTGAGTTACCGAAAACTTGCTCCCAGCGTCTGCGGGTTATTTTGGACGCTGCAATAAAACTTTAACGAAAATCTTCAGGTATTGATATTAGGGCCTACGCTAGCTGACGCGGACGCCCGCCGCGTGCGCCCGCTCGCGGGTCTAAAATGTACCGAAAATCCGTCGCACGCGCCCGCGCCACTTAGCGCTGTTCATACAATTTCTTATTAGACGCGCGCACGACGGGCGTCCGTTCTGGGTAATCCGCGTCAGCTAGCGTAGGCCCTTATAGGCCACAACTAACCGGGAGCGCGGGGCGCCGACGGAGCGTGGTCAATAACACTGAATCAAATACGGTGTGCCGCGCTGTTGGTGTGTGTCACCGTATATTTGATTCAGTGTTAAAGAGCGCGGTGGGCACGCTCCGTCGGCGACTCGCTTTCCCGGTTTATGGTGGCCTTAATTATCCACGCGTGATCTTACAAGGAAAGGGTTGAAAGGGTTCATGCGCGTTAGCACCATCCAATTGATTTTTGAAAAAAAAGAAACAAATTTCGATGGGTCAGCAAATTTGCCATTTTTTTTTTCAAAGTATTTCTTAGGTTTCCTTACCCAAGAGGTAAAAACGGGACTCTATTACTGAGACTCCGCTGTCTGTCTATCTGTTCGTCTGTCACCAGGCTGTATCTCATGAACCGTGTTAGCTAGATAGTTGAAATATTCACAGGTGCTGTATTTCGGTTTCCGCTATAACATCAAATACTAAAAAACAGAATAAAATAAATATTTAAGGGGCTCCCACACAACAAACGAGATTTTTTGCTGTCTTTATAGATAATGCTCCGGAATCCTTCGTGCGCGAGTCCGACTCGCACTTGGCCGATTTTTTTTTTTTTGCTTTATCCTCCACTCCTTCGCTGCCCCAATCCCTCCAGAACTCTAAATCCGTCCCTGACGTATGGAGTGAGGCCATGAACCGTTATCCGTGGCGCGTTTGTGTCTTTCCTTTCAAGTTAATCAACTTATCCTATCACAAGTTTTTGTATAACTTGCAAGTTGGTTTCATATGTATGAAAATGGTTTTTAAATATAATTTCACCCACTTCCAGTGATCGGATGACTTGTATATATATTTTATTAGAATCACAACATTAAAAGGATGAAGGCCCGTTGGCCTAGGCTATATAATTTATTTTTATGATTATTAAAAATCTCTCATTCTGAGGGGAGGCCTGTGCCCTGCAATGAGACGTATATAGGCTTTGATGATGACGATGTTTATTAAAAATGAAATTATTTAAAAAATGTTACCTACCTATTTATCACAGCACATTAACTCTGTTTATAATTATTTGCTCATTCCCAATTTTAAGTAAAGTTGTCCCTTGCCCCAAGTCTTACATGTTGTCATCTACTTTAGGGCTACGCCGTGTATAGCGCTTATCCTTACCTGGGTACCAATCAATTCGTTGACAGAAACTATTAAAGTTACGTTGCCAAACTTTAACTGGTAAGTCTGAGCTCTAACAGAATAAGACTTAACATTCACGAAAATAGCTATAGCAAGCGGCGCAATAGCTAAAGTACTTGAAAGTTGTCACCGTAAAAGCAAATTGATTAGTTGTTCCGATTCCAGTTGGAGTCTAGTTTCGGTTTGCCAAATGCCTAGTTGAACTGTGTTTTGCAACTAATAATAATGTACTACTAAGCCGTCAAATTGAAGGCTTGATGCCTCGAATAGTTTTGAAGCTGATAGAATATGACCTTTGATCGCTTCAAAGCTGGCGAAATTGCTGTTTACAATTTTTTTTCATATGGTTTCGGGAAAATTACTCGTATATTTCAATTAAATTTGTGTTGCCAGAGGGGGCATATTTGCATCTCTGCAGTAGGTACACATACATACCTACTGTGAATGAAAGGGGTGTAACACAATTCTGAAAATACTAATGAGTATGCAACAAATAATTAACATATTTTTATGGTTTTCATGTTGAGATTATTTTTATTTGTAGGTACTGATCGCTCGGGATTGTATATTGGTATACCTACAGACATATTATCCTAAGATGATGAAAAACTTAGATCTATTCCCAGCATCCGCTTAATTATTCTGTTGTTTTCTATCTATCCTCATCTGAGTAATAAAAACCTGTAAGAATAAAAGAATTTGTAAAGCCTTAAGTATGTTTACATAACTGTTAATACTAAATTAATAAAAACATATACTTAAAGGTGTAAATATAAGACTAAAACTACTATTAAATTAAAATAACTAAAACTAAACTTAATTAAAAAAGAGAGGTGGGCCTCTTGGCATGGTGCCCATCACGCAGGCAGCATTCCCGCGCTGAACAGCGATTGCGATTCTTTGCGCGAGAAAGCTGCCGGCGCGAGGGTTGCCTGTTGCCTCTCTCAACCTATTGCTGAGCTCCCTGTGTAGCTCCAGTGCACCCTTACCCCAAGGACCTAGAGTCTCGACGCCGAAAGGAAAGAAATGATATTGGGCGCCGAGACAGCTATATTTGGTGACCTTGAGGCGTTCCCGGGCGTCTGCCGCTGTTTAGTTCCATTTATACATAAATACATGAAATATTCTTCCTCAGGCTATACTACAAATCGCCCTCCCAATTCACGCAAGGGAACGTCACGTCCATTACGACCACGGTACCTGGTCACACCCTGGAGAAGCTTACTCCAAACACGCAGTACGTGTGCTGGGTGAAGGCTCACGCCGCTGCCGGGGACTCCATACCCTCGGAGACGCTGCTGGCTTGGACCGACCCTGCATATCCTGCTTATGTTGAGGTAGGTTTATTTACAGAAACCAGGTGTGCAGCGACGAATCCGTTAAAAAGGTCTTACTAGAGATACTATTCAGACATAACAAGGTAGACCCGACCAAGTCCTTATCAATAAATTGTAACAACTCGAGTACGACCTTTACCAAGTAACAGAGGGAAATGGTGAAAACGATTGTGATCCTAAATGTCTTAGACAATAAATGAGGTCCGATCAAGGATGAGACTATAAACTAACTAAAGGCAGACTGACTGATAATAAGACTATAGACTGAGCAGGTGTTTTACCGAGACTTTCTTGTTTTCAATCTGGAGTAACAAGCTTCCCTGAGGTACCAATTACTAGTAGCAACATCGTCCCCAAACAATCCCTAAATAATTTCACTCGACGAACAATATGAAATATGAAGCTGGTATATCTGCCATGTAGCTGGAAACATTGGAGAGGCGCCCAACATTGAGCGTAAACGCGCTAAAAAAGATAGCATCAAGAGTCTAAAGACAAATATGTTAATCTCATGGTGGTGTGTTTTCTGAAGTAGGTTCCTTTAACTATAACCTATTTTTTTGTTGCAGCCACCAACAGTAAACCCGGTGAATCTGGTTGTAGAAGGCTCCAGCATGACTATCCTTTGTATCGCCATGGGCACTCCGACACCCACGATATCGCTTTACATTTCTGGTAAGTTACCCGGATCACGACCGGATATCTTAGTGGTTAGAGAAACTGTCTACAAAGCTTGAGGTCTCGGGTTCAATTTCTGGATGGAGCTGATATTTCTATGGGAAATAAGATTTTGCTTACGAGTCTTGGACGTTTAACACTGGCTGGTATAATTATAATTGATTGTTCTGACCTACATGACCCTGTTCTTTGCTGACCAGGCCACCTGATCCGACAAGTGGAGACGCGGCACATGGTGACGGTCATACACAACGTGACTCGAGACATGGACCAGATATCCTGTTACGCTGACAATGGATACGGCACACCCATGCAGGCGTCCCGAAAGATCAACATATCCCGTGAGTCATAAGTTTTTTACTGTCTCATCAACGGCAGATTAGAAAATACAAAGCTCAATGAGGCCCCTGGCTTAAAAAAATTATGTACCTAGGTATTAAACATATTTTTCACTTCTCATGCTCTTAAAATGTTACTTTAGTCTATGCATATCGGGACTAAAGCTCGTTTTTGATCTCTAGGGATTAAAGTATTTTTTTTAATTTACTTTGGAAACCCCTAAACTGCCAATCATGGTGTTTGTGGATGGAGGATTATTGCCATTTTCAGTGACTGGGCATAGACAATTTTAAAGCTTTCCACAGACCGCAGCGCGCTGCGGACGCTCCGAAGCGCTCCGTAGTGCCCTGCGCTTCGGTCTGTGGAAGCCTTTAGTGCGTGGAAATACCTAACCTCAAAATGACAACTGTATAAAAATATTTTAAAAAATAATAATTTCGTGAAACACCATGAATAATTACTAATATTAATCTATTTAATTAAATTAAAGATGAATTCATTTTATTATGCATACTTAGTCCAATTAGCTATGAAATAATTTTCAAGTTTGAATCTGTTGGCTAAATATGCAAACATTTAAAGCGCCACTCAACAAAAAAAAAACCGCGGAAAAAATTTAAATTGCTATATTTGAATTCTGAACAGACGTCCATTGCTCGTATTGAGCGTACATTTTATAAAAGTAATATTGTAGATTAGTATACGTAAAACTTCGTTTTTTTTCCTCGCATTCAAAGTGAAAAGTAGAGTGTTTAACGCGAGACTAAACTGCCATAATGACACGCGAATTATAGCCACCCTCGCTCTGCTCGGGTGGCTAAATATCTTGTGTCATTATGGCTTGTTTTAGTCCCTTGTTGAACAATCTACTATTTAAAGCCTTGTTTAGGATTTGATCACGGGAACATAGAAGCGTTTGGAGGCCCCTAGGACCGGAGGCCGGGGGGAAGCCTTCCACCCTCCCGTTAGTCCGCCACTGAGTCTCATCCATATTGAAGTAGATGGAAGAAGACAAGTGGAGATTTGAACACGCCAGTTCTTTGATTTGACCACAACTCGAAGGCCTGTGGTAGTAGTCATTTTGTTTGGACTTTTCTAAATCAGTTTGGCCATTTTCCACAATCAATTCAAAAACTAAACCAATATTTTTTTACTTTGACTATGGGTGACTGCGTATTACTAGCAACACAACGTCACATGTAGCTTTAGGCTCGCAGAACTTCTTTTTTTCCGCTTCTAAGATGTTCGTAACATAGCATTAAATGTGTATCTAAAAATATTCGTATCTTTGCGTTGTATTGTGTTTTGGTATAGTTAAATGAATAAGTGAACAGCATTATTCTCTTTTCATCATCACCAAACATTATCCAATATAATTATATTCTTCTTTTTAACGAATCTATTCACTATGCTCTACGATTTGTATCTACTAGTATAGCAAATTAGACTTTCTCCTCCAATTTGCTAGCGATAAAGCAAATTGAAGGAAAACAGTTCGATTTGCCCTACTAATTGGTAAGCTAGAGCCGTTTTTATTTATTTCATAGTTTCATTTCTCTTTTATTTTCTTTTAGTAAATATGGCAGTGTATCACGAATATTTGTTCCTGAGTTATGGATGTTTTCTATGTATTTAAGTATTTATTTATCTATATAAGTATGTTTATCGTCGTCTAGTACCCATAGTTCAAGCTTTGCTTAGTTTGGGACTAGGTCGATTTGTGTAAGATTGTCCCCTAATATTTATTTATTTATTTATTTTATTATTTTCTATTAATTGCATTAGATAGCAAATTGGAAAGGAAGTTTGATTTGCTCTAGCTTTCCAACTAGTAGGGTAAATCAAACTGTTTTCTTCCAATTTGCTCTATCGTTAAGAACTAGTGCAGCATTTTGGAGGAAAATGTCCAATTTGCTATACTAGTACATACAAATCGGAGAGCATTCTGGATTGATTCTTTTTAACGAGGCAATAATTTTTTTCATGTAAAAGGGATATGACATGGATGTACAGACTAAATCTCCGTATCCTACAGATGTCCCGACAATCCAGGCGTCCGGTATCACAATGGCGGCAGCTGGGGACTCCGTAATCCTGGAGTGTCGGGTGGAAGCCCTGCCCAAGCCGACCATCGCGTTCTGGCGGGACCCCAATGGAAGAACCCCCGTTATTGACGGGCCCAACTACACCATACAGCTGCTTGGTGACCAGGAGGTGAGATTTTATGTACTCAGTAGCCTGACCCCGCCGTTTACCTGCGACAACTCCACTGTATGTTATTTTACACACACACTCGCACGCACGCGCACATTTATTCATTTATAATAAATAACTATAAATTAAAAAAATTCAAAACCCCCAACGCAATTATGTCACACATATGTTTGAAAATAAAGTATAAGTCCATTAAACGTCTAAGATCCCGGGTAAGGTCGCGGGTGAGCAAAGTAATTGTTTTAGTTCATTTAGTTCGTCTAAGATCCCTTCCGCAGCTAACAAAATAGCTGATAACTTTAAAACGGCTGAACTAATTTTGATGAAACATATCTAAGAACCATTGCCAAGAAACCTGCTTTCAAATAAAAAAAAACCGCATCTAAATCGGTTCACTCGTATAAGAGATATGATGCCACAGGCAAACAGACACACACACTAGCGGTCAAACTTATAACACCCCTTGTCGAGGGTTGAAAATGAGTAAAACCACAAGCTGCAGCGGAGTCTCAAAACGAAAACTTTATTTATACAACAAATCCCACTCCTACGCGTTTTCAGAAAAACTAAACGTTACCAAACTTTTAAACGTTGACGAAGGTTTTAGGTACGTCTTTGTACGCGGCACGTTTTAAGCTTAAACTTTCAGGACTGAATCAACTTTGCTAAGTATTTGTTACCTATTAAATTACCTGCGTATTGACCCGTTAGTTAATTGCTGACCGTTCTCTATTTAGATAGAAAGCGATCAGTAAGCAATTAATCCGAAACTGAAACGAAGTTTTGGTTTTAGCTTCGGCCATTTTCAGAGAAGATATTGACTCGGCATACAGTTTAAGTTAGAGGAGTTTTGAATATCCACCAGATTAATACAAACATTCTGGCCATAGAGAATAATGGATTCAAAATTAAAGTTCAAGTTTCGAATAATGATGAAAAAAATGATGTGTTCGCCTATAATTGGGGCCCATACGAATTAATAAATGTATATTATGACATGTATGTAACAACGATATGTGTGTGCCCTGTTGGCGTCCCGAATAAATGAATAAATAAAATAAATAATGACTGCGTGATTTATGTACTTAATTAAATAACGTTGTAGATTTGTTCAGAAAGTAATATACCTTGTAGAGTTTCTTGCCGAATTTTGCCGTGTTTTTCTAATCGGTGGTAGAGTTTTACATTTCCTACTTATCCTTTTTCTACCTGTTTATTTGTTCATCTCTTTCTATAATGTGCGTAAAAAAAATAAAAATCCTACTTTAAAATACTTAAATGAGTCAGATATGAAGTATCTTTTTTTATTTATTTTTTCAACTTCATTTTTTATTACTTTTACGGTCATCCCATGAAACCATATATTTCAAACTAAATACAAACTGAAATATAGATGCACAGAAAAAACCCCAGAAAAAAGACCAATGCTGGGAATCGAACCCAGGTCCTCAGCGTTCCGTGCTGCGTGCTTACCCCTACACCATCACTGGTCTAGAGGTTAGCGACGAATCTTTCCCATACATCGTACATTTCACTGCATAAATTGATTATAACAGACTGAAATGTACGATGTATGGGAAAGATTCGTCGCTAACCTCTAGACCAGTGATGGTGTAGGGGTAAGCACGCAGCACGGAACGCTGAGGACCTGGGTTCGATTCCCAGCATTGGTCTTTTTTCTGGGGTTTTTTCTGTGCATCTATATTTCAGTTTGTATTTAGTTTGAAATAAATACTTAAATGGTTTACCTATTGAATTAGATATCGAAAGAGACTGCCACACTTTGGAGAAGTGGTTCACAGAATCAGCTGTAAAGAAAAGTTACTGTTTGATATTAAAATATTGTAGGCTTCGGCTTTGCTAGTTAATATTCTAAATAACTCAACTCTGATGTGATCTAAATGCAAATCTATCGCCGATTAGGACCCTCGTTCACTGTCACACAGACCCATGTTTGCAGTACATAACGATCAAAAGTCAATCGTTTACCCTTAGAGTAAGATAGAATTTCGATCGGCATAAATTTTCCGACATAGCACCTTTGTGTTGAATTTGTGATTTATTTAATGTTATGCTAATCTTCTAATCTCATACCTATTCATAGTATAATGGCGTTAACCTCGACAAACACTTAAATATTCCTTAAGTCCCTTGTAATGATTCAAGAACAGCTTTGTAGATCAAAAGGACATAAATAAAGGACGTTCCTTAAACACGCCTTAAATTATGATAATACTAGAATCAGCCCGCGGTTCCGCACGTGTAAACCATGAATGAAATTGAAGCTCCGGGATTTCCTAAAAATTACGTCGTGGGCTTTATTTACGTCGTAAATAGCCAGGTCTCCATTGAGCGAACTATCTCGCGAGGCAGTCATTTTCGGCGCGATTTTGAACCTTGTGTCGAATAAAATTATGCCTCATGTGCAAGCCTCGCGAGGCAGCTCGCTCAGTGGGGACCCAGCTAATGACAAACACCCGTACAAAATGTCATGTCTAGACTTGGCGGTTAAAATTTACATGAGTTTTGTGGGTAGATCAAGATAAAAAGTAACCATCGTTACGGATGATAGTGCAAATCCGCTATCTACTATACGTAAATACAGCGCATTATTTCTACCCGCTGCATTATTAAACTAACATGTCTTTCCCAGGAACAAACCAAATACACGATGCGTCTGATTATAAAGAAGATATCGGAGGCGGACGAGGGCGACTACTTCTGCCACGCCGAGAACGCGTTCGGGAAGACCCTGCGGCCCGTGTCCGTGCGCCTGCGACCCACCACCCCTCACCACAACGTCACCGAGTGCTGTACACAGGTAAAACTCATTATCCGATGGGTTTTTCATGGAAAAACATACACAAAATGGGTTTTATAGTGATAAACGAAACAGTCTACTCCCAGAGAAGGTTGAAAAATGAGTGATTATCAACTCCTATCGCTATGTATCAAAAACCAAATAAAAAGTCATATGCTGCTGTGTATACAGACGTGCACGTGGATTACGAAGAAAAAATTGCATCTGTCTCTATACCGTTTTTTTCTTCTATTACACAGCTATCGATATCGATTAAAAAAATACTAACATTAGTTTGATTGCGACAGTCTTTTGTTTTGCCGTGAAAATTCCGACGTCTGGTTGGACTCGCGCACTAAAGTCTCCGTACAATTTTAAAAAAAGAAAGAATGGAAATATACATTTATTTACAACAACACAAGACGCATCAATATTATTACAAATAGACAATACGAAGGATAAATACGCCAAAAAACTGTTTCACAGTTTGGCGGACTTAAATATATTGTTATGTATGTGCTAATATTAAAAAATAAATAAAAAAAAAAAAATATATAGAGTGTGTCGTTGCGGTTGCAAATCGGACACTGGCTCAGCATAATGCTGAGGCGTTTATAGCATCCCGGCGCTGATTTTCAGCCAGTACCGTCGGTGACACTTAGATCGCTATTTAAAAGCCATCATAAAATAGGTATGTATTTTTTTAGGCGGTTCAGTGATATTTGGATTTTCACCATCATCATCACCGTGAAGCTCATGGTAAATTTTGAATGTAATTTCGCGACCGGGCTTGAACCCTCTATCTTCTTGAGAAGTCATAGGTCAAACTCATGCCTCTGGAATTGTTTCGGGGCCGAATATTTCATCCGCATGTCTTAATCATACTTCCGTGAACAGATGAACGTGTCGTCGGCTTGCATTGACGCGTGCAGCTTCCATCTTGATATGGACAATATTATGGACCGGCCCGAGTGTATGGATGACTTCGATAAGCTGATGAAGTGCGCCGCCGACGGTTCAGGTGAGAACCCACTTTGAAAAGAGGGCTATTAAGTGTTGAATCTACTAATCCATGTATACCTATTCATTTAAAAGATTATTTAACGGTTACTTTTTATAGTCAACAAGGGTCGGAAAAACTCCCGTCATTTTACTTTTAAGTGCATAACGAGAACAATTTATGACCCTCATTCATGAGTCGAAGAAGCTCATTCATTCTACGGATGTCATTGGAGCGTATTGTAACATTGCAAGAAAGTCTTCACTGCATGAAAGAAAGTTTTCACTGCATGAAAGAAGGTTACGTTTTTAAATGACAGGCGTTTTTCATATACAATTTTTACTTACTTACTGGACTGGCTCAGAGACCTGTAGTGGATCTTGGCCTTCGATAGAATTTGACGCCAAGGCGCCCCTGGGCCAATCAACTTTCAAACCGACGTTTTTGGCGTCTCCTGCGTTACCAAAATTGTCTCTGGCGTTACCAAAAAATCGTACTTCCAACTAGATATTTCACGGTTTAATAGGTTAAACTTACGTAGGATGGCATGTATTCATGCTATTCATCTATTAAATTACAGAAAAAACATGTTTACTTACAAAAATCTGCAATTGTTTGAAAAATGTCGCGGACAGATTAGTGTCGGTTTAAAAGTTGATTGGCCCCCCTATCTATGCGATCTCCTGCAAGTTTTCTGAATGTAGAGCGCGAAGGTCTTTCTCCACATCATCTAAACAGAGCGGTGCTTGGGACGACCCGCCGGACGCCTCCCAGTGGGCCGCCCCACGTAGACCCTCTTCATCGCTCTAAACGACATCCTTTAAATTTTTTGCTCTGTCAAACTCAATATCTTCAGGCGGGAGGGGTATGTATTACAATACCGAAGTGCGAAAGACCGAATGTATTAAAACATCGAATGAGTCAAAAGACCGACACGATTTTTTTCTAAAACCGTTAACTTTTTAAGATTGTTATAAAACAAACCTAACCTAACCTAATGGGTTCTGTATGATGCCGTTTTAATAAATTCTGAAAAGTTCACGGTTTCAGAAAAAAGTCGTGTCGGTCTTTTGACCCATTCGATGTTTTAATACATTCGGTCTTTCGTACTTCGGTATTGTAATACACACCCGGCGGGAGGGAGGGTTCCCCTTGAATCGTTTGAGCAACTAGGTGTCTTTCGCAGACCACCGCAGCTGTTGCGCGTCGTGGGGCGTCCCGCGCAACTGCCTGGAACTGTGTCGCGGCGGCGCGGTGGCGCGCTCGTGCGCACTCCAGCACGCGCGGCGCGCGCTCGCCTGCTTCCGCGACTCCGGCGCGCGCCTGCCGGGCCCGCCGCGCAGCCTCAAGGCGCACGTGGCGCCCACGCCGCACTCTGTGCTACTTAGGTGAGTGCCAATCACTATGGGGGGCCATTATGGCCAACAGTGGCACTAAACGCGACCACCAGTGGTTCAGGCAGACCACTATACGTCGCCACCAGTGGCTGCGTACATTGTTCAAGTGGCCGTGTGTGTGCGTGAGTCGAACTATAAAACTTCGCGTCGCTTTGTGGCGCTTGTGGCTCGGTGAGCGACTTGCGATTTGGTGAAGGCCGCAGGTTCAGGGTGGAAACAAATCGCTTCCAATCGTAATGATTGGGCATCAATGAGGGAGGTCTATGTCCTACGGCTGAAATGATGATGATGATGATGAGCGCCTATGCTATACAATTTTATAGAGAAACGGGTACGCAACTGGCGGCCACTAGTATGGTAAGTATGAGGCACCCTCGATGCTATACGTACACAAAGAGGTACAAGGGTGGGAGATTACAGTTTCCTTTGCAGATGTCCGGAATAGATGGCGACAAATTTCTGTTGATTCATAAGTCTTGTTGCTGAGTTGCAAGCGTCTACGTGACAGGGCCTATCAGGAATCTTAAAATAGAACACATCTAGTTCTAGTACCTATATCTTGTACGCAGACAGGACTAGGAATGCTATAAAACTGCTATTGTTTCGTTGTTGTGTTTTGTTTCTGAATGTAGTAAGATAATTCTCTTCAGCCCCCTATATCAGAAAATTTACGAGTGCTACAATCCTTACTAATATTATAAATACGCAAGTTACTCCGTCTGTCTGTCAGTCTGTCGACTCTTCAGGCTTAACCTGCTCAACCGATTAAGAGAAAAATTTGGTGTGGAGATAGGTCGTGACACAGGGAGTCGGACATAAAATTTTCCCTCATCCTTTATCGTGTGAAAAAAATAAGTGGTGAAAACTTTTGAGATTCACATATTCACTCGCATATTTACTCATAATGTATTCTTCGTTCTCATTCAACAGCTGGGAGCCTCCACTAAAGAATCCCCAGACCGTGTATCTGTACCGAGTGTTCTGGCGCGCGTACGGAGCCAAGGCGCCGGAGAAGCTGGACACGAGCGAGACCAGCGTCGTGCTGACTGGACTACAGGACGACGTGCGTTACGAATGCGTCGTGAAGGCTGCAAACGAGGCTGGTGAGTGACACTGTGCGCTTACAGACACAAGGTGCCAAAGTATTGGACACAAATGTGACCAGCGTCGTGCTGACCGGACTGCAGGACGACATGCGTTGCGAGTGCGTCGTGAAGGCCGCCAACGAGGCTGGTGAGGCACTGTGCGCTTACAGACGCAATGTGCTAGAGTATTGGACAAGAGTGTGACCAGCGTCGTGCTGACTGGACTGCAGGACGACATGCGTTACGAGTGCGTCGTGAAAGCCGCTAACGAGGCCGGTAAGTAACACTGTGCGCTTACAGACACAAGGTGCCAAAGTATTGGACACGAGTGTGACCAGCGTCGTGCTCACCGGACTACAGGACGACATGCGTTACGTGTGCGTCGTGAAAGCCGCTAACGAGGCCGGTAAGTAACAATGTGCGCTTACAGACGCAATGTGCTAGAGTATTGGACAAGAGTGTGACCAGCGTCGTGCTGACTGGACTGCAGGACGACATGCGTTACGAGTGCGTCGTCAAGGCCGCCAATAAAACATGTGTGTGACACTGGGCTTACAGACGCAAGGTTGTAAAATATTGGACACGAGTGTGACCAGTGTCGCGCTGTACGAACCGCAGGACCAAAAGTGCGTCTGTACTTACATACCTCGTGTTTAAACTGTTGTAGGGATTTTAATAGTTGCATAATTTCCTATTGCCCGCCTGATGATGACAGAACAAGACCATACCAAAATCAAGTGTTCGTTGCAGTGTGGCAGCAAAGGGTCCTTTTACATCTTTTTTTTAGTCACCCAGCTTTATCGGAAAGATCATTATTGTCAAGAAGGACGCGCCGCAACAAACTAGTCAGAAAATCTTTTCTAAAAATAAATTACAAGTTCTATATAAATAAAGTGTTCTCATTCGCAGGCACGTCATCACTCAGCCTGCCGATTATGTTTTCGACGGCGGGCCAGGAGACGGGCGCGGCTGCGGCCCCGGTGGCCACGGGGGGCGCCGCCACCGCTGTCGGCGTGGCGCTAGCCTGCATACTCGTCGCCGCCATACTGGCTGCGGCTGGCTTGTACTACAGGCACAGAAAGGTGAGTTTGGATCATCACCAGCCAGAAGGCGTCCACTGTGAACGACAATGACACATGCATCTAGCGCTTGACAGCAACTCTCACCGTGAACCTGCAGCCTTCATCAAACCATCCGTCCATCCCGTTGGTGGACGTCCCACGCTGCACTTCCCAGTCCCTGGTCTCTATTCGAAAACACTTCGGCCGCAACGGACATCTGTTCTGCGTGCTATATGGCCGGCTCATTGCCATTTCAACGAGCTAATCTAGAATAAACTAACGAATTTTCTTTCTATTTCAGAACTTGAGACTTAAGGCGCAAGGAGGTGTAGCTTTCGAAAATCCGAGCTACCTCAGAGAACCAAACCCAGATACTGTGATCAATGTAAGCATACAATTATAAAATTTATAAAATTACTAGCTGTTGCCCGCGACTCCGTCTGCGAAGAATAGGAGTATAAAAATTGTCTACTTACGACCTATTCTCAGACCGACCAAACATGGACAAAAAATTTGATAAAAATCGGTCAAGCCGTTTCGGAGAAGTTCGATAACTAACACCGTGACACGAGATTTTTATATATTAGAAAGATTAGATAAGAAGTTAAATATTGCGCTCACAAGTACGGTGTAAGCTAAGCTGAATTCCTAGTTGAAGCCGTCTTTCTAAACTGTATAGGAGCGTATCCCCACTGAGAACTGGTGTTGACGTTGAGCCGAGTGTACAAACAAAACTTACAAACCGGTGCCGGTGAATGCTCGTTTGCACATGCTCGGGTAAGAATGCTCTCAGTGAGGACGCTCCCTATACTTAATTATGATGACACCGTGCACCGTGCAATCTGCAGCGTGAAAAACTAATTTTTGAATAAGAACTCATTATTTTTTGCATAAATTCATGTCGTACAGACGTAGTTGTCTTGTCCGCATGGAAACTGCCAAGGTAAAGGGTTGTAGTTGTTTGATATGGATCTCCGCAAAGGAACGCCTGGATCACTTAAGGTTTAAACCCTATAAGTTCGATCGCCCAGTACTTACACTACTTAGAGTGACTAATGATCTTTATGGTACCAGTTTTGACCCGGTGGGCCACGATTCGTAGTTGGGAAAATGCTGATCTAATATGTTGACCAGGGCGGTGTCCCTAACGGCACGGCCAACGGCGGCAACGGCGTCGCGAACGGCGTGTCGATGAGCACGGCGTGGCGGCAGGAGACGCTGCAGAACCCCTCCACCACAGCCCCCCTGCCCCGGGAGGTGGACCCTACGCTCTATGAAGAGCTCAAGTTAGGTAAGCCGTGATAACTGACCAGTGGCATCACAAGGCCAAAATTTGACGTGAGCAACATATGATACATTTTGCGATGCCCTATGAAGGCGCACCGGGAACAAGATATTTGATTTTCATCATCCCACTGCATGGTACAGGCCTCCTCTCCGAATGAGAGGGCTATGGCCGTAGTTCCCACGTGGGCCCAGTGCAGATTGGGAACTTCACACACACTATTGAATTTCTTCGCAGGTTTATGCAGGTTTCCTCACGATGTTTTCCTTCACCGTAAATTAGGTAAATTACAAATGTAATTTCGCACATAAATTCCGAAATACTATACCTAGTTTGATTTTTAATGAACCAAAAAACGAGGCACTTTCGAGACGCGAAGCTCCTCAGGACACCATCTATTACGCGCCCTTAGTACGCTACCCGGTCAAGAAACATTTTTTTAGTTCTTGAATGTTGATTGCAAATAGACAATAATCCAATAATAATGGAGACCACGGATCGGCAAACGTAGCGTAGGACGTCCTCAGACTCGGTGGAGCGATGATCTTCGCAGACAACTGGCATGAGCTGGATGAGAGTGGCCGAGGATCGTGCTCAGTGGCGTGCCATGGGAGAGGCCTATGTCCAGCAGTGGCTGATGATGATGATGATGATGATGAGACAATAATAATAATGTGTCATTGTGGTTGCAAATCGGACACTGGCACAGCATAATTACGCAATGTTTTTGTTATTTTAGGCCAGGACGGCGCGGGCTTCAAGAGACTGAAGCCATAGCAGGTGGCGAGCGGCTCGCCGCGCCGCTCGCCGCGCCTCACCGCGCGTGTCGCGCCGCGCTACTGAGCAGACACACATTGTACCAATACAACTAGCATTAACTGATCCCTTATGGCAGGCCTTATACTACGAAAATCGATTTTCGAACTTCGTATCATGCCGTTACATTCACGCTATAATAGCATTAAATACAAGAGTGAAAGAAATGACATGATTCGTATCGAATTTCGAATTTTCGCGCTCATGTTCACATTATTCCAGCATAATCGTGCCAGTAGCTAAGTGGCAAGTGATCGATCGAGCTATTTTTTTACTGGAATAATGTAAACAGCTTACCTATGCTGCCTATTCACGGATAGATGCGCCCAGCAGGACTGAAAGCCACATTCGTCCGGTCAGTTTGAATGTTTTGTTACTCTTTCACATTATGGCATAACGGATTTAGATGATATTGATATGTAGACAGCTGGATCTCGGAAATAATAAATTGGCTGCTTTTTATTCCAATATTTGCATGGGATTGGGAAAAAATCCCTAAATCTCATCCACTGAGTCTAGAGATTTGGTATTTTGCACACGCGTTCGTCATACAACGTAAGTAAATACCACGATATTTATTTAGAAAATCCCATTACAATTAAGTAAAATCTGCCATATGTTATGGTTCACACACGCGGCCGAAAGCTAGTGCTTAGCACAAAATCTTGTAATTGTCAGTGTGATTTTAAATACGAAAATTGGTTCGATGAATTTGAGCACTCCAAGTCTCCAGGTCGCGTCTGTCTATGAGCAGCCAGCATTAGTACGTTTTTGTAGCTCGAAACATCTTGAACACGTTCGAATTGAAGCACCAATTACTATGAGAACAGTTTGTTACTGGCAAGCGTTAGTTGCGCTACCCATTTGTTAATAGTAATTGAAATAGCGAGCGCGTTCGAGACGGTTCGTTGCAAAACTTACAATAGAGGTACTGAACATTGACCATTTGCAGTGACTGGAGGGGCAGGACAAACCTTGATACACCGGGATGTGATGCTTGTCTCCAGCATTGAGTTTTTTCCGTGCTGTTCGTATTCGACACAACACAAAAGTTATTTTTTATAATAAAAACGTTCACCAACACGACACTTCACACTTTTCGTAGTTTTTCACAAGTTTGAATAAATAAAGTTAATTTTTGCGTTATATATTTAAGCGTCACTCGCGAGTCGTTTGTTTCTTATTCGAAATTCGGTGCACACTGGTAGCGGGATGGGAAAGGAGGGATGTGTTGCCAGAGTGTAAGGGTGCGTTCGAGTTATGTGTGTTATGTATGCGTTCAATAAACTTAAAAATAAATAAATAAGATAAACGGCGCAGCCAACTTCGGGGGGCCTAGAGGTTTCCTCTACATTGAGAACTAAAAATAATGCTTACTACTAGAGCGGTGGATAAACTTAAAATTAAAGCGAGAACTTATTATAATTATTGCGTAGGTAGAGGACAGAGTCGAGTTATTGGACGAATGTACGTCCCAGAAGTGGTTTTGATTTTAACAACACGAGTTATATTATCCTTCCCAGGAAAGACCTCTGAAACAACAGCCAGGGGCCAAAACATTGGGTGCGTATTGTCATCCTTGACAACAACTACGGTCCCTACACTCACAGGTTTGGTAGGCGTATTCCATTTGTTGCGTTGCTGAAGTGAAGTCAGATACTCCATACTCCATCGTTTCCAATAGCTTTGAACTATTCTGCTCAAAAGCTGATAGCGTGTGAGTCTGTTATCTGTGAGGGTAGAGTCGATATTTTCAGCGGGTAAAAATTTAAGCGGAGTGACATTTAAAAAATGGTTTGGAGTTAATGCGGTGAGATCAGATGGATCTGACGAAAGTATGCAAATCGGTCGGCTATTTAACAAGCCTTCAATTTGTACTAAAATTGTGTTAAATTCTTCATATGTGAGGATTTGACTGCCGATTGCTTTATATAAATGCGTCTTAACATTTTTTATATTTACCTCACTAAGACCATTAAAATTTGGTCCATAAGGTGGGCTATTCTTAAATTGGACTCTATGTAGAGTGAGATAATGACTTAAATCATTTTGGTAACTAGCGGATTGTATTGTAGAATAAATTTCATTTAATTTGCGTTTAGCGCCAATGAAGTTGGTGCCTCCGTCGCTATATAATATAGAGACTGGACCTCTACGTGAAATAAAACGTTTAAATGCGTCAAGAAAGCAATCTGTACTCAGATCTGAAACTAACTCTATGTGAAGAGCCTTTGTCGTAAGACAAACGAATAAACAAACGTAAGCTTTGTGGCTTTTAACACCACGATGGCGGATGTGCGTGATATGAAAGGGACCAGCGTAGTCAACAGCAGTATGTACGAAAGCTTTGACTTGAGAGACTCTAATGGAAGGGAGATCGCCCATTGGAGGGTTTGTATTACGCGGTTTGAGTTTAAAACATAAGTTACAAGCATGTACTCTTTGGCGGACTAAATTTCTAGCAGAAAGAATCCAATACTTTTGGCGTATTAAAGCCAGTAATAAAGCGGGACCTGTATGTAAATTTGACGTGTGATAGTAATCCACCAAAAGCGTGACTAAGCGACTTTTAGCTGGCAGCAGTATTGGATGCTTTTGATCGAAACTTAACTGAGAATGAGTAAGGCGACCACCTACTCTTAACAGATTTTGGTCGTCTAGAAACGGGTTGAGTTTTAAAATAGTTTTATTCGGACAAATTTTATTATTTTTAATTGCGCTGATTTCTTGAGAAAATGCATTATTTTGTGAGTAGCGTATTGCGTAGCGTTCAGCGTGATCTAAATCAGACACAGTGATAGAGCCGCGTGAATTGAGTAAGTTTAAAAAGCGAAGTACATATACTAGCGAGCGGATAAATTTGATCCAAGAGGAGCAGCGTTCAGCGAGACCGTGCATAAAGTGAGTATTTTCTATTGAGTTCAAATTTTTCGCAGGCATTGATATAGTTTTTGACTCTTGTACATCTGTTATGTCATTGTGATTAATTTTGTATTCTTTTACAGGCCAGGTGTCGACGGGAGCGGACAACCATTGCGGACCGTGAAACCAGAAATCATTATTAATTAAACTTTTTGGGGTTACAGGACGTGAGACGATATCAGCGGGATTTTCTACACCACGGACGTGAAACCAGTGAGATGCGGGTAAATAATCATTTATCTGAGCTATGCGATTGGCTATAAAAGTATGAAACTTATGTGCAGGTGAGTGGATCCAAGTAAGCGTTACCGTAGAGTCAGAGAATGCGTATATTTTATTTATGTTACAGCGTTTGCTGAGGACCGTGCGTACTGAGTCAATTAACTTTGCGAGTAAAACGGCAGCACAAAGTTCTAAGCGTGCGAGCGTTTTATTTGGAGTTGAAACTTTGGATTTAGAGGTAAGTAATCTTACGGACTCTGCGGGCGCGTTATTATTTGAGTCAATTCGAACATATATGACCGCACCGTAGCATTTTTCACTAGCGTCTGCGTAGCCGATCAATGAGATTCTACTATTAGAATTTATGCCTATATGACGTGGTATTTTGAGTTCAGAGAGAAGCGGAAGTTCTAAATGAAATTTTTCCCATTTAGAGATTATAGAATCAGGAACCTCATCATCCCAGTCGAGTTGCAGTTTCCAACACTCTTGTATGAGTAGCTTCATGTACGCTACAACTGGACTTATGAGACCGAGTGGATCGAATAAGCGTGCGGTAACTGAAAGGATCGTGCGTTTAGTACAATTTTGCGGTAAATCGATATTGATTTTAAATTGAAAATTGTCATCATTAGGTTGCCATTGCATACCTACGATTTTAGTATCGGCATTGGTGTCATCATCAAATTTAACAAGAAGCGGACTTTTGTGAGAAAATGGAATGCGTGACATGAGTTCTTTGTTATTTGAGATCCATTTAACTAAGTTGAAACCTCCGGAATTAAACATTGCAATCATTTCTTTATATGTTTTTTCAGCGTTATCTAAACTGTCAATAGAGCTGACATAGTCATCCACATACATATGGTTCTCAGTTTCATAAGCGGCAAGCGGATATGAGTCGCGACTGTCAGCGGCGAGCTGACGCACAACGCGCATAGCGAGGTAAGGCGAGCTAGACACCCCAAAACACACCCTATTGAACTGGTAAATTTCTATTGGCGAATCGGAGTTGAAACGGAACAAAATGCGTTGAAACGAATGGTGTTTAGGCGCGAGCTTTACTTGAAAGTACATCTTTTCGATGTCAGCGGTTAGCGCGATGGAGAACATGCGGAGGTTTAGAAGAAGTTCGAATATATTATTTTGCAGAATTGGACCTACATATAAAATGTCGTTAAGCGACTTGCCTGTTGTGGTTTTACAGCCAGCATCGAGAACAACACGAGTTTTGGAAGTTTCTTTCTCCGGACGATAAACGGCTTTATGCGGAATGTAATAAACGTTATCGTCTTGAAAGTTATTTGGAACTTTTAACAAGTAACCTTGATCAATGTAAGATTGTATAGTTGCGTTATAGTCGGAGCGTAAGTCACATGAATCGAGTTTCTTTTCTAGGTTTAAAAAACGGCGTTTTGCTATAGCATAGGAGTGACCTAATTCAGAAGGTGAGTATTTGAAAGGAAGATCTACAGTATATCTACCACTTTCATCGCGTGAGTAAGTACTTTGAAATATTTTTTCACATGCTTCGTCCTCCGGACTAAAGTGTTTGTTATCGGGTACATTTTCAATTTCCCAAAAGCGATGCGTTAATTGATCGAGCGAAAGCGACTCTGTTTGGCAGAAGAACGCTTTGTTAGAGTTAAGCGCGAGTGTAGCGGGAGCGTTACGCGAGAGTGTAACAGGCGCGTTAGGCGCGAGAAAAGCGGGTGCGGTTTCATTATTTTGAGCGTGCGTATTTATTGCGATGTGCGATTCAGCGTTTAAATGGAGTGCGTTTGAGTTTTGCGGAGAAGAGCGAGATTTATGCGAGGGAGAGAGAGCGTGCGAGTTTTGCGAGTGCGAATGAGTTGCGTCAAGAGAATGCATAGAACTTTCAGAGTGCGTATGCGTTGAGTTTGTAACTAACAGCGAGCGTGAGCTACATTGGGCTTTACCCATGGCTACATATCCGAGAGTTGTTTCGATACCTACGACCGACGAGTTCGGTGAGGTCGATTTATTAGATCCGAGTAAAAATGGGAATAACTCGTTGCCTATCAGACAATCAATTTCTCCAGGTGCGTAATAAAATTCATCAGCCATTGGCAAATCTTGCAGATGCGTTAATTCCGTCCTATCAATTTCAGCGTTAGGCAGAAAATCGGTTATTGTATCAATAACACGAGCGTTTACTGTGTAAAAACAACGAGAGTCAAACCGCGAATATATTTTAAATTGCGTTATTCCGAAGGAGCGGTTTTCAATCTGACCGATACCTTTAACCACCGACGGTGCGGGAGTTATTTTTAAATTTAAGCGTTCGCAACAAGATTTAGTGACGAAATTACTCATCGACCCTGTGTCGAGGAATAGACGTATGCGATTTACTTTATTATTATTAAAAACATTAACAGATGCGGTAGGTAATAATACTGTAATATTATTATTTGAAACGCGCGCGGGAACAGTAACAGACATCGCCCGGTTATTATCTAAATTATCAACATTTGAAGTTGCGCGCCAAGAAGACGATTGCGTATGCTCATCGTGAGTGCGAGCAGTATTCACTAGCGGCGGTCGCGGCGGCTGCGAGTGCGAGTGAGACGGGTAGCGAGCGCCAGCGGCAGTGGCGTCGCTCGCCTGCGACGGCGTCGGAGCGAACTTCGGAGCGCATTGATAATGATAAGGAGTTGGGTTGTTGTTTTGATTACGACTGATAGCAGCGTGTTGGAAATCAGCTGAGCGTTGTGAGCGATCTACGTTAGGATTATTGTTATTTTCATAGTGCAACAACGAGTGATGTTTGCAGCTACAAATCGAACATCTGTTTGTCGATTTACAAGTATTTACATGGTGAAAACCTAGGCAATTTATACAGAAAGAGTGTTGACGAACAATATTGTTGCGAGTTTGTACATTTTGATTTAAGAAGTATTCACATTTAAATAAGGGATGAGATGCGTTGGCGTTACATACTTTGCATTGTTGAAATTGCTGAATTTGGAGGTTATGATTGTTATCAAATTTGTGAGATAACTGAGCAGTTGAGTTCTGAGAGTGAAAAGCTTTAGTTTTATTTATTTGCGGTAATTGGGCAGCGGGTTTGCTATATTGTTTGCTACTAGACTGAGCTGAGGATTGCGTTGGCCCATGTAATGCAGTGAGCTTTGACTGTTCACTTAAGAACTTTTTTAAGTCAGCAAATTTAGGGATTTCAATATGTCTATGAGCTTGTTCAAATAGGTTCAGAGTTGCTTTATCAAGTTTGCTTAAGGCAATGTGAGTTATAATGAAATCTGACAAATTATCAATTTGTAATTGTTCAAGAGCGGCTTCAGATGTGCAAAAATTGTCCAATAAATTGTCAGCTGATTGACCAGGCTTTTGGTTAATCATTTTATCCAAGTACATAGATGCTTGCACTCTTGTATCTTGGTATTTAGCTAGAAGAGCTTGCCAAATGATGTCATAATTTTGAGAGGTAGGCGTTAGACCTGAACAAATATTTAAAGCTTTTCCGGAGAGACAGCCAATTAAATATTGAACTTTTTCAGCATTTGTTAAATGAGTATTGTTGTGTATGACACTGCGGAAATTCTCATAGAACACTGGCCATTTACTAGGAGTACCATCAAAACCTGTGAGTTGAAGCGGAGGCAGTTTAATATTAAAATTATTATTTTTATTTTGAACCTCAAGTTCCTGTCTCAGAGTGGTTTCCTTTTGCCTAATGAAGCAGTACAACTCATCAAATGTATTGAGAATACTATAACTCGGCTCTGTGGTTGGTTTTTCTTTAAATTGTTCAATTAAAAGTTTATCAACCGTATCTACATAGTCAGCGCGGGTCTTGTCTAGAGTTTGAGTCCTAGCAAGGAATTGAAGGCAATGTGCAGGGTCAGAAACCTTTAGGCTTAGATTATACACTTCCTGAATAATGTGGAACAAACTTTGTCTTTTACTTTCAAGGAATTTAATCATAATGTTTTCCTGACTTGAACTGGTGCTTGCAGTTTTTTCTGTCATTTTGGTAAGAAAATGCGAAATTTATATTAAAACGAAGCACAAGTTTAAGATCGACATGAATATTTGAAATTTCTAGAAACAATTAGTTGGCGGAGCGTTTATGGCAAATATGGCGGGTAGATATGAGCGGTGCGTTGAGAGAAATTACTACGAAAAATAAGTATGAAATGCGTGAGAAAAACAGTAAGTATGGTTGTAATTCAATACTTTAATTGTTATTGTTGAGAAATAAGTGATATTTACATAGAAATATATGCGAATATGCGAAATTATAACGTATCAAAGTTGGGCGAAGCGTGCGAGAAAAAGATGGCGTAACTAACATAAAATTGAGTTTTGCGTATTTGAGTGAATAAATGAGTAGCGTGAGTATAATATTGAGGAGGATATTAGGAGTGAGGGAAAGGATTTGGGATCGAAGGACCAGACTTGGAGGGGCAGGACAAACCTTGATACACCGGGATGTGATGCTTGTCTCCAGCATTGAGTTTTTTCCGTGCTGTTCGTATTCGACACAACACAAAAGTTATTTTTTATAATAAAAACGTTCACCAACACGACACTTCACACTTTTCGTAGTTTTTCACAAGTTTGAATAAATAAAGTTAATTTTTGCGTTATATATTTAAGCGTCACTCGCGAGTCGTTTGTTTCTTATTCGAAATTCGGTGCACACTGGTAGCGGGATGGGAAAGGAGGGATGTGTTGCCAGAGTGTAAGGGTGCGTTCGAGTTATGTGTGTTATGTATGCGTTCAATAAACTTAAAAATAAATAAATAAGATAAACGGCGCAGCCAGTGACACGTATTACTATTGCGTCTCACAGGATGTCAAAGTGAATTCTCGCTCGCACATCAATCTAATATTGCAACCTTTTTATCTTAGATGTAGGTTCTGATATCCACCAAATATTAAATAATAATTTAGGTTGTGAACCTGAAATCTCAGCGAGCGAGTTATATCATAACATAACTAGTTTATGAATCTCAAACTGTATTAATGGAGTTGACTGTATATATCTATGTATGCGGAGAGAGATACGAATTAAACATGTACAGTAGTATTATTTGAATAATATAAATAAAATGGAGAAGGAATGAAAAACCCTAAAAAATGTTACCGGGGCGGAGTGTAGATAATATAAAAAAATTATAAAATAAGTCATATTTGCGGTACATTTGATGTGATGAAAACCAAAAAGCAAGTGAACACCTCAAGCTCAGCAATTGTAATTTGTAAATATTTGAAACGTTGTTTAAAGAACATTACAATTACGGATAAGTGTAAAAACAAATGTTTTAGTAAACCTTGCGTTAGGCCACGTAGAACCAACGTTGGATTCGTTAAGAGTTTCATAGAACAAACACTAGAACATTCTATTAAAAAATGTGCCTTCAAACAATTTATGAAGTAGTATTAAATATAGAAAACTGGTAGCACTAATACTAAGCTGGTTTGAAGATCAATTGACATAATAAAACGTAGTTTTTCTATCCATTATAAAGGATATCCTTTATATTTTGAAGTACACCTAACACAATCGAAACTTTGAATCTGTCAATTGTCAAACCAGTTTAATAGTAAGTACTATCAACACTTAGACCTAGTACGTTTTCGGCCTCTATTTTTTGTACTTTGACCTGTTGTAAATACAGTGAGTTTTAAAAGCATCCCTTTAAGATGTTGATACAAAGATTTTAAAACGACGTTTACCGTAAGTTCCAAACCACGCTATGCTTTAAATTATTTGCAGTATTTCGAAGTTATGTGCCGAACTCAACATACTTATAAAGAAAGTTTTTCAACTAATATTCAGTATCTAATAGGGATGATGAGACTACCAGTCAAATGAAGTACTTTTTATGAGCTGTCCCAACACGATTCTTTCATAAACTTCGTATAAAAATTGCTAGTTATGAAGTCATTTCTACAACAACTCAATCGACTATTTACTTATTTGTTTTAAGGCCGCTAAAAAATCTAATTTTGTAGCCACTTAATTGTAATTGAATCTGTTTTTCAAAGCTAAACTAAAGTGTTTTTAAGTCGCGTCTTCGAATTATTGTTTTGTGGTGTCATCATTCCTATCCTTAAAATTATAATTGACAGATTTGATAAAGTATCGGTACTAACTCGGAAATACGCGAAAATTGCCGAAGCACTTATCTTTAGTCGCATAACTGTACCGTTCACTGAAGGCGAATTTTTTTATCAAATATATAGCTTGACCCTTAAACTATTTGACAACCCAGTCAAGAAATTGGATTTAGGACCGTAAAATGTTGCTAATGTGAATCGGCTTTGATTTCTGTTTGACGGCAAATATATTGCCGGTATCGATTTAAGGGTTAATTATTTTGTCAGAAATGTAGTTTTCAGTTACCTGTTGCTCTAAACTTGAAGCCTTAAACCTTTTTTATTAATAGTCAGTGTTGAAGGTATTTTTTAGCTTAAGAAGTTTGTGAAGTTCTAGTAATTTGCGTTCGTTTCCGTCATAAATATTTGCCATATCCTTAACTTTTCTGACTTACTGCAGAGGAATAACTACATAATATGATTTTTATTCTCCAAATATAATGTAAACAGTTAATTATGAATGTATATGCTAGCCACACTATGTACATACATCTACAATTTTATTTATTTTTTAAATATTATGATCTCAAGACATTTAATTACGAAATAAACAAAGTTTCATAAAATTATGTAACTTACACTATTTTAACTCTTATTCTTTTTGTACTCTTAATGTTTTTTTATAGAGGTACTTTAAGGTTGGGGTACATTGACCCAACGGAGGGTAAGTTTGGCCCATATGAAAACCTCATATACACGATGGTATTATATTTAGATCGGTCAGTATGGGCAAGTGTGTAATTACTATAACTAAATGTATCACCCTGTATATACATCGGTCTAATGGGCGGTCACACAGGGCGGTGAGCTAAAAGTAAAATCAACCATATGGCAATACGATAGTAAAACCTGAGCCGACTTATTCCCAATGGCCAAAGCTACCCTCCAGGGCCAAAGTTACCCAACCTTAAGGTAAATTTAGGTTTTTGGAGTAAATTATTGTGATTAAGTAAAAAAGCCGTAATCTCCAATACCTTCATAGTAAGGTACATTATTTTAGATTTACTATGGTGCTTTTTTATTTATTGCTCTAACTTACATGTAAAATGCTATGTTAAGAGGCTGACAACACCTAATTTTGTTGAAATTGATGTAATTTAAACAGTTTTTTAAGAAAAACTGTTTGTTCTAGCACATCAAAAAAATTATATGTTAATATTCATCATATTTCAAAGACCGTGGACGGGCTCGATACATAATTGGACGAAATCGGCTCGATAGAAAATAATTGCAAAGATAGGTCTTAAAATCATCATTAAACGGTTCTATGTCTTTATTTTTTTGGCGTATGCGTCTGCAATTAAAAACATGAAGTCAACATATTCATACCTAAACCGCTAACGAGTCATATTTCACAAATAATCCACAGTTTTTTTTAAATTCAATATTTGCCCGATAAATTTCAATATGCCCGGCTGCCCAGTAATAGCGGCATCTCGTTTACTCCGATACAAATAGACAGTGTGCGCCGACGTTGGTGTTGACAGCGTCTTAACTCATTTTCCGTAGGTACATAGTGTGACCTTGGCATATGTATAGTTGCTCACCTATGGCGATGTGATTTATTTAGAACAACTTATTCAACTAATGAAATAATTTTAGATAAAGACGGATGTGACTAGATTTGTAAATATATAAATAAAAAAGCCAAATACAAAATAAACATGAATTTGATGTTTTTGTTCTCCCCTTAGAAAGTACCTAATAGCCTTTGATCAATTATAACTGAAGCTACACATTGCCGAACAAAATCCCCTTCAAAGAATGTCCGAACTTTTTTATTTGGTTGCGTAACAAATAAAATCATCACCTACACAGAAATTTGAACCTAGTCTTTACTGCATTACAGTCGAATTTCGGTAGCGGCAAAACTCCACTTGACAGCTAAACTTGACAATTTCACGCAACGTTCTGAGAAAAAAGAAGGCCACTTTATGAAAGTGGCGCTCATTTGGCTCGGACATTTTCGGGCGTGCGACTGTGGATCTACAGTTATAATTGATCAAAGCTAATAGCAATAAAAGCACCGGAAGGCGTAAAAATTAAATTCTTAAAATTCACCCAAGAAATCAGGAGATATACTCACTTAATAAAAAAATAAACTTGCTCCTTTACCCCACTTCATTATCCCTGACCCCTTCAACCCCTAACTTAATATTCTAAGTAATTATTCTAAATAAAATACGTAGTTAACCAAGTTCCGACGAAAACAGAAGCCTGACACTAGAAGCTATATCTGATTTCAACAAGTTATAGTACTTAACTAGTCTTCCACAATTATATTGAAACTTCAGAAGAATCAAAGGCTAATTGTGATGAAAAGGGCCCGTACATTTGATGCCGATGTCGTCACGCCGCTTACAAGATGATTGCAATGTGAGTAGTTGAGATAATCAATCATTAATTATCAATCATTAAAAATTAACCAAATGTTCGACACAACAAACAAAAATACGATTACAAAACAAATGTATTTTTGTGAATATTACATTACGTATGCACACGAAGATGACTTAGATTTTCTCTGCGTAGGAAATAATGTAAGAAGGACGTACTTCAAGTTAGAGAGGAATTCTATTTTCTATACTCCATTTAATTTAGAATTATAAACCACAACAACATTATATTGCGGCTCGTGAACTGTTATATCTTAACAATTTGTACTAGAGTAACAATTGATGACACGCAAATAAAGTGACATTAAAACAATTTTATTTTGCAGCTCCCAGACTATTGTACTTGACTAATTTGCTAGGTAAGAAATAGTTGACGAGCCGCAATATAATGATGTTGTGGTTTTCAATTCTAAATTAAATGAAGTATTAAGTAATTATTGAGTCTGACTCGCACTTGGCCGGTTTTTTGAGTCTACCAGTCTGATTACCTACAGGACTGGTCTTGGATTGAAATAAGAACTCGATGGTTTTCATGTATCTTCCTGTATTACTCGTATCACACAATTCACACACAGCATATAATAGGTACGCAACAAATCCTTAAATATGACTTAAGTACTAGATATGTTAGGAAACATGTATGTACAGTCGAAGAAACTGAATCACGTACCAGGGTCACGTACCTTTTCATTGCAAATGTCATGTTGACATTCCATACGTCTGCCAAAGAAATCATCGTGAAATTGGTTGTGAAAAATTGATTGAAATTGGTTCCGCCCTCGTACGCTGGTTTCCTTGACGTTAAGGTTGCCATCCGTCCGGGTTTCCCGGATTTGTCTTAGTTTAGAGAGCGTCCGGGGAACGTCCGGGCCGGGGCGGGTTCCATTTGTAGTTTGGGTGTGAATTTTTTTAGTTTTTGGTCGCCGCTGGACGATTGTCAAAAATACCTATCTACGTATACCGCTAGTAAAGACTAAAGAAAAACCTTGGCGTGTCCGGGTTCTGAGCTCCAAATCCGGAGATTGTACGCTTTTTGTTCTAGTTTCCGAATTTTGGAGATGGCAACCCTACTTGACGTAACATGTGTAGGGGCGTCCGAACATATTCGGGACTTGACGTGCAAGACCGGATTAGGTATTTCATTCGACCATTTTCAGAAAAAAATACGCATCCTTTAGTTTTTTTTAAATGAGATAATTTTGGGGTTTTCTTGTTCAAAATCTTGTGTACAATTAATTTTCATAAACTTTTCATAGACTTCGCGGGACCGGCGGCAGCGGCGAGCGTTTTATCAGTTCATTTCGTGTGCCGCCAGATAATCACTGTTCGGCGAGCGTCTCCGCCGCGCTATGAACAAAGAAATCGCTCGCCGCTGCCGCCGGACGCGCGATGTCGTGCCATTATACATATGTAGTTATCCGCCCCCTCTGACGTGAAACTTATTCTAACGCACACGTGCGTTTGTGGCCCCAGAAGAAGCGTCGAGTTTGAAAGACGGCGGCGAACGCATTATCACGATAAGAAACTTCAAAGAAATTATGAATGAATGAATGAATGAATGAATGAATGAATGAATGAATGAAAGAAGTTTATTTCACACACAAAACAAAACACATAAGATTACAAAAGAAAGAAGAAAAAAAAACATTAAAATGTGTGTGAAAAAGGTCCCGCCTCAGCATAAATGCGGACTCCTGAGGTGGAGCCAGCGCTGGTCTTCCGGCGGGACCCTTTTTTATCAGTCACAGAAACCCTGTCGTGCAACACGGCCTTAAGCGGTATGCTGAACGCAGCCGTTGCGACTGCAACGAGCAGCGCTGTTAGCAGACTGCAATTAGCAGGTTTTATACTTAAAACATGAAACTACCGTGAGACTCACTCATAGTGAAAATATACGGATTACTCACGTCTTAAAACGAGTTTAACTGGACATGTTTCGGGCTAATCCGTAGCCCTGCTTCCCGGGGCCACACGTCACGGCGGCTGCCAAACGTTCACCACGCGCTACCTCTACCGCACACGTGTAGAGTTAGACTCGTTTTATGACGTGAGTAATCCGTATATTTTCACTATGAGGTTTCATAATTAGTTTATTTTAGCATTAGAAATTACTATTTTTTAAACAGTTTTTCATTAAAAAGACTCTTCAATTTTGTTTACCCTTTTTCTAAAATGCTAAAATTAACGAAATATATGTCAATTGTATATTTATCTCTTCTTTTTCTTAATCGCTCCCTCACTGCTGAGGAAGTGAGGTCGACTCTTTAACTTTGTCCACTAAGTCCACTAACTGTCGCCATCGGCTGCGTATATTTATATGTGTGCCTATTTGACACAGTTCACTGGGATCTCATAACTGTATTTAAACATAATGTCCCAGATAAGAACAAAATTTCGTATAAAATCATCTGCCACTTATTTTAATCTCCGACATTTATCCCAAAAAGGCCATAAAAGAAAATTTTGTGAAGCATCTGGTTTTACAGGGGACTGCGTCGGCGGGCCGCGAGAATTACAGATTACACGTTTTACCGACGGTAATTTCTGAAATTACCGTCCGGGGGTAATATTGTGCTGTAATATTAAGCCTCTGAAATTAATAACTGGAGTCGCTGAAGACCCGCCGGCGAGGTACGGCCAGCAGCGGAAGGAATTTTATATTTCTTAAAATAAAAAGTCAGTTCCGCCTGTATTGATGTTAAAAAAAGATAAGTATCTTCAAGTATCTTTGGCCTTCGGTGGTTTATTTAAAGTTCTTAGTAATTCAAGTCTGGGCGGTGAATGAGCATTTAGTAGGCAAGCGTGCTCCATCGTAGGCCTCACCTTCGCTTTCCAACAGGCGTGATTGGGGTCAAACATAAGCCTAAATTGAATAAAAAAAAAATACAACAGTTTTAAAGCAACCGACTAGTGTGAGTAGTGTTGCCATCACCAAATATGACATTTTAGATTTTTTTAATTACGTTGCTATACACCGCCTTTGTTTTATTGATATCTGTAACTTTTAAGTGTAAGTTTAAGTGCCAAGTTTGGGGGCGGCAGGCGTAAGCGTTTGTCTTTGGAATCCAAAAGTTTAATGGTTACTTGACCTGAAATGTGCTTTTAACACAATCATTTTTAATTATTGTGACATTGGAAGACATCTCCAATATTTTTATTTTTTATTTTTTCAAATCAAAATCAAATTAAATCAATCATTTGAGAACTTCGTCGATGCAAAAATCCAAAATTTCAAAGCAACTTCGCACCGTTTGGCCAAAATTAATCTTCATTCAGCCTACTCAATCATTAAACATTGTCTTTTTGTCCCAAAATTTACATATATACTTCGCGGTACCCATTTTTGGAAATACCCCACTCTGATTTCAAAATTAGATACATTAGTCGTAGAAACACTCACTTCAGTCTTCAATATTCCTTTTGACGATAGATCTTGGACCCAGGCTAGCCTACCCATTAGGTTCGGCGGCCTTGGTATCCGCAAAATTTCTTGTGTTGCTCTACCAGCTTTCTTGTCCTCGGTGCATGGTGCTCATAGCCTTGTAGCGAAAATATTAGATCCTTCCATTGGATCTATGGAGGCTGCACATTGCTCCGAGGCCAAGAACGTTTGGTCTATAACCTGTCCCGACACGGACCCACCTGCCAATCCCTGCTCGCAGAGGCAATGGGACGAGCCGCTCTGTCAACTAGTACGGAAAAACCTCTTAGATACGTCAACTAGTTCGGCAGACCGTGCTCGTCTCCTTGCGACTGCGGAGTGGGAATCGGGTCTGTGGCTGCAGGCGCTACCCTCTCCAAGCATAGGTACTTTTCTCGATAACACCACCTTCCGCCTGGCAGCTAGCTTACGTTTGGGGGCATCAACAAACCAGACACACCGCTGTCAATGCGGCGCTATGGTGGACACACTGGGTCACCATGGCCTCTCATGTGTCCGGAGCGCTGGTAGGATCTCCCGCCATGCCAGTATTAACGACATCATCCGTCGGGCCCTTGTCAGTGTGAGAGTGCCGGCAGTCCTCGAGCCCAGCGGGCTGGCCAGGGACGACGGCAAGAGGCCTGACGGAATGTCGCTGGTGCCTTGGAGCATGGGTCGGCCGCTAGTTTGGGATGCTACTTGTGTTGATACCCTGGCACCGTCCCATGTACCAAGCACCAACGTCACCGCTGGCGCTGCGGCAACCTCGGCTGAAAGCCTCAAACGCCGCAAATATGCCGCTCTAGGAACCAGCTACATGTTTGCGGCGTTTGGCGTTGAAACCTTAGGGCCATGGGGGCCAAGTGCGCGTCGGTTATTCAAAGATTTGTCGACGCGCCTAATAGAGGCCTCAGGCGACCAGAGGGCTGGCCACTATTTCGCACAGCGAATAAGTATCGCTATACAGCGGGGAAATACGGCCAGCCTTCTGGGCACCTTGCCCATTGACGGTGATTTAGGCCAAATTTTTTACTTATAGTTTAAGTTTTATTATGTTTGTGATTATTTTTTAAATGTTATCTTATTAAATTAAATTTATATAGTAAAAAAAAAAAAAAAAAATCAAATCAATCAATTTATTTGCCAGAATACGGTTACAATGGTCTTAAATACATATTATAATATTCCCAGCGTATTCAACCTGCATGCAGGTGTACAAATATTTACAGAATTCAATGTTGGTTTATTTTATTTACATAATCATAATATGTCTAACGATAAAATAAGGTCATCATGCAAATCAAATTTCCGATAAAAACACAATATTACAAATGAGCAAATTAATTAAAAAAAAATAAAAAAAAATACAATGTCAAAGTAATAAGAAGATAATTAGAATTAAGTTAAAAATAATAATAATAAATTAATTAATAAGTCAATTGTATCATGTCAAATATTCCCTTATACTATAAAAACAATTGTCTTGAAGCCATTTTGTCAATTTCTTTTTGAACAGGACCTTTTTTTCAGTTTTAATGTCGACAGGAAATTTATTATACAAGACTATACACATATTATAACAGTTTTTCTTATAGATATATGTGTGGCAAGGAGGCTGGTATAACAGGTTCTGGTATTGAGTTCGTGTGTGTCTTGTACTGGTGTCACTGAGCTTAACAAAGTAATTTTCCTTTTTAATTTTTTTTTTTTGACGGTGGAAGCATTCTACACTTCCACTTAACGTAGATATAGTTAAGATGTAGGTATTGTTTTAGTTTTTTAACTAAGGGACCCAATACATCCCTGTATTGTTTTATTTATATTATTATTTTTTTTATTTACTTAATTCTATATTTGTATGATTTTTTTAATTTGTAATTTATTATATTTTAATTTGAAAAGATGACTTTCTGCCAAGTTTCTTGCGGCGCATTCTTCTTGGCAATGATGGTCCTTACGAAAGCGCTGGTAGTTTAAAAAAAATGTCATGTAAAAGAGCCCTTTGCGGCCTACTTGCAGAATAAACGTTTTGATTTTTTATTTTTTTTTTATGCTTTGACAAGCGGAATCCGTGGAAACCGTGGCTGCACTGTCCGTCCGTCTGTCCGTTACAGGGCTGTATCTGAAGAACCGCTATAAATAGACCACTAAAATTTATGTAATATAATATATTTACTGCCGTTACATCAAATAATGAAAAAAATATAGGGCATTCCAACCAACCAATTAAAATTACCTCACACTGCGAACATTTTGCGTAGAAGCTGGACTCATTGCAGCTCGTAGTTTTTTCATAGTCACGGCCATTTATAGCGTAAGCATTTCATTTATTCATTCCGATTCATGTTCATCACAATATTAGACGGTAGGTTTACAAAATGGTAGGTAGATACATGACACCCTGTTAGAGTAGGTATAGAATGGTATTAGGGTATACACGTGGTCTTCTAAGCCTACGATGTCATTAAACAATGGGGATGTTGACGCCATTACAAAATAATTCGAAGACACGACTTCAGTAAAAAACGCTTTATTTTAGCCCTTAAAACCAGATTAATTTTCGATTAACTGTAAAATTTGATTTTTGTTGCTTTAAAACCAATAAATAGTTGATTGAGTTGGCGAACAAATTGACGTCATAAGTTTCTATTGCCATTCAAACTCTATGGGAGAATTGTATTTTGACAGTTCATAAAAAGTAGGTAGGTACGCCATTGATTGGTGGTGTTAATCCCTAATTCAACTGCCGACCTAACGGTGGTGACGAATAAACAATCTGAACATCTTATAAGGTATTTGACATCATTGAGACTTTATCAATACTTTTAACATCTCAATATGAACGTGATGTTTTGCAAATAAATACATTTCATTTCATCTTTGCCGACCCTACCCTGAAACAAATTTAATATCGCAAATGTTCGTAAAAAGAGCGAGCGGAGAGCGCGCACCCTGTCAAAGCAAAGTCTTCACATTTGTTAGGATTTGAAAACATTTAGTTCACTCTGAGTGGAGGGATCTTGAGAAAACGGGACAAATAATTGTCGTAAACTAGGAACAAATTGCTATTTCATTTATAACAGTCCACGTCAGAGACCGTATTGTCTAACGCTCGGGCGCTTGGCTTCACTTTCACCATCTCTTTCTGTCACCTTCTTATACCGTTTGAAAGAAAGAAATAGAGAATGCGAAAGCAAGCGTCAGCACGTTAGACAATATGCGTACAGATGCATTGACTATCATCACTTCATCAGCATATCAAAAACATCGACTGTTAAAATATCGAAATTTAGTTAAATATCGAACTATTCAAATATCTACGATCATTATGTCGACGTCTAAATCTTAGGATAAGAAGGCTGGGCCGTTGTTCCCACGCAGGCCCAGTGCAGATTGGGAACTTCACACACACCATTGAATTTCTTCTCAGGTGTTCTCGCACTGTTTTCCTTCAGACCGTCAAGCGAATTAAACGATATCAAAAAAACCGGCCAAGAGCGTGTCGGACACGCCCAAGATAGGGTTCCGTAGCCATTACGAAAAAATCAAGTAATATTTTTCTAAGGATTTCGTATGTGTACGGAATCTTCAAAGTTAGATATCGTCAATACTTTGAAAAAAGCTCGTATCTCAAAATCGATAATCTGGCAAAGTGAACTTTATTACGCGCGTTTCAAGGTTCAGTTTTGTTTACATGCTGATTTGAGATACGAGTTTTTCAAAGTAGTGACGGTATGTTTTATACCTTAGGCTACTGTTTACTCTTTAACTACAAATAATTCCCAAGCAATCTTAGCTGCTATAATTTTCCTTGTAAATTTAATATATTTACTACCATTTTGATTTTTTTCAAATTTTTCCACCCAACAGTTAAGATTTTAGAGGGGGGGGGGCGGTCGATTTTAATGAAAATTTTCACTTTAAAGTTGAATATTTCGCAAACAAATCTCTGAATACAAAAATTATGTTAGCAACCCCCCAATGGTTTTAAAAGACCTATCCAACGATACCACACACTATGGGGTTAGTCGAGAAACAAAAAAACACCCCCACTTTACGTGTAAGGGAGATACCCTAAAAAAAATTTTTTTAGTTTTTTTTATATAATCACTTGACTGATATATATATTCATGCCAAATTACAGCTTTCTACTACTAACAGTCTCTGAGCTTAGCCGCGGACGGACAGACAGACAGACAGACAGACGGACAGACATGGCGAAACTATAAGGGTTCCTAGTTGACTACGGAACCCTAAAAAAATGTTATCATTAAAAACTTGAAACCAGCCAAGTGCATGGAGCCATGAGGAGTGTAGGATTTCGTACTGGTAGGTTGCAGACCAGGCATTCTAGATTAACAACTGCTGATCGGCTACCTACTACCCACTCAATAACTTGTGACGCCTACTTGTAACAGTTTTCCTTTAAAATTTTACCTACCTATTCCTCCATTAACTCTATTTACTTACATGTCCATTTATGTATCCATACGTCCCGTTTTATACGGGACTGTCCCGCTCTCGGGTACTCTGTCCCGGTGTCCCGAAAACCAAACGGGGACGCGAAAATGGCCCATTTTCAGAAGATTTTAAATAACGGCAAATAAGCGGTAATCGAACATGTATTTTTCTTTGATAAATTACGGACAGAAGAGAAAATTCAATTAAATGTCTACGTAGTTTAAACTATGTTAGTTACCTAGGTAGTAATTGTTAATGATAAAAAATCTAGCCAAGAGTTGTACGCATATTTTTTGAAGTCGTCACCCGGTACTATTTATAAAGCATTACGCTGCGCATAGGAAAAAATGAAATTCAAATTTGGGCGGTAAGATATTTGTTATTGCAATAGTTTGTTTCTGCCCAAAATCTCCTCAAAACGTCACTGTCCCGTTTTAAGGTGACAAAAAAATAGTCACGTTATGTATGGATGGGTCAACAACTTTAATTGTTGAGCAACTTGCCACTGTTCATATTTAAAGCGTGTAGGGTAGGTAGGGTTCAGCCGCTTATACTCTTATATATATATCCTGATTTGCGTTACACTTCTAAATTGCGAAGAGTGGCAATTTGCTCATCAATTAAAGTTGTCGATCGTACCTACCTAATGTAAATTTTCCGAATATCTGGATTTAACGCCTTAACGGCCCGGCCAAGACTTTCCGCGACCGGCGGAGCAGCGAGCTTTTTCTGTTCATTGCGCGGCCACGACGCTCACCGCACAATGGTTACCTGGTGCCACACGCAATGAACAGGTAAAACGCTCACCGCACCGAAGGTCGCACGCACGAAGTCGTGGCCGGGCCGTTAGAGTAGCAAAGGCTTAAGTATGTTCTTATTGCGGCTAATCCGAAATTCGAGGTTCGTATCATACCGTCCCTCTTACTCTTTTATTAAATACTAATACGCTATGCGGGACGCCACGATAAGAACCTCGAATTCCTAACTTCGGTCGGAGTAATCAATTCCTCCTCTTGCGTACGAGCTCCATGTCGATGTATCCGGCAGCTACTGTCAGCTGCTTCAGTGTTATATTGCAATAGATGCGTCCCTTAGTGAAAGGGAAACTCGGCATCGCACCAACAGGAACCGTCATGTTCACGAGATGGTAGCTGCCCTGGGGAAAGCAAAAAAATGAGAGCACTATCCTCGCGAGGAAGTCGTGCGTCACCGCTGCTCAAAATACATTGACCGCCTAAAACTGCGTTAGACATCGGTTACACGTTAATTCTGGCGTCAGTTCAGTCTAACATTCTGGTCAGGATGACGAGAGAATTATCGTGTAACCCTCTTGGACTGACGGACTGATGGCCCGGACTAATGAAAATTCTATATTTTGAATAATATTCGTCAATCCGTTGTGAATGACAGAAAACCATGGACTGAACTGACGCCAGAATTAACATGTAACCGATGTCTCAAACCGTAAAACGGGTAGGTACAGTCAAGTGTAAAAATATGGGTGCACACAACTTGCTCATAAATATGTCCCATAGCTCTTATGTCGTCGAATTAAGGTATGTATGTAACGATGGGAGGATTAAATCGATACTTAGTTTTGCACTTGACCGTACTTGTTATTGAGTAGTTCCAGTGATCAACGTGGTTGTCCTCATCAGTTCAACATTAAATACAATACAACAACTTCCTCCTTTTCTTGAAGTCTGTTTGAAAACGTGACGCATGAGGCAAGTCCTTGCGTTTACGGTGCGGCGCGTCAGCATACCTATTTGGAGCAGCGGTGTGGATACGCGTTAAAAACGTGACGCATGAGTCACGTCACTGCGTTTCCAATAAGTTAGCATTTTATGAGCAGCGACGTGATCCTTTACAATATATTGTACCGGTTTGTGCGGGCAGGATTTGGGCAGGTTCCTCCTCAGAGCGGGCCCGAAGAAGGCGTCCTTGTATACCAGGTTGCACCACCTGAAGCTCATCTCCACGAAGCTGCGACGGTACTGCGAGCTGTAGTACTCGTAGAACCAAAACGATACCTTTAGGACAAACCACAGAATATATAATAGTACTGACGTACAGAATGGAAACGGTCCACCCCGCACCGATTCGAATTACCCCACCCCTCAAGGCGCAGATAGCCGGAAACCGCCAGAAACCAGAAGAGTGCGCGCGCGATGTATGTAGGCGTACGCGTGTACAGACGTCGTCGTGCATATGTAGATTCAAGAACGCGTATTTGTACGTCGTGTCCGCCGCGTGGCCAAACGGTTGAACAATAAAGTCATTTTGTCCACACGCATTTTTTCGCCGTATGAGCCTGTGATTCTGAAGAACTCGGAGCTGTGATGATAGCGCAGTTAATGTTAAAATATTAATTAATTATTGTATGAAAGTAGAGATGTAATGTAACGGATTATAAGTACTTTTAGGCCGGATATCAGGCGAGCCGTAATGATGACGAATATTCATGCATTTATTGCATGTTTTTCGCGCTGTAAGTATCGAAAATTTAGTCGTGGTTCAGATGATTTTTTAAATTAAGTTTATTCAAATCTTCATACTATATACGACTTTTCATATTTTAACTACATTTACTATAATTTTTTGGAATTTATTAAAGAATTGTAGTTTTAACATATCCGACATCCGGCCGGATATTGCGTGACTTAAAGCAAGTTCTTATTCTTATTCTTACTAAATATCTAAGTATAGGTATAAGTAGTTAAGGTTACTATATATAGGTATAGGGAGTCGTAATGGCCTTGTCGTTTGCTGGTTTGACCTATGGTCTTTCAAGCAGAGGGTCGTGGGTTAGAGTCCGGGCTCGCACCTCTGAGTTTTTCGGAATTTATGTGCGAAATTTACTTTGTTTTTTTTTAATTATGAGAGAGGGAAAACGAGCAAGTGGGTCATCTGATGGAAAATGATCACCACCGCCCATAAATATCAACAACTCAAAGAGAATCACTGATCTGTTGCCGGCCTTTAAAAAGGAGAGGGTATAGGGGAGAGGGTGAGGTGTTGGGGCCCCGGCGCTCTCACTGACCGTACGAAACGCAGCAGGAGTACTGCTGCTTCACGCCGGTGTTCTGTGAGAGGGTGGTACTGCTCCGGACGAGCCGGCCCATTCGTGATGCAGCGGCTAGCTACAACATGGCTCTACCACTACTATAATACTAATTTATAATTTACCATGAGCTTTACGATGAAGGAAAACATCGTGAGGAAACCTGAGTAAAATTCAATGGTGTGTGTAAAGTTCCCAATCCGCACTGGGCCCGCGTAGGAACTACAGTCCAAGCTGTCTCATTCTAAGAGGAGGCCTGTGCCCTGCAGTGGGACGTATATAGGCTGGGATGTTGATGATAAAATAAATAAATAAATATCACGGGACAATTCACACCAATTGACCTAGTCCCAAAGCAAGCAAAGCTTGTGTTATGGGTACTAGGCAATGGATAAACATACTAAAATATATAGATAGACACATATTTATGTCCTTAAATACATATTAAACACCCAAGACCCGAGAACAAATATTCGTATTTTTCATACAAATATCTGCCCCGACACGGGAATCGAACCCGGGACCCCAAGCTTCGTAGTCAGGTTCTCTAACCACTAGGCCATCTGTATGCTTAGTATAAGTTTTACTTCACCAAAATACTTCTCGATCGCGTTTACGTAAAATAATCAATTACTAGGGAAACATGGACAGTACGCTTAGTATGTTTTACTTCACTAAAATACTTCTCGATCGCGTTTACGTAAAAAAAAAATCAATTACTAGGGAAACATGGAGAGCGCCTCCGCAGCCGCGCGTCCATGTTTCCATAGAATTGAAATTTTTACGTAAACGCGATCGAGAAGTATTTTGGTGAAGTAAAACTTATACTAAGCATACAGCGCCTCCGCGGCCGCGCGTCCATGTTTCCACAGAATTGAATTTTTTACGTAAACGCGATCGAGAAGTATTTCGTGAAGTAAAAACTTATACGTCGTCTAAAAATGATGATAGGTAATCTGGCTGGATACCGGATGATGCCCTCAGCCCACTGTTCTACTCACTCACCGTCACATTGTTGTCAAATGTGAATAAGGAGGTGTAGTGCATGTTCACATAGTACAAGGGGTTGTGCCGCCCAAACCGCGTCGTAGTGAAATTGCAGTAACTGTAGTATTTGTAATCGATGTACGCCATTACCGGGCGCTCAGTCACCAAGTAGAGCCGCTGTGAAACAACATCTTAGAATAGGTATACATGTTGTTAGATAAATCTATATCAGGGCGTCTCAAAACTCAACGATGACCTGGTACCGGGCTAGAGGCCAAGTAATAACAGTTCTAGAACAAATAAGAATAATCCAGGACCTTTTCACTGTAAATGTCTTTTTATATATCTGCCAATGAAATCATCGCGAAACTAATAGGAATGATGACACCATAAAACAATAACTACAAGTTGCGACTGAAGTATAAAAAAAACTGACCAAGTGCGAGTCGGACTTGCGCACCGAGGGTTACGTACAAATTTATATGTATCTATGAACATCCAGTCTTAGCAGACCCCTGCTCCTAAGCAAAATGTGCGCAGTGTGGGAACATAGTAGATTGGTTACTGATATAGACAGACAGACAAAAAAAAATATATACTTTTCGCAATTTTTCCTTTATCTGTGCTGTAAGACCTTGCTTTGTACCAAATTTCAAGATTCTGAGTTCACGGGAAGTACCCTGTAGGTTTTGATTCCCTTGCGAGTGTCGAAAATTTGCGGCATAAATGGGTATCTTTTGATTGCGTTGGCTTAGAAATTTGATTTTTTCACAGCTCCAAGAAACAGTAGACTTGAGTGTTTTATATAAATTCCAGCTTTGTTCCTCCACGCGTTCCTGAGAGAAAGGGTCTTGACAGACGGACGGACGGACAACAAAGTGATCCTATAAGGGTTCCGTTTTTTCCTTTTAAGGTACGGAACCCTAAAAATTAAGTTAATTTTCAAGTACACACACACACACACAGGTATAAAATTTTGACACGTCATAAAAAGTACGTCAGTTGGTTGATTTCTTGATACCTATTGAGAAATTAAGTTACATCCTAGCAAACGATTGTGTTCCCTCGACCGCAGTAAAGGAACTAAAGGCCACAACAAACCGGGAGCGCGGGGCGCCGACGGAGAGTGCCCAGCGCGGTCAATGACACTGAATCAAATAAGGTGACCAGCGCTGCCGAAGTGTGTCACCGTATATTTGATTCAGTGTTATAGAGCGCGCTAGGCACGCTCCGTCTGCGCCCCGAGCTCCCGGTTTGTGTTGGCGTTAAATATCACCTGGTCTTCAACTGGCAACTTGGTACAGGCGCACAGGATAACAAATAAAATACAAAATAACACTGTCCGCTCCATCTCGCCTGTGAGTCACAATCAAAATAAGGGTAAATTGAAATATACAGTATTAGTTTTGATTATAAAATTACGATTCGTATCTAATACAAAGAAATTACCCAAGAGCATTATTATTTTAAATTACCTACCTACCTAAATTATGTTATCAGTGATTGATCAGCAATCTTTTTTTGCATATTAGTCGATGTACAGCCGAAGGCATGAAAAAAACCGACCAAGTGCGAGTTGGACTCGCGCACCGAGGGTTCCGTACAAATTTATCAAAAATCGGGGCAAAAGTACTATTTTCGTATTTTCCATACAAAGGAAAATGATTCATACTAAAAACCTCATCTTTCACACTAAAATTTCCAGACTTGAAACGCTTGAACCACTTTTGTGCTACTCTTATTGTGTCATTAGGTCCATAAACCGCACAAATTTTATTCGCAACGTTCGTCGCATTTTTACCTTTTTTTTTAAACTTTAAAATGTACCGAATTTCTTCGTCACATAAGTTCATTTTGCTTACTTGAAAAACAATTGAAAAATGGCGGGAACTAGTTTTTATTTTTTATTTATTGCATCTTCAGAATGTCAACATTTTAATGGTATTAAAACCAGCCAGTTACATTCAGCACAGCCAAAGATGTTTGATTTCTAATAATACATTAAAAATACGAAAATAAGAATAAGAAATCTTTATTTCGCATAAGTAACGGTACATGTTAAAAAGAAAAATAAAAACAATAATTGAAAATAGAGATAAGCTACATATACGAAAAAAGAGTCCACTCAGCACTCGTCGGGTCACTAAAGGTGGCTCGACGCTGATATTATGTGGATCCTGGTTAGCATCCGATACAGAGCCGCACGGCACACATACTCCCACAAACTCTCCCAATATGATTATAAATATAAGTAAATATTCTGTCTCTCTTTATTTAACACAAATTCATAGATTTCACAAACATACATAAGTTACATAACACAAATTGCTCACACAGCACCCCACACAAAATTATTGTAGCCTGGCGAAAATGTGACTCAAACCGCAACACGGTAACTCCAACCAGCAACAGGGCACTCTCCACCCTCAGGTACAAGAAACTACACATCATAATCTTATGATGGTTACACAAAGGCGCTATGTTGAATTAAATACTTTTGCCCCGACCTATTATGTATCCATCCAGTCTTAGCAGACCCCTGCTCCTAAGCAAAATGTGCGCAGTGTCGGATCATTGTAGATTGGTTATTGACATAGACAGACAAAAGAAATTATGCTTTTCGCAATTTTTCCTTTATCTGTGCTTTGGGACGGTTCTGCCAAGTATCAGTTGGCGGCGTTGGATTCGGTGGAGCATTGAGCCCGAAGACTCATAGTCATAGGTGATAGTCCGTCAATTTGTGGTAGGCTACAGAGCCTCGAACACCGTCGTCGAGTTGCTTGCCTGTCTGTTTTTTATCGGATACATTTTGGTGAGTGTGCGCAGGAATTACATAATTTAATTCCTCCATCTCCATTTCACCAACGGACATCCAGGCGGGGGGAGCGTCTTCATCCTTATGTGGTTAGTATTCCAGTGGCCCGTACGAAGCGCTTCGCGTCATCCTTCCTAATGCGAACTGCTAAGGAATGGAATTCGCTCCCGTCGTCTGTATTTCCAGATAAATACAACCTAGGTCTCTTAAAGGCTAGAGTGAATAGGCTGTTACTGAACCAGTGAGGTACATCCTTGGCCTCATCTTCACTTTTCATCAGGTGAGATAGTGGTCAATCAATCGATCAATCAATCTTCGTACCAAATTTCAAGATTCTGAGTTCACGGGAAGTACCCTGTAGGTTTTGATTCCCTTGCGAGTGTCGAAAATTTGCGGCATAAATGGCTGTATCTTTTAATTGCGTTGGCTTAGAAGTTTGATTTTTTCACAGCTCCAAGGGACAGTAAACCTGAGTATTTGATATAAATTTCAGCTTGATACCTCTACGCGTTTCTGAGAAAAAAGGTCTTGACAGACGGACGGACGGACGGACGGACGACAAAGTGATCCTATAAGGGTTCCGCTTTTTGCTTTCGAGGTGCGGGACCCTAAAAATGTAATACCTAATTGATTAGTCTATCACAAAATTTAGGTATGTGTTCTGCAAAACTGTTTTCACCAAAGACGTGTTTTCACGGTTTGTCTAGCTAGAGTAGGTAGTTTCCCAAACTTTTTTTTCTCATAGACCAGTTTCAAAATTTAGCTGGTTCCGGTGGACACTTTGCAGCTACATTTGTAGCATATTCCCAAAACTCGACAAAAATGTGAAGATTGGATCTAAATCTAAATCCTGTCGAGTCTCCCGTGGACCACTTTGGGAATTACCGGTCTAGAGGATATTACCTAGTCTCTATAAAAACATGATAAATTACATTACATTACATTTCGTCGGGGATACTGCAATACCGCGTAACTAACACTGGTAAATAGTGCGTATCTACACAACACCCAACTTTACAGGAGAAGCTTAAAACTTGTATCTTTATTATCTTTATTCGTTGGCGGGAAATCTTAAAATGGCTACATTTGTTAGATACGCGGTATTAACCAATGCCAGTTACGCGGATTTTCCCTATGGGTGTTGTGCAGATACGCAGTATTTACCAGTGCTAGTTACGCGGTAGTGCACTATCCCCGACGATTTACCTACTGTTATATTATATCTTACCTAAATATTGTATGTTATGAATCCATCGCCTCATAGCTATATGGAAACTACACCGTATCCAATAAGTTCGAATACACTTTTTCTAACATTGGCTTGAAAAATATAGACAACTTTCATACAGTTTTGTCATTATAATTCGAAGTTTATATTGTCATGAACATATAAGAATATTTTTAAAATATTTAGCTAACGTCGATCACGTTTAATCCATGATGAAGCAGTTCCGGGAACCTATTATCTCAAAATTTCGTAAAGGCGATAGCCCCAGTGCAATTTTTGCAGCATTGAAATTTTTTGGAGTTAAGCGTAACCTGGTTTATACTAGGTACAATTAGAAGATACAAGGAGACCTCCGCTTTAGAAGGCCGCAAGAGATCAGTACGCTTAGTATAAGTTTTACTTCACCGAAATACTTCTCGATCGCGTTTACGTAAAAATTTCAATTCTATGGAAACATGGACGCGCGCGCGCGGAGGCGCTGTCCATGTTTCCCTAGTGATTGATTTTTAAGCATACTGGTCGCCCGCGTTCAGCAAGAACGGATAGGGTCGTGGAAAACGTGAGAGAGCGTCTTTGCCGGAAAAAACACCGATCCATCCGAAAATTAGCAGCAGACTAAAAGGTTTCAAGAGGATCAGTACACAACATCTTGAGAGCAGACCTTGGGTGTCACGCTTACAAGAAAAGAAAAGTACACGGCATTTCCGAAGCTACAAAAAAAAAGAGTAGATAGATCAAACAGTATACTTTGCTGGCACGCGGGGGATGAATTCGTTTTTTCGGAAATGATCGTTTGTGGGCAGCAAACATACAGGATATTCCAGATAGCCAGAGGAATGTGCCAAGATTCCAAAGTGCACCATCAGTGATGGTTTGGGGAGCAGTTTGCAAGCGGGGTAAACTTCCTTTGGTATTTATTGACAGAGGAGTAAAAATCAATGCGGAGTACTATAAAACAGAAGTTTTGGAAAAAATGTTGCTCCAAATTTAAAAATGATGTTTGGGAACGACTACTATTGTGATGTGGATGCGTGCTATGGATAGTCCCTACTATGGTATAGTAACTGGAGCTAAGCGATGTATCAACACATCGCTTAGCTCGAACTACGCATCTTCCTCACAGCTATCTCGTGGCTGTGCATCTTAAAACTTCTTAACAGCTTAACATTAGTGGAAACGATCAATAAGTTTCGTAGCGTAACTTTCACATCCTCGCGGCATCAATGGCAATGGCACCCAAATTGTCAAGCATCTGGTGCCAAGGCAATTGGTGTCAAGTGTTCAACTATAATAATAAATAATAATAGCCTTTATTTAACAATCTATCTTACAATATAGATACAAAAATCTTGTTTAAAGTTAACATCAAAAATTTCGAAAATCGTTTTTTTTTCATAAAACTGTTCTAAATGACATTAAGAAGTTTTATGAAAAAAAAAAACTATTTTCGAAATTTTTGATGTTATGTTCATCTGGCTTTTACACCGCGAATTTGACCGTTAACTCAAACCTTAAACAATAGTTATTTATGATACAAGTGCGGAAAATAGGCTATTCCCAACGAATGGCGGAGATCTAAACAAACGAGCGAAGCGAGTTTTGTTTAGCCGACATGAGTTGGGAATTTCCTACTTTCGACACGTATATCATACAACATTTTACAATACATTAAGCGAGGAAAAAAATTGGGGCTAAGAGCGCGCGCAGACAGAGAGCGGTCTGGAGTACCGAGTTCCGCGTTCAGAGTTCTGTGTTTTCATCGCTCGAGAGTTCCAGTCGCCTGCTGTGTGCGTTATCGTAAGAGACTCAGTACATTCGAAAGAACGCAGAACTCTGAACTCGGAACTCCAGACCGCTCTCTGTCTGCGCGCGCTCATAAACATTTTCGGAAAAAGATGTTGCGTTCTTATTTACCTTTCATTGAAGGAAAGTCTCGTAGATGTTTACATAATTTCAGCATCAGTTTAGTCAGCAGGAGGCTGTCACATTTAATTTTGTGCTTGGTCTAGGACGTCAGGCGGCGTTAAGTCCTATGTAAATTCATCACTTGAACTCTCCGTTTTAATTTACTAAACTTAAATTAATTCTCCGGACTGAATTCATGAACATTACTGTGGCGGGTTTTCATGACAGGCGCGAACGAAAAACCATGATTGGGTTGTGTTACGCCATGCGCGCGCACTGAAAGCTCATTGGTTGACAGGCGCGAACGGGTAACCATGATTGGTTCGTGTAACGCCATGCGCGCGCACTGAAAGCTCATAGGTTGACAGGCGCAAACGGGTAACCATGATTGGTTCGTGTTACGACATGCGCGCTCACTGAAAGCTCATTGGTTGAATTTCGATTGCGCGCGCATGATATCGTACGGTCCGAAATGGACTCAAGGAGTTATTTTAGTACTAAATTTATTACTTCAAAACTTTTGACGAAATTAAAATTTGTGTTTTTTAATATTAAAACAATCTGTTTTATTATTTTATAAGTAAATATTCATTTGATTGCATCAAACATTTTCGTATTTGTGCAAAGCTGAATTATGAAGACACAACTCTCTAGTCTTATTTTTAAACACTAGTTTGGACACAACTTTTTGAGATTTGGCAATTTAAAAAGTTACTTTTCCGCACACGTGTGGAAAGTAAAATCCATACATTTTTTTTTCACACTTGCGAAAGTGTGCTGGGATGACTAAGTTTCTATAGATATTTTGACTCGCGTCAAGAGGCACTTTCCGAGCATATGCATTGTAAAGTACTTTAAGGTACGTTATGCAGCAATTGTAAAGCAATTTGCTCTGATATTGGTGAGGGTGGAACTAAAGTCGACCAGCTAAAGGTATTACACTTGGCTAAATTTAGTCATCCTAATTAGAAAATGCTAAATCATTCAGCTTGTCAGAGGCCATTAGAGGCTTCTAATTAGGATACTTTTTAGGATCATTACTAGCTAAACGCGATTACACTCTACTAAATTAGGTTTCTAAATCATTTAGAATCCTAAATTTAGCCAAGTGTAATAATAAGGCCTTAAACAAACAGTGCTGTTGTGGCACATTACTATTTAAGAAATGTAAAAAAGCGTGTTAAAAACAGACAACACATGAAATGTCATTTTAGTCTTTGGGATTAATAAAATAAATAAATAAATAAATAAATATTAGGGGACAATCTTACACCAATCGACCTAGTCCCAAACTAAGCAAAGCTTGTACCTACTATGGGTACTAGTCGACGATATTTTGCAGACACATGAAACAACCAAATAGACCAGTTTATCACATATCCAATTAAGTAATACTGTGGCTCCAGTGAAAAAGGGGTTAAGTCTGCAGAAATTAAACAGCTATTTTCTATTTTATGTGTAAAGGGGGCTAAGTCGAAACTGCTCGTAAATATGTTGCCCGCGACTCCGTCTGCGAAGAATTCGTTTATCGCTATCCCGCAGGAACTATGCAGTTTTCCGAGATAAAAAGTATCCTATATGTTAATCCGGATTATAAACTATCTGTGTGTTAAATTTCATCAAAATCCGTCAAACCGTTTTAGCGTGAAAGAGTAACAAACATCCATCCATCCATCCATAGGTACAGTGGGCTGCAAAAGTGCATGGACAAAGCAAAACAAAAATCCTATGAAGGTAAAATGAGTGCCAGTAGCTACCATATAAGCCGTACTAGTTCAACCGGATCTTACTAGATGGCGTTGTAATTATCATTCAATGAAAAAAAACGTTCGCTCGGAATCTTCTTTCTTCTTCACAATTAATATTAATTTATAAGTATTGTAATAATTCGTCATGTCAATGTTTAACAATTATTTTGCTTTTTGTAGTTTTTCGGAATCTGTATAACATTGATACAGACACGCAGAACATTCCCAAGTATGAAATCTAACAAAAACATTTTTCTTAACCTCAAGCCGGGGGGGATCGAACCCTATTCACTCTGGCCAGCCAATGCATCCGTTAGCATCTTCGCCCGCTCTCTTAGCCACTCGGCTATGGAGACATTATAATAACTGGTGAAACTAATAATCTTATATTTTACTTAATCTTTGCATCCTTGTCTAGTTAATGCGTATAGATTAGATACAGATAGATAGATTATGTTTGTTGCCGATTGTTGGACTACCGTAATTTAACTTCAGAGATTTATTGAAGACTGCTGTATTTATGCGCTACTTAAGGTTGAATGTTGAATAATATACTTGGATATGCTTACACGCCTCGTTTGCTAAACTGAGGGTAATTTTTATAATGACTTCACAAATCGTTAGATTTCTTGTCAATCACCTTGTGTGAGTATCCAAATTATCAAGTTCTCGAAAATATTTTACTATGATTCGATTAACAACGTTTTTGAAAGCAAAAATTATTGTTCTCTGGGAACAAGAAAACTTATAAAGAAAATAGCTCGAGATATGGGCATAACGGTAAGATTTTACATATATTAATATTTCTTAGTGCAATGTTGCTTACAAATTGCACTATTCATGATCTAATGTTAAGTATTTATTATTTTGTTTTTTTTTTACAGAGAAACACAGTCAACTTTGCCATTCGACATTTAAATTTCGATTGGGAAAACGAAATCGTTATATTTACCGACGGAAAGTGTCGGATAAGAATGGACGTAAAATTTTGTAAAGTCAAAAAATAATTTGGACACTGAGGTAAACAGAACATGGGAACTGATGCGAAATAGTGATATTATGTTTCAATATATTATGGTTTCGAGCATGAAAACTCGACTTCAAGAAGTGATAGATAGTGTAACGGCTATCCTCTCCGTTACTAAGAGACAAATTGACTTTGTAACTTAAATTGTTAATATTTCCCGATATCATTATTTTGTTATTAATCTGTTATGAACGAACCTTTATTATTTATTAATAATCCAGTTACCAATGTTTACTTATTGTTATTCTTATAGTGAATGATTCACCATCTGATCTCACATAGGTATTGTTTTTGAAGTTGTGTTAGAAGGGTTATTAGAAATTGAGATAAAAGAGAAAGATATAAATTGCTAAATATATGCATGTTGGTTATTTTTCAGTTAGAAGCACAATTAATAATGTTACAATTAATGTTAAGTAAACTGTTATTTGACATTTAGTGCAGACCGGGTTAATATCTAGCCATTATGTTAGTAGTTATAAGTGTATAAAATTGAATGAAATTTAGTTTTCAGTTCTTTATGAGTACTTATTTGTTCCCTATTTTTTAAGTGTAAATTGTTTTTTTTTGCTATTTTTGAAACACAACACACTATGTTTTGACATAAATTATCGCCAAGTAAGTGTTCAATACTTCATACTGAACATAAATTACATAATTAATATTATGCATTCATTAATTATATGTTAACCCGGTCTCCAATTTAAAGATCTAGTTGCTAATAATATTATTTCTTTTTATTGTGGTGATGCTTCAATCTTCTTTCCAATAAATTTTGGAAACGAATACTTAAGCTAAGAATACCTCAATAATTTTTTAGATGGCTATAGGGAATGAGCACATAGACGGTGCTGCCAACTGGTGCCATAAATTTTGACTTGATAAGTTTCTTTTACTGTTCGCATAGTGTCTCTTCTGTCGCACAAGTGCTGCCGCCTATAGTTTCTGCACGTTCCCTTACATCGGTGAAAACGAAATAATATTAATGATTGAGAAATTGCTCTTTCATGTTTTAAATAAAATGTTTGATATCAAAAGGTTGTATTATTTTATTTTCTGATCAAAGATATTTTTTAATTAAACAGATAATTAAATACATATTTAAAAAAAAAACAATAAATAAAAAACAAAAATAACACTCTGATCTGGGATTCGAACCATAAACCAACTCCATATACCAGTACTTGACTCATGCGTATAACCATTAAGCCACAGCTGCTAATAGAAGATCATTCGAAATAGCAGTTTAGTTTGGTATATAAACTAGATGCAGAAAACGGCCACTACGCTGCATCAATTCACAACGCCATCTAGTTAATTCTCATCGAAACATGAACACAAACGATCAAACACTGCTCATGCGATTATCGCCCCGAGATGTCCATGCACTTTTGCAGCCCACTGTACTTACGGGTATGTATTACAATACCGAAGTACGAAAGACCGAATGTATTAAAACATCGAATGGGTCAAAAGACCAACACGATATTTTTCTGAAACCGTAAACTTTTCAGAATTTATTAAAACAGCATCATTCAGAACCCATTAGGTTAGGTTAGGTTTGTTTTATAACAATCTTAAAAAGTTAACAGTTACAGAAAAAAATCGTGTTGGTCTTTTGACCCATTCGATGTTTTAATACATTCGGTCTTTCGTAGTTCGGTATTGTAATACATACCCATACTTACAAACTTTCGCGTTTATAATATTAGTAGGATTTATACTGTGGCTCCAGTGAAAAAGGGGTTAAGTCTGGAGAAGTTGAACAGCTGGTTTCGACTTAGCCCCCTTTACACATAAAATAGAAAATAGCTGTTTAATTTCTGCAAACTTAACCCCTTTTTCACTGGAGCCACAGTATTAATTGGATATGTGATAAACTGGTCTATTTGGTTGTTTCATGTGTCTGCAAAATATAATAATGAATGTTAAATTAATCATCATCATCATCCCAGCCTATATACGCCCAACTGCAGGGCAGAGGCCTCCTCTCAGAATGATAGGGCTTGGGCTATTTCCCACGCGGGCCCAGTGGACTTTGGTCCCCAGGCATAACATCCCTGGAGAGAGATCCACCCCCAAAAATACAGTACACAAATTAAGCTACTTACTCCAATGGTGTATGTGAAGTTCCCAATCTGCACTGGGTTAAATTAATAATATTAATGAAATATAAATTAAATAGGTACAGTAAAGTCTGGTTACTTTGGCCCTGAAGGGTAACTTTGACCATTGGGATTAACTCTGTCCAGATTTTATTACTGCATCAAAATTAGGGCAAATTGCCGTATGGTTTGTTTTAGCTAACTGCTCACGTTCTTATGTTTTTTACTAGACTCCTCTTTATTTAGTTTTATATGGGCCAAAGTTACCCTTTATTGGATCAAAGTACCCCGACTTTACGGTAGTTAATAATTTTTGTACAATTATTTATTGATCTCAGTTAATTTGTTTTTCTTGTCAATGATAGGTCCTTTTGCTTTTTGCTGTAGTTCTTCTGACATTCTCTGTTAGGGTTTGTCATCTGCTTTTTCTGCCACAAGTCCTTTTTGTGCGTAGCGTCCAGCAACTTACTGCTTATCTGATCAAGCCCCGTGATATCCTTAAACAGCTCTTCCGTAGACTTCACGGGAACCTCTCTCTTTTTAAAGAACTGGAAATCAAAAAGACCTAAAGTCACATTTGCAAAATATTTTAAGTTTAAATAGGTATAAAAAGTTAGTCATTAAGGTTTCTAAGAAAACATTCTCCTCCTACTTTTGGCTTGCCAAAAGCTTGCAAAGAAACATTTCTAAAGAGAACACACTTTCTTAAAGATATAAACTTATTTAATGGATCTCTAGGTATGATGGTTAAAGGAACTTCTTTTTTTAAGTTGATAAATAAAAACTAAAGTTAACTTACATTGGTTACAAATTGGCAGTCTCTGAAAAGCTTTACCAATGCATTAGGATGGTTTGTCTTTACTGAGTGAGACCATCCCAAAAAATATGGTATGTAGTCTGATCCATAACAACTGCTATTATGCCAAATAACTGTTTTTTGTGCATAGATTACCATGAACTAATTTCATCTTTTTATACCACTTATCCATCCGTTCAGTAATAAGCTGATACATATCTCTGCAATACCCAGATGGAATAATTGATATACTTGGTGCAGTTTCTTGATATTCTCCAATAAATTATGTTACAATTACATTTTTCATTGCATTTCTAACTGTTGGAATGTAGCCCGTGTATTTCAAATGCAGCAGATTGGTATATTCTCTCTGAACACGCTTGAAAATAGCATTATTTCTATCAACATCATTGCTTAGCTTATAAACCTTAACAGCATATCCATACCATTGATTCAGACGAACCTTCATATCATATGCAGCATAAATAACTACAGAGTTACTGCCTTTACTTACAACATTATGGTATGGCCCATACCATAATGTTGTACATTATACATATATACGTACATATTTTTGCTAAAAACAGTTTTTTAACACAACAGTTGTAGGATAGTCAAATTTATAATGAGAAGGATCTCTGTTACTTCTTTTATCATGATCAATTTTGTCGTAGTCATAGTCTTTTGTAACTGTCAGCCTCTGAGACGTGGGATATTTTGGTTTAGAGCTGTGTTCATTTTTAACAACAGACCCATATTGTTCCCAATACTTCTGTTCCACTATCAAACTCCCTTCCCATTCTGATGCAGGTGTGATGCTATATGCAATATCTGCATTGCATTCCAATGGACTTTCTTCAGCATTCTCAATATTTTCTGTGTTGTTATCGTGTTGTGCAACATGCACAATATCGGTGTTGATCCCATCACTAGTTTCCAAGAAATTTTCATTTGAAATTACTTCAGGAGATTTATTCTCAACCCATACAAAGTCATCTAACTGCAAACAAGTCGAGATTTCTTCCGATAGTTCGTCGGAATCATTTTCTTGGTCTAATATTACTAGTGATTTTTCCTTCAGTGCCTGCGACATAATGACTTTAAACTTATTTAATATCACAGAAGTTTTCGAGAAGAAAACAGGGGATTACGAAATGCTGTTTTGATCAATTTTACGCGCCTATTAACGGTCTGAGGTGCAGTTGTCCCGCTCTCGCTGTACTGACACGGAGGGGTTCGGGCGAGACAGCGACATTTCATTAAAATACCTATTTCTCAAAATTCTCCCAGCCATCGTACCCTCTTAAGAACGCAGGCTTTTTCGCCTCCATGCATAATGCATAAAGGAAGCAGGAAACAGCAAAGCTTGTCTAATTAACCAATTCAATATCAAAATTCAAAAATCATTGTCATCGCCTTTTGGAAATTAGTCCGCATTATGCCCTTTCTGTAATAAAATTTTGCCTTTTTGTCCCAAAATTGACTTATGTGCTTCGTTGCTGCCCTCTTTGGAAACATCAAAATCTTTTAACACAAATAGACATTTTAATCAAAATTAATTTAGAAAGCATTCTTAATATACAGCTAAACGAGCAGTCCTGGACCCAAGGATCCCTTCCCATTCGATACGGTGGCCTAGGGATTCGCAAAATTTCTAGTGTTGCTTTACCGGCTTTTTTGTCGTCAGCCCATAGCTCGTCTAGTCTCATAGGTAAGATCCTACCTACATACTATGAGACTTCGGGCTTGGTGGACGCAAAAAGTGCCTGGCGAATTGCTTGCCCTGGCCAAAATTTTCCCGATAATCCAAATTTTCAAAGGTGCTGGGACGACATAATTTGCAAATTAACCGCTGACTCCCTTCTTGACCAGTGTTGTACTGCAGAACGAGCCAGACTTCTAGCAGTAAGAACAAAAGAGGCTGGTTTCTGGCTCCACGCACACCCATCTGCAACCACTGGCACTTTTCTTGACCCCAATACTCTCCGTTTCGCAGTTTGTTTACGTCTTTGGGTCCCGGTCTGCGCTCCACATCGTTGCCCCTGCGGAAGCGATGTAGACCGGCTTGGGCACCACGGACTCTCCTGCCAGAAGAGCGCGGGCCGCTTCGCGAGACATGCTGCCCTTAACGACATTATTCGTTGGTCTCTTGCGTCGGCTAACGTGCCGGCTCTCCTGGAGCCGTCAGGTATTTCAAGAGACGACGGCAAGAGACCAGACGGTATGTCGTTGATCCCGTGGAGTATGGGAAGGGTTCTGGTGTGGGATGCAACCTGTGTAGACACACTAGCCCCTTCTCATATCCACCGGACCTCCACAAGGGCAGCAGTCGCAGCAGAGGCGGCCGAAACCGCTAAAATTGGCAAGTATAGTGGTCTCGGCGCCGAATATAATTTCATCCCTTTCGGTGTCGAGACCCTTGGTCCGTGGGGCCCAGGAGCACTAAGCCTCTTCAAAGAGATTTAGAAGAGGCTTATAGATGCTACCGGTGACCGAAGAGCTGGCAGCTACCTCGCTCAAAGAATTAGCCTAGCGATTCAACGAGGAAATGCTGCCAGCATCTTCGGCACAATGCCGCAGGGGCCTTTTTTAGATATAGTTTAGTTTTTAATTTAGTTTGTAATAGTATTATTTTTGTTTGTTTAGATCTAGTTTAGTTTTTAATTTAGTTTGTAATATTTAGTTTATAGTTAAGTTTTATTCTTTGTTATTTTTTCTTTCTTAGGACTTATTTGGTTAATTGTTTATTATTTATTGGTATAAATTAATTAAAACAATTAACCAAATAAGTCCTTAACCATTTTTAATGGCAGTTCCTACATCAGAATAAAAACAATAAGGCTGATTGTTGCATTGACTGATAAAGATGAATGATAAAGCAACACACCAGGTATTTAAAGCTAAATAAATTTTTAATTACATTTTTGTCCAGTAGTGATTTATATGTTTTAGAAGACCTATTTAACATTATGTATCATTTGAAACGGGTATTTCTGCTTGCCATACTAGCAATGTCACTCTTCCGATTGGGGTTAGTCTGGTGCTGATCTTGCCACAAATTCTTGGCATGTATTACTTCTAGGACCTTGTTGCTTATATTGTCAAGACCCGTTATATCTTTGAAGAGCTCCTCTGTTGATTTAACAGGAACATCTCTGCTTTCAAAAAACTGGAAAAGATAGAAATATGTGAACGTAAGAAACACAATTGCCAGTAGCTGGTAAGAAAGTTACAAGTTATTTTATTAGATATTTTTTTTGAATAATTTTATTTACATAACAAAGTTTACATTAGAGATTTAATGGAGATTGGTATTTTGGAACTAGAATCACAGAACAGGAATACACAATTAAAATGAAACCAGTAATTTGAATTGAATACTGAGAATGTAAATGGAATGGAGGCTCAAAATGGTTAATACAGTCTAAAGAATAAATATGTAGGTATAGTCATTGCTCCAAAATATGTAAACATCAACCTTATGGTTAATGACATAGAGTTGTACATACAGTTGTGGCCATATAATTAAGAACGATTATTTATTGAGATGATTTTTTCAAAGTAACAAGTATAACTAATTGCCCGTATTTTTTTTATTTCTCTCGGTATTGCAAAACTTTTCCGTACTACCGGTACATTCATTTATGCAACATTGTTGGCTAAAAAATTAATAGAGAAACTTTATACATTCGATCTGAACCTAGTATTAGTACTTACTGGCTGGTCACGTAATTAAGAACGCTGAATAGTTTATTATTTTTTCAAATTTAAATAGAGAACACTGTGTGGCTCTGTGGTTGTAGATTATTATTCGTATAATTTTGGCGCCATTTCGTGCTGTTGAAGTCTTAAAAGTGATTACTTCGTATAAAAACAATGGGGAAAAATAATAGTTGTGATAAATCTACAAGAGAAGTAATAATAAAACTTCGCGAGAAGAATTGGTTGTATAAAAAGATAGCCGACCATCTGCAATGTTCAAAAACAATGGTTTTCCATGCCGTAAAGCATTTTTCCACGTATCAAACTACTTCAAACGTTCCGCGTGGACCTAGACAGAGAAAGTCATCTCGTCGAGATGATCGAAATATCGTTCGTTTGGCAAAACAAAATCCTTTTAAAGGGTCTAATGAGTTGAGAAAAGAATATTTTGGCGAAAACAACCCTTCAGCAATCTCTGCACGCACTATTCGAAGGCGTTTGGTAGAAAATAAGTTGAACGGAAGGATAGCAAGAAAGGTGCCTATGTTGAAACGATGTCATAGGCAAGCCCGACTTGCATTTGCAAGAAGGTATGAAAACTGGACAGTCAGACAGTGGAAAAACGTTCTTTTTTCTGACGAGACAAAAATAAATAGGGTATGTTCTGATGGAAAACGATATGTACGACGCCCTCCGAATAAAGCATTCGACCCAAAGTACACAAAAGTGACATTAAAGCATGGCGGGGGAAATGTGAAAATTTGGGGGTGCTTTTCTGGACATGGCGTTGGACCTGTTAGGCTGATAGAAGGAAACATGGATCAATTCCAATACAAAAATATACTGCAAGAAACAATGTTACCATATGCCGAAGACGTGCTTCCGGTTATTTGGACATTCCAGCACGACAATGATCCAAAGCATACTGCACGCACCGTTAAGGAATTCCTCACATCACAATCAGTTTCAGTCTTAGATTGGCCAGCCAACAGCCCAGATCTTAACCCAATAGATCATCTTTGGTGCGAAGTCAAGAAAAAGGTTTCAAATCGACAGTGTGGCAATTTGAGAGAGCTGTACGACGTTTTCTTAGAAGAATGGAACTCTATTTCTCTTGCGAAATGTCAAAAATTGATAGATTCAATGCCTCGCCGGTGTAAAGCCATAATTAAAAGCCGTGGACATGCTACTAACTATTAATTTTAGTTCAAATGTATTAAATTGGTTTTTTTTCTATACCAACTTCACATTAATATGATTTATTTAATCTAAGTTTCATATAAAACAACTCTCGAGCAGTTTAATAAATCGTTCTTAATTATTTGTCCAGCTTCATTACTATTTGAATTTATTAGTATAGAGAACAAATAAAATTTGTAAAAAAAAATGTTAGCAATTATACACTATTATTATTAATCCTGTTTGCTCTATCCATGTGGCTATTTTATAACATAACTTGTTACTTCTAAGAAGGAACACAACTAGACATATGACATGATTTAGATAAAAAAAAATCGGAAACTTCAAATCGTTCTTAATTGTATGACCACCACTGTATATTTTTGGCACCTTGTTAACGTATATAAATTTTTGTACTTGACCATACACAAATTGTAAAATAAACAAATAGATGGGAATGCTGAGCATGAGACGATTCCTAGGGCTACAAGTGAATTCTTTATAACAAGGGGTGCATGTTCAAAACCGTAAGTCAAAATAATTGACGGTGGAAAAAGAAAACTATTGAAAAACATTTAAATTTAATAATCATATAAAGCATTAGATTGACTTATTACATTTGACCCTGCAGCCTATCCTCGTTTTGGCCTTGTTTGCCCACAGTTTGCTTTAATATCCAGTTCAATTTATAAATTAGTAAAGCAAATTTTTGAATTTTTATACAACTTACTTTAGTAACAAATTGACAGTCCCTCATAAGTTTTACTAAAGCTTTTGGGTGGTCTTTTAGCACAAAGTGCGACCATCCAATATAGTACAATTTGTTGAGCCAGTACAGCATGGTTTTAGTAGAAAGATTGCCATGCACAAGATACAATTTATTGTACCACGAGTCCATTTCCTTAACTATTAAATGGTATATCTCTTGAGAATGTTCAGATGGTATAGTAGTTATTGATGGAGCTGTTGCTTGGTCCATACCAATAAAGCTCATAACTATAATATTTTTTGTATAGTAAACAGGATGTGGAAAGTTGTTCCCGAAATGTTTTGTGCTTAAAGTGTATAAAAGGTCCACATCGCGCTGCACCATCATGCATACAGCTTTATTTTTGTCTTTGTCTTTACTAAGCTTGTAAATTTTGACTGCATTACCGTATGGGAAATATGTATGATATCTTCCATGGCAGTTAGCATGGATAACTACAGATTTAATCCCCTTGCCAATAACATTGTGGTATTCACCAACCAGCCTGTGTTGAATAAGCAATTCCAATAAAGAAGTGGTAGATTTGTCTAACTTGAAATAAGATGGTGGCCTTGCAACAGAGTTCCTAATTGAAATAATGTTATAGTCTTTCATCTTCTTCCTGGATACATTTTTTTCTTTTGGTTTATGTATTTTCCCTGGAACTGATTTAAAGTATGCACAATTTTCATCCATGTTTGTATCTATATCTAATGCAGTCTCTAAACTTTTCGTAGCCTCTTCATGGTTATCAGACAGAGATTCTTCTGGTGAAGTAATGTTCTCGTATTTGGCAGCATATTGCTCAACATTTGCAACAGCACACTCTGTACTAAAACCGCTGTCATAGATGTCAATTTCTTCTACTATAAGTTGTGTGCTCTCTTCTACCATCTCCTCTATCCTTAGAGTGCTAGATAACTCATTTGATAACACATCAGGACCAGTTTCTTCCTTTGACACTGTGGTAGAAGCCTTTTTCATATTTTTGATGTATTTAACTTGTTGATTATTGTTCTTTATCACAGCGACTGATTACACTGGGTACGTTTATCCGGATGAAATCGACAACTTCTTTATAAAATAAAATATTATTAAATTTATTTTTCCTGTTCGACGACACTACTCAAACAAAAGTTTGTGTCAAACGTAGACTATAAGTCAGTAAGTAAAGTTAAAGTAACCAAAAGTAACCAATAGCTTTGTGTATTGCATCTCCGCCATTTGTAATATGATTGAAAGAGATAGGAGAGTTTCAATTTGAACAGTTGGCATTCTTTCCTATCTGTCATCTGATAGTACTTTTACGAAGCATGCTACGAGAAAACACTACAGCTAAGCTGACACACTATGAATATGTTATGGAAGAAAGAAATAATATTGTTTTATTTTTGTTTAAGTCTGCATCACAGGTCTGCCTTTGCACGAACGTTCATTCGTCCGAAATAATGATTAAGTAATGTAAAATAATAATAAAAATAATAAATATCACGGGACAATTCACACCAATTGACCTAGTCCCAAAGTAAGCTTAACAAAGCTTGTGTTGTGGGTACTAGGCAACGGATAAACATACTTAAATAGATAGATCCATACTTAAATACATATTAAACACCCAAGACCCGAGAACAAGCATTCGTATTTTTCATACAAATATCTGCCCCGACACGGGAATCGAACCCGGGACCTCAAGCTTCATAGTCAGGGTCTCTAACCACTAGGCCATCTGGTCATCTAAATAAATAAAATATATTTTATTTTTTTTATTATTAGAGAGAGAGAGAGAGATGTTTATTTACACATATTCGATACAAACACAGAAAAAAAAAATACATTTGACAGGAAATATACAAATAAATATCGAATAGTATAAATTGGGCCCCACTCAGCATAATGTTGAGGCAAGCCACAACGCTGTTTTTCAGTGGGACCCATATTATTAAGCCACAATTTACAAAAATATTAACTAAAAAAATATTTTCGCCAAACTGCTAAGCACCTAATAAATAATCACATCTAAATACTTAATAATTAAATATGAAATTAGAAATCAAAATGATAAACAATGTTACCACTGCGATAAAATACAACCCGCACAGTGGACTTTAAGGCCACCACAAATCGGGAGCGCGGGGTCCCGACGGAGCGTGCCTAGCCACAATATATAATAGTACTGACGTACAGAATGGAAACGGTCCGCCCCGCACCGATTCGAATTACCCCACCCCTCAAGGCGCAGATAGCCGGAAACAAAGAAAAATTGTACAGCTCGCGCGATAAGAGTTTGGCTTTGACCTTCGGGTGGAGGGGATTACCCGCACCCCCGTTGACACCCAATGCGCAATAGAGGTAACGCCACCAGAGTTGAGGCCACGCACACAACCACATCTCATCTCATGACAGCGGGATTTTGACGTTGTGTTGACGTTTAACGACAACACAACGTCACAATCCCCCTGTCATTACAAGAGATGTGGTTGTGTACGTGGCCTCAACTCTGGTGGCGTTACCTATAACGGTCAAAGCCAAACTCTTATCGCGCGAGCTGTAATATTATATGAACAAGAGTGGCAACTCTATGGTCAAATATGCATGTATGGAAGGTGCTGCCGCCCTACGGCAGCTCAAGAACTAATGTGACGTATCTATAGATATATACCTATCTATATTTATATGTTGGTAGTGATGTACAGCTATAGATACGCGTACCTATAGCAATGTACAGTCAAGGATTTTAATTGATAGGCTAATTGCCACTATTCGTATTTTAGCAGTCTAATTCAAATCAGCATATACGAAGTATAAGCGGCTAAACCCGATTTGCATTATACGGCTAAAATACGAACATTGACAAGTGGCCTATCAATTAAAGTCCTTGACCGTACAATTTGGTACGCCATGGCCATGGCCGATGAATGACAACTGACAAGTTTGACAAGTCAACCAAGATGGCCGCTAATTTAGTTCTTCGTCAAACACCTAACACCAAAGGTCGCTGCAATCGCATGAAAAGTGTGATATATGTAAGTGTGCCCCCCCGCGTGGGCGTAGTTTGTTTGTTTTCTATCAAAACACTATTATTATTTATTGTTCATTCATATTATGCCTTTGTGAGACTTAGATACAGAGGATTATAATTATAATAACAGTTGATTAGTGGAAAAGTCAATATGGTTGGAGGCCCAAAGGAACAAGATCCTAGCAATCCGCAATACAGTGCGTTAGCAAAGGAGTCGCTGCAAAAATACCTCGAGGGTACTGGTGATACTTTGCATGGAAAAGAAATTGAAGTGATTAAAGTCACAACACAAGTTGTTTCTGGAACGATGACTCATATTGATTTTAATGTACGCCCTACGAACGGGGACGTTTTCGCATGCCATGCAGAGATTTGGGAACAGGTGTGGCTAAATAAAAAAGAAATCAATGTAACCAGAATTGAATGACCAACAGTGGTGACATCCGCTTCTCACTGGCGACATGATAATTACATGAAATTATGGACCATAGTGATTATTGGCAAACCAGGGCACTTTATTTAACAACAACTAACAGGTAATTAGGGATTGTTGCTAACATTAACAGCATTTATGTATAAGAGTCAAGTACAATGTATAATAAAAATAATTAATAATATCCTCTGAAGTTACTTTGTTTTATCCCAATATATCTCGGACAAGTAAATAAAATATTCAATTGTTAAAATAGTTGCATTTTTATATTTTTCAATATTAAGTTTTACAGTTTTATACCTATATGATTAAACTAAATTAACACTTAATGCCAGGGGCGTAGCTACCGCCGTATCAGCCGTATCAATGATACGGAGCCCTGGGCTACAGAGGCCCCTAACATGACATGTGTAAGCAAAAATTAGTATTATATATTCTGTGCCACAATGTCACTTAATCTCGTGCTTCCCGGAAAAGCCCCCCCCCCAACTAATTTTGATACAGGGCCCCTCCAAGGCATGCTACGCCACTGTTAATGCTTCATTTAACCAAAAAACTCATAGGGAAAACTATCTATGAATCTTAGTGCAAAATTCCAAAATTGCTAAATAATTAACTGGAGACTTAACAGAGGCATCAGTACTCTTATAACTTACTGGATCATCTTTTGGATCAATAGGTTTTAGTTTTCCTAAAACTTCTAACAGTGCCTCATCAATCTCTGGTAAATCTGTGATAAATTTAAACAATTCTTCATTTGTTTTAATTTCACCTAATCCTTTGTCTTTGAAAATCTGAAAAAAATAACATTTGTTTAAAGTAAGAAATACTAGTTGAAAATTTAAAGCTGCAGAGCATAATAAATACTTACATTATTAACATTAAAACAATCTCTAATTAGTATTTTTAAAGCGTTTGGGTGATCTGCTGGGACTGAGTGGCCCAAGCTAATGAAATATGGCTGGCCATGCCACAGAATACTCCTATGGGACATATTGCCATGAACAACTTTGGCAATTTGATACATTCTTTTCATACTCTCAATAATGTGCCAATAATTTCTATTGGCAAACTCAGGTGGCACCTGAGTGATAGAAGTATTGTTCCCATAGCCAATAGAACCCATCATAACGATATTTCTCCAAGCACACACAGGCATGGGCACATTAATATGGCACCGAAACATTCTGTCCAAACTCCTAAATTCATTTTGTACCCGTTTGTACACTGCCTCTTTGTGAGTATTGTCATTTTTATATACTTTTACAGTGGCCTCCCAAGGCATTTGCATTGAAACACAAGTGCAGCAATGGCCGAACAGTACTATTGATCTTGTACCTGTACCAATAATGCCATGATAACGACCCATGAACCTTGTTTGCACTAGTCTACGAAGCAAAAACTTAGTTTCTTCATCAAATTGTTCCATAGGTGGGCGTTTATACCTCACCATTGTCTTGGCCCTCTTTTGTTGTTCCTTTTTACCATGGTTATTGTTCAACTTTTGTTTTGATTGTTTGCCCAAGTTAAAGTCATCCCAAATCTCATCTTCATCATATGAATCTTCTTCAGATTCAGGATACTCAGGGTCAGGAATTTCTGAATCATTTATTGTCAATTGGTCGTCTATTATTTCGCACTCATTCTCTCTTAAAAATTGCGCAATGTTTATATTGGTCATGTGGTCATCAACCTTGATTACCTCATATGTTGTTAATTCTTTTGATGTCATATTATTAAGCTTTATGTCTGTGCCATCCTCTTGTAGACTTTCAGATAATTCCTTCGATGCGACTGCGGAAGTGTTATTTTCTTCGTTTTTGTCACTCATTTTACAATTTACGTTTATCAGTGTTATTTTTTGAAAAGCAAGTTGGTACTTAAAATGTAGGCTCGCCTATTTAACTAATTAAAAGAAAAGTATTACACAATAAATTTGATGTAATTATGGATTTTTAATAATAATTGTCTTCCACACAGTAATGACTAAATCGTTTTGAACTGCGAAATTGCGAATATGCGTGCGATGTGTGTGCGTGTTTAACGACCGCTTTAGCCTAGTTGGTAGTGACCCTGCCTACGAAGCAAGAGGTCCTGGGTTCAAATCCCGGTAAGGGCATTTATTTGTGTGATGAGCACGAATATTTGTTCCTGAGTTATGGATGTTTTCTATGTATTTAAGTATTTATTTATCTATATAAGTATGTCTATCGTCATCTAGTACCCATAGTACAAGCTTTGCTTAGTTTGGGACTAGGTCGATTTGTGTGAGATTGTCCCCTAATATTATTTTTTTTTTTTTTTTTTGATGTAATGATAAGTACCTGGGCGACCGAGCTCTGCTCGGGCAGAAACTCGGTACCAAGCGTTTTCCCAGAGATAAGACCAAGCTAGATCAATTTTTCATCCCCGAAAACCCCCAAATACCAAATTTCATCGAAATCGTTGGAGCCGTTTCCGAGATCCTGATTATATATGTGCGGGGAGGGGGTTTCAAAGGGGGGATGAAAATTTCATTGATTTTGCCGTAGGATGCACCGTTTTCAAGATATTTGACAAAAACACCGGAGGGGGTGGGGGGGGGGGGGGGGTGAGTCACGTTAAACTATCGTCCGTAAACCGACTTTACAGACAACCGGCTTTTCCTGTTCTGTGCTCCCAATAGGGATCGTGCACATAGACGGTGCTGCCAACTGGTGCCATAAGGGTGCCATCAATTTGAATGTTTTACTTTGATAAGTTTGTTTTACTGTCCGCATAGTGTCTCTTCTGTCGCATTAGTGCTGCCGCCTATAGTTACTGCACGTTCCCTATAATACTTTTTCTCACAAAAAAGTAACTTTTTCTCACAAAAGAAGAAACTTGACGTTTTCTCATGAAAAATAAACTTAAAAAAAAAACTAAAAATCTTGAATAAAACGTGGAATCGAACCGAGGTCGGCTGGATCCGTGACCACCCGATTTCTAATGTGCCATTATGATCTGCTCGAAGCCGGCGAAATTTAGTATTCTAATGCAAACAAAAATAGCCGGAAAACACGAGAAAAGGCGATTTTCTGAAAATGAAACATAGCTAGATCAGTTTTTCATCCCCGAAAACCCCCACATACCAAATTTCATCGAAATCGTTGGAGCCGTTTCCGAGATCCTGATTATATATATATACATATATACAAGAATTGCTCGTTTAAAGGTATTAGATTAGATAGATAGATTAGATAGATAGATGATAGAGATAGAAACAGAAGCTGGCCCTATACTACGAAGCGCGAAATTCGAACTTCGTTTCATGCCGTTCCGCTCACGCTAATGGTATTTATTACGAGAGTGAGAGGGACCACACGATCCGAACTTCGAACTTCGAATTTCGTAGTAACCCCCCTGACGTTTTAAAGTAGTGTTGCTAGATTAGATTTTTTTCATGAATAGATTTTGTATCTCTTTCTGATTTATGTTCATGATGGAATAAGAGAGTAAGAGATCCGTCTGTCAAAATTCAATGAATGATTCACTCGTGATTCATAGGACACGCCCACTAAACTTTCAAAACAAAAACAGCTGAACGTTCATTTCATTGCCTAGTAAATAGTTGTGCAATCTATAGCCAATTCTAATTTTGCGTCCTTTTATTTAAGTTGTTCTGTGATATAGTTTAAACATTATGTCTAGTGCAGTGATACAAGAGACAACATCAGAACTCGTGAATGAAATAAGCGTGATTTCGGAAGAGTTAAGTAACTTGGATACGGGAATGTCGGTCAGCGGACATAGTTATCTTTCCGAAGATTCAGACGTATCTGGTGAGGAGTGCTGGGATTCCATAGACGATTATGATTACGAAAATCGCGCTGAGACTATTCGGCTTCCTCGGCAGGGCCATGAACTCAAACGGGGCAGACTGATCGAGAAACGCGGCAGCGCCCAAGAAAAAATAATTTCATCAAGACCCAAGGCGTTAGTCAAGTACGGAAAACAACACTTCTCTGCATCAGCAGACGATATTGATGAAAATGCTAAAACAATCATTAATGAATTTGTTGAAAAGCATCATTACTTTTCTTTTATTGACATGAACGCTATCATACTGTCTGGCGAAAGATCCGTACTGGTACATGTTACTGGTCGATTAGATGAAAGAACTGGCCTTAGAGAAGAATTTTTGGTTAAAGTGTACAGACATCAATAAGATTAATCGCATTTGGGCAGAAACTTAATTCACCTGGTTCGGATTTGACCTGAAAAGCGTTTTACCTGATTCGCACTTAGCCAGAACGCATTACGACAAAAACTCATCACTCCTAACACGCAGTTGACCATAAACGCAGTACACCATAAACTCAATTGGTCATATAAGAATTTGGCCAGAACGCATTACGACAGAAACTCATCACTCCTAAAACGCAGTTGACCATAAACGCTGTACACCATAAACTCAATTGGTCATATAAGAATTTAGCCAGAACGCATTACGACAGAAACAGAACTCGTCAGACCTTAGGTAGGTTAGGTTAGGTTAAAACTGTGACCCCTTAGAAGATAAACGGCTGACAGAACAGTAGGTTAGGTTAGGTTAGAACTGCGACCCCTTAGAAGATAAACGGCTGACAGAACAGTAGGTTAGGTTAGGTTAGAACTGCGACCCCTTAGAAGATAAACGGCTGACAGAACAGTAGGTTAGGTTAGGTTAGAACTGCGACCCCTTAGAAGATAAACGGCTGACAGAACAGTAGGTTAGGTTAGAGCTGCGACCCTGCGTCCTTTTACTTTTCTTTACAAGTGCGTTACAGGCAATGTGCGATTCTGGCCACATGAGAGCTGTCCAATTGCGATAATGGCCAGATGCGAGTCTGTCCTTTTACTTTTCTTTACAAGTGCGTTACAGGCAATGTGCGATTCTGGCCACATGAGAGCTGTCCAATTGCGATAATGGCCAGATGCGAGTCTGTCCTTTTACTTTTCTTTACAAGTGCGTTACAGGCAATGTGCTATTCTGGCCACATGAGAGCTGTCCAAAAGCGATAGTGGCCAAATGCGAATCAGGTGAATTACGTTTCTGCCCAAATACGATTAATCCCATCAATATGGTATTGACAGATGCTACCAATGGGGATTAAAAGAGTATCAGAATGCACATAGAATGTGGAAGTATGCTAATGTTCCAAATGTGTATTGTCCAACAGGAAATGTAGCCACAATGAATTTCATTGGTAATGATGGCATACCTGCACCTAATCTGAATGAAGTTCCATTTGAAATTACAGACAAAATCTACAATGACGTCATTACCACTGTGCACAAATTGTATAATCAGGGGAATATAGTACATGGGAAGTTGTCAGCGAAAACCATTCTGTGGTGGAGAGACAAGCTTTGGTTTATTAGTATATCTCATGCAGTAGTCACATCTGACCCTAAAGCTTTGCTAATGCTTATGAAAGATTGTTGCCATATCACACATGTAAGTATAAATTCAGTTATTGTACTATTTTAACCTTTTCGACGCCAACAACACATATATCAGCACCGCAAGTTCTACGCCAACGACTCGTATATCAGTCATGGCGTGCAGAGCAATATCTACCTACATGCATTTCAGTAGGGTTCAACTTTGCGTTTGACATTCCAATGTCATGGCGTATGAGTGACAGCTGTTGTATTTGACAGAGCATTGAAAAGGTTAAATAATTTAATTTTTTGTAAGCCGTGGTGGCCTAGTGCTTTGACCTATGTTCTCTCAAGCAGAGGGTTGTGGAATATTATTTATTTTATTAGCAGTACGGCTGCTCACCGAATCTAAGATTATTTAAAAGCGAAAAAGTTTTTCAGGTGCGCCGGTGGGATTCGAACCCACGTCTCCTGGGTATGCGCCCCAACGGGTGTTCTACCAATTGAACCACGTCGCATCCAATCGACTCCCCCGAAATTCTTAATCGCTTGCATACGCCAACAGTGCGACGTGGTTCAATTGGTAGAACACCCGTTGGGGCGCATACCCAGGAGACGTGGGTTCGAATCCCACCGGCGCACCCGAAAAACATTTTCGCTTTTAAATAATCTTAGAGGGTTGTGGGCTTGAGTCCAGGCCTGCACCTCTGAGTTTTTCGGAATTTGTGCAATATTGCATTTGTAATTTACCATGAGCTTTACGGTGAAGGAAAACATTGTGAGGAAACCTGCATACACCTGAGAAGATATCCAATGGTGTATGAGAAGTTCCCAATCCGCACTGGGCCTGCGTGGGAACTAAGGCCTTAGCCCTCTCATTCTGAGAGGAGGCCTGTGCCCTGCAGTGGGACGTATATGATGTTGACTATTTTAATCAGCTAGGCATAGATATATTATTGCTTGTGAGACTACTAGTTATTATGGAAAAACACAACCAATGTCTAAATATTTTAGGTGTAGATCATTTGTTGTTTTGCCTGCTGTTGGAAGCACATTAGGTTGGCTGAATTACCCGCAGACTAAGCAAGGCAACCAGAGTGACTTTTGTTTTTGTTTCAGTTCTTCAAAAGCAAAGGATTGCTCAAAGTGAAATCTATCATGAACCTGTTTAAATATGTAACTGGATTGGACAAAATTGATGACAACGTGCTCCATGTATTAAGGAATACCAGGAAGCCAGTGAAACACAGACAGAGGAGGAAGCAAACTCAAGAATGAAGATAAAAAAATGAGTTCCAGAGCAATGTTCAAGACAGTCGGGGTTCCCAACTTTTAGGGCCTTTGAAGCAGCAGGAGTGGGCCTAGTCATCTACCCCTACATTCTATCTATTTAGGCTTCTGCCACTCCTGCTAGCTCATGCTGAGTCACCAACTTCAAACAGATTAATAGGAGATATTTTCATGCTTCATGTAGTTCATTCAATTTTTTTTGTTTTTTATAGTTTCTGTGTGTTTTCTGTTGGCATTTTTTTTATTTAAAAATAATTTTCTTTTTCACACTATGTAGCAGACTTTTGTCCATGATTTCTCTCAATGTGGTGTAATTGTGAATCATGATCCATTATTCTGAAATTGTGTGGGTTTAGTTTGTTCCTGGAAATCAATGTGATAAAGAGATTATATTAAAATGATTAATAACTTTATTTATTATCAATAGACAATAGGTATTTTATTTTTGTAAGCCTATAAGCATTTACGTAATTAAAGATTATGTGACATACATGACTGTGTAGTTTCTATAATAAATATAGGACCACTAAACATTCATTTTCAAATTTTCAAAATAGAGTGCATTATTAGCCAGATATAATGTTTTAGCAAGATAAAAAGAATGTTTTTTTATCAGTTATATCATCTAAATATAAAAACAAATATAAATATAGGAACAATTAAAATTATTGCACATAGAATATCACAATTCAAATAACTATTTTTTTTACATTTATATACCACCAGCTTCTATCAGAATACATCAAAATGGACATGAAAAAATCACTAAAGCTCCAAACGCACAGACGGCGGAGGCGTGGCGGTGCAGTGGCGGTGACGGTTGTAATATTCTAACTTGTATGAACGAGTTTGCAGTATGGTACCGCACAACCGATAAAAATAAGGATTCATCTATGTATCTTAGTACAAAATTCTAATATAGGTGTGTAATTAGCTGGAGGTTTGCCAGTAGGATATCTACTATTATAACTTATTGGTTCACTTTTTGTGTCATTTGGTTTCATGTTTTCTAGGATTTTTAACAGAGTTCCATTAATGTCTGGTAAGTCTGTGACAAACTTGAATAGTTCCTCAGCAGTTTTTAGTTCTGATAGTCCTTTGTCTTTGAAGAGCTGAAAAAATAAATAGTTATTATAAAAACCTGTATTAGTTACACTAAGCTAGTGTTTCAAAGAAGACCTTATTGCAGTGCAGCAGAAGTCGTAGAACCTACCTACAAACCCAACTACTAATTGCTTACTCCCTTATAAAATAATAAATAAATAATAAGCCCTTTATTCTGAATTTTTTTTTTCTTTCTATAAGTTGAGTTAATGTTGTTGCTATAATATATCCCTCAATTCAGCGTGCCGTTTGGCATAGGCCTCCTCTAGCTCTTTCCATTGAACCCTCTCACGAGCTACTCTTCTCCAGTTAGGGCCCGCAGTTACCCTTAGCTCATCTTCCCACCTTCTGTGTGGTCTACCCCTATTGCGTTTGCCATCTCTAGGGTACCAGTTTGTTACAATTTTGGACCATTTCTCGATCTTTGACCTCAGCATATGCCCAGTCCACCTCCATTTCATCTGGTCGATTCTGGTGAGAATGTCTGTCACTCGTGTTCTGGATTGCAGTTGCTCGTTTCTAATTCTGTCAAGTCTTCTAACCCCTATCATGCTTCTTTCCATGGACCTTTGACAACATTCCAATTTGTCCCTGTGGTACTTAGTTAAAGCCCAAGTCTCACATCCATATGTAAGGCATGGAAGTATGCAAGTGTTGAAAACTTTTCTCTTTACTGATATGCCCAAATTTTTTGATTTCATCACTTCCTTTAATGACCAGTATTTTTTCCAACCATTTGCTATTCTTCTATTTATCTCTTTGGTTGTTTGGTCTGTAGCTGATATGATCTGGCCAAGGTAGGTGTACTCTTCTACGTATTCCAGTGGTTGGTTATCGACTTTAATATCAATTTTTATAGCATTAGTTAAAAGCTTCGTTTTTGTTTTATTCATAGACAATCCTGCCTCAGCACTTTCTTCACTTAGATTTTGTATCATGCGCTCCAGGTGTTTTGGGTTTTCTTCTAAAAGGATAATGTCGTCCGCAAACCTTAGGTGATACAGTTTTCTTCCATCTATGCTAAGACCATAGTTAGACCAGTCTATATTACGGAAGACATTTTCCAGGACTGCCGAAAACAATTTAGGGGACATGGGGTCTCCCCGTCTGACGCCTCTTTGTATCTGGAACTCATCTCCAAGTGTTTCTAATTGTACTTATAGTGTTATAGTGTTATAGTAATATCTATACTAATATTATAAAGCTGAAGAGTTTGTTTGTTTGTTTGTTTGAACGCGCTAATCTCTGGAACTTCTGCTCCGATTTGAAAAATTCTTTCAGTGTTAGATAGCCCATTTATTGAGGATGGCTATAGGCTATATATCATCACGCTAACATCAATAGGAGCGGAGCGGAGCGGAAGAATGTTTCAAAATCGAGGGTTTTTGAAGTAAAACATCTATTCTATAGGCGCTAATCTCATGAACTCCTGCTCCGATTTGAAAAATTCTTTCAGTGTTAGATAGCCCATTTATCGAGGAAGGCTATAGGCTATATATCATCACGCTACACACGGGGGTGAGGGTGCGGGGGAGGGGGTGCGGGGGCTTCAAAGGGGATGAAAATTTTATCGATTTTGCCGTAGGATGCACCGTTTTCAAGATATTTGACAGAAACACCAGGGGGGTGAGGGGAGGGGGGTTGAGGGTGCGGGGGGAGGGGTGTGGGGATATTAAAGGGGGGATGAAAATTTCATTGATTTTGCCGTAGGATGCACCGTTAATTCCACGCGGACGGAGTCGCGGGCAAAAGCTATAACACTATAAGGGAGTAAGCAATTAGTAGTTGGGTTAGGTTAGGTAATAAGCATTTCATTTCATTTCCCGTAGCTTGGGACATAAATTTTAAAAAATTACATTAAGTAAATATCTCTCTATCTTTTATAAAGATTCATCTCACAACATATAGACCAGGGATGGTGTCATATACATTATAATGAAGTGGGTAGAACTCTCTTGCTTTCTATAATAAAAGTGATTGATGTAGGGTACACACATATATTCCCATGTATGCATGCAGGCACAGCTCCCTAGCTGAATAAAGTATAACACTCAATCGTAAGGCAGAGCCAAAAAAAAAAAAAAAAAAAAAAAGTATAACAACAATAGAAGTGTTTTACTGGACATAATAGATGGCGAACCTTTATTGGTGAATGTGCCATTTTATTTATAAAAGCAACAATAATCTGGCTAAGACATTCTATCATAGATACTAAAGTTAGTGATGGCTTGGATATTATTTGCCCAAATTATATCATCACATTCCGCAACTGGCCTTTGTGCCATTGGTTCGCCAACTGTTATAGACTAAAACAAAAAAAGATGTAACTATCTTATTTTTGTTTTAATGATTAATTTGATACTTACACGGGTTACATTATAACAGTCCTTGATGAGTAATTTTAGGGCATCTTCATGATCTGCGGGTACGGAATGAGCCAAGCTAATAAAATATGGAGCACCATACCACATAATACTCCTATGGGACAGGTTACCATGTACAACTTTAGCAATTTGATACATTCTCTTCAAACTGTCTGTAATGTGCAAATAATTCTTCAGATCTAACTCTGGTGGAGCTGTTGTAATTGATGCTGCTGTTTTCCCATATCCTATAGCCCCCATCACAATAATGTGTCGCCATGTGCACATCGGTTGAGGGGCATTTATGCGACACCTTCTTAGACAATCTAAGCTTTTTAATTCATTTTTAGCTCGCTGGCAAGAAGCCTCATTATTTTCATATACTTTGACAACCACTTCCCAAGGCAACCTCAATGAGAAGCAAGTGCTGCTGTTGCCGTATAGCAGGATTGAGTTGCTGCCTGTTCCGATTATATGCGAGTAACGACTCATCCATCTAGAAATCACCAATCTACGCAGCAAAAACTTGGTTGGCTCATCAAAATCAACTGTAGGAGTGGTGTTCTTATACCGTACCATTGCTTTATGTCTCTTCTGTAACTTAGAGGTTTTTTTTGAAGCTTTTTCAGCTTGTTTGTTGTCAAACTTTTGCATATGTGGTCTGGCAAGTTCAAAGTCATCCCAAATATTTTCTTGATAGTATTCTTCTTCACTTTCTTCAGGTTCGGAGTACTGGGTATCAGAAACGTGTGGATGGTCTTTGACACTGTTATAGATTTTCTTTGTTTCATTATTTTTATCTTCATAAATTTGCAGGTCTAAAGACGACAAGTCTTGGTCAATGCTAATTATTTCGAATGACTCTAGTTCTTCTGGTATCATCATATCGTTGAACTCACAATCTCCATTTAATTCTTCTTTTCTAAAAATTTCGGAAAACTTGTCTGACATCACTGTGGAGTGGAAATGATTTCAATATGTAACTTGACTTGCCACAACTTAACACTAGATTAAAGTACTTAATACTGTTCTGCTACGCTTGGAAAATACCTTATATATAAAAATATTATATTTTAGGTAAGATTATAAAAATAGTATGCTTCGCATAATAGATTTCAGTATTTCACAAAATGTTTCACAACAATTGGAAAGAAAATTTAAACGCATGCAAGGTGAGTACGAGGGAGGTGAATTTATATTTTTAAACAATTTGCAGGAATAGGTAAAAGAAACCATATCCATACAGCCATGTGTCAAAATCAAAATTCTGATCGTATTTCTTTTTGGTTAGGTACTACAAAAGACAAAGGAATGTGTAACTTCTTTCTCTTTAAAGTTTATAGCTTCCTCTCGTGAACATTTTTTGAGCAACAACTGCAAATAGACTATCGCAATCAATCGATACTACTTTTTCAGGATAATAATTCTACAAACTTCAGCCAGGCACTCCATGGGCACTCCGTAAATGCTCAATTTTTTTTAGTAACTCTAGAAAAGGCTAAGGATTAAATGTCCTTGCAGTCATATCGTACGTAAAAAAATGTGTGTGTGTGTGTGTGTACATTCAGGCTTGTATTTTATACTCAAGCTTTTACTCAAGACAAAATATTATTACAACCTTGCAAGTGGCACGTGAAGTAGTGAGGAAAGGAGTCAGATAAATGTAGTCTGGCTAAGTTATTCTCCATGTCCTTTCCTCCTACTCCTCCCTCTCCTCTGTTCCTCTTTTGTTGGTCGTTATGCCAGAGTTAGATTAGTAAGGTACCCAAAACGAGTATAGATTTAGCAGTGTGTGCCTGATAGTGCAGGGTGTCACTCTAGGGAAAGATTCCAGACGACAATATACCAAGACGAAATTTGCTACGAACCAAAATGCGAGATAAATGTGAAACGCCACTACGGCATACCTTGGCCCTAGGTATGCCGCAATGGCGCTTCGTAGTTACAGTAAGCCATGTAAATTCAACAATCATTAGAACATCAAAAAGGTAAAACTCTTTATTTTGTCAATGTGGCAGTTTATTACATTATTCATATTATTGTTCAGATATTTCACACATATATAGATAAAACATCTACAGTTGTTGGGACTGGTAACATACTGCTTTTTTATCAGCAATCATATACAAGCACTTTGATTCTATGCAGAGTACATAAACTCGGTCAAATAATTTGAAATTAAGACTTTTTCTCCTTATCAATACTACTACTTATGGCTTCATCTTGCGGGGCGGCATCAATAGCATTCCCAAAATTGGCTGCATCGTCAACAACCGATGGCTCTGAAGCCAACAAGTTTATTCCATTGCCAAAGTTAGATGCTGTATCTACAACGGCTTTCACTTTCTGTGATTGAATCCACAACTCGTCAAAAATAGTTGACTCTGATTGATCTCCGTCAGAGTCATCATCAGAATCATTTTTTTTCAGGATTGTTCCGCTTGCTTTGTTGTTCTGCCAGCAAAATTCAAATGGATATCTATCATTCCTGTTGTCATCTGGACCTATCTCAAACCGAGATGAGTCTGCATTGTATGTGACATGAACACCTGGCAAGTTTATGTCCGCAGCCTCATACCCTGTGATGGATTTGTATAGTTCCTCGGCAGTCTTCACTCCTGGGACTCCTTTTTTCTCAAAGAACTGGAATGAGAAGAATATTTGTGAGATAAAAGAATTTTAGTAAATCAAGAAGACAGGCTAAAAGATAAAAGTATCAATTTGAGTGGCTATTCAATAAACTTTCATTAACCCTTCGTATGCCTTGTACCGGATCCGTACCCAATTTAAGACTTTCTTTTTGTATTTTTTTTAAAATCTGTATCATTGGATTTATATGAAACTGTTGAGGCTAGAATGCACGACTTTTTTTTTTTTTAAATTCCGGCATACAAAAGGTTAAGTAACCTAACCACATAGTTTTTTTTTCAATAGGTAATCAATCAATCAATTTACTTTCTTTCTTTTGGTATTCTTGTTTGGAATATCTAGATTGATCTATCTTATAGTTATTTATTTTTGAAACAGTATTTTAATGATCAGCTTGGACAACTCCGGCACCAACACACATTTCTTGCATAAACGTAACTATTGTAAGGTCGCGGGTGAGCAAAGTAATTGTTTTAGTTCATTAATATGGACCTCCGCAAAGTAACGCCTGATTCAATAAATTATAAATTAAACAGTATTTTCTCAGGATTTTGTTTTTATAAAACATTCCTTAAAATTACATTTAAAAAAAAACCATGAAAACAACACAACTGCAGCCTTTGATCAATTATAACTGAAGATACACATTGCCGAACAAAATCCCCTTCAAAGAATGTCCGAACTTTTTTATTTGTTTGCGTAACAATTAAAATCATCACCTACACAGAAATTTGAACCTAGTCTTTACTTCATTAGAGTCGAATTTCGGTTGAAACTTGACAGCTAAACTTGACAATTTCACGCAACATACTGAAAAAAAAGAAGGCCACTTTTATCAAAGTGGCGCTCATTTGGCTCGGACATTTTCGGGCGCGCGACTGTGGATCTACAGTTATAATTGATCAAAGACTGCAGCAATTAACTTTGTCATAAATGTGAAAAATCTTTGCTTACACATTCAAATTTTGCCGAGATGTATAACATAATTTTAATTTAAAAAATGTTGTTTCAACAATGTTAATTGCTGCTGTCCAAAATGCTTCAATATATTTTATTGCAAATGTTGGTAATAAAATTATGACAAGACAAATTACATTATGGGAAAAAAGTGATTCTTTTTTGCTGAAAATTTTAAACTTTGAATTAAACAAAATGAATGTTATTTAGAGAACAATTTTGTTTGCAAATAGTCCACAACTCCTCGGTTCTTGAATGTGAGCAAAATACTTGCATTTCAAAGAAGGTATAGAAATGGTTTACCATCATTTCATAAATGATCATTTTACAACCTAACCTACTTTAGATAGATAGCAGTTTGTTTTGTGTGGGGTCGCAGTTCTAGCCTAGATTAACCTACTTTGCTGTTAGCATGTTTATTAATTGTTTCTTTACCACATGTTACTTTACCAGTTGTCACAAATAATTATTTATAATCTAAAAATGATCATTTATAGTATTAAAATTAAACAAGATTAAAATTATGTTTTAAGAAACAACTGATTTGTCAAACATTTGCTTGCCAAACTTTGTTTTTAAAATGAATATTTATGAAATGATTGGATACTTATGGAAAAATAAGTTTTCCTTACATTATAAATGTTGCGACAATCCCTGAGTAGAAACTCCAGCCCGCCAGGATGGTCTGGTTGTACAGCTTGAGATACATCTATAAACCAGCATTTGTTCTCCCACCACAGTATGTTATACTCAGATAGGTCTGCATGAATCAAATGGCCTTTGTTGTAAAGCTTATGAACAATATCCACCACTTCCTTGTACACACTGTTCCACTTCTCCGGGCTGAGAATAACATCTTTCAGCTTTGATGCTGGCTTGTTGTCTTTACCAATGAATGACATGACTAAAACATGCTTTTTCAAGCAGATTGCATGAGGGCAGTTAAGCCCAATATCCTGCATCCTCATTAAATTGTGCATCTCCTTCTCAGCCCACATATAAATCATCTTACGTTGGTTCTGCTTGGTAAAACGATCTCTGAAGCGGTAATCATTTTTAATGTATTTCTCACGACCCTTAAACTCATTTGAAGTAGTTTTATACACTTTAATAGCACATTCCTTTGGCATGATCACATCAAGGTAGTTTTGGTTACTATTGGCATGAAGAACTATAGATTCCTTACCAGTTGAGATTATTCCATTGATTTCCTCCAGCATTCCGTGATTAATAAGTTTGTAAAGAATGAGGCGGGTCTGTTCATCAAGGCCGACTTCAGCTGTGGCTTGGCTCTCTTTTCTATCCAACATCTTAACGCGACGCGATGTATGTTGCCTAGTTTGTTCTTTCAAGTGGTTGAACACAGAATTGGGCAGCTTCATGTCGAAACCGGCGCCATCACCAGTGCACACCTCTGGCGGGAATGCCATCATGCGACACGCATTTCTACGCCCGTTAATAACATTATCATGCTTAGTAACCCGTTCACCCTCTTTCATAATAAACCCCCGCTTAGGGAGACTAGCGTATTCCTTTTCGTTAGCTTCAAACCGATCCCAATCTTTCTTGGCAGCGCCCTCAACGTCCTCATCCTCAGGTTCGGTGTCGTATAAGAGGTTCCCGGGCACGTTGCAGTAATTATCGTATGATACGGATACTTTGGAGTCCCCGTTACGCTTCTTCTCGACTCTTTTTATTTCGTCGTCATGTTCCTTGTCGAATTGACATTGCAAAACTTTTGCAATAATAGCATCCGAGTCGCAATACTCTCCCAAGTTGGAATCCTGAATCTGTTGCAGGATTTCTGGCGTAATATCGTCTGAAGACGAGGGTATGTGCTGATCAGATATCATCTCAGCGAACCTTGAATCTTCCTGAATCTGAAGTCCATTTGCATATTGTTCAGAAATTATTTCGGACAGGGACAGATTTTCTCCAACAGCGGGCGTTGGGAGTCTGTTCCAAGGGTTCGACATGTTTTATAATTTAGTTATTAAAAATATCACAGTAGTTTCACTAAGATTCTATTTTATTTAAAGGTATAAATTAATTAATTTCACTTCACTACTCACAAGAATTTCTTGGCAGTGTGTTTGCGGGGGTGCGGTGCGGGCGGGGTTATATAGACAGACCATAGAGTAATATTATATACGGGAAATAGAGCGCCCTCTCAGCGGAAATTATTGTCACCCTCAAGTCAGTCTGCACAGCGGCTCCACCTGTTAATTGTGATAGTCAACAGGGCCGGTGGGAGGGGGGGGTTGTAAGTGTTAGAAGAGGTTTCAAGCAAACTCTTCGGCTCTATATCAATACTGGCTGTATCTCTGTCTATCTGATTTGTTGTCATGTTTGTTTATTGTCAAATTAAATTTTCACCTCAACATGGTAGCAGAAGCGTATCGAAAAGTATTTTAAAATAAAATATTCGTAATGTTATATTTGTAACGAGCGAAACGTAACTATTTATCCAAGAATAATTAGTAACAGTTTTCACAAGTTTTTCTAACAAGGCCTGTCAAAATGTCAACTTCATCAACGAGCTGCAAAATTGATATCGGTCGTTTAGAAGGAAAAGAAAATTGGTCTACATGGCGCTGCAAGGTACTGTTATTGCTAAGAGGAACGTCTGGAGGATTAGACGCTATCAACGGCAATCTAAAGCCACCTACGCACCCAGATGCAGCAGCGAACCCGGCAGCCATGGCTTCTTATAAACAAGCTCTACAAGACTATAACGAAAAAGATAGCGCCGCCATGCTTATTTTAATGGCTAATATGTCAGATGTTACTCTACAAAAAGTAATGAGGCTAACAAGTGCGAAACAGATTTGGGATGAATTACACACTCTGTTCGACGGCACATCTGAGGATAAAAGCTATAACCTTTGCTACAGCTTCTTCAGTTATCGCAAAGATCCCTTACATGATATGTCCATGCACATATCCAAATTGAAAAATATATGGCATGAATTAAAGGTTGAGCTACAAAAGGATGAAGCTAAATATGATCTTCCAGAGATTTTAATCATATGCAAGATTTTAGAAACGCTACCCGATGATAGTTACTTCCCGTTCAAATCAAGTTGGATGCTCATGTCTAAAAAGGATCGTAACATTGATAATTTGACTGCCCAAATTTGCAGTTACGAAAGATCATTGGCGAATAAAGAGGAACCTGATGCTGAAGCGCTAGTAGTACAGAACTTCCGTCATATAACAAAGAAATGTGGATACTGCGGAAAAGTCGGTCATAAGGTCAGACAATGTCGTAAATGGAAAGCTGACGGGAAACCAGCCAAGCCAGAAAATAAACAGACACCAAGCAAATTGAACTTAATGCCAGTTACTACGGATGTAAACACAATGCTTATAAACTATGATGCAGCAAGTTGGTTTGTTGACAACGGAGCAACTAGTCACGTCACTTGCCGGAAAGACTTTTTCTCTAGTTTCGAGCATTTTAAGGATACTCGTACAGTGACGACTGCTAATGGAGCTACTGTCAAAGCTATTGGCAAAGGTACTGTTGACTTGAAAACTGTTATTAAAGGCAAGGAGTCCAGGCTAAGACTCTGTGATGTCTGGTACGTACCTGATATTATGCGAAACCTATTCTCTGTGCTGGCCACTCAAGACAGACTAAACAATAGTGTTTTCATGTCTGAAAGGGAACACTGCTCGCTGAAAGTTGATGGACATGTAATATTGACTGGCAAAAGAACGAAGAACGGAGGCTTATACAAGCTTAATGTAGAGACTATTACAAAGACAACTCCTGATCTGAACGCCTTGTCAACAGATAACATACTACAACTTTATCACGAACGGTTAGCTCACCAGAATAAGAAACACGTCAAAGGAGTTATTGAACGGGAACTCGGAATTAAAGTTCGTCTAGATTCTGAACTATGTACCGGATGTATTTACGGAAAGGCTCACCGGCAAACGTTTGGAACAAGAGAAAGAGCTAAAGAACCTGCGGAAATTATTCACGCTGATGTATGTGGTCCATTCCAGCCTTCCTTCAATAAATTCCGTTACTTCGTTCTGTTTAAAGACGACTACAGCAAGTATCGTCACGTTTATTTCTTGCGACAGAAATCAGAAGTTCACCTAAAGCTCCGACAGATGTTGCAGGAATGTAAAGTGGCGGGACACTCTGTAAAAGAATTTCTGAGTGACAACGGAGGTGAATTCGATAATGAGAACGTAAGGTGCATTTTACGAGAAGCTGGAATAAGGCAAAGGCTCACGATGCCCTACACGCCGCAACAAAATGGCCTTAGCGAACGTGAAAACAGAACATTAGTCGAAGCCGCCCGCACAATGATGCATACTCATGAAGAATTACCTCTTGCTACATGGGCAGAGTTGATAAATACTGCTGCGTACGTTTTAAACAGAAGCGGCCCAACTCCAGAAAATGGTAAATCACCATTTGAATTGTGGTTTAAGAAAAAGCCAGCAATCAGTCACCTAAAAATAATTGGATGTGAATGTTACGCTCATATTCCTCAACAAAAGAGAGCGAAGCTATCTAAAAAGGCTGAGAAATGCATCCTAATTGGATATGATGGCGATGAAGGCTACCGCTTACTGAGTAAGAGTGGGAAACTCATAAGGTCAAGAGACGTTATATTTAATGAGTCAGTACTTACCTCTTATGGCCCAGATAATTCAGAAGAACAGCACTCAGCTGAAATCTATTTTCCACTTTCAGAACCACCGATGTGTGACGCAAGGGGGGATGATCGCACTGAAAACAGCTCGGATCGCACTGCAAGTAGCACTGATGAGCCTAATTCAGTTGTGCCTTCCACATCGCCGGATCATGTTGAGAGTCAGGAAGTAGGAATCCAAGGCAGATGTATGGAATCATTTCAACCGTCTTCAGAAGCATCACTGCCGGGGTCACCTTTTTATGAAGATGCTTTAGATGATGATGACAATGATGATACTGAGGCTCCAAGAAATAATATAGATGATATAGCTGAGATAGCTACAAGAATGACTTTACGGGACAGAAGTCAGATTCGACAACCTGATCGTTTTGAAGACTATGTTATGATGTCAGCTGATGACGTTAACGAGCATGAACCCACAACATATAAAGATGCCATGAAAAGTCAGCATAAAACTGATTGGATGAAAGCAATGAAGAGCGAAATTAAATCATTAAATGACAACAAGACTTGGATCTTGGTAGATCGCCCAACAGACAGAAAACTAATTTCTTGTAAGTGGGTTTACAAAAAAAAAGTTAATGCCGATGGAAGTCTCGATAAATACAAAGCTCGACTCGTAGCAAGAGGTTACACGCAAGAAAAAGGAATTGATTATGACGAAACATTCAGCCCCGTTGCTAAAATGGCTACAATAAGATCAATCCTAAGTATTGCAGCTAACGAAGGACTATCTCTCATGCAATTTGATGTAGCCACTGCCTTCCTTAATGGCTCAATAAACGAAGACGTTTACATGAATCAACCAGAAGGATTCAGTGATGGCACAAACAAAGTCTGCAAATTGAAGAGGAGTCTTTATGGTCTCAAACAAGCTCCACGATGCTGGAATAAATGTATTGTTGACTATTTAAAATCGATCGGATTTAAACAATGTGACACAGATCCATGCTTATTTATTCGACAAACGAATGGAAAAAAAATCATAATCGGTCTTTACGTTGATGACGGTTTAATAGCCTCAACGAATCCAAAGGAATCTGAAAAGTTTTTGGCTGAATTGAAAAGAAGGTTCAAGATAACCACAAAGCCAGCTTCCTACTTTCTTGGACTAGAAATCTTTAACGGTAAAGATGGTTCTATAAAAGTGTCTCAAAAACACTATACAAACAAGCTTCTAGAGAGATTTAAAATGAGTGACTGCAAGGCTATCAGTACACCAATAATTAAAGAAGCACAATCAGATACGGAAACGGAGAAGGAAGTAAAGTTCCCCTACCGCGAAACTGTCGGTGCACTGGCATACCTTCAGACAGGAACCAGACCAGACATATCGTACGCCCTAAGCGTCGTATCCAGAACACTAGACAGTCCATCAAATGAAGACGTTCGCAAAGTTAAACGAATTTTTCGTTACCTGAAAGGAACTATCGATTCAGGGATTGTTTACAAAAAAGGACACAAACCCGGAGTGTTGGAATGTTATAGCGACTCCGATCACGGCGGAGACACAAATACAGGACGTTCTACATCTGGAATTTTGTGCATCTATTCAGGAGGAGTAATCTCTTGGGCAAGTCGCAGACAAACATCTGTAGCGATCTCGAGCACAGAAGCTGAATTAGTTGCGGCTAGTGAAGCAGGACGTGAAATAGTTTGGCTGAGAAGACTTTTCAATGAGATTGCCACACTGAAAGATATCCCAACTCTACAAATTGACAATGATGCAGTTATAAAGCTTGCACAAAACCCAGAAATGCATAGAAGAACGAAGCACATTGCGATAAGGCATTTTTATGTCAGAGAACTTGTAACTGACAAAGAGCTGCAAGTTAAATATGTTCCCACAGAATACCAATGTGCAGATATTCTCACAAAAGCTGTTTTTAAGCCTAGATTGGCATTTATTAGTGGGTTAATTGGTCTAACGCTGTAGATAGAGTTTGCCAAAAAGGGAGGATGTTAGAAGAGGTTTCAAGCAAACTCTTCGGCTCTATATCAATACTGGCTGTATCTCTGTCTATCTGATTTGTTGTCATGTTTGTTTATTGTCAAATTAAATTTTCACCTCAACAGTAAGTAGGTACGTAGCTATACGTATGGGCACGCGGCGGACACGACGTACAAATACGCGTTCTTGAATCTACATAAGCACGACGACGTCTGTACACGCGTACGCCTACATACATCGCGCGCGCACTCTTCTGGTTTCTGGCGGTTTCTGGCTATCTGCGCCTTGAGGGGTGGGGTAATTCGAATCGGTGCGGGGCGGACCGTTTCCATTCTGTACGTCAGTACTATTATATATTCTGTGGTATGGGTATGCGATGCGCTATAGATATATACGTATAGCTATTCATGCATGTACGCGCAAATAGGCGCTTTGTATAGTTATATAGGTTTGTTGCATAAACTCTTGATTTCACTTTTGGCATTAGAAAATAGGTGAATAATCTGGACTTTCCATACCATCCATCCATTTTATGCAACTTTTTTCAATAAAAAAAATAAGTCATGACCTTCTGTATAAAAATTAAAGCCAAGCTACGAATCTATGCAACAAACCTACCGACAATACAATTCTAGGCAGAAAAATGATTAATTTTAAGTGCCAAATATAATTATGTTTCAAATAAAACGTGTACCTACTTAGTAAAATTCAATTTTAATTCAAAACATTTAATTGAGACCTTGTCCATAAACGTTAGATTACATTTACCTTATTGTGAACATAAAATCTAGATTAATGACAGCCACATAATAATTATGTTCTTTAAATTAAGCCTTAAAATATTAACAATGTAAAAATGTTGTAAAGGAGAGATGAAAATAAGTAAAATTGACATTAAAAAATAATATTATCTTTACAAAATTTCTATGAATACATTTAAAAATAAACAGGCAAGTTTTAACAAAAAACAAGAATAAAACTCATTATTTAGATATTTATTACTCTATTTTTCGTTTAAAAACTTATGTAGGTATGAAGTAGTAAGACTTTCTCAGTGAGGCAGTTCAGACAGACCTTATACTACGTTCATGAGACAGACGACCACAGATTATGTATTTTTTTTCTACTTGGATCATGCTTGAATCTTGTTTATCAGTAGATTAAAGGTCACCACAAACCAAAGCAGGGCGTGCGAAAACTTTAACCTCTAAATCCATCTGTCATGGAGCAATCGAATAATACATGGAAGTAATAAGTACTACGTACAACGGGAATGAACTGTTGTCGCAAAATTGAAGCCGAACGAGAGCTCAGTAACTGTACCTCTTATCCCTCTCTGGCGATGGTTGATTGGTTGGATGGTTCAAGTGGGGTTGTCAGTAGCGTTGAAAAAGTCCGGATAAATTCCCGTTTTTTTCGGATATTATGGATAAAACCACGAAACTTTCCGCTCTTACTTTTCCGAAAAAAACGATTAAAACCGAAAAAAATGAAATGGAAAAAAAAAGAATGAAGTTTTCTATATGAATGTTAATTGGCATTCGATGAAAATTTTAAATGTGCTTGAATTTTTTTATAGCGGTAGGAAAAACGTTCCTTATTAACAGGAAAAAATTACAGATTTTTTGGTTGCGTCATATAATTATAAAAAATAAAAACAATTTATTAAATCTGGGACAGCTTAATACGGGCACGAACCTTAGTCCGTCGCATATTGAAAAAAAAACCAGATGTGACATTGACAGCTTGTCGTAAACAAACGAACATAACCTTAGCTTAATAGGAAAAAACTTCTTCTCAGGGTTTTTAATACCGTTATTGGTGCATGTTGGTAAAAAACACATTTTAGGCTCCCCATCGTTGATGTTCGTTATTATCCATTGTAAAACAATTGAATAAAACGGAAATTCAGTCCAGAGTACAGAGTTCGAGTTTATCCGTTCTAAGTGGTAGCAGCTATCAAGGTCAGGTCCAGGGTACAAAGCAAGAGTTGTCGTCGTAGCAGGCAATATCAAAGGTCCAGTGTGGGTACGCAGTCGAAAAATTAAAAGATATCTAGGGAAAATACTGAAAACTTGGAGAAAACGCGGGCGCAAAATCGCAAGCTAAGGTTATGTACGTTTGTTTATGACAAGCTGTCAATGTCACATCTGGTTTTTTTTTCTTGTATTTCTGTGTCTTGTAAAAGTGAATAAATGTCTTCTTTCTTTCTTAGTGGAATTAATATTAATAATAATTATTAAGTACATTGTTCTTCTATTCGGTAAAAATGCCGCTGTCAAAAGTGGTGTTTGGGGACATTGGGAAACAATCGATTAATAAATAAATTTTTATTCGGACTAATTTACACCTACAAACGGACTACACCGATGACATGGAGGCAGAAATTATTGAAATTAATGAGAGTGACAGTGAATAAAAAATAAATAAAATTTAATGATTTATTTCTTATTTTTCTTAAAAAACCCGAAAAAAACGAAAACTTCGAAACTTTTGAAAAAAAAGCATTTGATTTTTTCCGGCTTTTTCAACGCTACAGGTGTGCGTATTTCATACAAATAAAAGAAAACCTATACGACAATCGCAAAATTTTTGCTTTAATAAGGCTTTACACGTAGCAACAAATAATATTGCTTTAACATGTCGGTAATAAATTATTATTTATATTTAGAAACATTTTAGAAGTAAATGTTTTTACTTCATTACATTACATCAATCGCATATTGTTCTACAAAAAACGAGAGAATTGAAATCAACATAACTCTGGCAACTCTAAGTCACTGTTAGAACGAGACACAGTGTTCACTGGTTGCCCTCTCACTCGGCAAAACTCGGCTTCATTTTTATTTTGCGCGCAACAACTCTTACGACCTTAGCATAAGGTTTTATTTTCATTATTTTCGGACACACTTTTTGTCGCAGTACTTAGTCCAGTTTAGGTAGTAGGTCCATGGAATAATATGACTACACAAATGCGCGGCAAATTCAAATTAAATGAAGTGTCATGATCGTGACCTTCGTTTACAAATATACTATCTATACTAATATTATAAAGAGGAAAGATTTGATTGTTTGTTTGTTTGCATTGAATAGGCTCCGAAACTACTGGACCGATTTCAAAAATTCTTTTGCCGTTAGGAAGCTACATTATCACTGAGTGACATAGACTACTTTTTACCGCAGGAAAATACCTTTTCCTACGGGAAAATTAATTTATCGCGGGCGAAGCTGCGGACGGAAAGCTAGTATATTATATCCATACAAACTTTCTAGCACTAATATTCCCTAAGCTAAGCCACGGACGGACAAAGGGACAGACAGTCATGGCGAAACTATAAGGGTTCCGTTTTTGCCATTTTAGCTCTGGAATCCTAACAAAAGTAGGATATTTGTTGTAATGCGCAGAACCCATTGCCACGCTCACAGTACCCTAGAGATCAGTGTTGTTGCGATAGCGATAGTTTCGCTCTTTCGCTATCGATAGTTGACCTTGAGAAAGTAGTAGAGAACGAATCGATAGTGAAAATTAGGCGATTCCACAGTTTTACAATTGTACAAACTGTGGCGATTCTATTGAACTTGGTCGTCAGTATCGATCATCATCATCAGCCTATAACAGGCCACTGCTGGACTAGCGGACTTAGGCCTCTTCCATGGCGCGCCACAACACTGTCTTCGGCCCCTCGCATCCATCCGCCGCCAGCGACCCTCTTAAGGTCATCCGTCCATCGTGCCTCAGGACGCCCTACACTACGTTTCCCCGTCCGTGGTCTCCCTCCATTCGAGGACTCGTCTGCTCCACCGGTCATCAGCCCTGCGACAGACGTGGCCAGCCCAACGCCACTTCAGCGAACTAATTCTTTGAGCAATGTCGATAGTTTGCTACAATACCTATAATATCAAGATTGTTTTTTTGGAGTCTTTTTGTATTTTTTTTCAAACTTCAAATTTTTACTTTTATGGTCATCCCGTGAAATCCATATCACAGAATATATAATAGTACTGACGCATCCATATATAGGTAACGCCACGTACACAACCACATCTCTTGTAATGACAGCGGGATTTTGACGTTGTGTTGTCGTTAAACGTCAACACAACGTCAAAATCCCGCTGTCATTACATGAGATGTGGTTGTGTGCGTGGCCTCAACTCTGGTGGCGTTACCTCTATTTCTTATTTATCCATAAAAACAAACTGAATGTCGACATATAGGAAAAAATTGTGTCTAAACTCCTGACCAGTGGTGGTGTAGTGGTTTAGCACGCAGCACGGAATGCGGAGGACCTGGGTTCGATTCCCAGCGCTAGTCTCTTTTTCTGTGTATCCATGTTTCAGTTCGTATTTAGTATGAAATATATACTACAATATAGTGAATGTTCGACTATCAATACTATTCAACCAAGTTCAATAGTATCGCCTAAAGGATTTACCACACTGGATGCGTTCTGCGGTCGCGGTCAGGTCAAATTGAACGCAGCCCGCATTATATGTATGAACAACATTGTCGGTCTCTAAATAGAGAGACCGCAGAACGCATCAAGTGTGGCAAATCCTTCATTTTCACCATCGATAGTATCGTCAAGTCGATAGTACTACTGACTTTCAAGGCCACGCTAGTATCACAATGCTATCGATAGACATCGCAACAGCACTGATCAAAAGTCAGCTACTCCAGCCATTGGGAAAGCATGCTTATTAATGCTGTACAAATAAGACTCCAATTTTTTTTTAGCTTTTATTATACCCTAAGGAGTTCATTTCCCGGCCTTCTTGCTGATTCTGGGGTTGGCCTGCTGCGCTTTGTACACTTTGACCAGCTTCTGTTCTTCGATGAGGAAGGCTCGCACGATGCGTTGCTTCACGCACTTGTGGCAAAGCACGCCTCCGTACGCGCGCTTGACAGTCTTCTTACGGTAGCAGAGGCGGGAGCGCTCGGCGGGCCGGGCCGGCTGGATGCCGCGGAGTTTGCTCTTGCAGTTGCCGCATCTCGGGATCTTCTTGGGCTTCTTGACGTACTGGTAGACTAGGCGGCCACCTGGTGTCCGGACTCTGGAATATGAGAGAAGCAGTTGGTTGAACTATTGAATACTATGAAAATAAGAGTAACAGTGCCCTTGAGTCTGGCGATTCTTCAAGCTATGTCGGTGACTTTAGTTCTTGCGCAGATTTCATCATTTCTAATACGATCCCGCAGAGAAACTCCGAGCATTGCCCTCTGAATAACTTTGAGCTTCCTTATGAGGCCCATTGTTAGCGGGATCGCAAGAGTAACAGTTATAAAAAATGCAATGTTTTTTTCATACAGTATATCCCAAAATGTCAACAAAACCTGGTACCAGGCGCGAGCCTAAGTTATAACGGTTATGGAAAAAATAAGAACAAAAATCCATGTCATAAGCGATAATAGAAATTTTTTTCAAAAATATCTAGTATTAAAAGTAATTTGTTATGTATGTGGCTAATTTAACCTTTTTAGGGCAACAATTTCAAAAAAGTTACAACATCTTTTTGCATTTACTTCTTGTAAAAAATTTTTAGGACTAAAGATTTTCGATGAGGATTTTTTTCAGTCTTGCCCATTAAAGGGTTAAGTGACATAAATTTTATTTTTATTTCTTTCTGAACTCATATGACTTAGGCTCTTGCCACCAGTACCAGGTTATGGCTGAGTTTTAGGACATTCCATATCAAGATCTTGACAGTTAATCCTTAGGCCATATTGGCTAACAGTATGTATGTAAGTACACCCTTTATTGGACACTGGCAACCATTGCGATATAGAGGCGACATTTAACCCTTTATAGGTTAACAATCTCAAAAAGACTACCGTGTAACAACATCTTTTTGCATTTTTTTCTTGTACAAAATTTTTAGGACTAAAGATTGGCGATGAGGCTTGACTTGAGGATTTTATTGTCTTGCCCGTTAAAGGGTTAAGGAATCCCTACCAGTCCACCTTTCAGTAGATGACTGTGTTGTTTTTATAGTAATCATAATCATTATTTATAATCATACAAGCTGCAGTGGTTTTTTTGATTTTAAAATAGTTTCACATTAACTGTAGTACTACTTACTACACCTTGCTCTACATTAGATGATGAATAGATTGTTAATTAAGAAGGACCCTGTCGTTCAACAGAAATTGATTTACAGAAGTCTCAAGGTAATTAATTCAGCACCAGTAACCTTTGAACAAAGTTTGTGTTGTATTACTACTTAAATATAGGTTAACAATTCAAAATCATCAGTTCTGTATACCATATGGGCACCTGGAGCCTATGTAGCCATCAGACAAAAATTAAAATGCGATGGTATCAATTAACATTGTTGAATGTACAAAATGATAACTTTTGTTAAAATTTCGCAGACATGTATGTAACATTATTTCAAGACATTTAATGAAATAAAATTGCGAAAAAATGTAGTTCCAACAATGCTAATAGCTGCCGTCAAATGTTTTTTCTTCATAATTTACTTATTCATGTTTTCCAAGAGGGTCCTAAATTCTCATGCGCCACATATAGAGCCTCAGACCACGTTATGACAGCCCAGAAAACCAATCAAGTTAATAGCAATAGTTGACTGTTGTTTGCAAATCGATGAAATACTACTACAAGTTGAAAAACAACCCTCTTTTCTGGAGACAGGTACTCAAACCATTCAAATAATGCATTAGGTAGCCGGCATTTGTTTTACTTTGTAATTTAGGTTATCATCCAAGTGTCGAGTGTTATAAATAAACGCTCAACTATTACTAGCTAACAAGAAATCATTAAAATTAAATTAGGACCCATCAACCAATAAATGGATATGTCGATCATGATTTTATGCTAGGAATTTGATGTGTATAAACAACAAACGTGTATGTGTGTGATAAGTTAAAGCCTATAGGTTTATTGTAATTTTCAGTACTGACCAAATACTACATTTTATTACTTGGGATGGAAGTTTTTAACAGAATAGTGCGGTGTACTCAGATCAAAAGTAACTGTGTTACACATGCTTATAAGGTGCACGTAGGGGGACTGAATGCAAATGATAAAATCAAGACATTGAAATTTGAGGTTAAGTTTGATGTAAACTATACAAGTTTCAAGCGCGGCTTACTAGATAAACTTTATGAAAAGGTACCTAATTGTATAATGAGGATTATTCTGTTACAAAACCAGTCCAAATACTTACATTCTCCTCTGATTTGACTTGGTATTGTACGACAGACGTCGTCTGAACGTAAGCCGCTGTACCATTTTGAAGCTGAAATACGAAAGAAATTATAAATTACACATACACAGCACTTCAATGCACCGTTTACTGCATTAATTATATAGTAATAATAGGTGGATTAACATAGATTTTTCTAAATCTTTTAAAAACACACAAATGTCCAACCTTTTTGACAGCTCTTGACAAGAAAAGAAAAATGGCTTTTAGGTTGGCAATACCAACAGTTCGCTCGTTTTCTTTGGTCAAAATACAAAAACATTCTAAACAAAATAAAGTTAAAAATAAAATAACATTACGATTGACCATAAAATGAAAAATAAATTAACCATGAAACAATATTTCCCTCTTATTGCGCTAAAAGTAAAAAAAAGTAATTTAATCAAAAGTAAATTAAAGACTTGTAGTCAGATGAAAATTTACTGAAAAACGAAATAAAATAAAATTTACATTGTATATTTTACTATGATTTGAATCAAAAAGAGTTCCGGATGTATAGAATTAATAAATAAAGTCAAACCAAGCTAACTCTGCAGAGAATAATAATAGTAACACTGCATTTTTAACGTCAGATCACATATATAATGTGCGTAGATTTACAGTGTTACCATTATTATTCTCCGCAGAGTTAGCTTGGTTTGACTCTACTGTTTCTCGAAGTAAAATGTTTCTGGTCAACGAAAACGGGCTGAAAATAATGGAAGAATTTAATTTCTGAACTTGCAACCCTAAACTTGTAAAATGGCCGCTCTGTGATGTTTGTGGTGATGTTATTTGTGTTTTGTATTGCTGAATAGTGTTTTTAAAGTGAATATTGGCTGAAAATGGGTAAGTTTTCTTCCTTTTTACACTATGAAGTTATATTATACAAGTGTACTTGATCTGTATGAATGTCAAGCCTAAAATCTCGCGAACCCGAATCTATCTCGTTTGTTCAACTTTCAGGTATTTAAGAGCTTTTTAGCCTCTGAAACACTATAATCTAGCATTTATAAGTGAGTCTACTTGGGTTTTACGTTATTAATTGCTTCGAATTGGGTTCAGTTTCTGTGCAATCACGGTTGGAAAGGCCTATACCGTTCTTAGGAGAAACTTGTTCAGGTGAACCTTCTTAAGTCGAAGCTGTATTATAATACTGATACTGTAATTAAAATATGCGTTTTATACTGCAGAAACTATTTGAGAAAGACTAAAGTATTACGTTTTGTAAATAGGAGAACAACTCAATGTCAAGCATCATCAGAATCATAACTTGCTTGTTTACATTTAATAAAATAACAGTTTATTGCTCTGAATATCCACAAAGTACGGTTCTTTCAATGTGCTCATATACTTAGTTGGTGCGGTGTACAAGGCATGCTAGCAGTCCTTATCTTCATTGGTATGTTCACATATTTGTCAGCAGATGTCACTATATGTGTATTTCTATTATCTTGAAATTCTAGTGGAATCCTTCCGTTAACGAAATATATTATTTACTGTACAGTTGTCTGGTTTTTACTCAAGGCAGTGTGCTGTGCCGCGGTGGCCTCTTAAGCAGAGGGTTGTGGGTTTGGGCCCAAGCTTGCACCTCTGAGTTTTTCGGACTTTATGTGCGAAATTACATTTGAAATTTACCATGAGCTTTAAGGTGAAGGTAAACATTGTGAGGAAACCTGTAAAGAGATTCAATTGTGTGTGTGAAGTTCCCAATCCGCACTGGGCCCGTGTGTGAAATACGGCCCAAGTCCTCTCATTCTGAGAGGTAGCCTGTGCCCTGCAATGGGACGTATATATATACTGGGATGATGAGTCTTTATATAGGTTTGGATCTTGGGACACATAGGAATCCGACCCCTTCTTGGAAAGTAAAAAATTAGCTTATAACAAGAAAAAACATTTTTTAACAATATTTTCGTTGCATCAGACTATAAGGGCTCATTTATGGCTGAGGGACCTGGGTATGGACTCCATGTATAGTTTTGGGGTTAGGAAAGGTTTGTCACTTTTCGACTCTATGTCAACGAGTTAAGGTTGAAAAGTGACAAACCTTTTCTTACCCCGACTATATCTGCCCATATGGTTAAGTGGCACCAAAGTTAGTTTGTTTGGCACTTGTGCTATGGCTATTCTTACTTCTGCACCATCATCTCGGTGACTGGCTATGTACAACCAACCTAATTACACTTGTGTCCACGTGTAAAAGAAAACGTTGACATATCATTACACAAGCCAAACTACTGGGACTAGGAACTTGCAATTATGCACAGGTCTCCTTTTTCATGGAGATCTGCATTAAGGGTTGCTTTTCGAAATAGGCTAGACGACTAAAAAAAACTGTTTAGTCCGTCAGTTAGATTATTAAAAAATATTGTACACGTATTTTTTCTTTTGTTTGACAAACAAAAAATGAGGAGGATACAGTGCTTAGAAGTTTCGAGTGACGTCACTATATGGTACAATTTTTACCTAAGGGTGACGTCACAAGCCCCCACTCCGGAAGTTTGATGATCTATATCTTTGTCGTTTTTTTATAATTTGATAAACCAAAAAATACGTGTCCCATATTTTCCCATAATCTAACTGACGGACTAATTAGAATGACAAATTTTTAACCCAGTCGTCATCCCTATTCAACCAGGAAGGAAAGAAACATATGGAGAATTCAAACCCCTAAAGTAAACTCAAATAAAAATAATGGCGTCATAGCAATCATTTTTTTTTTCAAAATCAACCCCTAAAGGGGTGAAACAAGGGATGACATGTATAAAAATTAGAACTTCTGTAGCTTTCCATCTTAAATTTTGTTTTTACAGTTATGTAGTACATTGATGTTTATGAAATCAACCCCTCTAGGGGTGAAATAATAGATTAAAGGTTGAAAGGAATCAAAACATTTGAAGCTACAGATACATAGCTATTGTGTTCATTGTTTATATAAAGACTAGCCCACAAAGGGTTGAAATAAGGAATGGGATGCTTTGGAGATATGGAAGAGACAAGCCTAATTTGGGGCCTATATTTAGACACCAAACCCCCTCCCCTCCCCCATGTCAGCAAAAGTAAACAAATCTTTTGTAATACATAAATATTTTTTTATTGATTCATGAGCAGCAGTTATCTAGTCTAGCTAGACATAATTTTAGTATAGATAAATTTCACACAATACATGTATTCAATCAAATTGTTGACATAGTAATTGGTTGCCATTTGTGTTAAAATCAAAATTGACAAACATTAGTAAAAAATCCGGAAAATAAAAAAAAAATTGCTGACGTAATCACCATCCCCCATGTCATCAAAAATAAACAAAGCTAAGACCCCGCTCCTCTTCAGTGATTACGTAATACTTGAATGACCCCATTCCATTATTTTTTGCGCAAACGAAGTCGCGTACAGTAGCTAATCGTATCATAATTCATATTATAAATATAGATGATAATGAGATCTAAAAGTTAGCCAAACAAAACAAAAAACAAATTCTCCAAATGTTTAATATTCGTTCTTCGTTGATTAAATCAACTCCTTTACCTATGCTTCTTAAAATTTTCGATTTAAAACGAACTCGGAGGCGTTTTTTAAATCATCAAAATTACACCACATTTCCTGCCGCAACATTCTTGTACGTAATATTACCGCTTAAAAAAGGAGCAACGAATTTAACTCTCCCATGTAAATCGGAACCGTGTCGAATTCAATTTCGTGGTTACCCATTTGGGGTAATAACGACGCGAATGCCTTTGCCCTGTGGCTAGGGCTGTCCCAAAGGTTGGTTCCGTACCCAAAGGGCGCCAACGGGACCCTATTATTGAGACTACTCTGTCTGTCCGTACGTTTGTTACAGGGTTTTTTCTCTTGAACTGTAATAACTTGAACCGTAAAGTGTCTAGACACTTCACATTTTCACCGATTATGTGTTACTGTCGCCGCTCAGCAAATACTAAAAATAAGATAAAGTTAAAAATTAAAGGAGATTGTCGTACAAGGAACGTGTTGTTTTCCCCAGCGTTTTTAATTCGATCTTTATAATTGCATTAGCTAGATTATTGAAAATTTCACAGAATGTATTTACGGAGGTACGGAAGTACGGAACACTTTATATACGAGTCCGACTGGCACTTCGCCGGTTTTTTTTTTCAATGATCTAGTCACAGTATTATTAAGAGGCTGACAACACCTAATTTTGTTGAAATTGATGTAATTTAAACAGTTTTTTAAGAAAAACTGTTTGTTCTAGCACATCAAAAAAATTATATGTTAATATTCATCATATTTCAAAGACCGTGGACGGACTCGATACATAATTGGACGAAATCGGCTCGATAGAAAATAATTGCAAAGATAGGTCTTAAAATCATCATTAAACGGTTCTATGTCTTTATTTTTTTGGCGTATGCGTCTGCAATTAAAAACATGAAGTGAACATATTCATACCTAAACCGCTAACGAGTCATATTTCACAAATAATCCACAGTTTTTTTTTAATTCAATATTTGCCCGATAAATTTCAATATACCCGGCTGCCCAGTAATAGCGGCATCTCGTTTACTCCGATACAAATAGACAGTGTGCGCCGACGTTGGTGTTGACAGCGTCTTAAGACAAAATCATTCTTAAAGGCAGGTTTAGACAGGGTCAGTAACTGACTTCGAATTCGAGACAAGTCAGCGCTGACCCCCACCGCTGTACTGACTTCAAATCAATTTACATTGGGTATTTCTCGGGTCAGCGCTGACTTGTCTCGAATTCGAAGTCAGTTACTTACCCTGTCTAAACGGGTATGTATAACAATACCGAAGTACGAAAGACCGAATGTATTTAAACATCGAATGGGTCAAAAGACCGACACGATTTTTTTCTGAAACCGTTAACTTTTTAAGATTGTTATAAAACAAACCTAACCTAACCTAATGGGTTCTGTATGATGCCGTTTTAATAAATTCTGAGAAGTTTACGGTTTCAGAAAAAAATCGTGTCGGTCTTTTGACCCATTCGATGTTTTGATACATTCGGTCTTTCGTACTTCGGTATTGTAATACATACCCGTCTAAACCTACCTTACGGGAAATATCTGAAGTTAAATAGTGACGAATAATTTCCGCCAAGCGCCTTAGCTGCTGGGAACCCTGTTTTGTAGTTTGTACCATCCCAGGTGTCAGAATAACCTCCTATGTTCAAAGGCGCTTCCACGAACTGTTCGACATTGAGATGGGTCGTTTTGTAATAACAATATTTTTTAAGGGTTGCCAGCTCGATTTAGAATATCAAAGACATAATCGTAATTAAGTTTCATAAATAAGACACGGCAGATGTTTTGTCTATAAATGTGTGATTAATTTTGAATTTGCAAGAAGTTCCTGTATATAAAATGCTAAGGATTAATAAAGTGGACAACGGAACGGAAGGTTTATTGTTTTGTATTAAAGTACCTATGATGGCATTAATACCTGAATAAGTAACGTTGTTATAGCTAAACCGTTTAACCTTTTCAACGCTCTGTCAAATACAACAGCTCTCACTCATACCCCATGACATCGGAATGTCAAACGCAAAGTTGAACCCTACAGAAATGCATGTAGGTAGATATCGCTCTGCACGCCATGACTGCTATATAAGTCGTTGGCGTAGAACCTGCGGTGCTGATATATAGGTAACGCCACGTCGTCGTTAAACGTCAACACAACGTCAAAATCCCGCTGTCATTACATGAAATGTGGTTGTGTGCGTGGCCTCAACTCTGGTGGCGTTACCTATATGTGTCGTTGGCGTCGAAAAGGTTAAATGAGTCCTCGCCTTCGCGGTACAGGGGCTGGGGGGTATGACGACAGAGGAGGCCGGGAGAGGTGCGGGCGGCAGGCTTGGTCTAGCTATATGTATTAGCTGTTTATATTTACAACAGCCTTTACCCGCGCCTCTGTACGCGTAAAACAAAAAGCCTAGCAGTTAAATTGAAATTTATTACATTATCAAAATATGCAACGGTCAAAAAGTATGTAAATGTAGTAGTTGCTTATTTTCTCTCAATGAAGTCACAGCGGTTTTCCCTATGACTTCAATGGCAATAAATAACTTGTTGCTCACTCAGACGTTATAGTAGTAAATGTGCTGAATGATGGGATTTTTCCTATACATGATTCATTTCATTAACATTGTTGCCTACTAGATAAGTAGCCGTTTGGGTGTACCGCTGCTGGGCATGGGCCTCCCCTTCTTCCACTAGTCTCTGTCAATTGCATGCTCCTGCCATTTTATTCCATGTGCGTCAAAGACTTTTGGTCTGTCTGCCTAGGAAACAATTATCAAAGAAAGTGATCCTATAAGGGTTCCGTTTTTTCTTTTTGAGGTACGGAACCCTAAAAAGGATATTTATCAAATGTTAAAGATATATATCTGACCGCGAAATCTCCCCACTCAGGACCGGAGTATGTGATTTAATAACCTGAATCCAGAATAAACAATTCTTGTGGAATTCAAAGTGCGATACTTCGAAATGTACCAATCACTGTTTAATTATTCCCAAACAATACTTCCCTTCATTTCACAGTACTCGTACAACGTAGGATCAAAGCCCATATTCTGGGAAAGCTTACATTATTGTAGCCAGAGATCGCTGGCTGGCCCACTGACACCGGGCTTTTACACTACGAATAATAACGGGAGTGGTAACACATTGCGGGCTTGAACGATCCATTACATCATACGTGCCTCACAAACTCCGCAATCAATAGCTACTCGGATGTTTTTTTTACTCGTACTTTGTAAACTACTCATTACACTGCCTTTACTTTTTTTTCCTCATGAATCCTAAGAACCTGTTCAAAGGCCACCTCACCCACTCGATGCTGATGCCATTGTTATACGCATGCGCTGGAGCGTATGTATGGGAGGCGTAAACTATTGTGTCAAAGAAATCTCGGACTGATAATGACAATGTGTTCAAGGCACAACCCAACCCTTTGGAAAGGTTGCATATGTTAACTTATTGAATTTGTTATGTTGTTATGCGTGTTTTTTTCATAAGCATGTTTTTATCAGTATGCTACTAATGCTACTCTTTTGGAACACATAGTGCAAGTAATTGCATTTATTTATATATCAAAGTAAGCTATCTATTGTTCAATATCGTTTGTTAGTCATTTATTATTTGCTTTTCATGGGTACATTGGATTTTAAAAACTACATAATACACAATTTAATTATAATAATAATTTAATAATCAATTCAGACGACTTTGATGAGGCTTCACTCACATAACATTTTAATTTAAGTTAGTAGAGAACTACTAGGTATATGGATGATTCTATTCTATCTCTAATGGAACATTTTGTCCGTTTATAATATACGAATTGACGTTCGATGCCCGATCGATTCTCCGATAATTCCTCAATACACGATCATTGTTGTCGCTAAGAGGTAAGACTCCAAAAAACCAAGATGATTTACAAGTCTATATTCAAACCCAGATTGGAGAGATACATAAATTGATTTGTGCTTGCCACCGAGATCGTTTATCCGGATAAACGCGTCATTGGATTAATGAAATTGATAAGCTTGTGGCAGCTGATTTTAGAAGTGAGAAATAAGATGATGTTTTAGATTCTTGTCGGGGTACTGGAGTGTAGGAGTACTGTACTGACGGACACAAATCTGTTGATGACAAAATTGTGATGTTAACATGGTCGTAAACGCAACATTTTTTTTGAGACAATACAGGCATCATCTGATGTTTTACATTATACAGTTGCCAGCTCTTTTAAATATTACCTACTAACTGATTTGAAGAGAGACGGTGACATCGTATTGGGAATCGGTCGTGTTATAAACGTGTATATTTTTGACATACATAGTTTACTTTTTGAGAAAATGCACTTATCGGGAAAGTGCGTGTATGGTAAGGATTAAATGGGAAAGAGTACGTTTTGGGAGTGTGCATGTCGCGGAGAGTGGACATTTTGGAGAAATTGGTTTTACGAGCTTCAGCTGCCCTGGGAACTATTAAACGGCAGACATTCCGTTCTCATCTTGTCAGTCACGGCATGATCACATCCAAATGTGCTCACATATTCTGTTGACGTCACAATTCGTTGCGTTACGACAGTACTGGAGTAGGAATTCACGCACTCGTTTGTTTACAAGCCGTCGACCCGATGGAAATACGAACGTTTGTTGTAAAGTTTATACAGTTTACCCGCCGGGGCGTTTACCTCTCTAAAATGAGGTATTTGTTCTACAACAAGCCTTTGTTTAGGTTTCAAACAATGTATGGATAGCCTTACAAAATGGTGCATTCAGGCGGTATGACCTGATTTAGATTTATGCGTGAGTCAACTGAAATTCTAAGTAAGTTAGACTGTTTCATTTAATAACTAGTCTTTACCCGCGGCTTCGCTCGTGTAAACTATTGGATCTGGTCAGACGAATTCACTAAACAGTCCCAGAAATACCATCGTGTTGTTTATTAAATAATAAAAGTTCATGTCTCTAAACTTAGTGGTTAAGATTTTGGGATTTTACGTGGATTCGTTGGGAATATGGGGATAATAACCCTCCTTCGACAGTCGGGTGAAAAGTAACCTATGTATTATTAAAAAAAAAAATGTTTATAAAAACATCAGAAATAGATGATTGTGTAAGTACCTACAGCTGGCGTGGTGGCATAAGGCGCATTACAGTTGCGCGAAATTAGTGTAGGTTTAGATAATCTTTATTCACTCTTATAACAACAAACAATATAGTTCACTTAAAATTATTTTATAACGATGTTAATTTTAACTTAGTTTTATAATCCAGCAAAGTATCGAACTTCAGTGTATTTGTTCTTCAGAAAATGTTGTTTTTTGATTAGCAAAGTTTTGTAAAATTTGATTGAATCACACTCCTTTACTTTTTTGAACATAACTCTTTCTACCATAGCCGGTTCTGTGTTTCAATAATTTTAATATGTTTGTGTTTTTTAAATTATGTGTAAAGGTCCTTTTAGCTAAATTTGACGTATTCACTGCCACCGACGCATATATGCGTTTTCGGGACTTCGCACAGTGCCGCTGTCATAATGATTCATACATTTTGAACGCAAATGTGCGTCAGTGGCACCTGTGGAAGTCAGGTGAATGCGTTAATTGTGTATTCAGTAGTAGTACAGTGGTAACATTTTCCAATTAGTTTAATTAAAATAACGTCGATTAGTTTCCAAAGCACTCAAGACTTGCTGGCCTTAATCTACGGTGATCTTTGTTAATAGAAAATTAATTCGCAGCTCCATCACATAATGTATTCAACATTTTTATGTATCTTTAAAGACCATATGAATAGCTGAGTAGGGTCGAGGGGCAGATAACTACCCACTAACGTCCGAAGTCGTACCGAGATCTTGAGATTAGCCGACTCCGGTGTGGGTGAGCGTGTAAGCTTGGTAATACTCGGCATGGTATTATTGGTATTAACTTGGTAGCTTTGCCTTACAAATTTTCAAAAGAAACCGACCACAGAAGAAGTATACAGAGTGGCCAACTTGGAGGTATACCTACAACTTTTTTTTGCCGCCATTTTGTTTTGGCGGCAATGCGGCAAATGACAGTTGCATAAAATTCACTTTGTGTCGATACGGCAAATTTGCTATGGAGCTTTTTACGACTGAACAACGTGTTTTAATTATTCCTCTACTCAACCCAATTATGTATTGCGGAAACTCCAAGAAAATTGATTGAACGGTGACATTGATTGGCCTAGAAGGTCGCCTGATTTAACAGCTCCTGACTTTTTTCTGTGGGGCTATCTAAAGGGACGTGTCTATGCTGACCGGCCAATGAACCTTCAGCAATTAAAACAAAATATTCGAGAAAATTAATGAAATGAAATAACGCAGGAAATGTGTGAAAATGTGATGAAAAACGGGATGAAAAGGGTTCACATTTTCACCTCTAACAGGTGGACATTTGTCTGACATTATTTTCCTTATTTAATTGCCGGCCCTAAATACTATTTTTAACCAGAAATACTTAATAATTTTTATATTTCATAGAATAAAATTACAAAACTAAAGTGTATATGTTCCTGTTATTTGGCCACCCTGTACTTGCTCTTTAATGTTAGTACCAGTTAAACAGTGTATGATATGAGATTAGAGCAAGTAAATAAATTGCTTTATAAATGATACTTATTTCTATAAACATCTCTGTGAAACGTTTGTAAAAGATTTTTGATTTAATAAAGACGATTTCCTGCAAGGATGATTTGTATGGATGAGCGGACTGATCTAAAGTAATTTTACATTATAAGGTCTCTACATTGAGTTTAAAACGTGGGCTTGTGTTTATGTGTAATGTTTAAGCAATGCGATTTGAACAGCCGATACGCCCGTAACCAATTGCCATGGAGACGGTCAGACGCGTTTTTGTATGTAACATCGCTTTACAAAGTTGTTTCGTCCCGGTTTCCTAACCTTTTTGTCTATAAGAGATAGACTTGGAGAATTCTGTCAAAAACAAATAAAAGGATGTCAAAAGATGGATTTTTCCTTGTTGCGTATTTAGTTGGTCATCTTTGTTTTCGTAGATGTATTTTCAGTAAATCATATTTTACTTTATCTACATTACAAAATAAGATTAAGAAAAACATTGTCGCTGCGTCTCTAAGCATCCCAGCATTGGTCCTTCGATAATCCGGTTATTTATTCGTTTAAACCTTCACAAACTAACTGGGACGTCTAATACCCTCATTTTCGTTACTTATTTTGAATCTCCGCTGCGTTAGGAGACGTTAAGCCTCAGTTAATGGCCCCTTTCCGTCTTTACGATGTATTTAAAGGATTCACACGTTTAATTTGAAAAACATGGCCGTTGGATTTTCGGCTTTGAATTTTTATTAAGCTGTCATAAAGAAAGTGTGTTTGTACGTTACTTCAGATAAAATTATGGACGTTTTTACCTACCTTTAAGAAGTTAAGTGTATTGAAAATGCAGTCATAATCAAACGGAAAGCTGCCTTGCTTGCATTCGGTTTCTTCTGTTTAAAATTCTTCGATGTCAGACTTACAGACTATTAAAGGCTTGGGCTTTCATATTTGTGGCGTAGCGTTCCAATATGTGTAATCTATCTTTATTGTCCATTTTCGGAATAGCTCCTTAGTATTTACCTTTTCCGAAACCCAAATTCTGTACCAGGTTGAAGTAATCCTAGGTCATGGCGTAGCATCATTACCGCAAGAAGCGATGCATCGCGCACGCGCAGTAAACTATCACGTCTGCGTCATTACCGACGAAATTACTACCTCGAAGAACCTAATACCACTGCCGTTTTTCTTTTACACTGGTATGGACGCATGTACTAGTCTTCACCACAAGCAATTAGATGATCCCACTTCTGGAATTGTGCGCGGAGTAAGAAGTAAAGAGTGCGAGTTCGAAAAGTCGGACGCCTTATCGGCGGTATTTAAAATTAGAATGATAATTTTCCGCTGTGATTCGAAAATTAAGTGTGTCGTTTTGTACGGTTAACTAACATTTAAAGTGGTCAAATTTTTTGGTCTCTATCCTTAAAATGTACAAGCCTTTCGACATTTCAGATGCCATTCAGATGTCTTTTTCTACTATTTTTGCTATATTGTTTCTTTGTCTTCATTCTTTAATTATCAGTGATCGGATCTAGGATGCAATTTCCCGGGGTTTAAGTCCGTTATCTTAACTTGGATATGACTAACAATACCGCGAGTCTTTTTGTTACCTACCTTTATAAAACAGTAAATATCTTTTAATTTTAAGTAGTTTACACTATAAAATAAACGAAATATAAAATAAACGTAAATTGCTCGTCTTATCTTTTATGGTATTTTTTATTATTTTATCTGTTTACCAGTGTATGCAGGTAAAAGTAATAATAAACACGACTACAAAGTAGTACTTTTAATTTAATTTTATGTTAAATTTTTGTCATGTTACTATTCCTTTTGTCTTTTGTCTACGAGTAGGTATTATTTTTTATTATGTAAGGGATATAATAAGTATGCTATTGTGTTGTATTTATTATATGGTAATAAGATGTTTATTTTTAAATTTTGTTTCAAAAAGTAGTAACTATTTATGCAATTACATTTCTGCTTAAGTGTATCTAAAATATTTTTTTAAAGTTTATGTAAAATAAATTAACCTGTTATAGATAGCGAAAATTTTCATTTTGTTTATTTAATTTAACTCTCGACAAAAGTTATTAATTTTTAACATGAACAATAACCCATTTCCCAAAATCCCGGGAAATCCCGAGTCACATCCATGTTAACCTTTTCGACGCCAAGCCGAATGACAAAATACTCATTCATACGCCAAACCGTTTTCTTGCAAGAAACCTAGTAAAAGGTTAGGGATGTCACAAGTAACTATCGATACTTTAAATATTGTAAATAATTTGGTCTAAAATAATAGGCCTACGCACTCTGATACCGTATGGTAGAATAGGGTACAAAAGGGTCCAATAGGGTACACTAGGGTAAAATAGGGTACAGTAGGGTAATATAGGGCACAGTAGGATCCAGTAGGGTACTGTAGTTACAGTAGGGTAGAAAAGGGTACACTAGGGTAAAATAGGGTACAGTAGGGTAGAATAGGGTACATTCGGGTACAGTAGGTTAGAATAGGGTACATTCGGGTACAGTAGGGTCCTGTAGGGTACAGTAGGATACCATAGGGTAGAATAGGGTACAGTCGGGTACAGTAGGGTAAATAGGGTACAGTAGGGTAAAATAGGGTACAGTAGGGTCCAGTAGGGTAAAATAGGGTACAGAAGGGTAAAATAGGGTACAGTAGGGTAAAAAGGCTACAGTAGGGTTCAGTGGGGTACAGTAACCCCAATGTAACCCACTGGACCCTACTGTACCCTACTGTAACGTACTGTACCCTACTGGACCTAGTAATAAGTGTGACAAGGGGGGGAGGGGTCCAAATTGATCGAAATTGGTGTGACGTAATTTATGGATGGCCCCCTATTTTACCCTACTGTACCCGACTGTACTCCATTTTACCCTACTGTACCCGACTGTACCCTACTGTACCCTACAGTAGGGTACAGTACAGTACAGTAGAGTCGAGTCGTAGAAAAAATATTGTATGCAACGGTGTATAATTTGGTCTTAACGGCTCGTGCCGTCTTTCCATAGCGTTGCGATACTCGCATTCGCTCGTATCGCAACTCACGTCACTCGCCTTTTAAGACCTCACTTATACAACCGTCGCATAAAATATTATAATAGTTTGGACAGTATAAATGGCACTACTTACATTTTCTAAGTTTACCTCCGATTTCTCCTGGAAAACATAATCATCAGGTACAGGACTACAGGACTTCCTAAAATTCGCAACAATTCTTCTGTATCCATGTCGAACTAGGTAACCACTATAAGTATGTATGTATGTATGTAAACTCTTTATTGTACAAAAATAAGGAAAAAAAAACAAATACATAAGTTTAAAGATAACGGCAGCACTAATAATAGTTATTATGTCACGTGCGGACTATCAGTCAACGGCGTAGGAATATAGTATTTTCCGCGTTCTTCAATGATAATAGAAGGGATGCGACACGTTTAATTAACAAACGAATGTCGTTTATCGAGAGTTCCATTTTCGAACTGTTTTTTTCTTTAAAAACGTATTAGCACAATTGTTACTAATTAAAAAAAAACAATTAGTTGTCATTAAAATTATTGAGTATCATTTAAAGTGAAAAACTGTAGTTTAATTACGACATAAATATTCTAACGAATTTAGCTTAATATAATGTAATAATTAAATGTGGACTTCTCGCAACATCACTAACGACTTATTAATCAGTCAATGGCGTACGAGATGTGCCACAATTAGACTAACATCAATGCTCTAAAAAAAAATCATGATTTCGTGTTTAAACGTACAACTAAATGAAAATATCGCTTGGAAACGGGAAGAGCATTTATCTAAATGTGTTTTACCCAAAGAATGGTATTTGTTATATTAAGAGGCTGACAACACCTAATTTTGTTGAAATTGATGTCATTTAAACAGTTTTTTAAGAAAAACTGCTTGTTCTAGCACATCAAAAAAATTATATGTTAATATTCATCATATTTCAAAGACCGTGGACGGACTCGATACATAATTGCGGGTAAATCTATTACTGTTAACATCGTTTGCTGGCTGTGAATTGTAAAAAAATATTTCTTTGCATTAAAACCACTAAGACCTCTTGAAGTTAGTGTTAAAGTATAGCTGAACTTTATAAGTGCCCAAGTGATAAAAATCTTTTGGCGTAAGTGCTGCGAATCAAGAACAATCAACATTTTAATATCACTGGATTGTTGCTGAGCTCCGTATAAGTTGTGTGCGTACCCTCTAAATCTCTGCGCAATTCTCATAGATCATTCATTACGCGATCTATAGATCCCCAGAAAGCAACTTTAAATTTTCATTCACTACGTCGAAGCCGCGGTGGCGGTTGTGGATAATAGTGGAATCGGAAGCGACTGTCGCCGGTTCGAATCTCACTGGGCACTAAGACTTTTTTATTTTATTTTTAATTTTTAATTTTTAATTTTTTTTTTTTATTTTTATTTCTTATTATTACTACTCACTATTTTGGACATTTATATATCACAATGGTGAATTGCTCAGCCTGCAGAGACGCTGTGCTTGTCACACAAAAGCGTATTAAATGTACGAATGTCGGATGCACGCAAAGTTATCATCAAGATTGTGTAAAATACACCAACGACACTCCTGCATCGCGCTCTCAGTGGATTTGTCCTTCATGCGTCGCCACTCGCCCCAAAGGCGGTGATAACACCAACACCCCCGTGCAGGGGAAGGGCCAGAGGTCTACTGAGCAGGGTAAAGTTCAGAAGCCGACTGAACAGAAAAAGGTTCAGAAGTCTACTGAACATAAACCTACAACTGCCCCTGTGGATTCCAGTTCTTTATCATCGCAAATCAGCACTAGCTCTGACGCAGAATACGGCATGTTGAAAAATATTACGTTTACACTTGAAGACGTCAAGAAACTGCTTCGTGCGGAAATGAGCTCCATGAGAGAGGACCTCGCCACACTTAAGAGCTTTATTCAGGATGAATTTGGTCCGTTAAAGGCTCAGGTTCAGGAACTCAAAGAGTCAGTGACCTTCGTTGACGCCAAGTACGATGATCTGGTCAAAAAAGTGGAAGTGTTGGAGAAAAAAGTGGGCAACCTTGGCTCTTCTAAAACAGACATAAAGGATGTGAAATCAACAATAGCAAAAATTGACTGGGAGTTGAATTCTAAAGAGCAGTGGGCTAGACGGTCTAATATTGAAATTCAGGGTATACCCGAGACAAAAAATGAGAATCTGTTACTGATCTTCACTAAAATTGCGGATATTGCTGGGTTTCCAATAGATGTGAGTACGGACATTGATTTCATTACCCGTGTCGCTCATATGGAGTCGGAATCAAAAAAACCTAAAGCCATCATTGTGCGATTTTTAGCCCGGTACAAAAAGGATGATTGCTTGAGCCGTTTGAGAAAGCTCAGAGACTTCAAGGCTTGCGACGCTGGTTTTGCTGGAAGTAACTCGCCTATTTATTTTAATGACCATCTGACAAAAGCCAACAAGTTGCTCCTAAGGGATGCAAAGAAATTTGCTACTGAAAAAGGCTACAAGTGGGTCTGGGTAAGACACTGCTGTATTATGGTCCGGCGTGATGACACTAGTAGGGTACTTAATATTTTGAACAGTGAGGATTTAAAAGAAATCAAATAAGAATGATATACTTTATATTGTTTAGCTGTATCTTTGTATCATTATGTACATTGCTTTTGTGTTTATTACGGGGCTCTATGATTGTTTTTAAGCAAATCTATATATGCTGTGTTCAATGCAATCTATTTTCTTTAAAACTAAACATTATAATTAATAATAATAGGAGTCATTGCGGAGTCAACTTTTATAAAGTGATAATTATTTTAACAATTAAATACATGATATTTTGAGTTATGGCTTTAAATCTGACAATTTTTTACCAAAATGTACGCGGGCTTCGTACGAAAACCAATGCTTTTTATAGAAAAGTCTTAAGTGTTGATGTAGATATAATTTGTTTAACTGAAACATGGCTCCTTCCTGGAATTCTGGACTCTGAGCTTTTTAGTTCCCGTTACAGTGTTTATAGGGGAGATCGGGATTATTCTGTAAGGGGTGATTCTCTGGGCGGAGGCGTTCTGATCGCGGTTAGAAGCGGTCTGGTGGTTGAAAGTGTCGCGCGTTTGCCCTCACGCAATTCTTCGGCTGACCTACTGAGGTTGTCTCTGTCTGTGGGGAGCGGAGCAGGGAGAGCGCGTTTTCACTTATATTGTTGTTATTTTCCTCCCTGCTCTGATTTATTTGACAGTGAAGTTGACTTTTTTGAGTTGGTCTCTGAGTCCATAGTTGAAAGTAGTGAGGATTTATTTTTTGTTGTGGGTGACTTCAATATTCCTCAGGCACATTGGTCAACAATATCGCCTAGTTCTAATTTATCAGTCCAACTTGTGACTGATGCCAGTAGCAATAGAACTCCACTGGTGGAAGCACTCAGTGCTTTTCTTTCTTTCAACAATTTACAACAATTTAATTGTATTTATAATTATAATAATAAACTGTTAGACCTAGTAATATCAAACTTGGAATGCGAGGTCACTCGATCTGCGGACCCTCTAGTTGGTGAGGATAAACATCATCCTGCTATCGACATTAAAATAAGTAATACCTTGATGTTTAAGCATTTGCGTCCGCCACCACGTCGAGTATTACTCTTCCGTGCCGCTGATTACGATGCTGTTAATTCTTCGCTTGCGGAGGTTGATTGGAACAGTTGTCTTGACTTAGGTGACATTGATCTGAGTGTGAAGCATTTTTACGATATTCTGGATCGAGTGATCTCTGAGCATGTACCATTGAAAGTAGTTTATAGCAATAATAGATATCCTGTATGGTATTCGAGAGCACTGATTAAGGTAGTGTCTGAAAAATTAAAATTTCACAGAAAGTGGAAAACTTATGGTCGCTTGGATGACTACGATACTTTCTCGCTGCTTCGGAACAGGCAAAAGCGGTTACAGGAGTCATGTTACCAAAACTATCTACGCTTGGCAGAATCAAAAATAAAAACCAACAGCAAATATTTTTGGCGCTTTGTAAAGTCTAAGAGAAGTCGTCCGGATATACCCAATTCAATGTTTATAAAAGATAAAAAGGTTTCGAATGGTGATGAGATTTGTTCTTCTTTTAATTATTATTTTCAATCGGTCTTTGAACCGCGCATCCAGCCATTAACTGATCCACCTCCGAGTATTCCTGTAGTTAATAGCGTAACAAATTTAAATAATATATTAATAACCTCCGATATCGTATGTAATTATTTGAGAAAACTTGATATTGGGAAGGGGGCGGGTCCAGACGGTATTCCCCCGATTTTCTGGCGTTATTGTCGAAGTCAGCTGTCTGAACCTATTGCAGCACTTTATAATAAGTCTTTGCGGACTGGAGTTATGCCGAAGCTATGGAAACAATCATTCGTGACACCTGTGTTTAAATCCGGGGATAGGCATGACATCGAAAATTACAGACCTATTTCCAAACTCAATACAGTACCAAAATTATTTGAAAAGATTATTTATGACCAAATTTTTCCCTTTTTAAGACCATGCTTGGTACAGGAGCAGCATGGCTTCGTTAATAAAAAATCCACGGAGACGAATCTGGGTGAGTTTATGGACAGAGTGCTTTGTGGGATGGATGAGGGTTATCAGGTGGACGTCGTATATACGGATTTTTCCAAAGCATTCGACAAAATATCGCATAATCTTCTTTTGGGAAAGCTTGAATCTGCCGGCGTGCACGGTGACCTTCTGCGTTGGGTTACCTCGTACTTGCGTGACCGTTCCCAGGCTGTGGCTGTGAAGGGCTACTGTTCCAGTTTCGTTCCTGTATCATCCGGTGTTCCCCAGGGCTCTCATCTGGGACCTTTGCTTTTTAATGTCTTCATTAATGACGTGACTTTGCATTTTAAATCGTCTTCTTGTTTGCTATATGCCGATGATATGAAAATCTTTAAGACTATTGGATGCGTCGAAGATTGTCGTGCGTTGCAGGAAGATCTTTCCCGCTTGTATATATATTGCAATACAAATGGTTTGCATCTAAATGTTAAAAAGTGTAATGTTATAACTTTCAGTAGAAAAAAACAAATTATTAATTTCGACTATCAGTTAAACAATGATTTAGTGAAAAGAGTAAATAATATTAAGGACTTGGGTGTTTACCTGGATTGTAAACTATTATTTAACGACCATATTGACAATATAACAAAGAGAGCGTTCCGCCTACTAGGATTTGTCTTGAGGGTGGGTAGAGAGTTTAGGGAGGCCAGTACTTTATTAACGCTTTTCTGCTCCCTGGTTCGGCCGATTCTGGAATATGCATCGTCTATATGGAATCCATGTTATCACATCTACATAAATTCGATTGAAAAAATTCAAAATAAGCTCTTAAAACATCTAAATTATAAACAATCCAAATTTGATACAAGCAAAATGGTTTCGCTCGAGTGCCGACGTGCATTAAAGGATCAGATATTTTTATATAGAATTTTAAGAAACTGCATTGACTCCCCTTATATGTTAAGTAGATTAGGATTGAAAACCCCTCGTTTGAACACACGCAATGTCTGTAAACTGTTTCATGTCCCTCTCACACGTAAAAAATACAAATCTAACTCCTTTGTTAATAGAGCCTGTAAAGCCCACAATACTAAATTTAGTCAGGTTGATATATTTAATTTATCTCTCAATGGGTTTAAGTGTAACATTAAGTCACTTATGGATGGATAACATCACATTTCCTTCGTCCAGAATTGTATAATTAAGTATATAAATGTATTTGTTTTTAGTCAGCAGACTGTTTTTCGGCTCATATTTTCCCGTTTGTTTGTTCATACGTATAATTGTATTAATATCTGGTGGCAGCTTCATTGGTTAATGTGAATTGTAACTATGTATAAGTTTAAGAATAATGTACCGTTTGTGCCCAAATAAACATTAAAACATTAAAACATAATTGGACGAAATCGGCTCGATAGAAAATAATTGCAAAGATAGGTCTTAAAATCAACATTAAACGGTTCTATGTCTTTATTTTTTTGGCGTATGCGTCTGCAATTAAAAACATGAAGTCAACATATTCATACCTAAACCGCTAACGAGTCATATTTCACAAATAATCCACAGTTTTTTTTAAATTAAATATTTGCCCGATAAATTTCAATATACCCGGCTGCCCAGTAATAGCGGCATCTCGTTTACTCCGATACAAATAGACAGTGTGCGCCGACGTTGGTGTTGACAGCGTCTTAACTGGATCTTGTAAAATACCCTATTTTCCTTTTGACCTATATATGAGTCGTTGGCGTTGAACCTGCGGTGCTGATATATGTGTCGTTGGCGTCGAAAAGGTTAAGCATAATGATGCCAAGAGGGATGTCAACTAGAGGAAATTATTTTTTACTTTTACGTCTTTTTAGGGTTCCGTAGTCAACTAGGAACCCTTATAGTTTCGCCATGTCTGTCCGTCTGTCTGTCCGCGGCTAAGCTCAGAGACTGTTAGTACTAGAAAACTGTAAATTGGCATGAATATATATATTAGTCACGCCGATAAAGTGGTTAAATAAAAAAAACTAAAAAAATTTTTTTTAGGGTACCTCCCAGACGTAAAGTGGGGGTGATTTTTTTTTTTCTCGACCAACCCTATAGTGTGCGGTATCGTTGGATAGGTATTTTAAAACGATTGGGGGGTTGCTTACATGATTTTTGTATTCAGTGATTTGTTTGCGAAATATTCAACTTTATAGTGAAAAATTTCATTAAAATCGACCGTCCCCCCCCTCTAAAACCTAAACTGTTGGGTGGAAAAATTTGAAAAAATTCAATATGGTAGTAAATATATCAAATTTACAAGGAAAAATATAGCGGCTAAGATTGATTGGGAATTATTTGTAGTTTAAGAGTAAATAGTAGCCTAAGGTATTAAACATACCGTCACTACTTTGAAAAACTCGTATCTCAAATCAGCATGTAAACAAAACTGAACCTTGATATGCGCGTAATAAAGTTCACTTTGCCAGATTAACGATTTTGAGATACGAGCTTTTTTCAAAGTATTGACGATACCTAACTTGGAAGATTCCGTACACATACGAAATCCTTAGAAAAATATTACTTGATTATTTCGTAATGGCTACGGAACCCTATCTTGGGCGTGTCCGACATGCTCTTGGCCGGTTTTTTTTGTCAAAATTTGCCAAGTGCGAGTTGTATTCGCACACTGTGGGGGGAAAAAAACAAGCAAAAAATAACTACGTATGTCGATTACGTATGTATTTCCAGACTTTTTTTCATGCTTTACTTCCGACCATATTTCACAATTCTATGCCGACATGAAGACTAGATTCATTGTTTAAAAGTACACCTTCAAAGTGAACTCAACTTTTTCTTGCTCAGCTTCAAAGGAATGGAGACTTGAGTATTGTTATTAATTTTAACTTGACACCTCTGCACGAAACAGGGTCATGACATACAGGTGGACATCGAGTTGATTTTATAATTTTTTCCCTCAGCGGTACGGGACTTTAAAAAGCGATTTTTTTGCTAAAAGGCAACCAAGGCAACGAAGTCTTACGCCTCCCAGTGCCCTGAGGTATCATTATTGATGCGCACGATTGATAGTGGGTGGAGGCCTATAGCTGTGTCCGCAGACGACTGCGCTGCAATCAGCAATTTGTCCGTACGTGCATTACGTGCATTCATATTTTGATCTTTCCGACATGCAAAACAGCCGTCCAATGAAATAAGGTGGTAGAGGTTATTTTGACACTTGGGCGTTATTATCATTTGTGCGGACGTTGCTTCTTCCCTAATTGTGGCCTGTACTTGAATTTGCGCGTCGGAAATACGTAATTATTTGACAGACTGCGTAAAGCTAATGCTATGCTATTAGAACTCATTTTCTTCAGCGAACCTGTCGAGTGATTATGCATTTTCGCTACTGTTAGGACATGAAAGTTGTTTTTGAACTGCGTGTTTCGAGGGTAGAATTACGCTTGTCATTATCATCATCATCATCATCATCCCAGCCTATACACGTCCCACTGCAGGGCAAGGGCACACACAATGCTTTTAGAATGGGAGGGCTTGGGCCCGTACGTAGCTCCCATGCGGGCCCAGTGCGGATTAGGAACTTCACACACACACTATTGAATTTCTTCGCAGGTGCGTCCAGGTTTCCTCGCTATGTTTTCCTTCACCGTAAAGCTCATGGGAAATTTCAAATGTAACTTGCACATAAATCGCGCCCAAGACCCTTTGCTCGAGAGGCCATCTAGGCCAAACCACTAGGCTACAACGGCTGTTGCTGTTAATATGAAGTAAAATGATTTTCAAATACTTTCACAAAAATGTAATTTCGAACACGAATAGATAAGAGAAAACATTGAGTCAAATACGAGTAAATCTGAGTCGAATCAAATCGACCGTAGCGAATGAATTTCAAATTTAATTCTATCTTCTTCCTACGAACATAAAACCACTTAAATGCACCATGAACACGTACATGTGGCTCCACGTATTTCATTGAACGCTTGCAATCTGTGTTCCTATTAGGGCGCAATGGTGGTGGGATTGCGCATGCGCGTATAAGGGCATTAAGTCGACGCCGCGAACGCAGCTCCGCGGTTAACACGCTACAAGTCGTTTTTTGTGAGACGTTCCTTGCAAACGAAATTACGCCCGATTCGGCGCCAAGCGGCCGCCTCCGCTCGTCTTTTTTCCTCGTCCTCGTACTTTATTATTTTTATTTAACACCTGCGCCCGGTAATCTGTGTTCGACGATCTCCCGAACGCTTAACTCTTTTTCTTCTTGTCGGCCTCGCCCGATTTATGGAGTTGGAGTTTTGTCGGGCGTTATGTGTCGTTTAATTCCCACCCGACACGGTGACAATCGATTATGCTCGCCCTTGATTAAAGATTCTTTTGTGAGTCGACCTCATCCAAGAATCACCGGATTAAATAAATAAATTCTCAGCTTAGCGTAAGCTTCGGACGCAAAAATATCAATTTTAATTTATTCCCTCCGATATATTACATATTTGAAGGTTTCTAATTGCATCAGGGCTGACTAAGAGCGAGTCTCAAGTATTTGACCTTTGACGCTTTTGCAGCAGCGGATGATCCCTTTTGTTAATGTACCGTTATAAGTATCCGACGCACGTTTAATTGCCGCTACCGCGAGGCTGGAGGCTGCGCCGGCGCCGACTCCCGACCCTATTATTATGTTATCTCTAACGCGTTGCGTTACGAGCATTTATACTTTCGCTGACTCACAGGGAAGTGTAACACACACCGCCTTTAACGTACCCGTATTAACAAATTGTTTCCACATGATAGCTCTGTGGAGATTGAATTGAAATTACGAACAAAGAACCGACGGACTATTGAAGGGTGATCGGTAATATTTGGTTAGTGGGTCTTAAGAAGTAAAAGCACAAGCTTTGGGTAGGTATGTTCTTCATCTAGCAGAGAATCGGAGCGTCTTTTAGGACGATTTAGCTGTACTGTATCTACGAAGAAGTAACGTAGACGACCGGATAGCCTAGTGGACTATGAAGCTGGAAGTTTCACACACAAAAGAAGTATACTTTTTGAGACAGCATTTCATTCAATAAAGTGGCCCTGCTAAGGTAGTTCGTTTTACGAACCAAAGTCTCTTCATTCTTTTGATCCCAATGAGTCTACAGCAGTGGGTTTAATTAATTAAACAACATTGTATAGGTAGATCGGTTTCAAAAAATATACCTTGTTAAGTTTCTTGCCAGATTCTTCTCGACAGGGTTTTTCCGAACCATTGGTAGATTCTTCCGACTTCCCTTAATGCCTTGATCACACGTACCGAGCAAACGGACAGTAAAATGTTTCTCGGCCGAGACAGTGATGTAAGCGAGTAGCTGTTCACACATGTTTTGAAATTAGCACAGTCAGTTCAGTTCTCATGTGGCCGAGTGGCGAGACAGTGAACGTTCAGACCTGCCGAGTGAGCGAGCGAGACAGTGCCTAGTATACGTGCTCGGCCTAGTAAATAGAACGGGGGCCGAGCTAGCTACTGGCTCGCTGCTTCGCTCGGCCGAGCGCTCGGCCCAGCACTCGGCGCTATGTTTATACGCACCGAGTACTCGGCCGAGAGCACTGTCTCGCCCGATTACTCGGTACGTGTGATCAAGGCATAACTGCTTTAGTATAGTACCTATAGCCTTAATTTAATGAAAATATGTTGACTGTGACTTTATTAGCAAGCAAGAAAAGACTAATCGAAATAGCTGGTTTTGTTTACTATTTGTGTAGTGTGAGCTGCAGCTAGTTACTATAACAATAACCAATGTCAAACCGGTCGTTAAATCTCCAGTTAAGTAAATTTCGGCTTATCGAAATTGTTTAACGTTATGGTAACTGGTGCAACTGACACTATGTCGATCACAAGGTTCATAGTACGCGAAGAACTGGTTCAAAAAGATCTAAAAGCGTACCCAGATGTAGTAATCAACCATCACGAACATTACGCAATCGTGTATCTTTGATCGCTTATTTAAATATGTGGCGCCAGCTCTGAGGAAAATTGCGGTCTCGACTCAAGAGCACATTTGCAAAGATAATAGCGAAAACAATTAGTTGGTATTGGTACTCCTTAAAGCTATATTATCTCGGAGCCAAGTATAGCGTGTTATCGCCAAATTTCAATTAGAATAACATGTTCTGGTTAAATATTGTGTTCCGTGACCTTATTGGCTATCGTAAGAATTTAATTATGTTAACGAATGCGTTAATTTAGTTAAGATTATGTTTTGTACCTTATGCTTTGTTTGGGGTTTCCGAATTTTATTTTGTATCCGAAGATTAAATTAATTGATGAGTGGGTTAGGTTTAGTTCGGAAGCTGTTAATTGTATTTGGTGCTTTTAATGTTTTTCGTGACGGTGGGAGAAATTGCTCCAGTTGAAATTCTGAGCTTGAAATATCTTCATGTAATAGCATTTTATGCTGCTTTTTAGCTGTTCTGTTATCTTTAACTAATGAAATGAAAGACTAACATTTTAAATCTAAATCTTTGCACCTGTCAGCACATTTAATTGTTAAGTTAAATGTTGAGAAAAGACGAAGTGAGACCTTTTACGTAGATGATTGTATTTGCACTGTGATTGATTTTTATTGAACCCAATACTCCAACTTTATAGCATGTAGCCCATGTAGGTATATAATATCATAATTTATATAAACTGTACTGTAATAAAAACCGTGGAAACGTAAAACATAGTGTAGGTGGAGGTCTTACATTCATACTACTAACTCTTAAAAACAACGTCCACTTCGGTTCACATCATAAATCAGTTTATCTGTTTCAGAAACATAATATAATCCTTATAAGAGGACATTCAATTAAATTTTAATGCTGCGGTGTCCAGTTAAGATAAGGCGGGCTACTGTTAAATTGCGAAATTGCAGCCAAAAAGCTTGAAGGCAAGAGTATACCTGCGCTCGCGCTGCTTAGAAAAAATACACAGTATATGCAAACTCGCGGTTTGAAAAAAAAAGGATATTTTTTATTCGGCTAACGATTTTGAGTGTTGTGAATCTGTTGCATAAAGTGGGTTATGGTTACGACGAGTTAATAGGATTTATTTTGACTGTGTTAATAGGATTTACATATTTTGAAGATGTTGTGTTACTTGGATATATATAAAAAAAATCATTATTAGTTGTTTTGAAAAATATCTGCCTCTTTGAGTTTATCTCTACTCCAGTGGAGGATTTTTAGAACCCTTGCATTACGAATAGGTAAAGTATAGTTGCCGACTTTACACAAAAGATCCCTACGGGTTGAAGTGTATCCGCAAGGACCCCTAATACTAAGATAAGATGAAATAGTTGCCGGCTACCCTCCTGAGTGTGCAGAAGCAAATTCAGGTTCTTTTTGGTACTAAAGTACATGCGGGAACTTACCTCCACCACGTGGCCCTGAGCTGAAGAAGATTGCCGGCATCTATAGCAGAAGAATCTAAGAGAGGATCCGTACATAGGATAGCGGAGACCTAAAGTTTTTGATTCAACTTGTAAATAAGTAACACATCTACATGTCTTTGTCTACATGTATGCAATTATTATTATTATTAGCCTATTCTGTCCCACTGCTGAGCAAAGGCCTCTCCCCAAAATTTCCACTGCTCTCTGTGTCTGTCTGCTGCATAAGAGGGCCAGTCCTCCAAGAAGAAGTCCAGTTCATCCCGCCATCGCCGTCTGGGTCTGCCAGGTCGCCTTTTCGAGTTTTTGGGTTTCCACTCGGTGGCTATCTTATGTATGCACTTAATAAATAAATAAGTAATAAGCAGCTTCTGAATTTAAACATTTCTCCTTATTAATATAATTTATCTGCTTCTCTAAATGCTACTACCCCGTATTCATAAGTTCGATTGGTATTCCGAGCGGACCTCGCATTATAAAATTTAAAATAAAAACAAAGTTTTGAGAAACACGGCCCCGTGGCGCCTGCTCCGACCTTCCAACTAATCTCCTGTCCATGCCTTCACAATAACCCTTAATCTTTTACAATAAAGACTAGTTTCACCTACCCGAGTGTAGCGGTAACTGTTTTTTGATTATAAATCATATTCGCCTCCTCGTGCCCTCAGAACGCGTGTTTTTACACGAATCTATTTTATCAACAAAACGAATAAAAACATTGTATTTATGAAAAACGGCTGACAGTTCAGTCGAAATCTTTATAATTAACCTCGGGCGTGTTAGGAACGCATTTGTGTCATGACAAATAAGTTTTACGCCAAAACACCTTCAACGATGGTAGGTTACCCTTTATAAAAACAGATTTGGGATTTACAAATGCATATCAATTTCAAGTCTCACGGACGGAACTTTATTGCCTCGAATAAATGCCATGTAAATGACCTTTATCAATGTGTTAATTAGGATCGATACTACGTCGTAATCTAAGTGAATTTTTTGCACGAACTCGTATCAAAAACAGCGCTATTTATTATAGCGGTTATTGAATCCCAAAAAAATTGTATCCCACGTTTGATTCTATGTCGGCAATATCAAAGCTTTTTCTCTGTCCATTTATTGCATAAATCATATTTGCTCTTTGGTCCCTATGGCTTACAGTGTAATCCATCCTACCCATAGATTATGTAAAGGGTACAAAAACGTTAATTAGACAGACTGTCGGATTTATGTTATCTGCCTCCGGAAATGTCACCGGTTTTAATCCTAAACCTACGCACGTTGAAATGTAATGTTATATTTTAAAAGTTAAATGAAATAACGTTATTCTGAATAGTTTAGACATTAATATCATTAATGGCGTCGTAGCACGCTTTTACTTTATCGACAGGAAGCAAAACATGGGAGGTACGTCAATTTGAATGTATTCAGTAGACTCTTATATTGATTTAATATTAATTAAGTCAATAAATATATCCATGTGTTCAGCCAACACCATTTGGAAGCTAAAATGTAAGTTAATCATAATTAACATAGCGGATACTTATAATAGCTTTAAGATCTTTTGTACCTATGATGAACTAATAAATGAATTATTATTATTATTATCAAGCTGAGTTATTGAGGGGTAAATGCGACCGAGTTTAACTGAAACGAATATTAAAATTGCGCCCTCTGTTACGAAGAAGTTTTCCACACCAACATTGTTATAAATCGGCGATAAAACCCGTGGTTTCCACCCATAAAGAATCGTCTTATCTTTCTTGCCAGAAATTTCCATCTGCTGTCCTAAGATGCTTTTGTACTTCATCCGACCCTTGCCCTCAACAATAAAACAAATACTCCAAGTCATATTCCTGAAACGGTTCGTTATAATCTACCGAACGCTATATCTACGCATCAGACAGCATTGTCCGATGTGATTGACGTCTCGCTCTGCTTCGTTAAGCCTCTTCACGTGGGCTGCATCCTCGTCAATAATACTGCCATCCTTTACGATTCCGACGTGTGATATTTCTTGGTTTAAAACGATTTTTGTTTCTTTGATACTAGCATTAAAATTTGTGTTTATGTCCGCGTGATATTTTTCCTTCAATTCATGTCCTAGAATTTTATTCTCAAATCGAATTATAATGCTATTTTCAATACTGCCGCTGCTTATTCTTTGTTGTGGAGAATGTTTGTCAATTTCTAATAAATCAATCCACTTTCTCTAGTTCGTCATGTTTTAATGCGATTAGACCAGGAGTCTCAAAACTCGTCACAGTTATGCTAGCAGTTATGGTACAATTTCATAAATCGGTTGATTCAAATTGGTAGCTGTTAAATTTGCACCAAAGAGCAACGGATTATAGTTACCTTGCATTGCCTCGTATTGATTTAGGGACCTAATCCGTAGGGGGTCCAACTGCAATGGCCCACGCTCATGTATAATACGCACCTAGTGTCTAGTTTGCGTGAAGAAAATGAATGGAAAATCCGCAATTGGCAATTGCGTTGCACTTAGTATGTAGTCCGTCTGTAACAGTCGTAAGAAGTTCCATGTATTCCCAAGTTGATTCCCCTATGAATTCAGAGCCGTGAATAAATCTGTTTATGTAAGTGTGGTTTACATAGCGGATGTTATAGCGTAGCCCGTATTATGTGTCAGCCGAGGTGATTGACGACTGGCGCCTCTCCACCGATGATTAGAGAAACATTCAGAGATTAAACAAACGAAATTTAAACCACGTGAATTTATTGCCTGAAATATTTAGATTATTGCCGCTTTTATGTTTATGGACTTTGTAATAGATATTTTGGGCTCCGTTTTTATTTACTTTCTGCGATTTGCTCAATCAGCAATAACCTCTCAGTTTATTGAAAATTAGAATAGAAATAAAACTAATAAAGGAAATATGTATTTTCCTTCCTATTTTGTTTGGTTATTAAGACATTTTTTTGCAAGCGACGCAATACTTACCTGTGTATCTTTTCTTTTGATAGAATTCTTCACGATATACGAGGTAGATCAACTTCTGTGAGATACTTACGGCATGGCTATTGTCTATAGCTATAATCAGGGGTCAGACAAAAAGTGCGGATGACGTCAAACCACTTTATAGGATGATTTAAAATAGTATTTTTGATTTTCATAAACAATTATCACTTATCATATAACAACCTCTTTATTAAACGATATCGCCACTTGAAATGAGTAAGTACGTTATTGACTGACATATTGTCAATCAGATGAACAATAAATTGACTTCGTTATTGTTTAGCTATTGTATCTTCACGATTATATTTAGCTAAAATTTATATTTACTAATGTAATCCAACCTACCTGCCAGTCCAACCTGATTAAAAACATGAAACTTTAATGTAACTACCGTAGTGTTAATATTTTAAATTGATTTTGTACACCATATTCGAAATTCCCTACCATTTCATGCATGTATTATATACCTACCGATGTTTTCAGTCCTTGTATGCGTGACAGATACCTAAGATGTTTAAGAAGGTGCCTAACACCTAACTTGTTTCGATTTGTTGATTTGTTTTCGTTTATTTTTTGTGGAACTAAAGGTCTGTTTGTTGTTACTTTATCTGATTTATGTTGAAATGTGACTGTTTGTTTCCTAAATAAATTAAAAAAAAAAAGAAACGTGGTAAGTCGCCAGGCCACGACGGCCTCAGCATTGAGCACCTGCAGTATGCGGGTGTTCATCTACCCAGGGTCCTCGCCTTGCTGTTCAACCTATGTATGGGGCATGGATATCTTCCTCGCGAGCTCGTGAGGACCGTAGTGGTGCCCATTGTGAAGAACAGGAAGGCGAATGTCTCCGACAGGAACAACTACAGACCAATCTCATTGGCGACTGTCATCTCTAAGGTGCTGGATGGTTTGCTTGATAGCTGTATAGTAAGCACATTAAATTGAATGAGGCCCAAATGGGCTTTAGATCTGGGCTATCTACTGAAACCGCAGTTCTGCGACTCAAGCACACCGTTCAGTACTATGTTACGAGAAAAACCTCTGTCTATGCGTGTTTTTTGGACCTGTCGAAGGCATTCGACCTGGTATCATATGATTTACTTTGGTCTAAATTGAGCAATGAAACTAGCACACCTAAAGAAATCATTAACCTGCTTGAATACTGGTATAACAACCAAACCAATAAAGTTAGGTGGGCTGGTGTCTGTTCAAGGGAGTATGGGTTGGAATGCGGGGTGAGGCAAGGGGGGTTGACCTCGCCTCGGCTTTTTAACCTGTACATGAATGGTCTTATCGAGACGCTCAGCGGTGCCGGAGTCGGCTGTTCAATTGATGGTAAATTTGTCAATAATATTAGCTATGCCGATGACATGGTGCTGCTGTGCCCGTCGGTAAGAGCTCTCGAGGTCTTGTTGTATATATGCGAGGGGTACGCGGTGGCACATGGACTTAAGTACAACTCTAAAAAAAGTGAGTTTCTTGTTTTCAAGGCTAGGAATAAGAAACATGAAACAGTCCCTTCAGTCAGACTGTTGGGAGCCCCCTTGAAAAGAGTGTCGGAATTTAAATATCTTGGGTCACTGAGGATCTATCCGATAACCTGGACATAGCGTGAGCGAAGGACCCTTGCTATAAGAGCAAATATGTTGGTCCGCCGGTTTGCAGGGTGCTCACGTGATGTCAAAATCACTCTCTTTAAGGCTTACTGCCAAAGCTTTTGCACTTACAGCCTGTGGACCAGTTATACTCAGAAGTTGCTGAATAGCTTGCGTGTCCAATACAACAATGCTTTCAGGATGCTGTTGGGACTGCCTCGCTGGTGCAGTGCTTCGGGGATGTTTCTAAAAGCCAACACGGATGGTTTTAAGACAATAGTGCGTAAACGTGTGGCCTCCCTGATGACCAGAGTGCGTGACAGTACCAACAGCCTCCTGAGCGGTGTACTTGATAGGTTTGATTGTCCAGTTGTGCGGCACTGGAATTTTGTGCACTTAGGTGACAGACCGGTCATTTATGATATTAAATAAGTTAAGCCTGAACCTAGTCAAATAAATTTCAATGTTAAGTTTTATTTTTATTATTATTTAATTATTAAATTTTTGGTTGTTTTGTTTTATTACGGTTATTTTATGAGTTTGACATTTAATTATGATTAATTTATTGGGATTATTTGACTATGTTTAATGATTATGCTTGATTTGTAATCATAAAATATAATGTAATACTAATCCTTAGAAAGTAAGACGCATGTATTACTAACAACCTATGGACTCCGGTCTGCAATAAAGCATTTGAATAATGTATAAAAAAACACTGTAAAATGTCATCTTTATCGAATATTGTGACAATTTTCCGTTTATGGAGGTATGTGACAAACACATATACTGCTCTTGCTGAAATCAAGATATGCCAACGAAGGTAAGCAATATTAAAAGACATTTGGAGACAACCAAACATGTCGGAAACGTTGACAAAAAAGGGAAAAGTGAATTTAATTTGAACCTTACAAATTTTATAATAAAATAAAATAAATAAATAAATATCACGGGACAATTCACACCAATTGACCTAGTCCCAAAGTAAGCTTAGCAAAGCTTGTGTTATGGGTACTAGGCAACGGATAAACATACTTATATAGATAGATACATACTTAAATACATATTAAACACCCAAGACCCGAGAACAAACACTCAGAGAAAATTATTGCTAAAATCACAAAAAAACGTTGCGAAATAGGAGCCAACATAGTTGAGTTGCTGATGCAGCAACGTTAATTTTGCGAAAAAATTTTGCGAAAAAGACAAAGTGGAAGTGTTTACTTTGTGATTAAAATATTGCGAATTTCACAAGATTATTTTTTCGCAATTTTACTCTGTTGGCTCCTATTTCGCAATTTTAACGTTGCTTATTCAGCAATCTTAACTTTGTCAAATAACGTTGCGAATAAGACAATGTATAACATAGCGAATTTCACAAGATTATTTTTTCGCAATTTTACTCTGTTGGCTCCTATTTCGCAATTTTAACGTTGCTTATTCAGCAATTTTAATTTTGCGAAATAATGTTGCGAATATGACAGACTGGGTGTTTACTTTGTAAATCACAACATTGCGAATTTCACAATCTTAATTTTGTGAAATAAACGTTGCGAATTAAACAACGTCGAAGTTTGCTAATATCGCAAATGAACTTTTTCACAATATTACATTCGTAATCCGGAACACTGCTAACGCAGCAAAGGCACGACCGCGGCTTCAGCAATGTTAATATTGCGGGAATAGCAAAGTTAATATGTTTGGTCCCGTAGAATATTGCGAGATTAACAATGTTAACATAGCGGGCCCCGCAGTGTAATATTGCGGGAATAGCAATTTTAACATTGCTGAAACCGCAGTGTAATATTGCAGGGTTAGCAATATTGACGTTGCTAAAACCGCAGTATAAAATCGCGGGATTAACAAAGCTAACATTGCTGATTCCGCAGAGTAATATTGCGGGAATATCAATTTCAACGTTGTTGTAACCGCAATGTAATACCGCGGGATTAGCAATGCTAGCATTGCAGACCCCGCAGCGTAATATTGCTGGAATAGCAATGATAACATTGCTGAAACCGCAGTGTATTATTGCAGGGTTAGCAATCTTAACATTGCTGAAACCGCAGTGTTAAATTGCGAGATTAGTAATGCTAACATTGCTGACCTCGCAGAGTAATATTGCTGAAATAGCAATTTTAACATTGCTGAAACCGCAGTGTAATATTGCAGGGTAAGCAATATTAACGTTGCTGAAACTGCAGCATAAAATCGCGGGATTAGCAATGCTAACATTGCTGATTCCGCAGAGTAATATTGCGGGAATATCAATTTCAACGTTGTTGTAACCGCAATGTAATACTGCGGGATTAGCAATGCTAGCATTGCAGACCCCGCAGCGTAATATTGCTGGAATAGCAATGATAACATTGCTGAAACCGCAGTGCATTATTGCAGGGTTAGCAATCTTAACATTGCTGAAACCGCAGTGTTAAATTGCGAGATTAGCAATGCTAACATTGCTGACCTCGCAGAGTAATATTGCTGAAATAGCAATTTTAACATTGCTGAAACCGCAGTGTAATATTGCAGGGTAAGCAATATTAACGTTGCTGAAACCGCAGCATAAAATCGCGGGATTAGCAATGCTAACATTGCTGATTGCGCAGAGTAATATTGCGGGAATAACAATTTCAACGTTGTTGAAACCGCAATGTAATACTGCGGGATTAGCAATGCTAGCATTGCAGACCCCGCAGCGTAATATTGCTGGAATAGCAATGTTAACATTGCTGAAACCGCAGTGCATTATTGCAGGGTTAGTAATCTTAACATTGCTGAAACAGCAGTGTTAAATAGAGAGATTAGCAATGCTAACGTCGCTGACCCCGCAGAGTAATATTGCTGAAATAGCAATTTTAACATTGCTGAAACCGCAATGTAATACTGCGGGAATAGCAATGCTAGCATTGCTGACCCCGCAGCGTAATATTGCTGGAATAGCAATTTTAACATTGCGGAAACCGCAGTGTAAAACTGCGGGATTAGCAATGTTAACATCGCTTTAGTCACGGTTATGGTGCATTGCACATGCATAACACACTACTAGGCGTTCGAACAGTGTCTAGGGACCTACGAGGGCAGGTCCAAAAGTTTCCGGCCTAACAAAGAAAAGAAGTATATATATTTACAAAACTTCTTTTATTTTTTGATATAGTCTTCCTCTATTTCAATTCAATCTGATAAGTGCATTGAAATAGAGGAGGGAGACTATATCGAAAAATAAAAGAAGTTTTGTGAATATATGCACTTCTTTTCTTTGTTAGGCCGGAAACTTTTGGACCTGCCCTGGTAAGTCAAGCAAGTGCAATGTCCATAAGATGCGAACGACGGTCTCTATCTGAAAAAATACAACACTATTTATGTTAAATTATTTATTAAAAATAACTATCAAACTTATTTAAAAAGAAGTACAATTATTCAACACAACAATCAATTAGGGTGGCTCACTAAGCGACGAACACAGTTTGAATAGAATTGTCTGCCCGGGTTAGCTGTTGAGCCTTTTCATCCAGTAACGATAAAAGTTTTCCCTTAACTATAGGGAACCTCTCTTCAAATTTCCCTTCTGCTTCAGGATATATTTTTTTAACACGTTGAATGCGGGACTTTTTTACTACAACTGACGTTCAGTGCTATACATACCATTTTTGACTTGTAACATTTTTTCTAATAGTGCGGTACAAGACAATAGTGACTTGTAAGCAGAAGATTAAGTTTTTCCCAATATTTCTTTGTTTTTTATAAAAAAATATAATTTTATGATTGCAATAGCAAGTTGACATGTTTAATTAGATAAGTTTGCTGTCGCCACAGAATACAGACTTTAATTTGGAAGTTATAAGACATTTAAATAACAAGACGAATTCGACTTGTACCGCATCACGGGGGTAGGGCAAGGTTTGTTATGTCGATAATTTTATAGAGAAGGGAAATATAATGAAACAAAATATCGCTATCGATGTTCACAATTATTTAATAAAAATTACAAAACTAAATGTTCAAATACGATTTTTTGTAGCATTATTGTTTTTCTTATTTTTTTTTATAACAGTCAACGCACATTTTACTTCTGGTACCTTTTTGAAACTTGTTGACTTCCTTTTTTGCGGCAATAAATCCATCATTATCGTATTGTAGTTTTCGCAAAGCTACTTTGGTCACTTTTTTCTGTGAGTTCAAACACTTTTAATAAAGTTTTCTACGGCCTATTTCTCGGTGCATTCATTGAGAACGAAACTACGTACAAAAAAGTCGTTATTAATCACAACACTAGCCTGCACTGGCCAGTTCCCATGGTGCGATACAAGGCGGTACTTTACAAGACAGTTTTGGCTGGTACCGCACCAATTACAATTTTTTATCGTCTGGTGCGGTACAAGTCGAATTTGTCTTGTATACTTTGAACCTACCTATTGGATATAATTTGAAGTAACAAACCTAAATGTATACTTGTCTCTTTCTGAATCAAGGGATTTCAATGTCAAATCACCGCCGCACCAGACAGAGATCGCCTATTTTCAACGCCGCACCAAACAAAAGTCTAATGCCAGTCAAAAATGACTTGTACCGCACTCAACGTGTTAAAGTCATTAGCAAGCTGCAAGGAGACAAACACAATTAAGTACTTCAACTACTTTAAAATAAAAAAACAAACAACTATATTTAGACAGAATTTAAATTATATGATTTAAATGTAAGCTTTATTGCACAACTCTCATTCATCATCAGGCGATCGTACATTACTATATCCATCCAGTCATGTTCGAACTTGCTTGCTTAGCTTGTACGGACGGGGGACCCACAACATTCGTTTTCCTGGTTAGGTTTCCTGATTGATCAGGAATTCAGGCTCGGAATTCCTGAATACACGGCTTTCATACAAAATAAGCGTCTGCGCTAGGCTACGGAAATCTGAAACTAAATTCCTGATGAAAACTAACGTGAAAACAGTACGTTTGCGGCCAGCCACATTTGAACATATTTGAAAAATTGTGGCGTCAACTATCGAACGTAAAGTTAAAAACAAAATAAAACCAAAAAGCATACGACAAAAATAATGTAAGTAAATAATATTAACTTACCATGCAGAGATTCCGAAAGATGCATCAAGTTATTGTTAAAAAGGAATTCACTTAATTCGTTCATGGTTTTGAATTTTTACCACACAAGTACATGAAAGGAAGATTGCAAACTTTGCAAAGATCGCCCGTGGATCGCCCCGATAAACGTGACTGTGACGTGACCTATCCGAACGAATGTAGTCAACGAAATGAACGAGGCAACGGCAACGCATCGCACACATCCGCGCGTTCCGCGCGTTTCACAATTTTAAATTAACGACTAACGTTGCTTTTTTAACAAGAATGAATTTGTGTTTTTAGCAATGTAAAGTTGTAATCATTCCAGACATTGCGATTTCAGCAATAATGACATTGTGAAAAAAAACCTGTAAAAAACGTGCCAAGTCTTGATTGAGATGTCCAAAAGAAGTGAAATGTCGTAAATAGCCATGTCTATTCCAAAAAGGCATAAGTGGGTATAGATATGGTATTGTCAAATTTTTTTGAAGTGAGCTGATCCATTTATTTGTATTTTGTATCGCAATAGCAAAAGTACCTGTATCTACCTAAGTTGTATTCTATACAATCCTATTCAGTATCTGCTTTTGTTATCGTAAGCGCCATTGGCAACCAAGTTACTTACAAAAAACCGGCCAAGTGCGACTTGGAATCGCGCACAAATCAAATTTAAATGTATCTATGATGATCCAATGCACTAGCATTGGATCTTCATAGATACATTCAAAAAAACCCCTGCTCCTAAGCAAAATGTACGCAGTGTGAGGTCATTGTTACTGATATAGACAGACAGACAAAAGAATATGCTTTTCTCAATTTTTCCTTTATCTGTGCTTTAAGACGTTGCTTCGTATCGTACCAATTTTTAACCGACTTCAAAAAAAGGAGGAGGTACTCAATTCGGTTGTATGTTCTTTTTTTTTTTTAACGTGTGTTACCTCAGAACTCCGTTATTTATGAACCGATTTGGAAAATTTTTTCGTTGTTTGAAAGCACATGCTTCAAGGTTGGTCCCGTTGTTACCAAAATCCAGTTCTGATGATGGGATCCATGAGGAATTGAAGAAACTCCTCAAAAATTCAAGAGAAACGTATAGCGATATTAGTATTTTCGGTGACAAGTCGAGCATTTGCATTCAAAAAGTATCATGGAACTCTGTAATAAAATGACATAACCCCGTCGAGCATTAAAATAGAATTTTCAACATAAACTTATTTCGAAGTCAAACTGGTGATATTATCCTACGCATCTATTTTATACAGAAACAACTAAAAAGCAAAAAATAAAATTTTTAAATAAAAAATAAAACCTCCTTCAAAAACATCCAAAAAACTATGAAATAATAATTGAACCGAACCGTCCACAATAAGCATGAAAATATCTTTCTTCTATGCCAATTCTAGCGTGAAAGACGGAGATGGCAATAGCGCAACGCGAACACGCAACGCCAAGTGAAGTGCCACCTTTAGCTTAAACTATGCCCGAAGATGCTTTTTTTTGCCTTATGATTAAGACAATAAGGATGGTTTTTTTATTAAATAGGATGTGACAATTTTATTGCTCTATGTAAAAAGTCGTTATTTCATTAAAACTCATTTTTGCAACATTTTTAGTTAAATTTTCGTAACTTTTGTATCCCTATCTATGTTTAAAACGAATGAAGCTATACTATAACCTTAGAAGTGTTGGGTTCCTTTAAGTACCCTTAGCTACTGAATAAACAAAAATTCGGCCTTTTACAATAACCCGAATACATCTATCGAGGCGTTAGACGAAAAATACGACAAAATCCTTTCAGAAAAGAATGGTATGATACTATTCCAGTTTCAATTGCACTCGACTTGGCGGGGGCACTGCCGTGCCCCAAGATGTTCGATATACCTACATTGAGATTGGCACAAACTTGACCTGCGTCGATCTTGCAGAGTTCCCTTTTGTAATTTCTACAAAGGTCTCTTCTAACTTCTAACGTTGTTAACGCCACGTTGTTCAACTGCATGTTTTTCGTAGAATTCCCATTTTGTGATTTTGACAAAGCTCCCTAACGTTGTTAACCTGACAACATGTAAATTCAATGTTGAGCGAACTTTGTGAACTGCACAAAGTTCAACTGCGTGAATTCCGTAGAGTTAGCTTTTATGATATTGACAAAGGTCTCTAACGTTGCTAACGTCACAAGTCACAACATGTAAAATCAATGTACGGCGAACTTTGAGAACTAGTTTAACTGCGTGAATCCCGCAGAGTAAGCTTTTATGATTTTGACAGAGGTCTCTAGCGATGCTAAAGCCACAACATGTAAAATCAAAGTTCGGCGAACTATGTGAATCGCACAAATTTCAACTGCGTGTTTTCCGCAGCGTTAGCTTTTGTGATTTTGACAAAGGTCCCTAACGTTGTTAACCTGACAATATATAAAATCAATGCTCGGCAAACTTTGTGAACTGCACAAAGTTTAACTGCGCGAACTTCACAGAGTTACCTTTCGTGATTTTGACAAAGATCCCTAACACTGTTAACCTGACAACATGTAAAATCAATGTTTTTCAAACTTTGTGAACTGCACAAAGTTCAACTGCGCGAATTCCACATAGTTAGCTTTTGTGATTTTGACAAAGATCCCTAACGTTGTTAACCTTACAACATTGAAAATCAATGTTTGGCAAACTTTGTGAACTGCACAAAGTTCAACTGCGCGAATTCCACATAGTTAGCTTTTGTGATTTTGACAAAGATCCCTAACGCTGTTAACCTGACAACATGTAAAATCAATGTTTGGCAAACTTTGTGAACTGCACAAAGTTCAACTGCGTGAATTCCACATAGTTAGCTTTTGTGATTTTGACAAAGATCCCTAACGCTGTTAACCTGACAACATGTAAAATCAATGTTTTGCAAACTTTGTGAACTGCACAAAGTTCAACTGCGCGAATTCCACATAGTTAGCTTTTGTGATTTTGACATAGATCCCTAACGCTGTTAACCTGACAACATGTAAAATCAATGTTTTGCAAACTTTGTGAACTGCACAAAGTTCAACTGCGCGAATTCCACATAGTTAGCTTTTGTGATTTTGACAAAGATCCCTAACGTTGTTAACCTGACAACATGTAAAATCAATGTTTGGCAAACTTTGTGAACTGCACAAAGTTCAACTGCGCGAATTCCACCTAGTTAGCTTTTGTGATTTTGACAAAGATCCCTAAAGTTGATAACACGACAACTTACAAAGTCCATGATGTGAATTTCGCAAAGGTTAATTACGTGAAACTCGCAAGATACTACGTTGTTGTTATAACAAACAACTGAAAAGTTGTTAGTGTAACAAAAATTTTATTGTTACTTTCACAATAATTGCGTTTCGCAAAAAAAACGTTGCTGCGGCAGCAAAGGCCTGTTTGTGAATATCTCAAAACAGTTCTGTTATATTCGCAATATTTTTTTCGCAACGTAAAACTGCAGCCTTGTCTCAGGATTTTTCTCTGAGTGAACATTCGTATTTTTTATACAAATATCTGCCCCGACACGGGAATCGAACCCGGGACCTCAAGCTTCTTAGTCAGGGTCTCTATAATAATAGCAGCAAACATAAAAAAATGCATTGATGGTGAATATTCACTGAATTCCATTGATTTATTTACGATTATTTTGTTACTTCATTAATACTACTTCGTTACTACATGTCACACGGAAGTTTAAATACAAACATCATCCTGTGTGCAAGATTAGGTGCGTAATTTTTACGTCATCCGCACTTTTTGTCCGACCCCTGGCTATAATATAATAATAATACCTACACCGTCCCACATAAGCCTAATTTGTTTAAGGACATTTAAAGAAATCTACTGTGAAATTGCCCTCGCACTCTTGCCTCGCCCGTAACTAAGAAGCTACTTACACGTTGCCTCATCTGAATAAATTTTGTTTAAGCGAAACGTTAACTAGTACTCAAAAATTTAAATGCACACTCAAGAATTCCAACTTCCACCAACCTAACAGACCTTGTGCGTTTCTAATCCCCTTTTAAAACCAACATGAAGTGCATGACAAATAATAAAAAATGTTAATTTCGTTTGGTTACGGTGAAATAAACGATTTCCTGTCATCTTGCGACCACGCGAGAGCACAAAGGGTCTCATTAACAAAATCCGTGGCCGGATCTAATCCTTTAGTTAGACCTCTATTGTGAACCCGGGTCAGACCTCGGGCTTCGTGGTGTAACTTAAATAATACGTCATTAAGTTAAAGTAGGCAAAGAAATAAACCAGCTAAGAACCACTTAATCTTGACACGGAGTATTTTTTCACTTTTTTGCTACAATTCATTTGCTGGAGTCTGTTAAATTGGATTCATTAAGCTGTATTTTTGCGGCGGTAAAAAGGTAACATTTTTTACAAGGTACACCTTTAAATTTTACCTGTGCCTTGTAAGGAATTTTTTACTTTAATTTAAATTAAAACTTATTCAAAAATGTTTCATTCAGTATCTTGCACCCCGAGAGCTTATTGAAATATTTATTGTAAATAATGTCACTAATTGGCACTAGTATTAAGCAAATACTGACTGTTTATACAACAGACGTTTGTTTATACGGCGTGCCCTAGAGTGGCTCGTGATATAAACTAGATCTAATCGAAATGCGGCACGACTAAATGTTAGCAGAACAACGAGTATTCGCAAATTGGTGCAGCTAAATAGCCAATAGAAATGTCAGTACTGAAATATTGTTACGGCCTGTTCATTATGAAATAGTGAATGACTGACGAACATTATTATTATGAACAGACTAAGTTGGTTACGGAAATTCTATTATAGTAACCGCATATCACTAGATAAAGCGTGGGTAGTCCTTTCAAAAGATGGACGATGAACTGGTGGGAACAGAAAGCAGCTAGATGCAACCATTACATAGTAGCCATTGGTCCTTTACTTAGACGAAACACTGGGCTGAAAATCTTAAATTTGAGATGAACAAGAACACCACACGGGTCATTAGCCTTATTTAACAATCTATTTATGTAGCGGCTTTAATCCATACACCTAATTTCAACACTATACTTTCTGTAGTTTTTGAGCAAAATATCTTTGACATACAGACGGACAGACATGACGATATTATAAGGGTTCCGTTTAGCTACCAGTTCACTTAGGATACGGAACCCTAAAAAAACAGTCGTCGAACAATTCCTGCTTCCTTAATTTTTTAAACGGATTTTGCCTGTCAGACTTCTACTGCTAGTCTTCGTACGGTTGGAACCTACTTTCATTATTGAGACAAACGGCTAGCTCTAATCAGGGTATGACACAGCACCGCCAAATATTTGTCCAATTGTCACGCCGTCGCGCTAGATCGATGATCTCATGCCATTCTCTAAGCAAATGGACGATCATTGTTGCGGATACGCATTTTGTCAATGAATGTACTCCCATTCAATTTAAAAACAATATATTGTCAATTATTGTGCTTTCTCATTTTCCAATGTTAAAATATATAACATTGTATTGTGGGGATAGGTCACAACAGAGAAATCTCTCTCCAAGCAGATGTTATGCCTGGGAACCGACGAAGAGTTGAAAGAAGAGGAACAGAGTTGGAAGTTTATTTCTAAAGCCGTGTTGAGAAATTTCGATACCTCGATGTAGCAGTTTCTGTATCTAATGATTAGATGGCGCTAAGAGTCGCTAGTGTGTAGCGTTTATTATGATTGCCAAGTTTTCGTGACACCTTACAATTTACGTTATTTTATAATTTTATTATTGCAGAAATTGGTATAGTCTACGGCGACGTGATCATCTTTCGAAGGTGTCGCCTATAAATAGAAACCGATTAAACTTGGATAAACGGAAAATAAAAAGTGAGCGGTGCCATCAAAGCGGCGTTTTATCTCTCGGTGACAGCTAACAAAATCCTTTTAATTAGCCCGGGTGTCTGAAAGGACCGACGTCACTCCCACGCCAGAGCGACACCACCTTTTTATTAAGACCTCAATATCTGATAATGCTTTTTGCGCTTTAATTTGTTCGATACGTTAATTGATTATATCTTCATTGCCCGATTGAAGACAACGTCCTGGCGATCAACAGCCTACAATACGTCGTTCCATCTTTATTTCACTAACCTTACTTAAGTATATTAACTTTTTTTACTGTCGTGCCGATCCGACTCCATCTTGTGTTTTCAGACTATTTTAACATGATTTATGGTACTATAACTCAGAACAAGACATTGTCGTGATTTCGTTAGCGCTAGTTACGACTGTAGGCGCGTCTAATTCTGGGTAGAGATGTTAAATGACATTTGGTTGCGAACATAACAGTGCAGTAACTGTTCCAGAACGCACCCTGACGCTATTGTCGCCGGTTAAGCAAGACCCCTGCTCCCTGCCGCGGTTCCTGCTCCGTGTATCTAAAAGCATTATCAAAGGGCATGTCGAAGATCACGCTAAATTGGTTTGTGCCTCTGTTCGCTGAATGAACGTAATCGGTACACGCGTAAAGGGCGGTCTTATCGGCTGCCCGGGTCGTAAAAGTCTGCATAAACTTTATGCTGTTCGCCGTATGAAAACGCTTGGCTATTTATACATTTGTGGATTTACTGCCGAGGAAGCCTACGAGCATCCGTCCGGACCGAAATACCCGTCGCTAGATTCCGCGACGTCTCGAAGGGTTAACGAACTCTTAATTATATGCTCGCAATGATAACATTTACAATATGGTTTATACAATAAACTAGCTTTTGCCCGCGGCTTCGCTCGCGTGTACCATGAGAATTCCAAAGAACCAAGATATCAAGCAAGCAAGCATACAGGCAAGCAAGCAAGCATGCAAGCATGATTGCTTGCGTGACAATGGGATCATCTCAGGATTATATTATAATCTTTCGAATAAAAAAAGAATTTTTAAAATCGGTCCACAATTGACCGAGAAATCGGTGAACATACCTGCATAAAAAAATACATAAAATGGAATGCATAACCTCCTCCTTTTTTTGAAGTCGGTTAAAGAGCCCTTTGCGGCCTACTTACAGTATAAACTTATGAATTTTGAAATTTTAGCTTACAACCACGCAAAACCCCGTTTTTTCCCGTCCCCGTAAGAATTTCGGAAAATACTTTCTTAATACGGGGAAAGTCCTCTCTCAATGCTCCTCTACACTCCCCAAGCAACTCGTGCCGAATTTCAGCTTTCTACGACCAGTAAAACGAAAAATCCCGTTTTTTCCCGTTCCCGTGGGAATTTCCGAAAATCTTACTCCCCAAAAAACCTACCTACTTGCCGAATTTCAGCTGTCTACGACCAGTAAAACGAAAAATCCCGTTTTTTCCCGTTCCCGTAGAAATTTGGGAAAGTCCTCTCTTAATGCTCCTCTACACTCCCCAAGCAACCTACATGCCGAATTTCAGCTTTCTACGACCAGTTAAACGAAAAATCCTGTTTTTCCCGTTCCCGTGGGTATTTTGGAAAGTCCTCTCTCAATCCTGCTCTACACTCCCCAAGCAACCTACATGCCGAATTTCAGCTTTCTACGACCAGTAAAACGAAAAATCCCGTTTTTTCCTTATCCCGTGGGAATTTCCGAAAATCTTTAAAACTGTTTTTTACTATTATAATTACCTACTTCTATGCCAAATTTGAAGAGTCTAGTAATTATAGTTCATAGGATCCCGTTGAACTGAATATATAAATCCCGTTTTTTCCTTATCCCGTGGTGCAAATTTTGAAAAATCCTAAAATTAATGTAACTAATGTAATACCTACTTGTGTATCAAATTTGAAGAGTCTAGTTATTATAGTTACTGAGATAGGGTCACTCGGAATCGAATATATAAATCCCGTTTTTTCCCGTTCCCGTGGGAATTCCCAAAAATCCTTCCTTAGTGGATGCCTACATTGTATAAGGTATCTTTGTGCAAAATTTCAAGTCTCTAGGTCCAGTGGTTTGGGCTGTGCGTTGATATATCAACAGTCATTTAGTTTATTTTGACATTTCAACCCCATCGCACCCCATCCAGGGAGATGGTATTTTACGTCTGCCACGTCGGATTTTAAAACCGTTGTTGTTTTCATAACCAGCGACCCGATAAACCATAGAAACAACACCCATGTTGATTTTCAGACTTTGTTACCCCTTTCCCCCCTTTTAGGGGTTGAATTCTCAAAAAACCTGAAACACGTGTTTACTCATTTATCATTAGGAGTACTTCTGTGAAGTTTCGAATAAAATAGTCGAACGAACCTTGTTTCCCCATACAAACTTTGGACCCCCGTTTCACCCCCTTAGGGAGTGAATTTTGAAAAATCCTTTCTTAGTGCACCCCTAGACCTTATAAGGAACCTACATGCCAAATTTGGAATCTATAGGTCCAGTGGTTTGGGCTGTGCGTTGATATGTCAGTCAGTCAGTCAGTCAGTCAGTCAGTCAGTTTCTTCTTTTATATATATAGACTAGCTTTTGCCCGCGGCTTCGCTCGCGTGTACCATGAGTATTCCAAAGAACCAAGATATCAAGCAAGCAAGCATACAGGCAAGCAAGCAAGCAGGTCCACAATTGACCAAGAAATCGGTGAACATACCTACATAAAAAAATACATAAGGTGGAATGCATAACCTCCTCCTTTTTTAAAAGTCGGTTAAAGAGCCCTTTGCGGCCTATTTACAGTATAAACTTATGCATTTTGAAATTTTATCTTTTTACAACCAGTAAAACGCAAAATCCCGTTTTTTCCCGTTCCCGTAAGAATTTCGGGAAATGTTTTCTTAATGCTCCCCTACACTCCCCAAGGAACTCACCTGCCAAATTTCAGCTTTCTATGACCAGTAAAACGAAAGATCCCTTTTTTCCCGTTCCCGTGGGAATTTTGGAAAGTCTTCTCTCAATGCTACTCTACACTCCCCAAACAACCTACATGCCGAATTTCAGCTTTCTACGGCCAGTAAAACATAAAGTCCCGTTTTTTCCCGTACCCGTGGGAATTTTGGAAAACCCTCTCTTAATTCTCCTCTACACTCTCCATGCAACCTACATGCCAAATTTCAGCTTTCTATGACCAGTAAAACGAAAAGTCCCGTTTTTTCCCGTTCCCGTGGGAATTTTGGAAAGTCCTCTCTCAATGCTCCTATACACTCCCCAAGCAACCTACATGCCGAATTTCAACTTTCTACGACCAGTAAGACGAAAAATCCCGTTTTTTCCCGTTCCCGTGGGAATTTTGAAAAGTCCTCTCTCAATGCTCCTCTACACTCCCCAAGCAACCTACATGCCGAATTTCAACTTTCTACGACCAGTAAAACGAAAAAACCTGTTTTTTCCCGTTCCCGTGGGAATTTTGGAAAGTCTTCTCTCAAGGCTCCTCTACACTCCCCAAGCAACCTACATGCCGAATTTCAGCTTTCTACGACCAGAAAACGAAAAATCTCGTTTTTTCCTTATCCCGTGGGAATTTCCGAAAATCCTTGAAACAGTTTTTTACTATTTTAATTACCTACTTCTATGCCAAATTTGAAGAGTCTAATAATTACAGTTCATAGGATTCCGTTGAACTGAATATATAAATCCCGTTTTTTTCCTTATCCCGTGGGAATTTTAAAAATCCTGAAATTAATGTTTTAACTAATATAATACCTACTTGTGTATGAAATTTGAAGAGTCTAGTTATTATAGTTACAGAGATACGGTCACTCGGAATCGAATATATAAATCCCGTTTTTTCCCGTTCCCGTGGGAATTTTGGAAATTCCTCTCTCAATGCTCCTCTACACTCCCCAGGCAACCTACATGCCGAATTTCAGCTTTCTACGACCAGTAAAACGATAAATCCCGGTTTTTCTTTATCCCGTGGGAATTTCTGAAAATCCTTAAAACTGTTTTTCACTACTATAATTACCTACTTCTATGCCAAATTTGAAGAGTCTAGTAATTATGGTTCATAGGATTCCGTTGAACTGAATATATAAATCCGGTTTTTTTCTTATCCCGTGGGAATTTTGAAAAATCCTGATTTTAATATTTTAACTAATGTAATACCTATTTGTATATCAAATTTGAAGAGTCTAGTTATTATAGTTACTGAGATAGGGTCACTCGGAATCGAATATATAAATCCCGTTTTATCCCGTTCCCGTGGGAATTTTGGAAATTCCTCTAACAATGCTCTTCTACACTCCCCAAGCAACCTTCATGCCGAATTTCAGCTTTCTACGACCAGTAAAACGAAATATCCCGTTTTTTCTTTATCCCGTGGGAATTTCCAAAAATCCTTAAAACGGTTTTTTATTATTACAATTACCTACTTCTATGCCAAATTTGAAGAGTCTAGTAATTATAGTTCATAGGATTCCGTTGAACTGAATATATAAATCCCGTTTATTCCTTATCCCGTGGGAATTTTGAAAAATCCTGAAATTGATGTTTTCATTATTGTAATACCTACTTGTGTATCAAATTCGAAGAGTCTAGTTATTATAGTTACTGAGATACGGTCACTCGGAATCGAATCTATAAATCCCGTTTTTTCCCGTTCCCGTGGGTATCCCCAAAAATCCTTCCTTAGTGGATGCCTACATTGTATAAGGTATCTTTGTGCAAAATTTCAAGTCTCTAGGTCCAGTGGTTTGGGCTGTGCGTTGATATATCAACAGTCAGTCAGTCAGTCAGTTTAGAATTTTATATATTAAGATATCGAGGGCAAGCTTTGGACTTAGGTTCACACATCCCGTCTACTAAAAGGGAAAAGTGTTCTCGATTGCTAAATTATCAGACGATGTTGCGTCTCGACAGTCAACGACCGTTAAATAACACGGTCTTTGTCAGCGCAAATCTCGTCAATTACGCTGCGTTACTGCATTCGTTCTAAAACTCAATAACGAGACGAACCAAACATCAGATCAAGTTTAACGTCCCCAAATACCATTCCCGTATTTATAACGACAATTTAAATTCGGTTTTGACCCAGTTCAGATCATCCTTATCGATAAACAAGGCGGGCTTCGTCGGAATGTTTAAGAGTGGTTTCGTGTTGGGTACAAAATGGTGATCTGGTGTTGTGTGGATGGTGTGAAGTCCTGCAGTGCCCAATTACTCTGCCTGCGGTGGTCGGCGGGCAGGCGCCGCGTCGTATCGCAGCTCGCCATCGATTATACAAACCGGTTCGTTTTTCGTTTATGGGTCGGACAATCGAGATAGCCATGCAGAGACCATCTCTCCGGATGTGTTTATTCGTGTTTCCCATTCAGAAAAACAGAAAAATAACTCTGGTTTTCTAATGCTCGTTAGAGCGCAGGATGTCGTTAGCCGACATGTTGTAGCAGACTTTCTTGGTATTATTTATTTAATTAAGTTACTCACTAGATGCTACCTATGTTTTAAAACAGCGAGTGGTTTCCAATAATGACTTATTCATTATTTTCATTCAACAAGGGCTTTCCGAGTATGGTCGTACTACTAAGACTCACTCAGCGTGTGTGATCAATATTATGAGTTAGTAACTGATACGGGCTTGTAATACGAGGGCAAAACGCATTATAGTTGCACTATATTCAGTGCATTTAATACACCACTTTATTGTCTATTTTAATTAAATGTCGTAATTGGAATCGCTGCAGCGCAATGCAGGAGCTATGCACAAATTGCTGCGCTGCTTGCTGGTCTTTAAAGCAATATAAATTGTTAACAGAACGTTTCTAATGTAATTATGTGTTTAGTATCATTAATTTATCCAGTTTTAATCTACAAGGTGCAGGGGTCTTATTCGTGACATCAAAAGTAGCTAAAATAGCGTCCCTGACATACGACATATTTTAGTACTTACTTAATTATTTTATGAAGTTACTGTCCCTCATTCACACAACACTGGTTTAAATGAATAGTGCCCTCCTCAGTTACATTGTCTGATTCTAAAGCAGTATCCTAAAACTAATCACACTTCGCTAACTGTTTCTTATTTTTATCATCTCCATCACACACGTCCGAGGATTCCGTGATCTCCGCGGTCGTTTAAAACTGGTGGTTATAGCAATTTGGTTCTCACATGACCCCGTTCCAGGGGCCGTGAGATAATCGCAAACGGTAGTGTCCGAGCACGTAACTAGCTCCTTATTAGGAGGACGAGATTTTTTCTGCCGCAGTCTGGTCGCGCGTGTATGCATGATGCGAACCGCTGCTACTAAGAACGATTCAAACTGTATGATGTATGCTGTCATTCCTTTTTAACGTTTTCTTAGTATTGCTACTGATCAGAGTGTCGCTTACGTTCGTTGATCCACTTGTCATTAGCTTTATTAATTGGCACTTATTAAACCCATTATGTTAAAAGTTCTGACAGGGATATCCACTTCACTATTACAAGGCAGCAGTAGTTTAATTAAACTGCCGCGGGGCATCGGGAAACTTTGAAACCTCATCAGCAGCAAACAAGCCCAATCACATAAAAGTCAGGCGCGAGTGTTACAGTGAAATATGATAATTTTCCCCCATCACTTGCTCGGACCGAACAAAACAAAATAATCCTCCGCTGGCGCCAGCGGTCCTGCGCGCCGTCAATTTTAAACCGACCAAGGTTTTTATTCCATTCCAATATGGACCATTAAAATGAGCAGAATTTTAACTCCGCGTCGTCACCGAGAGTAAAGTATTCCTGCGACGTTCAACAACACCATAAACTCGAGGCTTCATTGTTACCCAAACTGCACCGCAATTACGACCTGAAGAAATCTCAGTCTGTTCAATAACGGGGTGTGTTTCTGAGAGTGTGGAGCTTTTACAGCGTGAGACGGACCCGATCTGTCCATAAAAGTGACGTACGATTTATAGAACTTAATACTATACCATTTTAGGTTCGTGATGTTGTCCTATAAGGAAACCCGGAAGCTTGCGAATGTGACCGTGCGCCGGCTCGCGCCCTTATGAATTATCCAAACGCAGGCGTCGCGGCGGCGCCGGCGCTTGTATCTAACAACAATTAGAGAGCACAGAGCACCAGTAAACACTGAGATAATAAACGAATACGTGTATGCGTGCTTCCTCACAGCTTCGTGTAAATCTTGCCTGTCATAAACTCGCAACAAATATGGACTACGCTTGTCTTGTGTAGTAACCTCGGCGGTACCTACTCCAAATTCCTACCGCGTAATTGGTATTAATTAAAGCAGTTTAAGGTAAAAGTACCTTTTAATGCTTTCGCAATTACGCTCTCTTTTGTACATAAAATGCTTGAAATTGCGCCCTGTTTTCTTTGCCTTTCCTCGCGTAATTTATCTTGTTCATTGGCTTCGGGTATCTCGTTTTACATAAGATATAGTGAATTGATCGATCATCCCTTAAAGGTAAAGCAATTCTTTTGCGCTGATCAGTCTTTGAGTCCATTAAAACTGTCATAAAATCTGATCAGGTATCCGTAAATGGTACTGGTGAACGTGTTGCTATTAAGTTTTATTGTAAATGCTTGCTAATTGTGGACAGCAATTCCATTTTTATTAAGTACTTGTCCCTGACAAGTAGAAGTATAAGCTTGTCTATAAATAATGCAATAAAGTTATCCTTGTAGTCCGTATAATGTGGCGGCAAATAAGGTACGCTTGATACAGTGAAAAGGGCTGAACTCGTTACAATGAGGAATTGTAAGGGCTTTTGTTTTCTACTTCGCAACTCTAATTAGATAAAGGGAGATCCACAATAAATTTTATCTGGACAAATATCTTTAAAACTGTTGATTAAAATCGAGGGTTAATTTTTTACATGTGTTTGTTTTGTTATTCACGAGTTCGTGACTCGCGAGTTCGCGACATCTGTTCGTCTATGTTGCGCCAATGTTACTTGTCTCTGAATTAGTTCTAGTTTGCAGAATTAATGACAATTTGGAAACACTCGAAATATTTTAGGTTAATGGTATTATGTACTGTTAAATTTAATCGTTAATTTATTAATTCCGGACGCATACATCCAATTTATTAGCCGGAAAATGAGATTTATTATTTGTATTAACAATAAAACTATTTTTACGACTCGTCGGGCGGCGTCTCGTTAAAATAATAAACATTTATTCCCCTCGGCGAGGCCGCCCCAGCCGCGAGATGTTGCCTTTGCCTCTAAACATCTGTTTATTTTCCGTGATGGCAACACAGCTCTGTTTACGTAATAAATAATATTAGGGACTTTAATTTCGCTCATATTTTTAATGTACGTGTGTAATCCCAACGGAGTTACGACTCCATATTTATTTATAGCCCATATTAATAATGACCTGTTTTGATCACCGACAAGTTTATTATGTGCATTAACTTAACGGTGGTTATAATCGGCACCCGGAAATACGTCGTCAATTCTTATACAAACGTTTTACTTAATGACATGTTCCATGTGTTCTCGTGGCCTCAATATGGGACGAGATCCAGCGGAGCGGCATCTCGGCTCGTTGGCCATCGATAATGCTCGCTCGACAGACAGACATAAGTGCTCAATGAATCACTTACCAACTTGTGCAAAAATCCATTCGATAGTTTTGGCTCATCAAACACGAAATTAGTATTAATGGCCCAGCCATCCATCCAGTTAAACCAAAAAAGTAATCTAAAATTTATTGGACAGGTTTGTAAAGCTATAAACTCTTAAGACATTTTATACTCGGACAGAATTTCTAGTTCTTGAGCGAGGAGAGGGAGATAAAACTTTTCGGGCGCCGGAAGACTTGATGATTTGCATGTAAAAGTTGTTATTATTTGATGGGAGATGGTCTCTAATTAATTTATTTTATTGCTCGACTCATGCAGGTGTTAATGTTTGCGGACGCTTCTGAGCCGGGTTGGGAGTGCCTCTGATCGTCTGACTAATGTACGTGTTATATGACTTTTATGCTTAATTATTTGCAATTTATTTAAATTACTCGCTAATTGGTGTGTCTGCCCCGCCAGCTTGCAACGATTTTTATTCAAAACTCGTAAGTGAAAAAGTTCATGACACCACTTTGGAATTTTGTTTGTTTGGCAGAGAAAAATCATTGTACAATCGACAATATCATCAATAACATCGACAATACTAATCTCGCAATTGGGATTGTTCATTTTTTCTAACCCCCCCTTTTTATTTTTTTTATCGTAAATATAGAGCATTTTAAGAAACTAATTTGAATATTTCAGCAATTCATCACTCCAATGTTTTTTTATAATTTATTAAAAATTTGAGATACGACTTCTCGTAAATTACATGCCGCGGCTGAATCTGTGTATAAACCAGAGACATAATGACAAAAAAAATGTGTCATAATCGATGGTTAGTTGTCATCTGACAATGTCACTTTACATTACAATAACAATAACACTAAAGTTGCCGATTCTTCCAAGAGAATAGGTAAAAAAACGATTTACGGCTATAGTATTTTTTGTACGTATAAAATAAAATGGTCAGAAGTGTTCCCTTTAAAGTTCTTTGGTGGATTTAATCCATACTTACATTAAAATGATCCACGCAACAATAAGTACATCTTGTAAACTTTGAATTAACTTTGCGGCACCACTTCTCTTGTAAATGCGAACAATTAATTTGTTTGGGCTATTGACAGAATCATTTCCACAAGTAGGAATGAAACACTTCCTGTATAAATCCATTATTAAAATATGAAAAACGCGAAGAATGTTTTTCAAAATAGTATCCTTAAACTGACAGATGATAACTACGTCGAAGTGACAGATAATAACTATAGAGAAACTAGACGGACGGCTTTTTTTTTCTTGTTGCAAAGAATTTCAAAGTTAATGCCCACAGAAAGGTCAAACAAAGGTCAAACATTATTTTGCAAAAATACACACGATCATTTAATATTTTTTTACTACAATGTTATAAAATGATTTAATAAACCTATTCCTCGAAATGGTTTTGGAATTAGACCACATTGCAAAAAAGTGATCAATGCCAATTACACCGTCGTAACATTAAGTACCCAGCCACCCAGGCTGAAACTGATACTAATCTAGCGCTATCCAGTTAATCAGTGAGTGTACTCATGATACTAAGCAATTAGACTCGAAATCAGGACGCGTCCGTACGCTCGGTGCTGGTTAATTAATTGTAATGTACGCCACGGGCTTGAATGGTCCGCTACCGAACGCACTCTGGAATACATAATATGGCAATGTTTAGCAAACACGTACGCTTGGCGCCACTTTAGCTAATCGCTCTGAACTTAGCCGCAACTACTTAGTACTATATGGGATTTCTGAGTTAACTGATGGAGTTTCCGCTTGAGCAGCTAACTTCAACTTGGTTAGCGTAACGGGTAATGTACCCTTTTGATTCATCGCTCTTTTTCCCGTTTTGTTGCGACATGAGTCCGGAGCTCATTTGTAAATCTGAGACTACTTACTTCAGGCCAAAGTTGGTAAACAGCAAAAAGTGTATACCAAATAAGATTTGAAATGATGATTATTAAGCAACAGGGTGCCAATCGTCCTGCAATTTATTATAGTTTTCCTTAATTGCCTGTAGACGTTACATACAATATAATTGTCCTATACGATTGAAGAAGTGGCGCCACAGATCTGACTACATCAGTCCGTATTAGAAGCAAGTTCCCATAATAATACATAGTAATTAACTTTTCTTTTTATTGTGCATTTACTTCGTATCATGACTAAGCACATATATGGAGCTTACCTAAGCGTGTCAGCGTTAGGCAGATCTCATCATAATTAATCTTTCTATCATTGTTTGTATTTAAACTTAAACAAAGTAAATATGGACCGACGATATCACAGATATTTCAGTCAGGAATTGGATTAATATTGCCACAGATAAACGCAAAAAGAAAGAGGTGGAGAAGTCTTTTTTTTATCATATTTAATTATTTTATCAAAAGTAGGTTGTGTGAGAAACATATCTAACTGTAATAATAACAATTTAAACTTCAATTAGAGACAGCGTGCAAGACACAAGTGGAGACCTACGTTTTGGCAACAGATAAATCGAAAATGACTGAAAATACCGAGCGAATTCTTGATCGTGACTACGTTCTAATTTAAACACATTCCTGCGCTATCTGTCTGTCATTCGTGTTCGGCAGTAAACCTGTCAATGTCTACAAATTGCGTGGCTTATGATAAGGCTGGTCTTACTAGGCTGGGTCCACTGCAACATTAGCGATTGGGTACGGGTCCGCGCTGGAGCAGGCATGCCATTTGTAGATCTGCATCAAGCCCAGGTTATCTGAAATCAACCTATTTATTTTAAAATCAACTGTGCATACATCTATTAGAATATTTTATACGAGCTGGTAAAATATATGTTGTATAATCACATGTATACACACACACATTCAAACACGTACACGGACACACACATACACATTCTCTCACACACACACACACACACACAAACACACACACACACACACACACACACACACATTCTCTCACACACACACACACACACGCACGCACGCACTCATACACACACACACACACACACACACACACACACACACACATATGTATAATAGCTTAAAACTTCCTTCTATGTATTTTTTGTTTTGTTTTTTCTTATAACTACAACTTGTGTTATGGAGGAGCGGGGCTTCCTGATACAAGTATATTGCTTACTTAATAGGAAGCTCCAACCCTTAATTTTTGTAACAATGTTATTTTTTAGTGAAATAAATATTTTTAATTTTTTTTTCATTTTCATTATAATAGACGTCCTCTTCTCTCCCTAAATGTATGAGGTAATTTATGTATCGCCCCTTAGGACTATCCTGAACTGCTGTTATCCACTTGAATCACTGATATTAAACAGATTTTTAACCCCTTGTAAAATGTAGTTTCCGATTTAATCCAAAAGACGCATGTACGGCTGACACGATTGCACAAAGTCATGTTTTAAAATTTAACACTCCAGCTCCCTCATTACGTAATAATAATATGTATTTAGATTCTAACAATGTCGTAGTCTAGTCTTACTTTATAACATGTTAGTCAAACATTTTTCTATCGCTAGAAAAAGGGGTATATAGACCCCTTATTCTTCCTTTCCCTCATACTTCTCGGTAAAAAGCTGCATAGGTGACTATGTCTTAGGCCTTTTATAAATTCATTATCATTAGTTACAGACAGTTCCTTCATCTATGTAAGTATACTAATATGATAGAGGCAAACTTTGTTTGTTTGTAGACTCTCGTAAAATTCTATGATCAGGTTCGATAATTATATATTTTTTCTTGTCGATTCAGTATTTGATACATTTACACACTTATATTCTACACTTTTGATAAAAAAAAAAATTGTTAAAATTTAATCTGTTTATTGCAATTAATGTTACAAAAAAAAATTCTTATACTTAGTTACAATCTTTAAATATTTAAGGTTATTAACTAAGGAATGCGAAGGGGACACCCCTACGTTTGTAAATGAACGAGGAGCAAGGCCAACACCTGATCAGTGACCAAGCTGAACGCGTCGGAATGTCACACCCCCCGCCAGCCCCTAGCACCTCAACTCCGCCTAGTCCATTCAAAATTGTCTAACTCTAAATGGACCAGTCGAGAGGAAGGCGCCAAAGCTAGCAGGAAGCATGCCACCCCTCAGCACTCCACTCCGCCACCAACCCGATGCCAGCCCCGCCCCCCGCTCATTCACAGACTCAATATAAAAGGAAATAAAATAAAACTATTACTATTACGGTCAGCGCCACAAACACGCGACCAGCTCTGCACCCCGCCACCTTAATATCATGTTTAAATAGCCATATAAAACCATGTAGTCAAACAACTGAAAGCGACAAGGTACCAAGGCACTCGCTCGTTCATGGCGCAGACCGTACATTTATGTACTTAGATCTAAGTAGCCATATGAAATATATAATGACTGAAAGCGACAAGGCACCAAGACACTCACACGTTCATGGCGCCAACTGCACATTTATGTACTTACATTTAAGTAGTCATACTTAGGGGCTGTTTCACCATCCATTGATTAATTTTAACTGACGGATAAATGTGATGCCGTCTTCGTCTATTCCAACAAAACAAACAGAGACGGCATCATATTTATCCGTCATATAAATTTGATCAATGGATGGTGAAACAGGGGGTAAATATATAACGACTGAAAGCGACAAGGCACCAAGGCACTCACTCGATCCTGGCGCTGACTGTACATTTAAGTACTTACATTTAAGTAGCCATAGTAAATATATAACGACTGAAAGCGACAAGGTACCAAGGCACTCACTCGTTCACGGCGCTGACCGTACATTTAAGTACTTACATTTATGAATTCCTTAGAGCGCTTGCAGACAGAGCGCGGTCTGGCGTTCCGCGTTCCGCGTTCAGAGTTCTGCGTTCTTTCGATTGTACTGAGTCCCTTACGAAAACGCACACAGCAGGCGGTCGGAACTCTCAAGCGGTCAATACACAGAACTCTGAACGCGGAACTCGGAAATCCAGACCGCTCTCTGTCTGCGCGCGCTCTTAACTTTCAGCCAGAAACTTCAACTAACTAATTGTTATAATGACTATGGAATAATATAATAAAATAATTTTAAAAATGACATGTAATAAATATTATGAATAATGAGTACGAGTATGATTTTAAAATCCATATCCTTACAAATATTACGCTTAACCCGCTGAACCGATTTAGATGAGATTTGCTATGGAGATTGTTTGAGACCCTGTGACGGATATAATTATAATTGCATGGTTCCCTCGGGATAGTCATGAACGAATCCTTCGCAGACGGAGTCGCGGTTAATAACTAGTATATCATATTTCACACACTTTGAAAAACTCTTGAAGTCTACAGCTCGCAGAGTGGGAAAGTGCAAGGATCCCGCTGGAATCAGGCAAAGTTGAGGGCAACAGCTGGTTAATTACGTATGAGACAACAATGTTGTCAACTGACTTTGGTACCGCGAGCTTTACGGTGAAGGAAAACATCGTGAGAAAATCTGCACACACCTGAGTAGACATTCAGTAGTGTGTGTGTGAAGTTCTCAATTCGCACTGGGCTCGCGTGGAAACTACGCCTAGACCTTCTCATAGTGAGAGAACGCCTCTGACGTTTATAGGACATTTATAGGTTGGGATCATTATGAACTTAAATAACTTTTGCAACAAATCTGAATGCTAAGTACTAAAACGTTAAGCTACTTTTGAGCATGAATTTACAAATAACCTAGCGAGTCCATGTCTTTGATGTTACTGTCAAATTCTAGCTAATCGTATTAACTGTAAATAAATCGTGTAAACAGCGGTGAGTTCAATAAGGCTTGCTGAGCAATAAGCTATAAACTGGCTCGTCGCGAATAAACATACAAACGTAACTCGACGACTCCGCGAGGCGTTCAAAGAGTTGCGTCGCGAGTTCCTTGAACCTCAACAACTACATTGTAAGACGTTGCAGAGCCCCCTTACACCGCCACCCGTGCACATTCGACATCGAATACTTTCACAAAACCAATAATATCATCATCAATTCATCACCCTAGTATATATAGAGTGAAACTGGGATAGTTGCCCCACTTATTGAAATCTCTCCATATCTCTTAGTAAAAAAAGTAAAGTTAGTGTTTTCATCGACTAATTTATAAAAAGTAAAAAACGTTTTCTTGAATATTTTCATAGTATTAGCGATTTTAGCAGACCTTTTCATTTTGTGACATCTATCCCACGTATAATAAGTTCCTGTTCCGTGCCGTTCCTGTTCGTACAATGAAAGTTGCCTGATCCATGGATATCAATGCGGTATAGAATAGATGCCCTCTCCCGAAACGGGACAACTATCCCCTAAAAACTATGATTTCATTTTGCCTTCCCATGCAACCAGACACGAGACATGCGACTTGGTCAACTAAAAACGATTCATTGTCAAAACTAGAGTGAGTAATTATAATCGGGGCAACTATACTCTTGGGGCAACAATCCTGGTTTTACTCTACGTGCTACTGCAGGACACAAGGCTCCTCTCAGAATGAGAGGACTCAGGCAGGTCGTAGTTCACGCGGGGCCGGTGCGGATTAGGAGCTTAACACACACCATTGAATTTATTCGAAGGTTGTCTTCACATTAAAGCTCATGGTTAATTTCAACTGGATTTCACACATAAATTCCGAAAAACTCGAGATGCGAGCGCGAGCTCGAACCCTCGACCGCTTGATAGTAGGTCAAACCATTAAGGCTACCATTACTTATCGATAATATGAGGGATAGAAATGTCACACGTGCCAAAAGAGGCGCCTGTATGGATAAATCGTCTTATTTGAGGATTAATAAACAAAACCGAAAATTCTGAAAGGTACACACGAGTGTTCTATGAATTCTGCAAACAAGTCTGGGTCTGAGACATTAAATGAAAGAAAAGGTTCTATTCAATACAAAAAACAGTAAAGACGTTACGGCAAACATAAACTGGCAAATTCTTTTCATACATTGTAAGTATAATAGTCCAAGAACGTAAAATATACAAAGTTAACTTATATGAGCAATTAAGAAACTTATGTTGAACAGTACAAAGGACACTTAAATGCAGCTTGAAGGTGTTACCCATAGAACTGGTAATTAGAGAAATAGAAATGTCATACAAGCTAAAACGCAAGGCTTGTATATGCCATATATTTTTTTAGCCTCGTAAAAGACTATACAATTCAATTATATGAATAAATATCTATAGAGTACAAATTTTTAAATTGAATTATATAAGAACTAAATATCTTGATATAATTTTCAAAATCTTAAAACTGGGAATTCTTGACGCAGCGCACAGTCTGTAGTGCTACTCGTTAATATAAAAAGTCTGGACTTACGAGGTTAAGGGGCTGTTTCACCACCTTATTGTCAAACTACTGGTTACGTAACCAATGAATAAACTAAGTACTGCACAAATCTGTCGGCCAGTTTTTTTTCAGTTTCACCACTCCGGTCCTGTGCAAACTAAGTACTTAATCGTCGGTTTAACAAAAAGTCGGAATAGCAACGTCCCATTTCACGACCACGGGTTTCTGTTCGCATAGTTTCGTTCAAAGAGTCGCTCATTATTAAAGCAAAATAAATCGTTAACTACATATGTAATTTTTAAACACATCTATTTTTTTGCATAAACAAATGTGTAACATTATAATTAATCCAAAAACGATATTTATTTACGATACTTTGGTTAACAATAACAAAGAAAAATAAAATCACGTAAAACGAATCGAAAAGTGGCGCCAAACCCTTTGACAGATTTACTTTTTTTTTTAATGGCGATGTACAAGTTCAGGTAGAACAAACGATTGTGCCACTGAAAAAAAGTCTGTAATTAAAAAATATTACGAAATTTTGGATTTATTTTTAAATACTAAAAGCGTACCTATATTTTTTATTCAAATCTTGATATTTAAATTCTCGTTTGCAATTTAGCATGACTTCTTTCTTTAAAAAATAAAAAATACTTTGATTTATTTTTCTGAAACCAGCCGGTTTCAGAAAAATGAAGGGCTCTCCAACCATGGCCACAAAAAAATAAACTAACTAATTAAAAAGATATGTGACGGATAAAAATGCTAAATGCCATCTGATCTGATGGTCAAATTAAGAAATAGTTTGTCCGTCACTTAGCGCTAATCAAGACTGGTGGAACAGAAATTTTTATTCCATGTGACAAATAAGGTTATGGTCAAGCTAATCCGAACTTTAAGAAAAGTGGTAAAACAGCCCCTAAGAGTATCATAAAAAGGTACAAGTAGGTACTTATCCAAAAGTGATACAGGCAGGGTTACACGGGTGTCAGTTTAAACTGTCATGAGCTAATCATGCGGTTGGCCTTTAGTAATCCGATGACCGTGGTACTGTAGGTGCGAAAATATGAAACGCTGACTAAAAATTTAACAAGTAGCTGTGGTGAATCATACAAGTAGTTGTGAAAGTCTACAAGATCTATTTCTGTCAATTCATTTGTAGTACTCAATCTGAATCTGTATAGGGACTTGAAAAATTCTTCTACGAGCTTTTATAACTTGCAATATTCGTAGTATGTTAAAATACCTTCAAATCTTGCTGCAGGTCCAATTTCGTTTGTATTGATCGGACAACAAAAACACATACTATCAAATAACTTGTATTAAAAATGAAAATTTTAATGAGACTTATTTATTTTATTAAGAATGCAAATTCTTCTTCTTTTGGAAATACTCTTGATTTTTTTTATTTCAACTAGCTTTAGTCCGTGGCTTCGCCTGCGTTAGAAAATCCTCCACGAGAAACGTTTATAATCGTAGGCTTTGGCCTGAAAAAATATTACGGTAACATTTTTAAAGCACTACGAACAACGCCCTCTAGTGATTTACAAATCAAGTTAACGCGTCATCTGAAATCAACGTTCTTGGGCGGCACCCTCTAATCCCATTTATAGTTTTACTGGGATCAAAACTGACTTTTTGTATAAACATTTTATTTTATGGGGATCTGCTGCAGACTTGGAATCAATTTTTATTTTGCAAAAGAGGGCTATCAGAGCGATATGTAATTTAAGGACACGCGATTCTTTAAGATCTTTTTTTAAAGAAATAGGTATCCTAACCCTGCCGTCGTTGTATATATTTGAAATAATCATGTATGTAAGAAAAAACATATGTGATTTTCCCACTAACGTCGATAAGTCAAAGGTTACTAGAAACACAGGGAAGCTTAAAGTTCCATCTTACAGACTGGCTAAAACTAAAAAGTCGTTTCTGGGAAGATGCATACGTTTTTATAATAAAATTCCGAAAACAATAACCGAACAAACTGATACAAAATTCAAATCCATTGTGAAGAAGACATTAATATCTAAGGCGTACTATAAAATTAATGACTATATCATGGACAGGGATGTTTGGAAATAATTCCGATCCGCATTGGCGATCCCTAGTCTCAAATAGCGTATCTACTGTGTTAAAAAATTTAATTGTATTAAATACTTTAGATGTATGTCATTTAATAACAATGTAGATCTGATTGAAAAAAATATACCTTGTTGAGTTTCTTGCCGGTTTCTTCTCAACAGGGTTTTTTCCGAACCGGTGGTAGATTTTTCGACGTTCATAGGAGCATCAATTTGATGCCTAAATTGAATAAAGAATTTTGACTTTGACTTTGACATGCTAAGCCGTGGTGGCCTATTGATACCTATGACCTATGGCCTCTCAAGCAGACTTGCAAGCAGAGCACCTCTGAGTTTTCGGAATTTATCTGCGAAAATACATTTGTAATTTTACATGAGGTTTACGGTGAAGGGAAACATCGTAAGGAAACTTGCACCCACCTGCGAAGAAATTCAATGGTGCGTGTAAAGTTCCCAATCCGCACTGGGCCCGCGTGGGAACTACGGCCCAAGCCCTCTCATTCTGAGAAAACTCTGAGAAAAACGCTTTTAAAAAAATGTTAACCATAAATAAATTACCATATTTCCTTTCAAATTGTTACAATATTAGCTGTGATGTGACTTATTTTTCAAGAGTGTATTTCCAATAAAGAGACACGTCAAGATCGCTTACCTTCTTTCTAATGCTAAAATAAGAAAAACCGGCCAAGTGCGAGTCGGACTCGCGCACCGAGGGTTCCGTACAAATTTATATGTATCTATGAACATCCAGTCTTAGCAGACCCCTGCTCCTAAGCAAAATGTGCGCAGCGTGGGATCATTGTAGATTGGTTACTGATACAGACAGACAGACAAAAAAATTTATACTTTTCGCAATTTTTCCTTTATCTGTGCTATAAGAACTTGCTTCGTACCACATTTCAAGATTCTGAGTTCACGGGAAGTACCCTGTAGGTTTTGATTCCCTTGCGAGTGTCGAAAATTTGCAGCATAAATAGATTGGTTACTATAGACAGACAGACAAAAAAATTTATGCTTTTCGCAAGTTTTCCTATATCTGTGCTATAAGACCTTGCTTCGTACCAAATTTCAAGATTCTGAGTTCACGGGAAGTACCCTATAGGTTTTGATTCCCTTGCGAGTGTCGAAAATTTGCGGCATAAATTTTTTCCTTTATCTGTACTATAAGACCTTGCTTCGTACCAAATTTCAAGATTCTGAGTTCACGGGAAGTACCCTGTAGGTTTTGATTCCCTTGCGAGTTTCGAAAATATGCGGAAATTTGCGTCATAAACGGCTGTATCTTTTGATTGCGTTGGCTTAGAAGTTTGATTTTTTTACAGCTTCAAGGGACAGTAGACCTGAGTGTTTGATATAAATTTCAGCTTGATACCTGCACGCGTTCCTGAGAAAAAGGGTCTTGACAGACAGACGGACGGACGGACGGACGGACGGGCGGACAACAAAGTGATCCTATAAGGGTTCCGTTTTTTCCTTTTGAGGTACGGAACCCTAAAAACGAAGTATACAATGACAAGAATACAGGCAATTACTTTGGCAAGGCAACAGGTGGGTGTAACGCTTAATTTCTGAATGAGTATCGAAATGGATCTTTAACACGAAGCTCCAGGGCCGTGTTGCCTAACAATTGAGGGCTAATAACTCGCTTCTCCCGGGTTACTGAAGTTTGTTTCCTGTTTATAAAATTAAGCTTAAATAACTAACTAGCCTTAGGCTGGCATAGTCACACAGGTGCACTTAAGCCTCGGAAAAAAAAGAAAAAAAAACTAACTAGCCTTCACTTCATGTGCATGCGGTTCGTATTGGATATGCAAGCCAATTCCCCATCATTCTTTTAAAAGTTAAATTTACAGATTTTAATTACTATGTATATCAAGAACTGGAATGATATTATATATGTGTAGTTGATTGCTGGATAAAAACTGTTCGAACTGAAATGCCGTCCGTACCTTACTGAATCACTTTGTAATCATTATTGTAGGTTTTGAATAATTACTCGTTCAATTTCCTGTGGATTCTATGCCGTTTCTTTGCCTTAATTTACATTTAAGCATCGGTGAATATCTTTTGTGTTAATATGGACTTTCAAAAAGCCTTTAACAGTGTCATCTATCGTTTATTGACAGTCAAAATCAAAAACAGTCATACGACCTACGTTTTTTTTTATTTTGTTAACCTAGTAAGTTTGGGTATGTGCGTGCGGGCGTGAAATTTGGTATGTTGATAGCAGGACCTCTGGAATATTATAATACATATCATCATCATGATCATCATTTCAGCCGAAAGACGTCCACTGCTGTACATAGGCCTCCCATTGCATTTAATATTGACTGAGCTAGTAATTCTGTACCACGTATACAATTTCACCTGGTATAAGTGTAAATAAGTATGCTTAAATACTTTATTTAAATGGAAAGCGATGCACGAGTGCTTCTTTATACCCTCTGTGTTCCCTTCATTCTTTTATATCCATTTTTAGTACAATATTCCACGAACTATAAATGTTTCACATTGCGACAACGGCCTTTTTTTGCATTTAATTTGTTTTTTAATCATCTTGGAATCGCGAATTGTCTTAAATGTTTCTATAATTATAGAGGACCGACCCTAGTTTTGTTATTTTATTATTGTTTCGTCCGTTCTACAATAACTTAGTCCCTTACCTACATGTTCCTAGAAACGTTTATTTTAATTGTGGCTGATCAATTGGAGTTTCTTTTATGTATTAAATTCATTCTTAAAATAACTTGATGTCTATGTTTCCTACGAATTGTCTTAAACGTTTCGCTTTAAATCATTATTGGATCTTTGGTTATTTACCGATACGGCCTTACATGCACTACTTTAATTGAACAAGAAAATGCGATGTATTCCAACATGTGACATCTTATTCTGCGGATGATTAAACGTTTTATAGTTTTGTAAATACCAATTCAGATATTCAGTTAGATTGTTAAAAACATGAGAATACTTTTCAGACTTATTTTTCTTGATCAAATCGAGGCAGACAGTGTAGTTTCTAACCAAATATCACAATTATTTGACATAGATACGTTTACTATGGCTTTGAATGATAATTATTGTTCTTCATGTTGGGCCCAATCGTGACCGAACTAAAGCGTTCCACAGGGGTCAATGTTAGGCCATATCTTCTTTATTTTCTCAAAGATATAGTTTGTAAAAGTAGTTGCATTTAAATTTCTGATTCTAGTCGTTACGAGTTCATGCTTATTCAGCGGTCAATTGGATTTGTCTCGTCTGATGATGATTGATGCAGGCACCCTATTCGAGACACAATCGCTTTCCGGCTATCATTCAATTACATTCCACTTTGTCTTATTCTCAAGTGACAGAGATTGCTCAAGTGTGGAGGTTTTTAGAAAAATAATATCGATCACTTACGGGCAAGTTTCTGAATATCGAAAGTTAATATGTACATACATACATATTCGAATGGGTTATGTTAAAAAATCGAAAAAAAAAAAAAATTTTTTTTGGCAAGTATACTAAGGATTTATTAAAACGATATCGTATTAAACCCATTAGGTTAGGTTAGTTTTATAGTAATCTTTAAAACTTTACGGTTTAAAGAATAACCTTTTCGATGTTATAAATTTTATAAGGTATTCGATATATGGTATTCTTTTTCAATATTTAGATACGTATCCATCACTTACATACGGTGTTGAATTTATCTATACGGATTCATGAAGCTCATACTCTTCAAACAAGTTTAGTAACCATCTACAGTAAAAATAAACTTTTGTACGATTACTTTTAATATACTTGGGCGAGGCTCTGAAGCGTTTCAGACGCCTGTATCCCCTGTGTTACTAAAATCTAAGGATAATGTCCATGAACTAAAACCAATTGCAATGCTGCGATCGCATGTTGTGGTGGTCGTTTTTCAGCTGACGGACATGTTATTAGTTGATATTCGTAACATACGGCAGTTGAAACGTTTCACAGCCCCACCTACTCGTGTTAGTTTCTGCTATTCCGGTTTATAATAATGCTTCTTAATAATCTTAGGGAAAGTTTGACCCGTAATGTCAGACGTTTGCAGTCTTAGCTTGTAATATATTGTCGCCGTCCTTTTACTAGCAGTTTCTCTAGTAGAATGCATTGGTGAGATTAAATTTAACGGCAGGTTTTACGTTTATGTTACTTGACGAGTTGACGTTGCTGTATCGATATTTTTCGAGGTTACCGAGCTTAAATTTCATCTAAATACAATGTTAAAATATTAAATTAGTAATGATTACCTGTCGATTTCTAGCAATAAATATGCCAGCGGCAACTGAGTTAATATCGTTCAAATAATTGACAAACATAACTCCATTCCAATTGCTTGATGACCATAATTTAGTAGACCTCAACATTTCACTAAATGAATATGAATGCTGAAATTACTAGTTTGATTCTTGCCTTCCGTCTCACCGAGCACAACATAAAACTGGTGTCCCTCCGACTGCGAAACGACATTACTATACAGCCTTTATATTTGTACGAGCCACTAATATGTTCTAGCAATGGTGTAGCATGCCGCAGAATTGATTGTCACTGGTATAAAAAGTCAAAATGTTTAAAAATCAGTCTATTTTTTAAGCCAGGTGGGCCACTCATAGAAGCTTTGCGGGCTAACAGCTCTTTCACACGGCAATGTCCCGTTTTTTGCGGGTTCGGTTTTTTGCAGGATTCCGTTTAGTATTATACCTGCAAATCGGAATCCTGCAAACCGAATGCTCGTGTGAATGTTACCACAGTAGCACGTATACTACTAAACGGGATCCTGCAAAAAACCGAACCCGCAAAAAAGCAGGACGTTGCCGTGTGAAAGCCGTAATGCAATCCATAACATTTGTATGAATTTCTCGGACAGCGCCCTCTTACCATAATATTACGTAGGTATCCTATGTCACAATCCAGATTTTTGTCTATCTGTACGCCAAGTTAACTAACAAATATTTAACATCCAAATATCGCATCGTAACAAACTTTCTCATTTGTAATAATATAATAGCTGGATAATATAGGATGTAGTGAAGCGAAGTAAATAAATTCGCTTCGACTCCCTGTTAGCTACTCGCCACAAGTGGAACGAAGGCCTAACTCAGGTGCGGAGGCAGCCCCGGGCGTGTCATTAGTCCGCAATCAAGCGCGCCATTCTAGGGCACAGCAGTGGCTGTCGTTTACGGGAACTGCCTCATTTGTAATAGGTACTAGTTGCATTAGAATAGAACCAGGCGGAACAAGATCCTGCTCTTAGCTTGAATGTTTAGTTGCAACTCTGTACAAGGTAACGTTTCAAACATGATACAAATTGGTATTTCTAGCTTAGTTAATGCTAAATAATATAACGCGTTTTAATTAGTCTTATTTTGTTAGGAGGGGAAAGGGGTTCATACATTGAGTTTGTAATTTAATTTCCACTGAGTATGAACATCCGAAATTGTTATAAGTATTATTTATTATTATTAAGCCTTTAATCGGACAAAGTATCAACATTACAGAAATGAATTGGGTATATATTCTTCTCTTCTTAGTTTTCCTTCTATTCATAGATTTCTTTTTTGTTTAGCTTTTGCATGTCCGTTTGCCAGGTGGCAAAGGCCTCCTCCAATCTTCTCCATTCTGGTCTTTCTAAAGCCACTCTATTCCATGCCACTCCCGCGACCTGTCTGATATCGTCATCCCACCTCCTTTGTGGTCTTCCTCTCTTTCTTTTGCCAATTCTCGGGTACCATTGTGTAACTATTTTGCTCCACTTGTCTTTGCCTCTTATCAAGTGGCCGGCCCATTTCCACTTTTGCCTTCTTATTTTTCGCGTTATATCCTGAACTTTCGTTTTGCGTCTGATGTGGCTGTTTCTTACTTTGTCTATTCTTTTAATCCCTATCATACTTCTTTCCATCGCGCGTTGACATATGGAAAGTTTATCTGTTATGTTTCTTGTTAAAGCCCATGTTTCGCTACCATATACTAATACAGGCAGGATGCATGTATTAAATAGTTTAGTATTAGCTGATTCAAAATTAATCCACAATATTTCAGCAGATAGTTGGATACATTTGACTAAATACCCCTGTAAAAGTTTTTAACCTTTTCAACGCCAACGACTCATAGGTGTCACAAAGTACATTGTCTAAGTGATGACATAAGTTTCAAAGCAGGTTTACGTTTTGTCGAGACGTGGCGTTGAAAGGGTTAATTAATTTTAAATTGTAGCCGACGATTGTTTCCATGGTAGGTTTGTGTAGTTCTACGTACTATGTACTAAAACGAAATAAGACGGAGTCGCGGGCAACAGCTAGTCCGAGATATTTCGGATTATATGACTTAAGTGTATAAATTTTTCTTTGTTTGGAATCTGTAGTAAATCCCTGGTTCTTAAACAATAATCTATATCTATACATATAATAAATCTGTAACAAGTCGGTGTCTGTACATTGAAGATATTTGAGAAAAACTGTCACTAGGGCTATTTACTAGCGCAATAGAACCCAAAACAATGTTTTTTAGAATTATTGTCTGTTTGTCTGTGCGTTTGTGCGCGCTAATCTCAGAAACGGCTTAACCTAGAGGGATGCGGTTTTCACTGATATGTTGGTATTTTCTTGGATTAACATTTAGTGTTTGTTTCATTTGAATCGGTTCACAAATAAGAAAGATACGTCTATTTTAAGAATTTATAGAACTGTTTTTAGAAGTAGTGACTTGGGAGTAGGTACGGTGGTGAATGTGAACGCGGGTGTGCGGGGGGGGGGGGGGGGTTGGTGAGGGGGGGGGGGTGCGGGTAAGAGCCATAATTGATGAAAAAGCAAATTGGATAAAAAAAATAAGCTGCCCAAATTACTAATTCCACGCGGACGGAGTCGCGGGCAAAAGCTAGTATTGAATACGTTCCGGCTAAAATATAACACTAATCTTCAGTGTTACATTTTAGCCGGAACATATTCAATATTCATCGCCAGGAGTTTTATTTTTATAGCGATGTGAACGCGCACATAAAATTCGCGTCCGCTAAACCGTGGCAGAGTTTCTCGTAAAGCCCGTTTCGACACATGTTTTCTGCGAAATAAAAAGCACACGAATGGGATGCCTTCACACGTCGCTCTACCATTCCCGTCGCAACCGAAAATAACAAAATTTCCGTACAAAGAACACGGACGGGTAACTTTCGGAAGCTCGCGACTGACTTGATCTGCAATGCATTAACTACCTTGTTACTATCTTGTTTGGGTTCAAGTTCAAGATGATTTTAACGAGATGGCTGTCGATGTAGGCTCTGAACAAGGGTAGTGGCGCGGCGGGATGCGTATATAAATCCGATTCAACCATTGTCCTGTCAGGGAACGCACAAAAGTGCACTTTTGTTCGACATGTGAGGACAAACTGGCGTAGAGTCTTCTTCTCCATAAAATGTTTTTTGGCAACTTTACTATTTAGTGAGAAATGTCTCGATGCAATGCAATATCATAAAACTTCAGCTTTTTGTGCTTGTGCCTGATTGTCTATGTCTCTGTAATTGTGATTGATTACTTGCGAACATACGTCGTGTGTCGGTGTTGGTATAAGTTGTAGCCTTGTGGCACAGAATATATATAGGCCTCCTAACACAAGTTCCGACTTAATGGGAGGCCTCAACCTTTTATGTAAAACTTCTGTTAAATGCAAATAAAGTTTTTTTTTATTTTTGTATTTATTTAATATTGTGGGTTGACCTATGATCTCTCAAGCAGAGGGTCGTGGGATCACGCCCGGACTCGCATCTCTCGAGTTTTTCGGAATTTTGTGCGAAATTAAATTTGAAATTTACCATCAGCTTTTTGGTGAAGGAAATCGTAAGGAAACTGCGCACGCTTGCGAAGAAATTCAGTATGTTTGAAGTTCCCTATCCGCACCGGACCCGGGCGGGAACTACGCCCCAAATCCCTCTCATTGTGAGAAAAGGCCTGTGCCCTGCAGGGGGATGTTTATTTATAGGCCAAGGTGGTAAGGTAACTTATAAACTCTTGACTTTTCATCTCATTTTTACACATCATTTTTAATCTGTTAAACGACGTACCCTTTTATCTTTCTGCCAATAGTAATTATTTCTCATGTAGTCGGAAAAAATAACCTGTAGAAATAGAGATTTGGTTTACTGTCAATAAAAATGTTGCTGATAACCTGGTAATAACTTGTTAATGTTCACAAGTTATTGCAATAAAATAAAATATACAGTGTACTTGTATAGGAACGAAGGCGATAATAAAAGATACGAAGGTTAATTGTAACATGAATTTATATGCATTATAATTTATAACTATTTGGTTGCATTACACCTTGGGATATTATATGTAGAGTATTGTAGAGACCTTTCGCCTATTCTATTTATATCTTTTACTAATGTCTGACATAAGACGACTGACTAACTGTTAATATTTAATAATAAAATAATATTTAAAAACTGTTGACGATTCCTTAGCTTCGTGTTTCGTAGAAAGAAGTCTCGCCTTGCATTAACAGCGACTGTTCGACAATTCCCCCCAGCCGGGTTGGCTCCCCGCGCCGCGGGAAGTGTGAAATTCAAGGCGTTCCATCCAATAAAAACGTGCATCGTAACGATCGACTTAGCACCGAAAGGAAATTGAATAACGAAGCGAACAGTTTCTCCGTAACTCCTATATACCCATCACAATGAATAGGCACCAATAATCCTGGTTTAAATGGGACTCTTGCCCATAAAATATCGTAAGCATTCTCTACGCCTTGCGGTCGCGGTGCCGCGGCCACGTTTTATTATAGCTTTCTCAATATTTTTATTGGTCCTCATCTATAAATCTCGATAAGTATAAACGGTGCTAGGACCATGGTGAGGTGCTATATATCACACCGAGACCTCTCTCAGCGATAAATCATCTCGAGCTGAATGCCGCTTATTAAAACACCCCGCCTCGGAGAGATCGACGCATTTCATGTCGACCTGTGTTTACTATTGTAAAAACTGGTTTGGAGTTTACGCTCTGACGCATAAGTTTTATTAACCAAATAGCATTATAAGACAAAATCTTAGCCTGCCTTCTATTCTCTAGTTCCCAGAATCATTAGTGAGTAAATTTGTTAAATGTCCATCCCAAACAGACTCAACCTGATTCTCACATTCTGTTCAACATCGTTGAGCTTAACCAATATTTGCTTATTCGGAAAACGAAAGCTTTGAAGCGCTTTAATGTCTTCAGCGGTACGATAGCGCATGTGCATTGTGTCGGCGCGAGCGACTGTTTCCATGAAAGGCGTTTAAACGTACTAGGAACTATCTACCGCGCATGTGCGCGATTCCGTTTCTGGGCAACTCCTTTTATGCTGATCTTTTATTGCGCCCGTGTACGGATAACAACGGATTTTGTAACACTGGCTATTTCTGATGCCTTGTTCTTATCTTGGCTATTCTATGGCGTCTCTTTACGGTTGGGTGCTTGTTTGAATAGGCTAAACGACTAAAAAAAACTGTTTAGTCCGTCAGTTAGATTATTAAAAAATATTGTACACGTATTTTTTCTTTTGTTTGACAAACAAAAAATGAGGAGGATACAGTGCTTAGAAGTTTCGAGTGACGTCACTATATGGTACAATTTTTACCTAAGGATGACGTCACAAGCCCCCACTCCGGAAGTTTGATGATCTATATCTTTGTCGTTTTTTAATAATTTGATAAACCAAAAAATACGTGTCCCATATTTTCCCATAATCTAAATGACGGACTAATTAGAATGACCAATTTTTAACCCAGTCGTCATCCCTATTCCTTTGTATGTCGTAATATAGCACGATTTAGTGGCCTTAGTCATTTGGTCATATTTACGTCCGTTTGAATTTAGTTCTAGTACCTACTTAGTCAAAATTGTATTGAAGCAGGTTAGTTTGGATTGGACATTATGCACAACCTGTGATGTTGCAAGTTTCGTCGTTAGCTCTGCATTGCCAGTAATATCTAGCAGTAAATTAAAGTTACAGAGCTTAATTTGTTTTATATGGAAATGCGGCGCGGCGTCTCAAACGCGAGCTCTTAATAAGGCCGTGTCCTGCGCCCGCGTCGGTGTGGTCACTAACATTCCTACACGGGTTTGCTCTCGGCCCTCGACATTTTTGTGTGCTCGTCGTTTTTCTCGACCATTTCCCACCTCGCCTTGTCACGGGGAATTTAAACGAGTCCAACGATTTCGATCGCGTACTGTTTTTTGTTTGAATAATTGTGCACGAGAAATGTTGAAAAAGCTTACGTATTCGTCCTGCTCCGATCTTGATTATTTCTGTTCTCCGCGCACTATGCGTAGTTTATGTGGTATTTCCTCTTAAAAAAGAAACAGCGATGTAAACAAGGTGGACGGTCACTTTATGTATTCTTGTTTATTTCGAGAACATTTCATTTTCTTTGCGTTAGCACGAAACTTTGCGATTTAAAATGTCTGCTCATATAACTTTGTATCGCCTATCTGCGGTCTGAATTATATACTTTATCAATTTTATCATTGTTTTTTATAGCTTCAGTATATGTCATGCTTAGGCACATGTTTACGTCCTAAAATCTTAATCGATGAAAACTTAGCCACAAAAAAATCGATGCGACTCCCATGTGAGATATGATATAATATAAAATCTGTTTTCGTTTTTGCGTTCGGTGTGTGATGGAAATCGGATTAGCAGGGGCGTCGGCGCCAGTCGCAGGCGCAATGGCGGCATAGCAAATACGTCTCGGACTCGGTCTGGGTGGGTTAGAGGTGAGACGTATTTACGGGAACAGGTTTTTATCTGGTGTTATTTTTCGAGTATCACGTCTTGATATTGAAGATTATACTTTTCGGTTATACTTTCGAATGACACACACACGCACAGGACACATACGAGATTATAGTATTTTCCTCATTAATTGCACGACTAAAGTTCTACGGTTTCTTTGGTGAAATAGTGTGCTTTCTTTTATTTTAATATAACAAGTGATAAAAAGTTATGGTGTCACTTATGGCGCATGAATACCCTAATTTGAAGTTATTTTTGTGTAGAACCTTTTATTTAACTGGTAATTTTTGTCCGGCTCAAATCTTGTAAGCCGAATTTCACCCAATTCTAGTATTCTAGTTGTGGGATGATAACGTAAGTACAGTCAGCAAAAAAGGTTGCATTCAAAATATTTTTTAGCGAAACTTGGATCTTACGTTTACTGTTGTCGTTATTGTAGACACGTATTCATTGGTGTTCTCGGTAGTCCCAAGTATCCTTATTACCAAGTATGTTCCCGCCTCTAGTCTCGGTGTGCGCCGTGCTAGTATCGCGATGAAGCCGGGTGCGCGTGCGGCGAGATGCGTGATTGGCCGCATTAACATACCGCCCGCGCCTATACATTCGGACGCATCGCACGGCCTTTTGAATATTACATATTTTGTGTTTTATTCAGGGTATTGGTATTGCGTGAATTTTTGGACCAGCGATTGAATTTATCTTCAACTGATGAAAAGTGCAGATGAGGCCAAATATGTAACTGACTGGTTCAGTGACGGCCTATCAAACATTAACTAGAAAAACAGACGACGGAAGCGAAATATAAATCCAGCCAACCTACGCCTACAAACTGAATGTATCTCAGTTTTTCTTTTCTGCAGAATTCTTAGTAACAGAACCCACCCCCGCTTAGAGATGTCAATTAACATGCTAATGAACTGTAAATTATGACATTTCTAAATGCGACAGAAGCACCAAGGCCGCTGTTGTTAAGTCTATGTCGTAAACAACGGTTGCTATGCATCACGACCTAGAACTTTTGTCATTTTGCTCCAAAAACTTACAGTATCCATTTCATCCAAATCCACAAGTGATTGATCGACAGGCAAACAATCACGTTTATAATATAAGTAAGCACCTGGGATAACAAAGGTTAATCCCATCGGGGTCTCCGAGTGTCTGCTAATTGATCTTGCAGGGCGTCGTACCTTCAAATTGTCGGCAAACATTTGCTCGGACGCGCGAAGCGCATAGCAAACAAGCCCGCGTCTATTTGTCCCGGCCGAGTTGGGCGCGTTCTTGCGGGATTGTTTGCTGAGCCATCCCAGCAAACAAACAATACGAAATCATTTTTGTAATATAATGTTTTAGACTTTCGTGATTTTGACTCTGCAATGCGGCCGAAACGTCGAGGTAGTTGTTACTCGTTTAGATTAGCGTGATATGTCCCGTGTGTGGCAATAGTAGACTATAATTATTTTTTGAGTTATGTATGAAGATAGTTTTCGGAGGCGATTTATTTTATTTGATAACATAAATTAATGAGGATTAATGAAAATCTTCGAAATAATGGGCTTAAGCCTCGAATTTCTGTGGCACAACGTAGTGTTATCATCACTTTTGGAGAAATGCAAGACTGAGCGATTTATAGCCGGTAAATAGGTAGAATATCTTTTGACGGTAGTGTATGCGACTGTAATTTTATTACGATACAAATGTTCTTTGTTTCATTAAGCGTACGAAAAAGGGCTTAAACAGTAAGAGCTCAGACTAGTTTCCGTGTGCCTCGGATATATAGCGGGTGATCTACACGTCTGTTCTGCCTTTGTCTCTGCTCGGCTTTCTGAGACGGCCCGTCGCAAACTTGACACGTTTTTACCAAGAACTCGTTATGGTGGACTAAGTTGGATCATGGTTACTAGGATGTCACGTTCTGTAAATATTTCGCTTTAGGAAACTTGGCAAAGAAGATTAAATCCTTGAGTAAACTCGAATGTTTAGAGCTGTGAGGGAAAGAAGGATATGAGACTTTAAAAAAAGAGGTATACGGTGTACTTATGTTAGAAAGAAACTTAAGCTTTTGCTACACGACACACAATTGCCACGAGATAAGAAATAAACGGACTTAATACCGATGATTTGCTTTGCTGGATTTTGTTTTGTTTGTTTATTTTTTCAATGAATAAGAACTGAAGCGTACTCATTTAATTTATTTGCCTATAAACATCCTTCTGTTTACTCAATGTTCTTTCTGCTTGTTACAGGTATGTATCGAGAGGACGTTTCACACGATTTATGCCCCATAACCCCAACGCTACGACCGTAGCCTTTCACGGTATTGTCTTCAATTTTATTGCTTTATAATGTACGATCCCAATACCAGCACATAAAATGATTTTAATGTTAACCCAACGTTTAAGGAGCAGAGAGACAGTGTTTTGATTTTTACGGACCCCTCACTCTATCGTATCGTATTTCGAGCGTTTTCGTCTTGTTAGCGCCCGCGCAGCGTCAACGCAACAGCATCGGGGCGCCATTGGCGTTTTTCAGGGTTCCGTAACCAAAGGATAAAAACGGGACCCTATAGTAATAGCTCCGCTATCCGTCCTTCCGTCTGTCAACAGGCTGTATCTCATGAACTCTGACAGCTAGACAGTTGAAACTTTCACAGATGGTGTATTTCGGATGCCGCTATAATAACAAATACTAAAAAACAGAATAAAATAAATATTTAAGGGGCTCCCATACAACAAACGTGATTTTTTTGCTCGTTTTTGCTCGATATTGATAACGGCAACAGGTAGACGCTTGAAATATTCACAGAATATTTAGTTGTATATTCACTTTAAAAATAAATAGTTCAATTAAAATAAAACAACTATTTAAGGGGGGGGCTACCATAAAAAAATGTGATTTAGTTTTCCGTTTTTTTAGATAGTGGTACGGAACCCTTCGTGCGCGAGTCCGACTCGCACTTGACTGGTTTTTAAAACGCTGACTTTTAAAAGACGCCATTGAAGCTGCGGCGCCGTTGCGCGAACGTTTCGTAATTGCTGACGGGCGCTGATGAGACGACAACGCTCAAAAAACGCTAGTGTGAGGGCGTCAAAGAATCGAATGAGTGCTAATATTTTCGTTTCTGCGTCAAAGCAGATCGGTTTGCTAGAACTTTGAACTGTTTGGAAGACTTAATAGAATTGGGTTTGGCAGTAATCAATTACTATTCGATTACAGGTTTTATTTTATTATAAATCTGAACCAACTGATAGTGAAAGACATGACGTTTAAAGACGTGAGCAATCCGTTTTCTTTCACTATGAGTGAGTCTGACGGTAGTTTCATGTTCAAAAAGATACTGTAACTATTATATTACTATTCTGAAAACTAATCAGATTGTCAGAAAACCGTTCGAAAACTCTGATAATTTATGCGATGACAAAACGGCAATAATTAATGATTAATGTAATTTTAAACTTTCGCAATTTTCAGTCATAATTACTACCATTGTTGAGACTTAATCACGAAATGTACTGTTAAAATTATTTGCTTTGATATTGCAGCGGGGCCGTTCCATGATTAAGTTCTAGGAGTTGCAGTAATTGCGTTGAATAACTTGTTGAATCAGACGTTACTTTACGGAGTATTTATATCCAAGAACAGGATTATTAATTATGATAATTGGTTTTAGTTCATGTAGTGAATTTGGTTAGTGGGCAGTTTATGAGGAACAATTAATTTATGCAATAGCCGCTTGATTACCCACTTTAATTAGTTTTATCCCGTACTGTAAGTTAACTATCTGTATCCGTTCAACATGGTTTTGTTCCGAACCCATGGTTTTGTGCGACACTTGTGGTTTCACAGACTCCTTTCGCTAAATACACATAAAAAAAAAAATACAGTGGTGGTCATACAATTAAGAACGATTTGAAGTTTCCGATTTTTTTTTATCTACATCATGTCATATGTCTAGTTGTGTTCCTTCTTAGAAGTAACAAGTTATGTTATAAAATAGCCACATGGATAGAGCAAACGGGATTAATAATAATAGTGTATAATTGCTAACATTTTTTTTTACAAATTTTATTTGTTCTCTATACTAATAAATTCAAATAGTAATGTAGCTGGACAAATAATTAAGAACGATTTATTAAACTGCTCGAGAGTTGTTTTATATGAAACTTAGATTAAATAAATCATATTAATGTGAAGTTGGTATAGAAAAAAAAGCAAATTAATACATTTGAACTAAAATTAATAGTTAGTTGCATGTCCACGGCTTTTAATTACGGCTTTACACCGGCGAGGCATTGAATCTATCAATTTTTGACATTTCGCAAGAGAAATAAGAGTTCCATTCTTCTAAGAAAACGTCGTACAGCTCTCTCAAATTGCCACACTGTCGATTTGAAACCTTTTTCTTGACTTCGCACCAAAGATGCTCTATTGGGTTAAGATCTGGGCTGTTGGCTGGCCAATCTAAGACTGAAACTGATTGTGATGTGAGGAATTCCTTAACAGTGCGTGCAGTATGCTTTGGATCATTGTCGTGCTGGAATGTCCAAATAACCGGAAGCACGTCTTCGGCATATGGTAACATTGTTTCTTTCAGTATATTTTTGTATTGGAATTGATCCATGTTTCCTTCTATCAGCCTAACAGGTCCAACGCCATGTCCAGAAAAGCACCCCCAAATTTTCACATTTCCCCCGCCATGCTTTAATGTCACTTTTGTGTACTTTGGGTCGAATGCTTTATTCGGAGGGCGTCGTACATATCGTTTTCCATCAGAACATACCCTATTTATTTTTGTCTCGTCAGAAAAAAAGAACGTTTTTCCACTGTCTGACTGTCTAGTTTTCATACCTTCTTGCAAATGCAAGTCGGGCTTGCCTATGACATCGTTTCAACATAGGCACCTTCCTTGCTATCCTTCCGTTCAACTTATTTTCTACCAAACGCCTTCGAATAGTGCGTGCAGAGATTGCTGAAGGGTTGTTTTCGCCAAAATATTCTTTTCTCAACTCATTAGACCCTTTAAAAGGATTTTGTTTTGCCAAACGAACGATATTTCGATCATCTCGACGAGATGACTTTCTCTGTCTAGGTCCACGCGGAACGTTTGAAGTAGTTTGATACGTGGAAAAATGCTTTACGGCATGGAAAACCATTGTTTTTGAACATTGCAGATGGTCGGCTATCATTTTATACGACCAATTCTTCTCGCGAAGTTTTATTATTACTTCTCTTGTAGATTTATCACAACTTTTATTTTTCCCCATTGTTTTTATACGAAGTAATCACTTTTAAGACTTTAACAGCACGAAATGGCGCCAAAATTATACGAATAATAATCTACAACCACAGAGCCACACAGTGTTCTCTATTTAAATTTGAAAAAACAATAAACTATTCAGCGTTCTTAATTACGTGACCAGCCAGTAAGTACTAATACTAGGTTCAGATCGAATGTATAAAGTTTCTCTATTAATTTTTTAGCCAACAATGTTGCATAAATGAATGTACCGGTAGTACGGAAAAGTTTTGCAATACCGAGAGAAATAAAAAAAATACGGGCAATTAGTTATACTTGTTACTTTGAAAAAATAATCTCAATAAATAATCGTTCTTAATTATATGGCCACAACTGTATATATATATTACGGGACAATCTTACACAAATCGACCTAGTCCCAAACTAAGCAAAGCTTGTACTATGGGTACTAGACGACGATAAACATACTTATATAGATAAATAAATACTTAAATACATAGAAAACATCCATAACTCAGGAACAAATATTCGTGCTCATCACACAAATAAATGCCCTTACCGGGATTTGAACCCAGGACCTCTTGCTTCGTAGGCAGGGTCACTACCAACTAGGCTAAAGCGGTCGTTAAAATAGAGTACATAGTTGAGTTTGTGTGACGTGTTGGTTTGGACAAGTGAAGGAGGGCATTCCTGCATGAGAGAAGATATGCATTGTACCGACGCAGCTGTTTTGCACTTGTGGTTGGAGAGCAAACACGGTAAAAGGCTGTAGTTCGTTGATAACCTCAAAATAATGTTTGATTGAATATATATTCCGGGACGTGGAATAAATGAGTGCTTTTTTAATTATTAGGTTTAGTCGTGGTTGGTAGCCTAGTAGTTTGACCTTATGGCCTTTCAAAAAGAGAGCGTGAGTTCGAGCTTTTTTTTTCGCAATTCATATGCAAAATTACAGTTAAAATTTACCATGAGCTTTACGGTGAAGGAAAGTATCGAAAGAAACCTGCACACACCTGCGAAGAAATACGCGGACACAACACGCACACATCATGCCTGCATCCCAAAGGGGTTAGGCGGAGCACACAAAACGATACATTTATTTATACTTTTTTTAAGAGTATTACATACATAATAAATACTTAAGTTTATGAAGGTGGCGCTAGTGAAAAGGGTCCAAACTGCCCAAATCTGAGTCAGTAAGAGTCATTAAACTGGATTCAATGTTAAGTCCGTACAAGTCGTCCTGAACTCAACTTACGTTACGTAGCATATAGAACATATTAGTACCAAAGGAAAAAGCTAGCTTGTTAGGAAAGAACGTAGGTCCCATTTTTTCCCCAAGCCCTTATGGAATCCAGGAGTCGCGATTAGTCGTTTGCGACGCATTAATGGGCGAGAATCATTATTCCGGAATGTCACTAGATCGCTCTTAGAATTTCCTATGTTTAGCTCTTAATGCATTCTCAATTCCAGTTTACTGAACGTGAGCGCTGTAAGAACCCTGTGGTAATCAGTCAACCGGTGATTGTTTGCTATTGAGAAAATAATTAGCTGCCTCTGTAGACAGGCTGGCGGTAGGTATATGGTCGACCAAGAAATTCCTCAATATAATATCAGTTGTATGGCTAAAACATCAAAGGCTATTATCACTAACAAGTTAATGTGACATTATTGTTTTTATTCTAATAATAGGAACTGTCATGAAAAATGGTAGACCACCTACTTGTACGACTATACCAGGAATAGGCAAGTTTACTTGCGTCGTGGATGTGCTAGGAAACGAGTAAAGCTGATTATCGGTGAGCTCCTGATGCCACGCGGTTTTGAGCATATATGGCATATATTTATTTCTTGATTTAGTAGTGTCTTCCCTTATTAGTTATAGTATAGGTCTCTTCTAATTACCTCCATGTTGTGCGGTTGCGATGCGTGCTCGCACCCAGAAACTCCCGTCGCTCGTGACATAACGTCAGTCCATCTCGCGTGGTGCCTTCCCACATTTCTGCGCCCGGTCCGAGGTCTCCACTTCAGCACTTTTCTCTCCTATCTCCCGACAGACCCGCGACATATGTGACCTAATAACAAAAGTACCTACGACAGTAATAGTACACGTGCGAAATTGATTTTGACACGTTGGTTTGTCACGATCCAATAGACAGTCGTGATGGGCCGCGCTCTGCCGCACTGGCCCGCGCTAGACCGTGTCATGGGCGATATTAGAGCATTCACCTACCTAGGATTTCCATGTCCCTTTGTAAATTCGTGCATTCGTGGTAAAAAGACATCTTAAATTTTTTAAGTCTCAAAATTAAAACGCCCATGTATCTCATGGCGAAAAGCTCTCGCTTCCTAGTATGTTAACATGTCTGCCTGGGAAAACTTGGGCATGTGAACTTAACTCAAACTTTTTTGTGTGCGATACAAATATTATTATAGCTATGGTGCAGTCCATAGGTGAATATGGTTGAAAATTATATAATTACCGTGTCACTTTGTCCACTAAGGGTGAGGCCACACGAGCGTAATTTTGTGAGTCGTGCGCGCCATCACGTGACACAATGTATGGCGCAACCGAAATTCTGCCGCTCACAACTCACAAAATTATGCTCGTGTGGCCTCACCCTATTAGAAGCTTCGCGGGCCGCAGTTTGAGTATATAGTTGCTTTATATGACTTGAAGTATTGTATTAAACAAGCGCTTTTTAGCTTATGCTAAGAGCACACGATTTTGTCTTTATCAATCACGTACTTTGAACCAAACAGACAAAACGTGACTTAGTTGTTTTACACGACACTTTTCTACATACATCATTTGTATGAAAAAGTAACTAAAAAAAGTTCCCTTTAAACCCACGCCACAGTACTAGAGAAGTCGCAGATGCTCATTATCTACAAGCACAACGTTCCGTTAGCTAGAAAATAATTGATTCGATAAATACATTGTCTCGACCGTATAGCGCAACACTGCGAGGCGTGTATACAGCTCTAAATACATTGTATCGACCGTATAGCACAACACTGCGAGGCTTGTATACAGCTCTAAATACATTGTATCGACCGTATAGCACAACACTGCGAGGCGTGTATACAGCTATAAATACATTGTATCGACCGTATAGCACAACACTGCTAGGCGTGTATACAGCTCTAAATACATTGTATCGACCGTATAGCACAACACTGCGAGGCGTGTATACAGCTCTAAATACATTGTATCGACCGTATAGCACAACACTGCGAGGCGTGTATACAGCTCTAAATACATTGTATCGACCGTATTGCACAATACTGCGAGGCGTGTATACAGCTCTAAATACATTGTATCGACCGTATAGCACAACACTGCGAGGCGTGTATACAGCTCTAAATACATTGTATCGACAGTATAGCACAACACTGCGAGGCGTGTATACAGCTCTAAAACTGAAATGGATTAAACTTGATCTCGATTTAAAAATGTGAAGCTTTCTGGACATAAGGTGCTAGCGACAATAAATCATAGTTGTTAATTTGGTTGGACCTAGTGTGATAATACTGATAATGATAATTAAATTTCAATAGTTTTGAGCAATTAGTACGTTGAACCAACCGCTTGCTTTTTAACTTAACTACCGGATCCGGAACATGGTGTCATGAATGGATTAATTAATATATTTTATACCCAAGCCAATGCATTATTTATATCACAGGCAAGTAAAAGGCTGTAGCCATTTACATCCAGTTTTGGTGCGTTGCGAGACGTTTAATTGGTTTTGACACTTTAATTGTATAATTCTGATGGTTTCGTTGACAGAGTGCCAGCTAATGGGCCTAGATTTCTAATAGTCAGTATTTTTGTATTTAGTCATGCGTTTTGGTCCAACGTTTACCGATTCGTAAAGAGTTGTTTAAGATTTGAAGTTAGTTAAAACTTTAATTATCTTCAACCCTGACAAACGTCAAGAGATTTAATCTTTTTTTTGTCCAGTACATATGTATATATTTCATAGCACTAAATGTTATTTGCTTAAAATGTAGGTATCCTTTTTTTTGGGTTAACCGCACACAAGAGTTAAACTTCATCTTATATGTCAAGAAAATTAAGAAATCTTATAGGAAAATTGAGCAAATTCAAGCTGAACTACCAGATTTAATCGTTAAGCTCAGTCGTCTAACACAACATGGCAAAACAAGGCAACGCGGCGTGAAATAAATTTGCGGCATGTTGCAATAAAACTACGAAACTCGCTTGACAGGCTGGATTTAAAGCTTTTGTGCCACGCGTTCAGGGAATTCTGTCTTTGTTGCGGCCTCCGACGATGGGGTACTGTTCTTTAAACACGAGGTGCTGAGTTATGCGTCAAGCCAATTTAAAACGAGTTCTTTTTTGCCATCGCGCAAGATACTAAGAAGTATCGATTGGTATACGAAGCTTGTATCGTAACGACTAAGCTCTTGCGATCCTGGATTCATGTTTCGAGCATGCAAATGTACTAAACACGTGATTCCCAGTACATGTTAAAACTTGAGACAAAACAGCGGCAACTGTTCGTGGAATGGTTCGCAAAATCGTGACTTCGGATATAAAATTATGACCATACAATTCACTGGGTCACGTCACGAGCAAGTAGCAACGGACTCAGTGACATGAGACGCTAGGCTAGAGATCGTATCCAAACTTTTCCTACAAGCCGTATCAAAGGTTATCTCGATAATGCCGTTTTTATCTGCCCTTACCGGCTCGACGCGACCTCTAAATTCGTAGAGATCTAAAGCAGCTCGTGCTCGCGCTTCTACTTTTTGTATATCGCCGCCATCTTTCCAAGAACTGTCGCTGTAAAAAAAAAAACAGTTTATCCGATGCCCGCTGCGGTCGCCAGAGGTGTGAATATAATTAATGGTCCATCAAAGGAACCGCCTACTGCAACTGATTTGAACATAAGCTCGTTTATACAAACTCCCAAATTGATCTCATACGTTTTTATCGTTCAGATTCATCATTCATTCCAAAGACTTATTTCGTTTCTACATCAATCAAGATACGGTTACGATCCAGTGTTTAATCAGAGGAATCGTAAATCTTGGCATGGAAACCCGATTCTAAATTCAACGTTACACGCCCGCGTCCCAATTTGCTTTAGTAACCCATCTGTCGACGGGTAATTGCAATTGTAATAACATGATGAAGTTCTGAGTATTAATTCTGCCAATGAATTTGTCTTATCTCGTAATGATTGGAAGTACCACAATGCTTCTAAATATAATCGAGGTTAAAGAGCACCTGTGTTAAATTATTTCAATTACAAGTTTTACATCAATGAATCTGATCTCCTAAATGAAGCTTAAACTCTGACTCTTTATTGCACATGTTGTGATAAGTAATAATTATTGATGAACTAAAACGATTACTTTGCTCACCCGCGACCTTACAATAGTTACGTTTATGCAAGATATGTGTGTTCATGCAGTTCCTCCACCTCCACACTGTACGAACACACACAAATCACACAAACACAACCATCACCACCACCAAGCTACACTGACGCGTTTCGAACTCAACCAGAGCTCATCTTCAGAGTTACCACAACAAAGATGAGCTCTGGTTGAGTTCGAAACGCGTCAGTGTAGCTTGGTGGTGGTGATGGTTGTGTTTGTGTGATTTGTGTGTGTTCGTACAGTGTGGAGGTGGAGGAACTGCATGAACACACATATCTTGCATAAACGTAACTATTGTAAGGTCGCGGGTGAGCAAAGTAATTGTTTTAGTTCATTAATATGGACCTCCGCAAAGTAACGCCTGATTCAATAAATTAATAATTATTGCTTCAACATTTGCCCATTTAAGTAGGATAATGAACATCAGCTCCGTAATATTTTGAAAATAAAAACATGCGTGTATGTAGCACTCGAATGGCTGTTAGGCTTAACACGGTGCCCCGTGACACCTGAATGAGCCATTGTACTACGTACAGTCGCGCGGATCGGGTCGCGTTCGCGCAATCCGTGCGCGATCTACCGAGAAACACGGGTCAATGCCTCGCGCGAACCACATTAGCCTGGCTCTAATTACACCAGACATTATGTCTTAGGTAATGTTTACAGCCGAACCTGATACCCGCGGGGCTGTATTTTTCCGTTACTTTTTATGTACCCACATAAAATCTTTCGCCCACTTTTTCTACGCGGTACGGCCAGTCTATTCCAGCGAGCTATAAAAGGAACATCAAGTATGAAGCTTTTTTCAGCCTTTGGGATGCAGGCACAGATGCTGGTATGTTCACACAGGTAGTTATTTTGAAACGTGTTCTATTATCATAGTAGATTCAACTGAGCCTTTATAAGGTGTCTATTGTCCAACCTGCCACCAGACGACACTGTGTCTGCCAGATGCTGCGTCGTTCTTTTGTATTTTATGATTTTTGCTTTCGAGAAAAACTTACAAGTTCTAAGAAATGCTCCGATTCGATGCACACGGATTGGGGTCAGGTTTTCTACCTGTGCCTTGTTGCGGAACCATATGGACCTTTTCTTTGTTGCAATGGGGCCATAGGAATGGTTCTTTGGTTAAGTATTACAAGACCGTTCCGTTTAAATCCGTACGTTCCAGCTTTTGCAGAAACCAGAATTGTAATTATCAACTTTTATATTTGAATAGCATTTTTTATTTCCGATTGCAAAGGACAGGAAGTTGCGTTGTACTTACTCCGTATATTGTCATGTAATTTTCTTTCTTATGTTTTTTTTTCGTTTTTAACCTTTACAGGCGTTATTGTGTCGGTTCGCATAATACGTTTACTAACATTTGAAATGGCATCGTGTTCTAATAGTAAATAATGTCACAGACGATTAGTTTAATTCGCTCCGGGTCTTAAATTGTCTAGTAATATCTAGGCCTTGGTGATCTAGCCGGTTCAGACGGCTCGGCGCGCCTGAACGGAGTGCAGAAATACACGACGCACTCACCACCTTGGCATCGCACTGCGACACTAATCGCCAAATCTGTCTAGTAATGCCAACGGTAAATTTCTGGTCTGCTCTAATACTACCTACGTCTCGACGCTGATTATTTTGAGATATCTATTTTAGTAGATCGATATTTGAAAGACTGAGGATTTGCAAGGAATCGATATACTCTTTCATTTGTGTTTCCAAACACTAACTTGTTTTTACTTACTTACAAATATTTTGCCATATCTGAAAACCCTATTTTCAGGCGTTTTCGTTTTTTTTCTATTATTTTACTATTATTCTCTTTTTATGACAATTTTTCTCACATTTGGCGTATTTTTAGACGACCGGATAGCCTAGTTGTTAGAGAACCTGACTACGAAGCTTGAGGTCCTGGGTTCGATTCCCGGTCGGGGTAGATATTTGTGTGAAAAATACGAATGTTTGTGCTCGAGTCTTGGATGTTTAATATGTATTTTATTTATCTATATAAGTTTGTTTATCCGTTGTCTAGTACCCATAGTACAAGCTTTGCTAGGTGATATTTATTTATTTATTAGTTTGCGATGCCGTGAAAGGGATAAACTGCTGGATATTTTTGCTAAGGACTAAGCAAACGTTGAGGCAACATAAAGTGTTGATTGGCAATTTGAATACGAACCATTCATAATTCTCGTAAACAATAAATCAATTGGTAAAGGAGATAACAGACAGGAACTGCGGAGACTGCGCTCAGAATCTGGAACAGGATTTCTATAAGTAACGCCATCCTGTGCGTGCTCGGTACATACATCGGGTACGAATTCGACTCGTTCAGCCGTTGGTCGGATGTTGCGTTTATTCAATCTGCATGACATCATCCGCTCTCAAATCGCCAATCAAACGGGATCGCCGGACATCGGCTGCTGCGATAACAGCTGTGTATATAGGCCGGTGAACGCGTACACGCTAACGGTGCTTCGGTTATAAACTGGTGCATAAACAAGGCTTGATGTCACCGGCAAAAGTATTAATGAGGAAACTGAATGTAACGCTGGCTAAATGATCCTAATACACTACAGACTACACATAACTATGCATGTAACACTACACTATCGACATTAGGAATGCGATTCCGAGGGTAATGTTTTGAATTTGATATTGAACACGCGTGCGCTTGCTCTGCCAATCAAATTAGTGCGTTCCGGTTTTATCAATGACATGCGTTCATGGGATATTGTGTCCGCGATATCGAGCATTGGATGTAGTGGTGACGTAAGAGCGCACCGAAATGATCGACAGGCGAGCGGCCAGTAGTAAACACGCGTAAGCGCCATTCACATACGCGGCCGGAAGTTGCGCGCATGTGGGTGTGTCCACACACGAACTTGCACGTGTGTGGGGTGAAATTATGAAGTCATTTCTATACTAAATGCCCAGTGCCAATACTGTCCGGTGACGTTTGCATCGTGTTGTAACTACTTGGATATGTTTAGTCTATTCTATTGTAATTTGCTAACAGTTTGCCAAGACGACGTTTTACATAACAAAAGTCATCCTGTCTTTCTCTTTATTCACTATTTTATAGATTGAACTTTTGAGCCTGTGTTTCATCTCATCGTTAGTTCTTAATGTTCTTTTCTTTACACTCAATGCTTACGATGATCTACATAGGACTAGATTTTTAAATGGTAAGGTATACCCAGTAATAGCACTAGTTTTATATCTTATGTAGTACTACAAGAGTCTTAACTGGATACGGTTGGCCCTTGTCATCTTGGTGCAAGTTTTTCCCGGTCATAATCACTTTGAGCGTAACGGTTCCAATTCTATTAATTTAAATTTTCTTTTTATTAATAATTAACTGCGCCGTTGTATCAGCGAGATTAATCGATAAACCAATCACTCGTTTAATTTATGATGATTGTAAACTGTCGATTAAATATCGATTGAGTTCATCTTCGCATCTTATATTTCGGCGCTAGGAGCAATAAAAAAGTCTTGTTGAAACTTGTCGCTGAGTGAAAGGTCACGATCTGTCCAGAATTTGTTTTACAACGACATACTATTACTATCGTCTTACGGATTTAGAGGGTAAAAGTTATTAACAAATTAAATTTAAGCATACCTACTCACAATTAAAAATTCCAATCCAACGATACCAGTTAATCTAAAAAAATATGTCCCCCAGCAAAACATCTTTAACAACAGTAAAATCGACCAGCATCATATATATTTTCACTTAATTCAATGAAACTGTTAAAGCTATTTGAAATTCTTTGTTGTTCTATTGACTGACAGTGAACCTGTTCCTTTTAGTTACCTAAAAACTTCACTCATAAACCATCAGAACACATAATCACGACTGTATGGCCTAAGATCATAGAGCGTCTTCATAGAATATTCCATTGCGTTCGTTAACACTGGCGATGAAGAAAGCTGGAGCCAATGATTATGGCCGGATGCTCTAACAGTAACTGTCTGTCATCTCATTATGTCCCCTTTTAAATGCGGCCGGTTCTTAATTTCCGTGTGAATTTTTATTTTTTATTAGTTGCTAATTAATTGCGTTGATATTTATTTTGCCTCCCACGCTTTTTAATCAGTCGTAGCGGTGATACATTTTGTTCGGTTCGATTTTTATCTCTTCGGAAATGAGCTTGACCGTCGGTAGCTTTCCTATTGCTATTTGTTTGTTTGCTGTAGTGATAATTAAACTTTCTAATTCTAAGCTAACTAGACGATGCAATTAACCGTCATTTGTAAGTATTTCATACGTTACGGCTGGTTCATTAAGAATATTTAAAATCTTAATTTTGACTAATAAGTTGCTTCAAGAAAAATAAGAAATCGTTCTTTCTCATCATGAGCTTAACTCTTATTTAATTTTGATTTCTAAAAGGGCACAGTAGAACCTCAAACAAAAATGACACATTACCAAGACAACTTAGCACTTTTTTATCTGTCATTAGAGTACCAAACCAGTTACATGACTCTGCTATCCCCTCAATTGAAATACCATCACCAATACTGAGCATATTAGACACAATCCTCAAGTAGTCTTCATCTTATTCACTCAACAGTTACCGATAAATACCCTTCATATAAAAACAGCGCCGTTTACAATAATCGTGGCGAGACTTACTAAAAGCAGTATATTAATTGCCGTCTAAGAGGCCCGACCAGTTTGGTGCGCCATCAATGGCGCTAGTCAATGGGATCGCGTATTTGCATACTCTTAGACCTCGGCGCGCGCTTCCATTCATTTATAACTCTCGAATTGATTGCGTTTACTTGCAAAAATGTTTTTGATTGGTTTTGTAATTATACAAATAGAAATACGGTTATTGCCAGAACATAGCAAATACCATAGGTCTTAGTGGTATAGTCTGTGATGTTAATTGGTGTGACGGTCAAACGTTTCTGTTTTTGGAGGAAGATTCGGATTATAGTCATCAAAATCTTGTTTTAAATCTCCAAGTGCCTACAAGGTTTTATATATCATTTCACTTAATGAAAACCTAAAATAACCTCTATGAATATTTAACATCTATTCCAAATGTATTTTTGGTTTTAAATAGTTTTATGCTATTGATAGTTTTGGAAACCCCGATGACATAAGCATCCAGGTGATCTGTCCTATTGGCAGCAGATGAACGCATGATTAATGCTATTGGCATTCAGTAATTCGATACTGAGTTGCAGACAAAGGCGTACTCATGCCATGTGTACTGATTTTGTTAATTGGACTAATTGAAAGCAGTATCATGTTTCTCATCTCGTAAATTCTGAGCGAGGGTCTTTTGAATTAAATCACGGTTAAAAAGATTCTATTGCCATAGTGCAGACGGGGTTTATTCTGAAGAAAAAAATGATAGTTCAATTAAAGTATAATTGTACTGTCATACAGAGCAAACAGGGCCCAATTGCATTACAAAGTACAACTTATATTACAAGCGGAACTCTCGCTTCAGTTATTTTAACTAGAAAAGGAGTTCCGCTTGTAATATAAGTTGTACTTTGTTATGCTATTGGGCCCAGGTTGAAGTAAACTTCACCTTCAAGACCTAGAATAAAAAGAGAAAATCTAAAGAATGTGAGATTGGTATCTTTCGGAATGATCAACTCTTTATTTTAATATTTTTGTGAATGTTGGTGTCGCATGATTGGTACATCAACTATGTCGCAATCAAGCTAGGCAGGTGTCCGCTGAATACAACTATCCATTATATTGACATCTAATTATAATAATTAGGTAGACTATCGTCTTTTAGATGGAATAACAACATATTTTATATTTTTGCATAAACACTTAAACGTTTATCTTGGTCAACTAAGTTATTCGATTAATTAATAGAATTTATTATTATGTCAGCCAGACAAGAATATTTTGGTTCATTAATGATTTCCGTTTAAGTTACAATAGCAAAATTCACACTGATGGGAACAGTCAGGCATCAATCGCACAGAAATTACCAATACTTCTAGAAATATCATATTCCTGATAAGCTACATCTTCGCTTCTTTCTTTTCTGAATCTATTAAGTCAATGTCTCCAGCGACCACAGAAGGGTGGGAGGAGATAAATGCTCTCTTCAAAATGCAAAAAGCGATCATAAGGGACCGTAGGAAGCCGTTACGAAAGAAATTAGTCCGTCCGTCCCCCGTCATGACGATCTCTCAGCTTTCAGAATCATCTGTGTGCGTTACACGTGTTGTATTTCCCTGTGCGATAACGCCAGTTCCTTGGACTTTGGCTCTTACGGAAACAGTGGTATAATTGTCTGCTCGCTATCCACCTTAGCGGGTTAACAGCGTCATTAACCCCTTATCGACGTCTTGCAGCTATTTACGGAGCTCCTAATAGGATGTAATGAGCAGGTTAATCCTTTTCAGTTTTAATCTGTGGATTCTATGGCCACTGTGTCAGATTCCGTAGTCTTTTAGAAACCTAGAAAAAGTATTATCTCTACGACTACCTGTCTAGAAATGTAATTTCGTAGGAATAACTGAAAAACCTGGCACCTGGCCACCTGGTCTGGCCTGGCGACAGTGGCGACCCGGTTAAGGTTGCGGGATCTCGTTGGATGCGGATAGCGCGGGACCGATCTGTTTGTCGAGCTTTGGGGGACGCCTATGTTCAGCCATGGACGTCCTTCGGCTGAAATGATGATGATGACCTGAAAAGCAGCAATTAATGGAATGGAAGATGATAGGTTCATTAATCATTAGCAATGATAGAGTTATTATTTCTTTTCTATCACATGTCACGGTCATATACATACAACGCGAAAGCATGAAATCAGCCTTATGCAAATTTTGTTATTATAATTAGTTACGGAATTCAACCAGGCAGACGGCGCCTGTTGGTAACGATAAAGTATTGGGGTGAAGATGTCACAAGACAAATCGATTTCTTATGTTTGCTAAAAATTAAAAACTACATATAATGATACGGAATTTGAGAACGAACGGAACCGTGGGGGTCACAATCACAATCGCCAGGCTAACCTGTAACGCATAAATTATTATAATTGCGAGTCTGATTTACATCTTGTTCTAAGCGCGTGTCACCAAAATATTGATAGTGGTCGTTTCTCAGTGTTTCTGGCGATCGGCCGTCCCCGCCGCCCACCCGGTGCGTCGCGGCACGCGACCACGCCATCTCCATAATTCCATACGCACACGTCTACATGAGATATACCGTGGATATACCCATCTCATGCAAACGAACCACGTCCTAGACAACATGCATTATCGATATCTTCACTGTGGGATACCTACTATGCCCGCCCTTAATCTTACATTGATGCTAAATGCCCAGTTTTAGTACCACACTTAGGGCTACTCCAATGGAGAATGATCTGCAAAGACAGTTTACTGCGATTGGTTTCAAATTAGATATACAATGTGTAAGTGCATACGAGATGTGGCTCCTGTGTAAAAGAAGGAGTAAACCGACCTAATGAATAATACACCAGTTAAAATGAACTTTTTAAGCCGTGAATACTCGTTCATATTCATGCTCTCCTCCATAAAACATGAAAAACTCTTTACATCCGTAATGATGTCTATAATTCACCACTCGGCTGCACATCAACCGCAATCGCCTATAAACAAGGTTGTCATTTCTCCCCGCCCCCGCGCTGCATCCATCAAGATCCCATGCACCGCGCCTCCGCATCATTCCGCAATGATCATCAATTACATCAGTAATTGCTCCTCGGCCACCTTAAATCCCCGCATTTCTCAATAGTCTAATCTTCACTGCGTGGGCGCCTGTGACCTCTCAACACGAGTGGGCGGGACTTTCTACCAGCAGATCCCAACTCGACAGATCGAATGGATAGCGTGTTCAATAGACTCTATGGATACCAAATGAATACAGAATGAAGCATTAAATACGGTTTGTTTACTTTGAATTTGTATTCAAAGTTTATTGGGCCGGCCGGTGTTAGTTGTGAGTTATGGTAGCTGTTTTGTGACATGCTCTGAAATTGCTGGCGAGCCGAGGGCGCCTCGCCAATTTGTTTGATTGCTAGCTTTGTGCACACTTGCTTGCCACTATGTTATTATTTCCAATTTTTGCTCTTTTTACGTCGTAGATTCAAGATTTACGGTAGATGCTGTTGAAGGAGCTTTTACGCCTCTAGCTAGATTAATGATTAACGTTTTAAAAATACGTATTTAATTTGTGTCGCACGGTACTTTTCTAACCGCTATTGAATTTCATGATCTTGAATTAACGCATTTTAAAAATATAATTTTAATCGCAAGACACTGCCTTTGCCGTCAATTATTAAGTGTATTGTATTCCATTTAACGACATTAAGCGTCGGCGATACGAAAATATTAGGTTGCCATGTTTTTGTCCTTCGAGCCGGATAGAATGGTCCTGTCGGCCGATATCCGATTACCGGCAGCCGTTGAAGTAATCAAGCGTATTTTACCAAACTTCATATTTAAATTTTTTATCACCTTGTCATTTCATATATGGCTCCCTCGAAACTTTATTTTTAATAATCGTGCCACTAATTTACCTAAAGTGGTAACTCTCGCATTTGCATAATCTTAATGTTGACCAATTCTTTTTCTTAGTGCTGGTCAGTGGTCACCTTGTTATCTCGACGGCCATTTGTATTCGACGATTTCCATAGTCATTTAACTGTTCAGAATTTCACAAATTTCTATCATTTTCCATGTTGTTATATGAAATTATAATAGTAATGGGTGTCGTAGGTTGATATTAATGTACCCTAGCGAGATGGTGCGGAAGTTGCCCACGCCGCTCGATTAAAAGTTCTATCTGCTCGAGGCCCGAGACCCGACAACTATTGTTTGTTTATGCCACGTTTCACTTTATTATCATTTTAGTGGATTCTTAACGCGACTTGTTTATGGAACTGAACTCATTTCGTTAAACGGCGTTATTAAAATGCTAATGGGGACGTAATGGTGTCGGGTCGGAGCGAATAGGGCCTTGATTAGGCTTTCGTTTCGTTTTAGATTGGGTGAGATTTTTATTTAATAAAAAAACGGTCCACTGTGAATAGTTTCTATTCTGTGAACATTCTGGAAAACGAGGAACAGGATAGAAACCTTTATGAATTGTCAGAAGTCATGCAAATCCTTGTTCACAAAGATTATGATCGACATAATATTGTAGACATGATCTATATCGCCTAATCCCAAAAGTGGACCAATAAAATATTTTACCACCTTAAGGTTTACTATGGTTTTGTAGACTTTAAAAACATCACAGACACTTACAAGTCAATGTGACAGTCAGTAATGTTTTGTGTACATACGGAAATATTTTTTATCAATTAATGTTTCCAACTAGTATGCACACAGCTTAAAACGAACAGCAAATTCCGGTTAAGCAAATTCATTAAAATAAACATGTAATAATCTAGATTTATCGACGATTCGAGTAATACATTTCAACTTACAAGAGACCGTAAAGCTGACTTGTGTGCCGGTCAAGAGTCGCCTACGCTGATTACAGCATACGTGATCTACGCCTACGAGGCTTCAGAGGTTGTATGCTGTTTGAGGGTTTACTAGATCTTATGCATATAAAAAAGCAACTTGACTGACCGATTGGCGGCGAACACTCAGCATAATCCAAAGGGCGCCAGAAGTTTGAAATTTGGCTGACATATACCTTTTAAATCGAGTTGCACGAAGAGGGATTTGTCAAAATTTCTACGGGGCTAGTCAATTTTCTATATTACCACGGGAGCGAAGTACCGGGGAAAAAGCTTGTTTTAATTTATAAAAAGAAAAGTCCTGGCTGACTCAATCATCAACGCGCAGCTCAAACCCATGGACCTAGCTGATATTTTGCATAAAGGTTTCCTGTTGTTTGCAGCAAAGGACAAATTTTGTGTATGTAAATACCACAGGATAAAAAGTTCCGCAACGGGAGTTGAGGGCGGGGCGAAGTCGCAAGCGCAAGTTAGATTCTACTGTGTGAAGAATCTGTGCCTGATGATCTACTCGTCGGTTTGTTGAAACACGATTGGCGATTCTTGTCTTTAAGATTTCAACTATGGTATGAGGTGTAGGGATAATGCATCGATACGATACTTAACCCTTTGAACGCCAAGAACGCCTAAAGAGGTCTTGTACTGCCGTGCTTACCACGCCACCGACGCTTATAGTGGTCATGCATGACGTTTATTGTCATAGAAACTTTGACACGCGACATTACTATTGAAATTTGCGTTACTTTTCGTCTATACTCGGCGTGTTGGTGACACATTTGTACTCGAAATGGGGCGTTCAAAGGGTTAAAATGTATTTTTATAACTTCACCACAATTAATACATGGTTCGTACGTTCGCACATAATAAATGGTTCAAGAACAATTATTTTATAACTGGGTATAAATACCTCATATTCATTATGCTCCCAAAACAACAGAAAAACTAGACCCTAATCGCTTTATTCCTCTTTACTTCCGTTGTGGAAGGCACACGGTTGCACTGTCAGCACGACAGACTACAAATTGTCGCCATTTATATGCTTCATTTTCAGCACGCTATTAAGTTATTAACATATTTACCTTATTGTTTAAGAAAGAGTGCACTGCATAGTAGAAAGAAATCGAAGTGAGGTAATAATAGTTATAAATCGAAGTGAATTTAGTTTTAGAACGTCATGTCGTAAGCTACTTGACCCTGCCACAATATTTATTTAACATACATATTAAAATTTGATCGTCCCGCCCAAGTTGCCCGCCCACACCTCCAACATTGTATTACAACGTAGCATTACATTATTTATTACATTCGGAGAATTGTCAGTTACGCCGTTTGTCAATATTAACGACCAGCGTGTCAAACTAGACCAATCTCGCTTTGTGCCCGAGATCAAATTGTCATTTAGACATGAGTGGACCATTTTGATGGTAAAATTGATTTAAATCACAAAAAAGACAAATCGCTTTAGCATTCATCAGAAAGATTAATTTCAGTGTTATTTTATAACTCGTGTAACTTAGGTAGTATACAGCGTAATTTTTTAATCAGTGCACAAATTTTGTTATGTAATACAGTATCGTTAAAATAACATATTTCATTATTTTTCATTATAATATTTATTACTTATATTTTATGTTTTTCATAGTAACTCGACCAATTATATGAATAACTATGAACAATCCAAATTTGAAAATGTAAAAAAAAATAATCTCAAACAGATACTCGTGATCTATCAACGATACTGAATCACATATCAAAATTTGTGCACTGATTAAAAAATTACTCTGAATGTATAAATGATGCGAGCTTGCAATAACCATACTTAATATAATAATATAATATAACCTTTGTTTCTTCGTTCTACAGTCAACGTCAAAGCGAGAACAAGTACTGAAGTTGCCTCGAAGAGAGCAACACTTGTCAGGATTATTATTTCTAGTGATGATTTTGAATTTAGTTAATTTTGTTTTGATTTTATTTTTCATTTTGAAATCGAAGCTACCCCGCTCTTAACTAACATGAAAATAGATAAAATGAACGCAAGCGATTTTATTTTGCATGATTTAACATCACTAATTTGCAGAGACCGTGTGCAAAATAATCACCCGAAGTTTTTCACTTTTGTGCAGATGAGGCCAAAGGTGAATCTCACTGGTAAATAGTGAAACACCAACTTGGTCGACCAAGTAAATGCTTTTACAATTTTTCAAGGCAGTTCCTATAGCAAAGGAAAAATAATAAGACTGATTGTCACATTGACTTGTTAGTAAAAATAGCCTTTGACGTTCTAAGACATACAACTGATAGTGAACTCTAGGGTGGTAAAGGAATTTCTTGGTCGCCTATACAATGATTTGTAAATATTACTTTTTACCTTAGTATCAGTCAGTATTGATAAAAGTGAAACTTAGTAGAGTTCAATTAATCATCATTGTAATGTATTCATCTGATATTGTCCGCTTCAGCGCAGTGGGTGTAGTAGTTTGTTTTGAAGTCTGTACACGTCGCTGACTCGCCTACGATGCTTTTTGTATTGCTATTAAAACACGATTGTACGGTGTCAATCATCCGGACTAAGTTCGACATCGATATGACTGACACATGATATTTGTATTTCTTTCACAGCATCGCCCACTGACAAATCTCGACGTTTTATTTATCTTTGCATTCATTGACAGAACATTAATTAGACTCATACAATTAGTCCAAGACGTCATGCCTCGCTTTGTGTCGACTTGGTTACAAACTGAGTAATCTCTTCGATATCATCATCATCATCATTTCAGCCGAAAGACGTCCACTGCTGAACATAGGCCTCCCCCAAGGCTCGCCATACAGATCGGCCCTGCGATCTCTTCGATAACTCGCATCTTATTCAATTATGCCTCTCTGTTACTCCATATCGACAGATTGTGTATCAGTAGCACAGGTATTGTGTTTCAACTGCGTAATATTTCCCCGCCAGCGTATCTTGGAATATTCGTATGTATTTCTGGTAGTTAACCGCTCGGCAGCGTCGGGTCTAGATGCAATGGCTATGCGTGAAGGCAGTCACTGTCTGGGCGCGTGACACACTTCACCAAAATAACCGCATCACAAGAAAACACTGTTATCTCGACACGATATGCAGACACCTGATATCGCGCTTTCCGATAACGGCCGCGCCCCTGCAATTAAGATTGTCAAGTTACGATTAAAAGATTACACGTGTCCACAAATATTGCGCAGTGTTTTGGTTTGATACTATTTTATAAGCTATGATTTTACAACCTTTAGTGGAATATTTCGGCTACCGGATTAAATCCATGTTGATAATGTGGTATCGTTAATTCTAGACCAACCTCATAACAACAGCACGTTCGCTTTAAATTCGTTTTGCGAATCAGAGGTCCGCTCAATGTCGTGAATTCGTAACATTATCGAAGTTGACGCACATTGCCAACTCAGCTTAGTATATCGATAAGGATGTATGTTCCTTATAATTAGGTACAGTGGCACGTATGCCCTTTCTCTGTGCAATGCTTTCGGTGACAGACCCATTCACTACTGATAATGCAACGCCAACATTTGTTGTTGTTTTGACATACGTTTGAAATAGAACACGGTCCGCTATCGGACATTTTAATATTCGAACGAGCTGATCTTTTGCCCTTTGCTTGCTCAATATACGAGACATTACTGTCTCGTCGTCTACAATCGCGTACCTAAGATATCCTTGTTAGATCAGAAAAATCTTATACTACAATTAATCCTCCGCCTAGTTTTCTGTTTCAAGATATCTTAGCAGTCTTGGTTTTATCTCGGTGTAGTCAATGTCATCCGAAATCCGGACGTAAACTTGCCACAACTGTCTTTCCGCCATTTCATCTTTGATTAATGGAGAAATCAATCAGCATGATAATGCAAGCTTGGCGAGACATATTTATCGCAGGATTGTAATGCTGGTAGCGGTGTCGCGTACTCCGCTACTACAAATGAACCGCTAATTATCCTCATTGATCGAATTTCTACTACCCCACCAACCAAAGTTAAACCATAAATCTTAAAGCTCAAGGTTTGACATAAAACATACCTTATAATTGAACTTAGAACGTTGTAAAGGTAATTCCGAAATGTGAAAGGTTAAAGCGACGCTGATTGCAGAAGTATTGGCTAACGAGGATGTATTGAATGAAGAGGAATTAATGTGAAAAAGTCTTACGATTGATTCGTTTATGTCGACCGATCTCTCTGGTCAAGAATATATTTACTATTTTATTACCAAAAGACATAATAGACTAGACTTACTTACAGTACAAGTTTCAAGGTAATGCCTGATTCAATAATTATTTGTTAAATTTTATTCAAAAAGCAAACAATTATTTACACATTAAGAGGGTTTATACCTGCTGAGCTGGCAACGTTGCATTTTTGTTAGTTTTTCTCGATTATTCCATAAAAATTGAATGAAAATGTAACGTTGCCAGCTCAGCAGGTATAAACCCTCTTAATACATTCTATTTAAAGTTGATAGCTTAGTGGCCAGAACCGGGGCATATGCCCTACTATTTGAGCTGGTAACAGTCCTTAACATGACACCGCTTTGACTCCGAAGAAGGGCCACGGATTAGCCCGAAACATGTCGAGTTAAACTCGTTTAAAGACTAGGTAATAATTTGTTTGTTTTTAAAGAAAATAAAAGTCTATCACGAATTATTATTGCAGTAGACACATTAACTTATATATTAGAACATTTTGTATTCAAAACATTTTTAATTTTCATTCAATTTTTATGGAATAATCGAGAAAAACTAACAAAAATGCAACGTTGCCAGCTCAGCAGGTATAAACCCTCTTAAATTACCGGCGAATCAGCATTTCTATAACAAATTCTCAGAACTCGCTATGAATGGTCAGAAATTGCAAAATAAGGATAATGACGTAATTATGAAAAGAACCATATTTATAATTATGGTCTTTATTTTATATAGTTCATCGTTCAAGATGCTTCACAGTCAACTGCATTTAGCTGCTTTTAAAGTTCACCTGTATACTCTTGTACGTACGTCAAGCTCCATTGATATCACCATTACTGAAAGTGCTAATCGTTGATTGCGATTAATTTCTCTTTCCGATAGCACTCAGCTCGTGGCCAGTGTCACGTACGACCCTCGTGTTTCTTAGACTTTTCTAAATTTACACCTTTATCACTGATAATTAAATGTCGTTACTGCTTACAGATAAAGCGGATTGAGAACGATTTGCGTATGAGTTATTGTATTACGGTTATCTAATTTGTCTAATTAATCATTTACTAAACCCTTTGTTGTGGAATGTGTTTATAATTCAACTGATGTTTGTTGTGTTGTGAGCTCGTCTTTTGTTAGAGTAACATGGAAGTATCATGATAAATGATAACGTACTGGTACCTGCAAATCTTTCTGTTGCATGGCGATATAAACTGAACGTTGCATCACTGTCAGTATGGGAGTAAGAGCAGTTTTCTCTATTTCTTTCTTCTTAACGATCGATTTTTGATCTTCTATAACGACTAAACGTCTATTTCACCTTTATTTGATTTCTCTTATGTCTTCCCTTCTATGAGTTTTTGGATTAGTTCAGTAGCGTGGAAAGTTGTAAATTGAGGCCCTATGCTCCTCGAGGAGCTATTCTACCCTGCAATAGAAAGGAAAATGTTGGATTAACTTGATACTTATTGGTATAAATTTGCACTGTTACTTGTCCACTTAAGAAGTTGTGGAGGACGAATCTGAAATTTGAACTAAATGCCGAAAATGTGTAGAACGAGAAGATTTAAAGTTAGGGTTTATGTTTTGATAACTTCAGGTTATTAAACTCTCTGCTACTCCGATAAGCGTTTCTCACGTCAGGTAACTAGATAAAAGTTCACATCGGATCGCAAATATTGACTGTGTTCACGCTTTATCGAACACGATTCAATGAACTCAAGTTGGTAGCGTTAGCACCACCTATATGCACTATTTTAATCCATGACAAATACTGATAAAAGTCCGTTTTTACTGGATGTTGTTCTTAATCGATCAATTGTTATACTCGGAACTTCTCTTCTTTAAATATTGTTTTAGCCATCGTAAACTGAGTACCTACAACTGACCGAGTGTGAATATTTATTTTTGTAATGTCACTTTAGGTTTAACGTCATAAATAAGTGATTACTTTTGGACCCTGTCACTTTAACGTCATGTTTGAAAAGCCATATGAAATTATGTAACGACTAAAAGCAACAAGGTGCATAAATGATCACTTATTTATGACGTTGACTGTACTCTTTTTGGTGTTCAATAAGGAATATTTGCATTGTGTTGTACAACATTTAAGTGCCAAATTGGGAATGCCCTATTTACTGTTCTTAAATAAATAGAACCTTTGTCTAAAATCTAACGGGGTATTGCAACTTTTTCTAGAGGTACGTCACTGCTTCTTAGGGATGATGTGATGATCTTCGTCTGGTCTTCCACTGAATAAATGTTTTTTCACCTTGAGGATATTAATGCTATGCAAGATCGAATTTGTCACGTGACAGTATAGTTTAATCTGCGACTCGAAGTGACGGACTGTCCAGGCAAGCCGCTGTGCCAATATTGGGACGGCACAAGTGCTACGCAAATGTTTAGTTGAATTGAAAGCAAACAGTATACGTTTAGCAATCGCTTACGGTACCAGTTGATTGGAGGGCTCACATTCTTTATCGTATGCATCCAGCCCGTCGGCGTCATAATAAGCTCGTCTATAGCTGATTGATGCACGCAAACCCCTAAACTGCATTCTGTTGAAGGTACTGATGACATCGGTTTAAAGACTGAATAAACAGTCAAAAACATTCCTCTATTTAAAACCAATACTCATTAGCCATAGTTTTGTCCACTATCGGATCCTATGTCTTTATTTCGCATTACTACTGTTTATAGGAGGCTTACACATGTTATTTAAAACTTATAAATCGTCGATTTGTTGGACTCAGTAAATATTCTACTATTAAATATTCAAATTTGAATCGAAACACCTGATGCGAGAATATACAAAATAGCATACCCCATCAACCTGTGAGATTAAGGGTGTGTAAAAACTATTACGTAACCTGCGTATAACCTGATACTCCTTAATCTCCGGGGCCACAAAAAAGGGATCCTGTTTTGTCGAACGGCGCGGGCGCAAGGGGCGCGGGGCGCGTGGCACCTCCGAGGCGCGCCATACTGCCGCCGAATAAATTATGCTCTATCGCTCCCCGCCCTCCCCCCGCCGCCGGGAGCCTGGCTCTTATCGATCGAGTCGGATTATCCGGACCTCGATAGACGCCTGCGCATGCGATGACCCCGTCCGACCCGACACGATCCAAACCGAATGCCATTCGCAACAGTCACGATCACGACACTTGTTCTGATTAACGGAATTGTAACACGCTTGCGATTGTTTACTATGTTAACTCTTCATTTGTTATGGCACGTCATGATGTATCTATCTTGTTTCATAATTTGAGTACCTACTTGCCTATCAAATTGCTACGCAACGTTACGCGTGGGTACATCTTGATAAATGGATCCTCAGTTTCTATATATTACAAACAAATCGATTCCCAGTCAGATACTCGCATTGGTATCGCGTTAATCGATAATAGATAGAACTGGTGTTTGTAGCAAATGCACGCGTTGCCAGCCTCGACGGCTATCTGCTTGTATCAACAGAACAGCCCACTCCCTGCAAGAACATTGTGTGAAAGTTGTACCTACCTGCCGAGTGCCAACCGATTTGTACGCGCGATGTGTTTTATAGATTTAATCGCAAGCCACTCTGACGAGCTTTTGATCGCCGCTCAAATGTCATATCACACTTCCCACGGGAAAACAACTCAACAAATCGTGCTCCGAGTGTCCCATGCGACAATGTTATTTTAAACTTGCGACGCCACCGATTAAGAATTCGATCGTGAACCATATTAAGCTAATAAAGCCTATTATTTGCAAATCAACGTCCCCCCCGTAGAACAATAGTGCCGTATACTCGAGCATGTACTCGTAATTGGAATTTATAACGCCAATTTGCATTCGATTTGGCAATCGCCACTTGAATTTCGAATTTGTTCGAGTGGCTTGCAATTCCCCGCAGCCTTGGGATGCATTAATGGTGCAGTGTGGTGCTGTTATTCATTGCCGCAATTGCGATTGGCGTTGGCTCAGATCGGGCCGTGACGAAGCCCACGTGCGACATATGGTCGTGCTGAGGGTTCTGCTGCGGTTGTGCAACTCGATAAATCCGTGCCCTGTCATGACCAAATCTGTCTCGCCCCGCTTACTACTCCTTATTAGGAACTAGTCTACCACAATACTGCTCTCGCGGGCTTCGATTAAATTGTTCGAATGATAATCTCAGATAAGTTATTTCAAAAATTAAACGATAATTATGTTGAACGAATGGTGCGTTTAACAGCTTCGTGAATATTGTGATTAACAGAGAACCGTAAGGTTTTATCGACCGCTCTGATAACACGTGGGACGGGCACCAAAACAAGTTGTTGGTCGTAAAGAATGCTAAGCTACGATTTCCGACATATGTTTATGAACTGAAAATGATACGGACTTTATGTCTTCCGTCGATATTTTTAATTATGTCGTGTGGTCGTTTACTGGCGCCCGATATGGCAGTTTGTAAAAGAACTCATTATACGAAGTTGAGACATTTAATCTTCAAAGTGTCTTATCAAACGTGTAATTGTTTTGCCCAATTATTAATTAAGTACCTACTTTCCCGTTACTAGTATAATCTGTTCTTTGTCTCGGCTAAGACTTAATTATGCTGTTTGATAACCCGTTTCAAATTCGGTGGTCCGATAGAGCAGGCACGGGGTCTCGCGCTCAACGCGCTCGGTTGTTGCGTTTGACGAGTTCGCGGGATGCTGATCTATCGCTAATGTATCTTAAGTGATCTAAACAGTCCGCGTTATCTCGATGGCGTCAATGAATCGCATGCACTCGCAGCACTCGTAGTGAGGGCTGACACGGATTGTGGTCGCGGATCGTCCTCGTCGTTTTATCTCGTGGGTGGAGGTGGAGTAGCGTAGAGGCTGTGCAGCGGTGCATAGTGCACGGGGCGCGGGGCGTGGGGCGCCCTCGCCCGGCCCGCGGCCCGGCCTCCCGTCATTCGTGCCGCGGACGCCGAGCGAAGCATTCGCGCATATCGCTCCGTCGCCTTCCGCTCGCGAACTCTGTTACGTCTCCCGTGAGACGGCGTGTGTTGTGACTGTCCAGCGTATAAACTTGGTGGTGTAAAAATAAAGCCGGCGACAGACGGCGGCGTCAAGTGTTATATTTAAATGATAGCGCGGACTCGGAGCCGGGCTCGCCTCGACCGCTCGCTGACGACATGAGGCTAAGTAAGTGCGACGCCTTCGCTCAACACCTAGCCTAAGCCTAGGTAGACTAGATCATTAATCTAGCTACGTCACGACTCATGACCGCAGCGAAAGATCATGCGTCCTTGTGCTGTAATGGAATCAGATTAGATAGCTCCCTACGCCAGTGCACCATTACAATCTGTTGTTGTTTTGTGTCCGACGACTCTAGTTCGCTGTTTTTTAAAATGTCTAATCAACGCTCGTTTAGAGGAAAATGATTAAAAAAAAGTTTTTCAGCAAGTTCTTCTTAATGATTCGTCACTTCCTCGTTTTGTTTCCACTTCACGGTAAAGGCGAAACCTTGATTCATTCTGTACATATAACATTCATTGCTGCAAGTTATATGTCATTCAGACCTAAGTTATTTTCGTAATTGTCATCGTCTATCTTACAATTGCATCCTGCTCACTAAGTTATTGCTTGTGTCGTAAATTCTTAACAGCATTGATCTTCAATACCAATTAGTACTTGAAATCATGTTACTACATCCGTGTATAATACCGTGAACATTTGAATATCATGCACCCAAATAAGATTTAGCGTAACTTCAATGTGTACGAAATTAAATGCTCTATAGCTCTACCTGAATAATTTTATAAGTTATCCAATAATTTATTTTAACAAAGCCTATTGAAATATTTCTATTGTTGTTTTTACGAGGCTGGGTATCACCGCGCCCGAATCTCTGAAAGTGGCCGGCGAGGGTCTACCTGTTCGCTCCGACCAAAAAACAACCGCCCTTTACACGAGCCCCTTGACAGATGCGCTCCGTTGCCATCCTGACTCTCAACTTAAATTTATCTTATTTTACAGCTTCCCATAAAACATTTATGATTTTAATTAACTCCAGACGTGCCTAGCAATATTTTCTAGCAAAGCTATTAAGAATCTATATCTATTAATGGTTTTGATTAAATTATTAATGAACGCTGTGTAATTGTGTGATACGACCAGGATTTAGAAACGAGCACAACGGTTTGTTAATCTCACCTTGTTCATTTGCATGATCGTCGCCTTTATTGTAATTATGCACTTTATCATTTATTACTTAACTATCTACCGATGTCGCGCCAATCAATGCATAATAATTGCTTCAGTCATTCATTAGACCTGTCGACTAGATCCTTAATTCTAGGTCTATAAAGAAACTCACCTCTGTAACAGTAAATAAAAACAATAATTAATAGCGTCTTATTCATTTGCATTAGTGTCTGTTGCCTTTATTGTAATTATACGATTTATCACTAAACGACCTGTCGCGCCAATCGATGCATTTAACTGTTCCAATGAATATAGCTATGATATTAATTGCCCTTGTCCGTTTCCTCCTTGACTTGCAAGACGAGTAGAATCTTCATCTCCAACATATGTATTAACTTGACAAGAAAAACTGGTCTTCCCGTTCCACAAGCATCTATCTTACAGATACTTCTACGACACGTGAAATGATCTGTTAGCTATTTTATCAGAAGCTTATCAAGAACTGTTGAACCGGGTGGAATGTTTACTTCAGAATTATGGCTTTCTTGGAAGATGACTTTGAATGTTGTCTAGGTAAATGTTGTTGTCGTCTATGCAGGTTTCAGTTTTTATAGCAATTCATCAATTTTGTATCATGGAATATAATATACATATAGCATGTTCTGGTATTGCGGATCGTTGCCTATATTAAACCAAATTACAATATTAACCCATTTTGCTGTTTATGTCTACGCATTACATTATGAGTATGATATTAATGATTAGAGCCTTAACTGATTGTGATGGATGATGGTAATAAAAAAAACCGTGACATCACAGTAACTGCTTGGGCACACGAAGTCTTATTGATTAAACTCATTTTATTTTCAATGTTTTACTGACACTTGCGGATAATATTCATCAAAACTCTGGTTTGTCAGTTTGTTATTAATATCATCATACACAGAGTCTTAGATGATATCGTTTCCCGTATCATCATACATGTCATGTATGTAATTTAGCCGTTTCTCAAGCCATCTTGCTTGTTGGCGTTGGTTGTTCCGTTCTACAATCTTGGCAAGCTCCCGACGTGAATTGTTTCGTTTCATACTCGTAATATGTCCAGAACAAGATCGTATGTTTTCGAAACTGTCCTCAGTTTGTTTGTTCTGTTATTGGTGCCTGACCTGCGTGAGAAAACTAAATGGAGTGGGATGGTAACTGGAATTGCGTTGTTGACAATTTAACATTTCACACTGCTCTGCTCAGGCGTAGTCCTGAAGAAAAGGTGCACTTGAATACCTTCGATTATTAATTAGTATTCGGTCAGTCCATTTTACATTGACATGTTGGCCCTTTCTACCACATTTGTGCTACGCTACGATGCTATGTATATCCATCAGCCATCAGTATATTCATTGGTCCACATAGCATGGCACTGGTAGAAACGGATTCAACTAATCTATGTTCTTTATAAGAAAAGACGCGTGCAGTGAACGCGTGCTCTCAGGCAGGATCTTCCTCAAACGGCTACATAGCTTAGCATTAGCGGAAACGGTCACATAGTTTCGTAGCGTAGCTTTCACGTCCTCGCAGTACCAGCTACATAGCACATCTCTGGTGGAAAGATTCGAAAAAGACTCAATTTCTATATTAAATGATCCTCGATTTTGACGGATTACCTGATTTTTTTTTTCGTTTTTTCTTCTTACTTATTGGGCCGATTGTTATTTTGTTGTATGTTTTGACTTTTTTTTAATTTGGAATTTTTTAAGTGTTTTTTGCTCAGAATCACGAACTTTTTCGATCCTACTAGGAGAAGTAGTGTCCAATTTTTGTCCTGTAAAGTTAACATTTTTCATAGACTTTATATGACCGTAACTAAATGGAAGAAGCGAAAATTATATGGATGTTTTGAGACACTTTTTTTCTCCTAGTAGGATCGAAAAAGCTCGTGATTCTGAGCAGAAATCACATGCAATACGTAGCTTAAGGGGCGTAGGTGCATCATTTAGTTTAATAATCCATACAATAGCATTTTTTTTTCGAATACGTTGGCACCGTTTAAGGCGTGGCGAGTCTCTGTCCAGCAAGATGGTATAATGCCTATTTCTAATGGTGTGTCACGGTTTCGTTGTAATTTTTTTTTTCAATTGTCACTAAGAACACCTGCACTTACTTAATATCTTGCCATAAAAGTTATGAAAGTCAGATTCTGAATTCATGCATTGTATAGCGTTCTAGCTTCTAATAACTGAAGTAATCTTATTCGATATCGATAATCTTAGTCGGTTTGTACTTGCCAATAAGCTGTATATCTCAAGGATGTGACTTGCAAACGCTAAAATGTTTTGAATAGATAGCTAATCGTATATGCGATTAATTGATCTTAACCGCAATAGCGTGTTTTCATTATCAGATCATAAGCTGATTTTGTAGAAAAGAACAAAGTTTTGGAAAATATTATCGCATTTATCGGAAATTGCAAATGAGTGTGCTAAAGAATTAAGTATCGCTTATGACACCGAATGGGACTGAGTCGTAGTTGACACGATTGCTTAAATCGAATGGGTTAATTAGTTTCTATGCCTATTGCAATTAGGTACATTCTTGGTTTACGACGTAGCTAAAAGAACATGGCGGATAGATGTATACATCCGATAAAGATTAACGAGAAAATTAATGTGAAATTTGTATTCGTATTCATCTATCCCTGGTGTATTCATCTAGATACCAACGTCGGTTCTAATGCTATGAAACTCTGCTTTCTTAAACTTTTTTCTTGTCTTATCTTAAACTCCACGGAACATTTTTAAAGAGACTACTAGACTAGAGACTAGGCGGAATCAAACATTAGACAATGTCACCACCCTCCAATAATGTGATTACATGTCTTTGATAGGTTAGATAGGAAGACTTTCAGATAGAAAGAAAACTTGGAAATAATACGTGACTCGTGACGAAATGGTCCCTAATCCCTAATTAAGACACCTTGTACAGTCGCCATCATTTAAACATCGGAGCGGTTAAGGTACTAAAAAATATCTGAACACGCACGTACGTGTTTGAAAATACGGTTTTGTTCAAATATTTTTAACCACCATGAGTGCTCCGATGTTTATTATGTAGGTATTAATGATAATGAATGTTAAGCTACTCGGTTTTAAGTAAGAGTTGTTTTGTCGTCAGGCCGGGGCATAGTATGCGAGTGCGCGGGCGCGAGTGCGTGCCCGGACGGCGCGGCCAACGGGACCTGCACCACGCAGCCCAACGGATACTGCTTCGCCACCGTCGAGGAGGTGGAGGGCGACAATGGTGCCGCCGAGCTGGAGCGCACCGCCGGCTGCCTGCCGCCCGACGAGTCCGGGTTCATGCAGGTGAGACAGCTACACAACACACACAGGACCTTAAAGATGGTATCCTCCTCATGTCAGCCAAAAGACGGTTACTGCTGGACAAAGGTCTCCCTCAAAGAGTTCCACAACATCGGTCCCGCATTGCCCGTATCCAAGTGGTTTCTGCAAACATTACCAGATCGTTTCCATCTTGTTGGTGGCCTTCCCAGGCTATGTTTTCCGGTTCGGTTCTACGAGCTATGTGCCCTGCCCGCCCAGTGCCACTTAAATCTGGCAATTCTCCGAGCTATGTCAATAACTTTTGATCTCCAGCTTATCTCATTTCTGATTTGATCACGCAGGGAGACTCCGAGCATACCCCGCTCCATCGCTCTTTGAGTGACTTTGAACTTCTTTATAAGGCTCATTGTAAGCGGCTGTCTCATTGTCAGTTCCGTATGTCATCACTGTCAACACAAACTGGTCTAAGACTTTCGTCTTGAGGCACTGCGGTATTTTGGACGTGAAGATATTGCGTAACTTCCCGAACGCTGCCTAACCGAGCTGGATTCGGCGAGAGACCTCTGTCTCGAAGTTGGAGCTACCTAACCGGACTGTTAGTCCCAGGTATACATAATCGCTGAAATCTTTCAATGGGGTGGGTCTGACTAGGGCGTTCGACATGATCGCCGTCTTTTCCATAATCATATTGAGACCCACTTGTAGCGAAACATTAGTGAGATCGTCAATCATTTTGCCGAGGTCTTCCAGTCTTAGCCATGACGGTATCAGACGCATTAAGTGAATGCTCAATTTTTCTTTCAATTTAACTTCACGTAACTTGCTCGAGTGATATAAAAAGAACATTCTGTTATTTTCTTTCAACATGTCGCCGAATGAAGTACATTCGGAGTCTGAGTGAACGATGCCGAATAAAAATATCCGACTTGTTCAATCGCTTCACTAATGAATTCATTCAACGTTTTTGTATCACTTGGTATTCAAACGTGTCACTTTGAATGATATATGTAATGAGTGAAAAAAATATAAGCGTTAATTCACAAAAAAAACCGAAGCGTGTCGTTCATTTTCACACGCCATTTTCAATTTTGATATATTTTTATCGCACGCCCTCTAGATCGCGACGCACTAATTACTCATGGTATACATGGTACAACATGTAACAGCTTGTTGCCTAGACGCATTGCTAGAGGGGCTTAGTAGGTTCGGAGTTTTATCGCAAAACCGTAAAGGTAGAGTTGCCAGATTGTAATAGAAAATGATCGTGAGAAATGTAATTAATGCAATTCGTTGGATGATCATCCGATGTATTAATACGTTAGTAATCCGTTGTATTGCATTAATTACAGTTGCCAAGTTTAAACGTTCTATGTAATTATAATTTTATCTGTGCTCGTACTCGCAAACATCGCGTATTTGGAACAGTACCCGTCAGCTGTTTACACCATCTCGTTGACGTTCTTAAAACTGTGCACACATTTAATCGCAAACACTCCTTCGCGATAGCGATAAGATTGTCACACGTCCGAGGAGACATATTATACGTGATCTTCATCATCAGCGTGATGGTACCCCATAGGACACGGTGTAAGAGCTATCTCGTGCTGTAGAACTTGTTTTGAACTTTAGCGAATTTCTCTTAATTTTTTGCTTCGTATGAAACGGACAATCGTTGATAGTCCACCAAGTAATAACAGTTCCTACATCAGAATAAAAAGAATAAGGCTGAGTGTCACGTTGACTTGGGACTGAAAATAGCCTAAGATGTTTTAAGCCATAACAACTGACATTCAGCCTTAGGAACAAGTTTGGTTTGAAGTATCTTTTTGTATATATTTTTATTTTTTTTCAACTTAAATTTTTTACTTTTACGGTCATCCAGTGAAATCCGTATATTTCATACTAAATACAAACTGAAACATAGATGCACAGAAAAAAACCCAGAAAGAAAAAGACCAATGCTGGGAATCAAACCCAGGTCCTCGGCATTCCGTGCCGCGTGCTTATTCCCCTACACCACCACTGGTACCAGTGGTTACACCAGCATTGGTCTTTTTTCTGGGGTTTTTTTCTGTGCATCTATGTTTCAGTTTGTATTTAGTATGAAATATTCAGCCTTAGGGTTGGAAAGGAATTCCATTGTAGACTATACAAACATCGAACGCCAATAACTATAATTGATAACCCAATATAATTAATTAACTGTTTATCATTCAACTGGAACGTGAGATATGAACACGTGTACGCAGTGACCCGTATTTAGTCTAATCAATATCCTTTTCCGTTTCCAGTGCAAGAGCTCGCAAGTGCCACACAGACACCCTAAGGTGATCGAGTGCTGCTCGGAAAGCGACCTGTGCAACCGGCGGCTGCGGCCGCTGCTGCCCGAGTTCTCGGAGGAGCCGCCGCCCGGCGCCGAGCCCGCGCCCGGCCCGCAGCCCTCGCTGCTCGTGGCCGCGGCGCTGTGCATCGCCCTCGTGGCCTTCCTCGCGGCCTTCCTGCTGCTGTGCCGGCGCCGCCGCCGCGCCTGCAAGCGCCCGCCCTCCCCGCCCGCCGCGCACCTCGCCGAGATCAGCTCGGGCTCCGGCTCCGGCCTCCCGCTCCTCGTCCAGCGCACCGTCGCCAAGCAGATCCAGATGGTCGAGTCCATCGGCAAAGGCCGCTACGGCGAGGTCTGGCTCGCGCGCTGGCGCGGCGAACGGGTCGCCGTCAAAGTGTTCTTTACCACCGAAGAGGCGTCCTGGTTCCGCGAAACGGAAATATATCAGACCGTGCTGATGCGCCACGAGAACATCCTCGGGTTCATCGCGGCCGATATCAAAGGCACCGGCTCCTGGACGCAGATGCTGCTCATCACGGACTACCACGAGCGCGGCTCGCTGCACGACTACCTGCAGACGGCCGTGCTCGACCCGCCCGCGCTCCTCGACATGGCTTACAGCGTGGTCTCCGGCCTGGCGCATCTCCACATGGACATATTCGGGACGAAAGGCAAGCCGGCCATAGCGCATCGCGACATCAAATCCAAGAACATCCTCGTCAAACGCAACGGCCAGTGCGCCATCGCGGACTTCGGGCTCGCCGTGCGCTTCGTGGCCGAGCGGGACGAGGTCGACATCGCGCCCAACACGCGCGTCGGCACGCGCCGCTACATGGCGCCGGAGGTACTCGCCGAGACTCTCGCGGGGACGGACTTCGACGCGTTCAAAATGGCCGACATGTACTCGCTGGGGCTGGTGCTCTGGGAGATGTGCCGGCGTTGCGCGACCGGCAGCAAGGCGCAGCAGGTCGAAGCCTACGCGCTGCCGTACCACGACGTGGTCCCGTCGGACCCGAGCTTCGAAGACATGCACGCGGTCGTCGTGGCCAAGGGCCTGAGGCCGGCGCTGTCGCCGCGGTGGGCGCGGCACCCCGCCCTGGCGGCTATAAGCTCCCTTATGACGGAATGCTGGCACCACAACCCCCCGGTCCGGCTCACGGCGCTCCGCGTCAAGAAAACGCTAGCAAAGTTCCACGCAGAATGCGACGTCAAGCTCGTGTGACGACGCGGCCCCGCGCCCTGTAAATACGTACTCTGTTAAATTCTAAGTTGAGTTCCTCCGTTCTATTTATTAATTCAAGTTGCAGAACTGACCACCGTCTTTCTAATCTCAGTATTGTTAAGTTTGAAGCTCGGTACCAGTGGCGAGCGGGCCCGCCCGCGGAATCTCGCGGACCTTGTACATAGATTGATGTTCCGTAGTAGTTACGACTATGATAGTAATTGAGCCCGTTCCATCGCCGAGACTATATTGTTTATCATGTCTAAGGCACGCAAATCTTTTAAACGTCACAACTTTAGTAAAATTTTTGTGTAACAGCTGTAAATGGCTGTATGGATACCATTTCCATCGCCAGAAAAGATAAATTAAAAAAACAGCTGTCACAATATGCTAATGTAGTTCGTTGAATGTGGCGTTTAAAAGATTTAATAACCATGTTAACATGGTTATAGCTCTTAATTCAAATGTAACTATAATATAGACATGTCTCTTTCATATAAAGTGTGAGTGAGGGAGACAGTTTGCTCGGCGACGTGTACCGGGCCTTAGTTATTCAAGTTTTAGGATTTGTGATGCGAATTCGTTGTCTTCCGTTATTTAAGTGATGGAGTGTCCTCGTGTTGGCAGCTAGACCACGCTTGCTGGTGTTTGTCTCTCTCTAGCATGCTTTAAACTAACTAGCTAGAAAGAGACAAACATGCTAGCGTTAAGGACCTCTTGAATACTCACGTTTAAGTTTCTATTCGTAATATAAATGTATATGAAGCGAGTGGCGGAGCGGGGGGGAGTAAATGAAATTGTGATATTTTTGACAATAAGTCTTCAATATGAATGTTTGTACAATACCTCATTAATTTTGGATTTGTTGGCGACACATTTTTACGTGGATTTCTCGCTAGAATACTAGTCTGTGACTAGTATAAAATCGAATTGAATATGACCGAAAAACATTATTTACGGAGCTATATTCATTAGCTGATTGATTTGTTCATCAAGTTTTTTTGCATGTTTGATTCTAGTTGCCGTGTAACTAGCGAGAATCCTTTACAGACTAATGAATTGTACTTAAAATGATCAAACTGATGAAAAAGACTAATATTAGTGTGAAGTATTAAAGACTTAAATGCGCAGTGTCTTAATGATGCCTTCGCCATGTGTAGTATTAACATAGTTTAGATTCGTCGCAGTGCGCTTGGTTTGATCACTAGAACTAGAATATAAGTCAAATATCGTTGACGCCAATGCAAAAACAAAAACAGAAAATTTGCGACGTACCCAACGTATTTATTTCAAAATACAATATCTAAAAATAGGTTAAACCTATTTTAAAGGAACTTATAAAACCAAGGACGATTAAAATCATCTTTTCGTGTTGTTTTTCAGTACTTTACTCAGTTTAAAAAAAATATTCCTAATTTTCCATTCAATTTTGTTGTGTCAGTTTTGTGACTAGCTATATAAACTGTATGAAAAAAAAACCAGTCACAAAAATTTCGTTGTTTGAAAAAAAAGTACAGGGTACACTTTATTTTGGAAATGCCCATCTTCATACTGTTTTATACATAGAAAAATGTTTAGGTTGTCTGATTCAACCAGCTAGTTTTACGACAGAGGTCTCTGTTCCATTCATTTCGTGTGGCATTCTGACCTTTGATTAACACAGCACCATCTATGAACACAATGAAGAATCTATTTAGAGATGGCGCTTTTGTGTTCAAGCAGAGATCTAAGTAACATATACAATTAATTGTACAGAGACGGAACTAGCTACAGCAGGCTTATTGTTTTAACCTTTTCGACGCCAACGACATATATCAGCACCGCAGGTTCTACGCCAACGACCTGATATATCAATATCAGTCACAGCTTGCAGAGCGATATCTATCTACATGCATTTCTGTAGGGTTCAACTTTGCGTTTGACATTCCGATGTCATGGCGTATGAGTGAGAGCTGTTGTATTTGACAGAGCGTTGAAAAGGTTAAAAAAACGTGTGACGTTGTGTAGAGATTGGCATTTCTCTTGAATCAATCGTCCTTGGTTAAAACCATAGCGATTAAACTAGCTTTCTACTTACCGCGTCCGAATCTGTCTGTCCGTTTTGGTGCTACGTGGCCACAAACAGACAGATAAAAACAAATACAATATTCAATATTATAAAATCGTTTTTGTACTGGTGATAGCGATAACTGAAACTGAATACAATTAAGGAGGGAACAGTTAAAATATGGAAGCAACTTGCGTAGGTTGCGTCGCTTCTTCTTCTTTATTGTAAGTTAGGATAGACCAGAGGCCATTGTCTAACGCACGGCCGCTCGTAACCGCATTCACCATCTCTTTCTGTCACCGTCTTGTACCCATTGACAGAAGAAATAGTGAATGCAATAGCGAGCGTCCGCGCGTTACACAATAAGCGTACAAGGGGGGGTTACCACGAAATTAAATTTTTGAATTTCGTAACATGCCGTCTCCTTCACTCTTTTGTATACTACTATAAGCATGATCGGAACGGCACGATACGATGTTCGAAAATCGAATTTCGTAGTAAAGGCCAGGGCATGTGTTGGTCCTGAAACCGTCCTCGATTAATGTCCAATCAGGACGACAGAAAATCTCATAGATTTATTTACAAAATACAAATAATACAAGCCAAGAGAGTAAATACCGTTTTTGAAGTTGGTAGATAATTGTCTCGTATTATGCAAGCTCGAAGCCACAATCCTCCGTTTGAAAGGCGATAGGTAAAACCACTAGGCTCGGACCGAGGGTTCCTTACAAATGCTGATGCGACCGTATCTATAAAAATCCAGTGTTATGTGACTGTTTGAGTGTCGCCGGCCGACGCGCGGCCGCATGTTGCTAACATGATTATTTTCGTATAGGCCGCCTGGTCTTTTTGTGTCAGCGGCTTTGGTTGTATTGCACTACAGGGTAGTGTGCCACCCTCATGGAATTTATATGGGGACCTAAATTATCAGGTCGTGCAATTATTATTCCGGGTCGATAAGGTAAACGTCCCTATGCTCGACACTGAATGAAATATACTCTCTTGGCAGTCGAGTGCCTTCCCGAGTGCATTTTGTTACGAACCAAGCGCTAGCGCAGCATTTACCGCGCCTGAGCGCACGTGTACATTGATTGTAAATATAGTAGGCTACTGTTGATAGTTAAGTTACAAATAAAATATTAATGGACATACTCTGCGTTGTTTGATTTCATTTAGTCTTCATTAGTATCAATACTTAATGGATATCGCTGTCATTTTACGGTGATCCCTGTCTCCCTGTGACACGTGAAATGATAGCTTTGTCCCACTTTCCCAAACAGTTACACTTTCTGTCCAGTGCTGTTATGTCATCCTCACGAAAACTACAATTTTACAGCTGGCTTACGGTTACAGATCTTGCAAGTCACGAAGGCGAGTGGGCTTTTCTCGTGATTTAACCTTTTCAACGCTCTGTCAAATACAACAGCTCTCACTCATACGCCATGACATCGGAATGTCAAACGCGAAGTTGAACCCTACAGAAATGCATGTAGGTAGATATCGCTCTGCACGCCATGACTGATATATAAGTCGTTGGCGTAGAACCTGCGGTGCTGATGTGTCGTTGGCGTCGAAAAGGTTAACGTGTAGAAGATTGAAGTGTGTAAGTTTTGAGCTACAAGACGAATGTAATTTTTTTTTTCAAAAATTCATTTTTGCTGTCTGTACTTTTCTATGTACAGTCTTAAACTACTCATCATCAAGTCGGATCTCACGAGCCCAAACACGATGGGATCATGAGTGGTGAAAGCATTTTTTTGTTACTACTAGCGGCATCAGAACACGCCCCAATCACGCTAAACAACAACACAGTAGAACCGGTCACAAAATTTAAATATTTAGGCAGTTTAATTACCAATGACTCCAGATGTACCCCAGACATAATACAAAGAATAGCTATGGCTAAAAGAGCTTTCAATAACAAAAAGCACCTACTCAAATTGCGTAATCTTCGATTCTGTAATGTGTTCGAACGAAAATTTGGTAAGCTAGAAATGTGGTAAAATAGTTAATGTAGAGTATTTTAAAAAATCTGGAATTTTGGAAACGTGGTATTTTAGTCACAATCACAAGCGAAAGGATCAAGTTGTGTGTTTAGCTGCTTTTTAGCAAACTTAGGCTGCGTCCACCGGAGCTGTGCGAGGGATGTGTTTGTCATGAACCAATAGAAACACTTCATTCACTTAGGACCTTTTAAATGAAGTGTTTCTATTGGTTCATGACAAACACATCCCTCGCAACGCATCCTCGCACATCTCTGGTGGAAACGCAGCCTTACAACGCAAGATAGTTATTGCCCACGAGGCTACAATTTTATACCATACTAGCTGTTGCTCGCGACTCCGTCCGCGAAGAATGTGCGAGTCGGACTCTCGCAAGAAGGGTTCCGTACCATTATCTATAAAAAGAGGCAAAAAATCACATTTGCTGTAAGGGAGCCCCCCTTAAATTGTTTTATTTTATTTTAATTATTTATTTTAAAGTGAATATGTAACTAAATATTCTGTGAATATTTCAAGCGTCTACCTGTACTTGTTGCCGTTATATTTCGAGCAATAAAATCACGTTTGTTGTATGGGAGCCCCCTTAATTTTTTTTTAGCATTTGTTATAGCGGCAACCGAAATACATCATCTGTGAAAATTTCAACTGTCTAGCTATCACGGTTAATGAGATGCAGCCTGGTGACAGACGAACGGACAGCGAAATCTTAGTAATAGGGTCCCGTTTTTACCCTTTGGGTACGGAACCATAAAAATGATAATCGGGTTATCTACCTTATTCTTCAAATAAACGATGGTGATGGTGAAAATATTAACGCTACGTCAGAAATTCTCAGGTGTAAGGGCCTAAGCACACGGCGTTTTTTAACCCGCCGTCGACGCGCGTTTACAGCGCGTTTTTCATTCCATTAGAGCAGCCTTAAGGCCCCTAGCATAAGGCGTTTTCTAATAAACGCGCCGTGGACAAGCGTTTGTATCGATGAAAACGCGCGTCGACGGCGCGTTAAAAATACGCCGTGTGCTTAGACCCTAACTGCAAATGCCATAAGGTCGTCAGAAGTCAGAATAGTTCATTCGGAATCAAAACAAAATTAGGAAGTCTGGCATGGCACAAATGATATTCTTTTCCAAAAATTCCTTCTTGGACAACGCCATCAGTAAATGACTTGATAGGTCATTTCATTTTTAATGAAAAGATAAAAGATCAAGGTCAACGACCTTTCACACCAAATTACGAATTTTGAGTAAAAATACAGCTATTTTAGGGTGCAATTAGTGGCTTGATGGCAATAAAATTATGAGGGTTTGAATTATCAGGTCGTGTTTTAACCGCAGCTCAAATAATTTATGCAAAATAAGTAATCAAAGTATCGTTAGTTAAGTATGTGCATTATTGTGCAATTCAGCAAAATCGTTGTTTTGTTTATTAATAATTAACTGCAATTTTTTGCTTTTAGTTACATGATAAAAGCCAAATAAATCTTTAACAGTAGCACTGGAAAATAGATTCAAGTCTATTCTTGTGAATCTTACGAAAAATAAAATTCAGAACTGTACTTAGTATGATAATTTATTCCTCATATTTACACACCATCACATATCTCACACCAAAACCATACAATCAAAACTATAGAAATAGCAGTCATTCACTCTTTATCGATAAAATTGTCTATAAAATACGTCCAACGGCATGGTCACGTTCTCAAGAAACCAGCTGACCAGGATCAAGTGAGCGAGCTTAATTTAAGTCTGCTGTAGTTTAGTAGGGCGCGTATCTTCGCGACGGAGATGGTCCTCGCATTCCAGGCCTGAAAAGATTTGGAAGCTGTATTAAGAGCACTTCACTTCAAAAAATTTATAAAAATATATTTGTGTAAAAAAAAAAAAAAAAAAAAAAAAAGAGCACTTATACATGCTGAGCTGGTAACATTGCATTTTTGTTAGTTTTTCTCTCGATTATTCCATAAAAATTGAATGAAAATTAAAAATATGGTGTATACAAATTGTCTATTATGATTAAATTGTGAGTGTCAATAAAAGTTTAAAATAGCAACACTCCTGACACTTCAACATTGTACATATTTGATATGTTGGATGAACTGCCAATATTTACAACCATTTTTAAAAATTTTAGGTGGCCATGCAACATTTTTTGTAGTAACCATGAAATTACAACAATTACCTTCGATCATCAAATGTGTCACGGCTGAAGTCCTCATACATTCTGTAACAGAGAAATAGAAAGTTAAAAACAACTAAATTGGCATCAGTCTATCTTAGCTTCAATTCGGAGACTAAAATTTAGTTAGGTAATTTAAATGCGATACAAATTCTCACCCGCGGGACATTTGTGGTCCTCGCGGGGGGCTCCTGCGGCTGAACATATCATCATACGACGACCTCATAGATCCCATGCTGGAGCGCATCGGGGGCAGGCTCGGCATCGGCGGCATGGGCTCGCGCCGCAGCGGCGGCGACACGAAGTCCCCGCGCGCGCCGCGCGACGCGCCCAGCTCTAGCCCCCGGGATCCTCCCACCGGGTAGCGCCGCTCAAACAGGTCCCGGGGAGAGTCAAAGCGAGCTCGATCATAGTAACCATCGTAAGGATCCTGCAAATTAGAACAATGTTAGGAATTTGTTGAGGAGCGTAGTGTACTTGATGCAAGCCCAGAAGAATAATTTTAATGTCCATGCCTAAAGGTCAATTTAGTTCGGTCAATGTAGCATCATCGAGCCCGTTTAGAAAATCGGCCCGGACTAGGTACCGCGTGCGGAGAGTGCGTCCACGCTCGGCCTACATGATGCATCGGAACGGCCGAAAGCTACCGGCGTCGGAAAGGCATAGAGAAAACGCGTTACCCCAAATCCTCCCATCATGCGATCGCGGAGGAACGGCGGCGGCGGCGGCGGGGGGTAGGGGTCGCGGCCGAACGCCCGATCGCGGAAACCGTTGCGGTCGGGGCCCATGGCCTTGGGGCACTCCTTGGACCAGTGGCCGCCGCGGCCACAGCGGTAGCACTGCTCGGGATCGCCCATGCCGGGCCGCTGGCGCACGCGCGACGTCGACATTTGCACCTTCATCGGCTGGCCGTCCACCATCATTCCGTTCAGCTCTTTGATAGCTTCGTTCACGTCGCCCGTCGCGTCCAAGTGCACGAACCCGTAGTTACGCACGATATCGCACTCCACGACCGCGCCGAACTTCTGGAATAGCTCGCGGACCTCGGGCGCGCGCGTCTTGTCCGTCAAGTTACCGACGAATATTTTAGTGGTTGGCGTCGTCGGCGCCTTTCGGCTCTTGGCCGCCTCTATTTTGATCGCTTGGCCGTGAACTATCTCGCCATTAAGGTTCTGAATGGCTTCGCGCCCGGTTTGCTCGTTTTCCATGTGCACGAAACCGTAATTTCTGACGATATCGCATTCTACGACCGTACCGAACTTTTCGAACAGCGGCCGGAGATCGGCGTCCGTTGTTTTATCGGATAGATTGCCGACGAAGATTTTGAAAGTACCGGCGCCCGGCATTTTAGTTTCTGAAACGCATACATAATTTGACGAAATGAGTCAGTGGCGTCTATTGTAAAGATAGTTCGCAATACCGCGACGATGGAGTTTAATGCGTCGAAGATCGAACGGCAATCTTTACTTACCTGATTATCACCTGTGAAAGCACTTAAATAAACACTCTTTACTCAAATCCACACGTATTATCACTCAAGACTCCTTCTGCAAAGTTCGACACAGCCAAGTCGATACGAAATCCCATCCAAAATGGCGTCCGATCACTGAATCACTGCTTGTTGAAGAACAATGACGGAAATGTCGAATCGTAAACCAGAGCCAAGCATCATTAGAAAAAAAAATATGGCGTAGACAATGACTGAATTTCGTTTGTTGTCCAATGACAGCGCAGAGCGTGGGCGTTTTATAAGTAGTTTACGGCTAAACAGATGACTTGTTCCGAAAAACTTCTTAAAGACGGAAACGGAAACTTATTTTTTTTTAAATCCATTGCTGTATCCGGTTAAAATGGCAATTTTATGGCAAAAATCAGTCAAGCTTTTGGCACGCTTTATCATTTTGCTTTCAGTAATTTGATTACTTATATCATTATAAGCTAAAACAAAAAATAATGGTTTTTAATAACTATCATTATTAGTTTAAATTTTGAGAAGAGATGGATGACAAAAGTAATCAAGTTTCGAAGGCTATCGCCACATTCCAATCGAGGGGTTATCGGTGTTAATCTTTTGTTACTTGAGCTATTATCCTACATTATAAACGCGAAAGTTTGTAAGTATGGATGAATGGATGGATGGATGGATGTTTGCTACTCTTTCACGCTATAACGGTTTGACGGCTTCTGATGAAATTTGGCACACAGATAGTTTATAATCCGGATTAACATTCGGATTTTAGGATACTTTTATCCCGGAAAATTGCATAGTTCCCGCGATAGCGATATTATTATTCTTTTATTCTCCTTATCTTCTGTCTAAAGGCCACTACAAACCGAATCGTGGGGTGCCGACGAAGCGTTCCCAGCGTGTTGTACAACATTGAATCATATATACTGCGGCGCGCTGCCAGTGTGTGTCATATGATTAAGGCTTGATTTCCTCCTACGCTGACATCGGTCGCTGACGTCGGTCGCGCGTACGAATATACACAATACTCTATGGGCCACCGCACAGCGACGCTGACGTCCGCGGCAGATTTATTGCTACGCGCGCGCGTCGGTCTCGCTCGTCAGCGCCGCGCGCGTCGGTGCGCTGACGGCGCTGACGCGCTATACACCACTATCACACACTCAGTGCGAAGCTGACCGGTCTCGGTCGCTGACGTCGGTCGAGCGTACGAATATACACAATACTCTATGGGGCACCGCACAGCGACGCGCATTTGTCATACGCGACCGACGGTACGCCCGACCGACGTCAGCGACTGACGTCAGCGTAGGAGGAAATCAAGCCTAAGCGCTATACAACGCGTTGGGCCGGCTCCGTCGATGTCGCGCGCACGCCCCTACCGCACTCAGGCGGTCTGTGGTGGCCTTAAGCTAAGCGCCAGTATTGCCAGTGACATCCACCCATACCTACCAAATACCTACTGTAGCGTATTTATAAAACAAACTACTTAATTCTTTAATGGCAACACATGTTCCAAATGTCAGAAGCCGTCATTTAGCTGGCTGTAATTTGGTCATTTGAGAATATTGAATAATCGAAGTTTTACTTAATTATATATTGTGAAAACCGTGTTATTGTGATTAATTTGACTCTTTGTGCCGAGCAAGTAGGCCTGTCAGCGTGAGGTGAGTGTTAATTTTATTGTTAAGGTTGTGTATGTGGAGTGCCAAAATAGACGAAATGGCTTTCGGAATGAGCGGATTAATGTTACTACTGGTCGTTGTGGGTTTAAGAGGGCCTCCGGGCTGGGGGTAAAGTCTGTAGCCGACATTTTAGTGTTTTTTGGGTAATATGCGCAGTATTTACGCGTAAGTTGCTGATACCGCCCGCTGTAATGGCTTCTGGCCGTGCAACATATGATCGCTGCCGGCGGCGCGTCCCGCTTCCCGCTTCCTCTCCTATTCAGGATACTCAAGATCCTGTTTTCCGCTGATAAAAAAAAATATTAGATCACCGTTAAAAATGTTATTAACTTTGGAAAACTTTTTTGAAATGTTCTTTCACACACTTACATTGTACTATTTAAATTTGAACCTAAATATCGATAAAGAAAAAGTAGATCTGGATTGTATTGATATTGAATATAATTAATTGTAAACTCTCATTTGTCATTTATTCCAATTGGAATTTTGAACAGCTGTTCTTATAAACAGTTTTGAAAATTATGTGAATACTTTTAAAAAGTCTGTTCTACTGTATATGTTTTGGAGTAACCACTGTGCATTATTGTCAGCAAGGAAGCTTATTAGATGGAGAAACTCAAACCCTTTTCAAAGTCAAAGTCTACTGGGGGAGATAAAGCTTGTTTGCAGGAGGCACTGCCCGTTTTTGTAAGTTTGGTCTAATGTAGAGGCTATATTGTCCAATATCCAATGCACTCTAAATCACAATCACATTCGCAATATCTTTCCATCAAATACAACAAGACAAGGGTAGATAGAGATAGTGTATGTATGGTCTCAGGTCTGACCAAAGCATGTCTGCTCAGCATGCAAATACAAAATTTGTCTTTTACAAAATTCCTTTGGTATATCCTTACTGCGGTCCTCGATCTATTTAGTATTTTAATTGGCCCAGGATTGTATGTTGTGAAGTGTTTTATTAACATCAGTAATCATGTAATTACATGGTAAAGTCACAACCACAACTACTTCTACATTAGAGAGAGAGAGATGTTTATTTACACATATTCAATACACAGGAAATACAGTTGACAGGAAAAGATACAAATAAAAATCATCGAATAGTGTAAATTACTGTAATATACTATAGTTTTAAGGTTTTATTTTAATCTTCTTTCTAATATATAAAAATCTTGTGTCACGGTGTTTGTTATTGAACTCCTCCGCAACGTTTTGACCGATTTTTATCAATTTTTTTCTCCATCCTCGATAGGTCTGAGAATAGGTTGTAGGCTATTTTGTATACCCCAATTCTTTGCAGACGGAGTTGCGGGTAATAGCTAGTTTTTAATAGCAGCTTTTTTCAGTCTATACTTTTTGTTGATTGTACTTAGGTTGTCATCCACACTGCATATCTACACCAAGTTTCAAGTCAATGTCATTAGCTGTTGAAAGTTTGTTCCTGCGGAGATGATCCTGGCTGAACCACCAGAATTTCACTACCAGATTATTGTATTGTGACTGAACTGACATTAGTGCCAAATTTCAGCTCAATCAGATAGGAATTGGTAAAACGTTTTGCAAATATTGAAATCAAAACATACATGTATGAATGTTGCAAGTTAAATAAAAACTTGTAAAATAGGTGGAGTTTCTATTCAGCCATTTTCCTTTGTACATTTGTTTTTTTATGCCATTGTATTAAATTTATTCAAGAATTTTAATTAGAAAGTTCTTGTTTATTTTTTTAATAAGAAATACCCCATAATGGTGCCATAAAAAATAAAATTAAATTTACCAACACTAGTCTATATTTACATTTGGATAATGTGCTGATAATTTGAAATTAATAGTAATTGTTGTCTTGAAACTATTTTTTTTATCAAATCTGGTTCTGTAATTATAATTTAATTCATATTATCTTGAAGTTCTTTAATTTTGTTTTAAGAAAAAGTTTGAGTACATTTAAATAGTACTCTATTTAGACCATGAACTGAGTAGTTATTGTGTCAATGATGAACAGGGTCCTGTTTATTTTTTTTTTATCTCAAAGACACGTACAAATCTTGGGCCAGTTAATTACCTATTGTCTTACCAACAAAATGAAACTAAAGTTTATTTTATGGAAAGACCAATGAAACTACTGTAACGTCTGTTTATCCTTTTCAACACTGACAAATACACTGACATACGCCATGACACCGGAATGTCAAACGCGAAGTTGAACCCTACAGAAATGCATGTAGGTGGATATCGCTCTGCAAGACGTGACTGATATATCGGTCGTCGGCGTTGAAAAGGTTAACAAGAACCACTTTTGCATTAATGATTATTATATTTTGGGCAGGTTCAAGCTCGTAAAGTAATTTCAAAGAAAAGGCTGATTTTTCAGTAAGAAAATATAGTTCTGAAACTAATTTTCTATGTACGTGACGATATAGGGTTTTCAGCTACAAAATTTATAAAATGTGAACTTTATCTGTGCTAATTATTTAATTAAACGTTAAATACTAATAAATATACGTATACAATTGCGTGCAGATGACAGCACTATCGATCCGTCATTTCATGGCGTTGCATGCATTGCGCACTCAGCAATATACGCTCATTGTATCTACTGAAAGGGAAGCAATGAATGAGGCCTGTTTGCATTTGCGACAGTGCTGTCCAGCGATGCGTCAGTGGGAGGGAGAGGGCTATGTTCGAGCGAGACAGCCGCCGCTCGATACGCGTGGGGGGAGAGGGTGGGGGACCGGGACCGTTCAAGAGGCTTATGTAATTCAGTCCTCTGTTGGGGATAGACGGAATGTAGCCCACACTCGTAATTGCCTCTTAAATATTATTCTCTCATTCTCGACGAATAAGACGTATTATTTTACTGTCGTTTATAGTGTCGATGTTGACGTAAACTTTAGGTTTTTTAGGGTTTTTGCACTTTAAACGGTAAAACTGGATACTTGTAAGGAATATCACCCGTCAGTTCGTCTGTCACAGCTGTTTTATAGGCTCTAACTGTTAAAAAATTTAGTAGGTTAGGTTAGCGCCGCTTGCGCTATTCAGGATTAAATTAAATCGTTAGTCCTGGGTTGGGTTATGATATGAATGACAGTTCCATAAATTTTGACACTATTTAACCCCGGATTAGCGCTTAACTTGGAGTTATATAGTTACACTAGTCTGACCAAGTGGGTCTGCGTTTGTTAGAAATTGCTAAAAAGTTACGGTTTACTTTATTATTATGCAAATTGATACTATTTCTATAAATATTGAAGATTGAATGTGGAACTTCTGAACCACATCTGATTCTTTTCACGGATTTTCAAAGTAAACCTAAACATTATACGCTATTGGGTCAAAATTTTGGATTCGCCACACTATTTATTGTGCACTGTAACGATTAAAAAATGAAAAGACAGAAATCAGATGACGATATTTGTAATTAAAATTAATTCGGCAAACATACTTATAATTAAGCCCAATATTAACATGCATCAAACTAAAATAATATTATAAAGAGGAAAAAAAAACAATCGTGTGTTTGATTTAACGAATTAACTCAAAAACTAGTTAACCGATTTTAAAATTCTTTCACCTATAGAAAGCTATATTATCAGCGAGTAAAATGGCTATTTTATCCTGGGAAAACGCAAAATTCCCTCTGGATTTGGACATAATTTCGGGCCATAGCTAATACTTAAATAAACAGTGAACAATAGTCAGTACCTTAAATTAAAATAATTGAAGAAATTCAAAAACTTCTGATCGATAGATCAACTTTAATTAATCATGTTTTAGCCAACGATTTACAGTCGAAGAATTTCCAAAACAGTGTCAGATTCAACGTATATCACATATCAGTGCTTGTAGGCCTAACTTAAGACAGTATATTTGGTGTCTATTATTACCACAAAGACAATTAATACTTTTAATTAACTTTAATTAAACTGGGGAACTGTGTACGACCTGCCTATGTTAGAATACCAGTGTACCCTCCATCGATTACTTTTTATTATAGAAAGTAAAATGTATTCTGTCCACTTCATTATCATGTATATGTTAATATTTTTCCTGAATTACAATGCGCTAGAATAAGACACATTTTTATGTTACCAACTGAATTATTACGCCACGGTCCGGTCTCGGAATGAATGGGTCCAATTTGTCGAGTCCTTCTTCATGGCTGCTTAGCATTAGCGTAGCCCGTAGGGCTGCCAAGTCTGTATCGACCCACGGGCCGCACGTCCCGGGCCCTGCCTCTCGTAACACGATCCCAAACTAAAAGCGTAGGAAGACTGAACATTTGATAAAAGACAATTACTAGATAATTTGCTATCGACTAGCTAGAATCTCAAAATTATGTAGGTGCAACCTTTGATCAATTATAACTGTAGATCCACAGTCGCGCGCCCGAAAATGTTCGAGCCAAATGAGCGCCACTTTGATAAAAGTGGCCTTCTTTTTTCTCAGTACGTTGCGTGAAATTGTCAAGTTTAGCTGTCAAGTGTCAACCGAAATTCGACTGTAATGAAGTAAAGACTAGGTTAAAATTTCTGTATAGGTGATGATTTTTATTATTATGCAAACAAATAAAAAAGTTCGGACATTCTTTGAAGGGGATTTTGTTCGGCAATATGTATCTTCAGTTATAATTGATCAAAGGGTGCAACGGTAAAATCGAATATATGAATATATATATTGAAGCTGTGGTGGCCTAGTGGTTTGACCTATGGCCTCTCGAGCAGGGGGTCGTGGGTTCGAGTCCGGGCTCGTACCTTTGAGTTTGACCCATGGGCTTGATAGTCTAAGAGCCCGTGAACCCCCAGACCTTCGTTATTTTATAAAAGCTGAAAGTTTGTCAGCGCATGCTCCCAACACTGGTCAATCGCACTTTATTATTTGACGTATGTAGATCGGTATTTTACACACCCTTAGTACCGTTTACCTGCCAAAGCCAGGGTAACCCAAACTTCATAATGGTCCATCGTTCTTACCAGTGTTGGGATTGGGAGCATGCGCTGACAAACTTTGTGTTTTTATAAAATAACGAAGGTCTGGGGTTCACGGGCTCATAGAGCAAGAGCTCTATGAGCTTTACGGTGAAGAAAAACATCGTGAGGAAACCTGCATACACCTGAGAAGAAATTCAATGGTGTATGTGAAGTTCCCAATGCGCACTGGGCCCGTGTGGGAGCTACGGCCCAAGCCCTCTCATTCTGAGAGGAGGCCTGTGCCCTGCAGTGGGACGTATACAGGCTGGGATAATGGATGACGATGATGAACAGTAATATCTACACAATGTTGCGTTATTTAAAAATAAGCCAGCTGTCCCTAGTTTCGCTATAGAGATGGCTATCGCGGTACCAACCATTCATTTTGTATATATTAGGTAAACTAAAACAATTACTTTGCTCACCCGCGACCTTACAATAGTTACGTTTATGCAAGAAATGTGTGGTAACTCTGAAGATGAGCTCTGGTTGAGTTCGAAACGCGTCAGAGTAGCTTGGTGGTGGTGATGGTTGGGTTTATGTGATTTGTGTGTGTTCGTACAGTGTGGAGGTGGAGGAACTGCATGAACACACATTTCTTGCATAAACGTAACTATTGTAAGGTCGCGGGTGAGCAAAGTAATTGTTTTAGTTCATTAATATGGACCTCCGCAAAGTAACGCCTGATTCAATAAATTATATATTAGGTACTTACCTAACTAACTTGCTTAATGCTGGGTTTACACGAGCTTAGTAGCTAATGCTTAGTACTTATCACTTACACTTGTCAGATGTGTGTAAACATATTATTTATTGTATAGTCGGGGTAAAAAAAGGTTCGTCACTTTTCGACCTTAATTCATTGACATAGAGTCGAAAAGTGACGAACCTTTTCTTACCCCGACTATACAAGTGCTTAGTATTACTGTAACTGCAAGTGCAAGTGATTGCCGATCCTGTTTACTTAGCTACAAGTGCCTACCCATACAAAAATCTACTAATACTTGTCACCGCGCGATCTCGCCATCTGTTACATAAACCAGTTATGGTTTTTAACAGTGGCTAGCAATGTAAAAATATAGAAATCTATTATATGAGTAAACAAACTAAAAAAAAAAAAACTTTTCGAGCGGTGTGAACATTCATGTCAAGTGAAGATTGATTACTCAAGTGTTTTGTTTACTTTGTTTTCCCAGATCTTCAACTACTAATACCATTCTCTAACACCCATGTGTAGATCTACTTGTCACTTTTCGCACTGCAGATAAGTCCCTAATCAACACTAATGACAAATACTAAGCCCGTGTAAACCTAGCATAACTCAATAGCGCCATTTCTACGTTCCCCGTTGAGTTCATAGATGGTGGTATTATGTTAAGCAGAGGTCAAAATGACATACGAAATGAATGGTTCAGAGACCCCTCTACAGAACTAGCTTCAGGCTAGCAGGTTCGTTATTTAAAATAAGTAAATAGTGTACAGAGATTTACAGCCCTCTTGATTTATTTATATATTCGGGCACAAACACCGTTAAAACTTACACTACAAACGGTTACATTAAAAATTAACCAACAAAGTTGCCATAGGTTGATCGCCTTGTCTGATACAAAATAATAATTTTCAGATGTTTTTTGCTGGAAAAACACTTTGAACCGTTTTATAATTATAAGACTAATGTAAAATTTTGAATGTGGATGGGTGATATGATGGTGCTCTGCTCACATACAACTAAAAGCCGTCTTGTCTAACGCGCGGACCCTCGCGAACGCATTCACGATCTCTTTCTACCGTCATCTTAAACCGAGTGACTGAAAGTAGTGAAAACGATTGTGATTCCGATTACGTTCGACAAGAAGGACTCTGGTGACCCATTTGCTCGTTTTCCACCCTATGTAATAAAAAAAAAAACTTGATTTCCAATAACTAGTAACGATTAGCAACGGTACTTATTCTTAACGGTAATTATTTTGGGACTTATTCATATTAGTGCTGCCCGAAAACTTTTTTTTTTCATCTATGGATAGTAAATTATCATTTTTACCCCAAGCATCATCAGTTAGACCTTTCAAAATGTCTGTACCTTTACGTTCTCAGAAACTTATATCGACTATTTTATATTGTAGTCTTAGATGCTTTATGGATTGGAAAATTAATTTCTCCATGTCCCCCGACGGGGCACGTGATGCGGCTTAACTCAACCCGTGCTCAGTGGCTCGAAAGCTGATCTAAGAGCCTTTGTTCCATTTTTTCCTTAACACTTAATTAGAGTAGTTCTCTTGAGAATCTGGAATGGCGTAATTCGAGACCGTTAATTTAAGCTGGACTTTAGGTTTCAGAAAGATGCGTTATTTTCTTTAAGGAAACACTACGATTAGTGAATTAATCTGGAACTTTGCAGCAGAAGCTAAATTCTGAGCTTGTTAGAAACACATGTTACAAGACGCATGGCTTGTGCAAAGTCATAGATAACCCAGCACCGCACCGCACCGGCGATCCCGCTTCTGCTCAGGTTTAGTTGCGATAAATGATGCAGCGTCCCAATTCCGATTCACATCTGTGCCCACGGATACAAAAGGTGCTAATAAAATATATCCTCAAAAATATTAATAGATAAAATGTTACGATTGCTTTCTGATATACCAGAGGCAATCCCTGTTAGTACCGGTTTTCCGGTCAATTTAGCGTGAATGCTCGAATAGTTTTGTTTCAGCTTCGGCTTTTCGTCTCATTATTTTTGCTAACGTGACATTTCGCTCGATAAATATAAGGTTTTTATTTGTTCTAAAACTACTTTTAACTACTTTAAATAGGCATGTGTGTAATACTGGAGTTTTATACAGTCTAACCTCCGAACAGAAGGGTCACTTAACACTTAACTAAAATTAGTTCGTCGGTTGGGCGCCACTTAGTGGAGGTTACTCGTAAATGTTCTCTGCGTAATATCCCTTTTCTACTTTACCTACGAAGTTAAAACTCTCAATATAGACATATTTTGCTTGTATACCAAGGCGGAAAGCCATAATTTGTCAGTTAAATTATTATGTTTTCCAATGAATTCAAATGGCAATGCAGTGGATATCGTCGCTCGTGCACTCTACCCATTCCGATTTGCCTGCTACTATATCTTAAGCTTCCCGATCCGCTGCTCTGCCAATTCCCCTAACCTAACCTGTGTTTCCTATTGGCCTCGGCGCTAATAAAATTTCCAGATGTATGGCTTTCGGAGCACATCAGAAAGAATGAGAGCTGCAAGCGATTCGATTCGCTAGTTATTAGCTCTGACACTATGGCCTCGTCCTCTAATGTTAATGATTCCATTAACTTTTGTTAGACTGTTAAAGTGCATTTGTAACTAATATTTCGGAGATTATCTAGAACAAGTAACAGGTGTTCAACGGTTTTATCTAATCCAAAAACAAACTTGCATTTGTCGTGTTATTGTAAAACATTGGCGTTCTATTTGATAAGGACCGGAAATACCTCAAGTGTTTTCCATCTGCATCATTATGATGTTGCGCTTCCTTATCTAGCCTCAAGATGGGTATGGACATCACATGTAATCCTAATCTAAAACGTATTGCTATCAGCTTGTCACTCTGTTTTTAATCGATTGAATTTTAACCTACAAATTAACGTCTTCACAGACAGATATTAGTAGTATTTGTTATTTCAGATTGCAATTTATTTTATTTCAAGTTCTTTGTTATCTCTCCACTCTACCGTTTGTCCATGGAGTCTTTAATAGAGCGTAATGGAAAGGGATTATGTTTTAAGTTTACAACAAACTGAATAGAAACGCGAGTGCCTCCGCAGAAAACAATATAATTACAAGAAAAGATGAAATGGAGATGCTTAAATACAATTTCGCAGCCATTACTTGGCAAAATGAAAATATCGTCTAATTCGGTTTTCCATAATGAGTACGGGAGGTCTCCCGCGGCTTCGCGGCTCACGTGGTGGGGGCACGTTGCTAAACTCCAGGTGTTTCGAAAATGTTGCTGTCCTGGATTTATTGCTATTGTCACGTGTCGCCGTAAAATTATTACGCTGCTGAGAACGTGTCTGGGGAATCTGGAATCAACTTGATTCTGCAGACACATTTTGTTCAATGTGTAAATGAATAAAATAATAAATAAATCATGGTAAAATTTACACCAATGACCTAGTCTCAAATTAACCAAAGCTTGTACTATGGGTACTAGGCAACGGATGAACATATTTATATACATTAATACATACTTAAATTAAATACGTGTTACACACCCGAGACTCGAGGATAATCATTTTATATTTTTCTTGCAAATGCTTATCTTGCTTGACCGGTGATAGCAACCCGCGACTTTGAGCTTCCTAGTCAGGTTCTCTAACCATTACGTCCGATATTTCTTATATCCAATCGTAGGCTGTCGATAAAAAAAAATCCCTACAAATTTTTAAATGTTTAAAGTTTAATTGAATAAGTCCGTCTTTAAACGATAATTGACAGATTAAATTAATGTTAGGTACTGTTGATTTTGGCGCGAACTTGTGTAATTAAATATGTTTCTCGGGCAATTGCCGTTTGACGAAATTCTATCGCTAGAATATAATTCGGGATTATTATTATGCGTCGCTGCGGTCTGACAATTGTTATGGAAGCCAATATTAATGTTCACTTCACCGCAATTTGTGTTAACTTTGATGTCATAGTAATAGTAAAGATTTTACGTAGAGTGTAATATTGAAGACCTTTCCATATAGCAACCGCTATAATTTTAGAATCTTGAAAATTCTTCCACAATAGTGAGAGGTATTTATACCCAAAGAAACACGTAGAACTTGTTTATGAAGATTCCAAACCTCGCCGTACATCTTCATTCCGTTCCAAATCGCAGACAATAAAACGCTCCATGTTTATCGTCTAGATTTATCATAGCCGTTGAAAAAGAAACAATTTCTCCGACTATGTCACATCCAAAGAGTCCGGGCGCCATTGTGGAGGGGGTGCGGGGAGGCGCGACGTCAGTTCCATTGATCGCCGCTGACGTCACGCGCTCCGTCGCCACTGCAGAGCGGTCGCGTGGCTGAACAGTTCGCGCCTTTGCCCGGGGCAAGCTGATTGAGGGCGTCGTTTGTTTTAATGCGGCTGTTTGGATTTCGTATCGTTGCCCCTTACCCACTTATGAATGTATGACTGCCGGAATTCAAAATGGCGGATCGATCTGTAACGGCCGAACGATGTGATAGAAGGATTATTCAGAATCCCATAAATAATAGACAATCTTTAGGGTGATATCAATTATAAATGTTAATTTTGTAATTATTATACGATAGTTTTATGAATTAACAATGCAATGTGAAATTTATCTCTCTATTACTCTATTAGATACAAAACAATTGCTGAAAAAGCGTATAAGTTCAAAACGGCAAGTGATACCTACTGAATTTGACCCTGAACTTGTTTTATTCACTCCCATTTTCACGGTCAAAAGAAAACATAAAAACCGATTCGGATTAAATACATTTTGGCTGGCTTTCCAATTTTACGTAACATATTGTTGTTAATATCTTCTGACATTCTTAATTTCGATGCCGGCTTATCGCATGATACTACATACTAATATACTCTTAATAACTGTTAGCGTTAGTTTTTCGTGGCTAACTGTAGTCAGCTGGCTGCCGTACATTAATAGAGCCAGACACGCATGTAATGAAGCCGTTAGCCAGTAGTTGTACCTACCATTATGAGAGTGGATATACGAGTCGTTTTCAAAAAATATGTACGTAATTAAACAAACTAACGATCGCTTCCTTTGTGTTACGAAAGTTAGTCTTACAAACTATATGGGTAACTTTCGTCACACAAAGGAATCTATTAAGTTTTGTTTTTATTAAATCCCTTAATTGAGTCTTTGATCAATTATAACTGTAGATCCACAGTCGCGCGCCCGAAAATGTCCGAGCCAAATGAGCGTCACTTTGATAAAAGTGGCCTTCTTTTTTCTCAGTACGTTGCGTGAAATTGTCAAGTTTAGCTGTCAAGTGTCAACCGAAATTCGACTGTAATGTAGTAAAGACTAGGTTCAAATTTCTGTGTAGGTGATGATTTTATTTGTTACGCAACCAAATAAAATAGTTCGGACATTCTTTGAAGGGGATTTTGTTCGGCAATGTGTATCTTCAGTTATAATTGATCAAAGAATTGAGTACACTTTTTTTGAAAATGACTCATACATCAAAGAAAACTGAATCCAAAGTGACAGCGTAGAAAAGTGGATACTTATGTTAGGGAACGGCTGCACGTGGGTGAATCAACTTTTTTGTGTTGTTTATTCTGCCCCCGGTTGTCCAAGTCGAATCTTCATACTGGTTCATAGATAAATGCTTAGATTGTCCAAAGGACAAAATTTGTGTAACCATAGCAACGGGTGGCAAGAAAAAGTTGATTCACCCACGTATATGAGTGGAATCTTTTTACAATTACACAGTTTTTATTTCACCGACGTATATGAGTGGAATCTTTATACAATCACACAGTTTTTATATGTCACCCACGTATATGAGTGGAATCTTTTTACAATCGCACAGTTTTTATATGTCACCCACGACCCACGTATATGAGTGGAATCTTTTTACAATCACACAGTTTTTATATGTCACCCACGTATATGATTGGAATCTTTTTACATTCACACAGTTGTTATATGTCACCCACGTATATAAGTGGAAACTTTTTACAATCACACAGTTTTTATATGTCACCCACGAGCCCACGACCCACGTATAATGAGTGGAATCTTTTTACAATCACACAGTTTTTATATGTCAAACACATAGTTTTATAATCACATAGTTTTTATATGTCACCCACGTATATGAGTGGAATCTTTTTACAATCACACAGTTTATATATGTTACCCACGTATATGAGTGAAATATTTTTACAATCACACATTTTTTATATGTTACCCACATATATGAGTGGAATCTTTTTACAATAACACAGTTTTTATATGTTCCCCACGTATATGAGTGGAATCATTTTACAATCACACAGTTTTTATACGTCAATTGTTAATTATGACGTCACTTCTATGCCAACTCAATCTGGTTTTCTGGTTTGTGTTTTTTTTACTACAATCTACAATTGGACGTAGTTTAACGAATAGGATCCAAACCACTGACATTTTCTTCTTTAATTTGTCTTTTGTTGGTACTGTGTCCATGGTGTGAGTTACACAGGTGTGTTACAGGTGTCCATGGGCGACGGTAATCGTTTACCATCAGGCGATCCGTTTGCTCGTTTGCCCCCCTATACCATAAAAAAAAACTGAAACTAGATCCAAAATCAAAAAGCGACTTGTTTTTTGGAGAGTTGGTTCATCAATATTTCAAGATTATTTCTTTAGCATATGTGTGGAATGTCAACATGCTGTTAGGTTAGTGGCAAAAATGGAAGAGCAACAAGGGCAAACAATAATAAATATGCTTCAAGTTTACTTCTGGTAATTTTTTGTTGTCCTTAAACTAATGAAAAGAAAGTATGGGCTGCTTGAGTTTTATTGGGAATAAAATAGAAACACAAATAAGTGTACAATTATTTCTAACATACGTTATTTAAATTAGGGTTTTATTAATACAGTATAATAAATAATTGTGTTTGCATTAAATGTATTCACATAAGAAACTGTATTTTTTTATTTTGATTTTACCGACGGAACTCAAGTTATCATGTTTTCTTTTGAGTAGTTTCATAATATCAATTAAAATGTGTCTTCAGTCTTTTCAACGACAGATAAAATCGACTCAAAGATTAAATCGATAGCGGAATGTTTACGCAAACAGCCTATTTCCTTGAATCTCAATATGATTTATTCCAGGAACATTCTCGGATCTCGTTTGAATTTTTTAAGAATTTTCCCGTCTTGATGTGCGGGAACGTGAAGTTATGATTATTTTTATAAGACGTTTTTAATATACCTAATACAGGGAAATACAGAAGGACAGCCGTGAAAGCCTTGTGGTTTGACCTATGGCGGTTAAGGCCTCTCAAGCAGAGCATTGTTGTAGGTTCGAACCCGGGCTCGCACTTCTTAATTTTTACTAGCAAGTGCTTTACCATTTTATTGTGACAGTTTCTACACCAGAATAAAAACTAAGTCTAACTGTCGCATTGACTTGCAAGAAAAAATAGCCTTTGTTTTAAGCCACACAACTGATATTGAATCTTAGGGTGGCAATAGTTATTTGTGTCACAAGGGAGCAAAATGATGTATTTACGGCGTGGGCAGTACATTGAATCCAGAGTGAAGCGATGGATTCTTCCTGAGCGCAGCGAGGGATTCTAAGTTAGAATCCTGAGCGTAACGAAGGATTCAAGTGGTTAACGCCCAAGACGAAAATAATTTTGCTCCTGAGTGACACATTCAATTTTTCACACCGACTATGAGGAAAATGGATTGTTGTGATAGATAGGGCAAGGTCACCACAGATAAAGTATTCCTGTGCTACTTTTAACAATGTTAAGAAATAATCGAATGGAATCGAATATTACAATGGTATCGGATATCAATATTCATTAAATCACAATAACAATCATCGATATTTTTCATTTAAGTAAAATATAATTTATTGTGACATTTTTTTAAACTATTACGAAAAATTCATCAATTTTCATATAACGTTGTTAAAGTTAAAACATAAATACGTTCGTTTTTAATCGATTACTATGAAATAATTACAATCGATTATTTTATTAAGGTCTGTGTTCATTGGCACATTGCGTAAATGGTACAAGCCAATGAATAAATTAAAAAAGTAGCTTGAACAGAAAAGTAGCATTTTGATCCCTGTCGTCAGGGAGCAAAATCTACTTTTCCGAATGAAAGGTGTGAAAAAGAATTTCTTGATCGACTATACGCTTTGTTTAGTTTGGGGTCAGACCAATTTGTGTACGGTCGGCCAAGAAAGAGGTCTACCAGTTTTGACAAAGTTTCTGTGAGATCTAAATATCGCTAAGGTTGACATTTCTAACTGAGTGAAGTCTTCTGTCATATTATTGCAGGGGAAATCAACCTCGTTGTATGTATTATGACGTGCAAATGAACTTCAACCGTAGGGTGGTAGACCATATTTTTGGCCGATGGTACATCGTTTCCGTGCGATTTATTAGCTATTTTTATTTATTTAATTCTTCTTCTGAAAGTGCCTCTCCATTACTGGAGGTTGGCCGTTAGCTCTGAAAACTTCTCCCTGTCTTGAGCCATCCGGAATAGTTGCTCTGCACTTCTGATTCCGGTCCACTCCCTAATGTTCCGCAGCCATGATTTCTTCCGCCTTCCAGAGCGCCGTTTTCCCTGTATTTTGCCCATCAATATTAGTTGAAGCAGCTGATATCTGTCATGGCGCAACACGTGCCCCAGATATTCGATTTTGCGCTTTTTGACGTTGTGCAATAATTTTCGGGTCATACCAGCACGCTGAAGCACCTTGTCGTTGCTGACTTTCTGGATCCAGCTTATACGGAGCATGCGACGATAGCACCACATCTCAAACGCTTCTAAGCGCCGCCTGGTGACTTCCTTTATGGTCCACAATTCGCTGCCGTACATAACCACAGGCCAAATGTAGCAATGTAGGATCCGAATTCTAAGTCTTAGGTTGATTTTTTTAATTATCTAGGCTTAATCAAATCTCACGTAAATTTCCGCAGGTTCAGACCAAGTTTCATAATTTTTATCCTTCGCATCAGGAGCCAGGTGCTCCCCCCACGGTCGGTATTATTTTAAAATCCCCCTCCGGCCGAGGACAAGCTTCATTACTGATTATGCGAGCGAGAAATTTGATAGAATTTTCTGGTGGCTTTAAACGTGAAAGCTATGTATATTCATTGATATTATTACTGAAATATGCTTCCATTGTTTAGCTAACCTCCCTTATACTTGGGCTTGTTAAGCTTATGTTAACTTAGGTTGGGTTTACCAAGAAACTTGGACAATAATAAATGTCAAATGAGCCGTTAAATATCCGATTAAATAAAGACAAGTCTTTTACCGTACATTTTTCTGTTTACGCTGCGACCTACTTTCGGGTCGTGCATTTAATAAATATACTATTTTTAGTCATATTGATGAGTGCACAACTAACTCGCGTGCGATACACAAGAGAAAGAATCGCCAACTGTATACCTATTTTACTGTTTACTTTACATACATAACTTTAAATAAACTACGGGAACTTAACGAAGGTTCTTTCTTTGCACTCCAACAACTAACTATAACTGCAAAAAAGTGTAGGGCGCTAACTGGCTCCTACATTCTGCAAGCCGAAAGTTACTCATAACACTTAACGTACGCAGTAAATAGCAGCTTGCAGAAATTTACCTATCCAGGTATTTGATAGATTGTTTGTCATTGCCGTCATTGGTTGTTGTTACAGTAACTTGTGGAACTCAAACATAACATGCGTGTGACTTAACCTATCACTTTGACTCTTGCGTTTATACATACACACGTTTAGTTCGATTTAATCCTCTCGTAATTATGTACCGATTCGGAACTTTAATTCGACGACATAAAAGCTATGGGATATATTTAAGAGCAAGTTGTATGCATTCATATTTTTATGCTTTACTAATAATAATAATAATAATAAATAAATAAATAAATATCACGGGACAATTCACACCAATTGACCTAGTCCCAAAGTAAGCTTAGCAAAGCTTGTGTTATGGGTACTAGGGAACGGATAAACATACTTATATAGATAGATACATACTTAAATACATATTAAACACCCAAGACCCGAAAACAAACATTCGTATTTTTTATACAAATATCTGCCCCGACACGGGAATCGAACCCGGGACCTCAAGCTTCATAGTCAGGGTCTCTAACCACTAAGCCATCTGGTCGTCAAATCAATCAGTCAATAATAATATTAGGGGACACTCACACAAATCGACCTAGTCCCAAACTAAGCAAAGCTTGTACTATGGGTACTAGACGACAATAAACATACTTATATAGATAAATAAATACTTAAATACATAGAAAACATCCATAACTCAGGAACAAATATTCGTGCTCATCACACAAATAAATGCCCTTACCGGGATTTGAACCCAGGACCTCTTGCTTCGTAGGCAGGGTCACTACCAACTAGGCTAAAGCGGTCGTTTACTGTACAAACCTAAGAGGATAAGGTTAGGTAACTACTTCCGTCGTGAGACTTCTTAACAATCCAACCCAAGAGAATTTAGAAGTATACGTAATTAATTAAACGAAGACCAAATGACCTAGTGGTTAGAGAACTTGACTACGAAGCATGAGGTCTCGGGTTCGATTCCCGCGTCGAGGCAGATATTTGAATGAAAAATACGAATGTTTGCTCTCGAGTCTTGGGTGTTTAATAATAAGTATGTATCTATCTACTATCCGCTGGCTAGTAGATACCCATAACAAAAGCTTTGCTTACTTTGGGACTAAGTCAATTGGTGTGAATTATCCCGTGATGTTTATTTATTTAATGTAATCCTAACCAATTAATCATAATAGGTATTCTTCATATTTACAAAATTCTATTTAAAAAAATCATTAAGTACAGATCCCACCAGTGGCGAGGCGTGATTTTTTTTCCAGGTAAAGCCGGACGGAACAAAAGCTAACAAAAATCATACCCCATTTAGTACTAGGTTATATTCTTGAGAAATAGTACTTGCGTGTAGTAATTCGGTCCATAAGACTGCAGCATACTTATCCTTTCACTGATATCAGTATCAAAACAATATGTTACTTATACATGAATTAGACACTGAATTATAATCAGATTTTAACCTGACAGACGATAATATGTACGATTAAATTTCACCAATATTGCGTATCAACACTGATCTAATATTGTGTTTTATCTTAAAGTTTTTCACATTAATTTTATTATAATATTATAAATAAACAATTTACGACAAAACACTGAGCGATTGATATGACATTACCTAATGTTGCCATTTCAATAAATACCACACCACAAGCAAATCGACCGCGCTAGCGGATCACGTCCGGCACGTTCTATGGCTCCGAATCGTACATACAGTGCCACATTCCGGCAGCGCGGCGCAGCGTATACGATTTGGCTTTGTGCAGCGCGCTGAGCACAGCCTGTGGCGGTTTAATTTTGTCTGTTTAAAAATCTTATTATATAAATAGATAAAATATCGTACTTTTTGTTTTACATTAAAACTCGATATTTTAAAATTCAATTTCGCTCCAGTAATTTTAAATAAGTTTACGAATGGCTGTATGAATGTCAATTCCGTCGGTTATTCCAAGTGGGATAAATTAATTAAAAAAAAATCTTCTGTCAAAGTGAAATTAAGCCTTATATGCACAATATAGAAAGTCTTTTTTTAAATGTGATAAGCCGATAGAGACCGGCTTATTTTGAGCCTATTCCATGCGTATTCTTACAGTAGACGCTTATGTAGTGAATCTATGGTTTTATGAATGAATATTTACATGTGTGAGTGTAAGATTCCTGACGGCATACTGACTTTATGAATGACTGATTGGTCTTGTGGATATTTTGATGCGCTTTGTTACTGCACCATTTTGAAAAATACTAAAAAGTTTATTAAGGAAGAGTAAGTCTCTATACAAACAATCGGTTACTAAATCAAATCAAATCATTTATAGTCAGAAAGTGAGTAACTAAGAGAAGCGTTTGGTTACTTCAAAATTTTAGGCAACCCGCCGGGAATCGGGTTGTTAGTACCCTTCGCCACTGGATCCCACTGTATGGTCGAGTATTATGAAAAAGCTTCTCCTTCATATATCTTTCAATTTTACGTACGGAATTGTATTTGAAACTTATTATGAGGTTACCGTGGAAGATCGCACTCCTACGGAGTATTTTACATTTTTGCGTAGGAATATAAATTGTTCTCAGAAAAAGTTGCGAAGCGGAGACCTACATTTCCATATTTACTCGTACGATTCTTGTACCTATTTATCCCGTAGTTTTTGTATTGCTGGGTTAAACCATTTCTGGACAAGTCTGGAAAAAGGTAATTTCATAGGACAGAATGTTTTAGACCGAATTAACCCCTCTGAGTCGTTCAAGCCGTCTGTTTTAAACGAAATGTCATCGAATATCAGTCGGGCTCAGTTGTTCTCAAAACGGTTGTGTACTTTCTGTAAACGTGTATTTATTTAGAAGACTCACTTTCACGGAAGATGTTCTCTAAAGTGCACTTCCTAATAGGTACACTTTCTCAAAAAGAGCATTTTCTTTGATAGTACAGATTTTCAGACGACAGACTTTTTCTGAAAAGCTGTATTTGTACGTATTATGTAAACGGCCGTTTCATAAACGTGTACATTTTGGGAAAATGCAGTTACTAGGGAAGTGCATGTATGGTAGAGTATGGATTTCGAGAAAATTCTCTAATTGAGAAAGTGTACGTTATGGAAGTAAGTGTAAATTTTGCAGAAAGTGCACTTTTGAGAGATTGGGGTTTACGAACCTAAGCCCACAATAGCAACTCGTAAACGTCTATTCGGCAAATGCTTCCTGCGGTACCTTTGCTCGTTCATGTTCATCCAAGCTTCAGTTTGCTGCCCGGGGTGGCCGGTAATTGGACGTATGATCATACATCCCGTGCGGAAGTGCGTTGACCCCTGGGCCCGGCTTTTATTTACGGCCGCACGTCCGTGCGGATGAATTTATGTATTACGTATGTGCCACACTTCCGGGGATTCCTATACTATTGGTACAGAATTTTTTTTTTTATAACAGACGAGAGAAGTTGGAGAAATTACTGATTTGTGTTGCCAGCCCAAATATTTGCTGAAACAAAAATTAAAACACTCGAATTTTCAAAAATTCGTGTGGTAAGGGGTACAGAATATAATATAACAGACAACAGTGCAGTAGCATCATTCCTTCACTCTGCTTGGAATTACTTAGCAGCGAACGACTCGCACAATTCGGTAGCAAATTAGTTCGGAGTAGTTCATCGAGTTCTCGTTGCTCGTCAGCCATTTTGCGGGTATGCTTTTCGGCAAATCGCAGACAGTCGTCTTAAACGACTATAAAAGTTAAGTCTGTAGTACGCTAGTCATCAACCTATCCTGTCCTTATAAAATAAATACGGCTCATCTTACTTGCTCAAGAAGAAACGTCAATTGGTGGTGTCAACTTTCTAATCTATTGTCTGCGGCTGAAGTGACCCCCCATTTATCTGACGTCTTGTGTAGTGGCGCATCAGAACAGTATCAGTTTCATACATTTAACACAAGCCGTTCCAACACTCATGAAGAGTGAAATGAACCCACATTAAATGTAGGGGCACATCGCTAGGGCCAAAAGGTTCTCTAATGGCGTCCACGGACCGGAGGACGCAGTATAAGTAGGCATCTAACAAGATGGAGTGACGACATGGTAAGGCCCATACTACACAGCTGCGCAGTGTAGTTTGCACCATACAACTTCCATATAAAATTGTGTCTAGTGGCGGTTCAGAAGCGGTTTCCCGCGGCGGGAGAACCGCCCGTGTAGTATGGGCCTAAAGGTAGCAGGAACGCGTTGGATGCGGATGGCACGGGACCGATCTGTTTGGCGCGCCTTGGGGAGTCCTATGTTCAGCAGTGGACGTCTTTCGGCTGAAATGATGATGATGAACTGATGATGAAGGTAAATGTACGGACTGGTTAGATCAATTTACCAGAATCTTTATTTCCTATTAGCAAAATTTCCATTCGCATTTTTTTTCTCACTATGTTTTTTTACTGAAGCTTATTTTCACAGTAGTGCTCGTGCGGAGCACCTTCTTTTGTATGCTATTGGCCCTTCGGGTCGATGCAAACTTGACATAACCTAAACCGACCTATGTTTCAGTGTCGATTAAAATTGGGATGTACCAAAAAAAATAACCTATAGTTTTTATATTTTTTTTGGAAAGAATAGGATATTTTAAGATACCATTTTCATCGATTTTGAATTTGGTTGAGTATTTCATTTTTATAAGAAAATTTTATGAAATACGTTGGATGACGTCACAGCGAGAGAGCCACGTTCCATTGCCTACAAAAATTCAAGCCGTACATAACATAATCTGTGGCACTACTGATTTGTCTTGTCACTGTCAATAATACAAGCACGGCTTAGGGTCCTAAATGAACCATGACAAATAGTTTTATTTATTTATCTTCTTTTAGCTTCGATTATTCCTGTTTGTTTAATGGTGTGATAGTAAATAGATATTTTTTACTAAAATCTGATATTTAAATTTTTTCATATTTACTTGTAACGTAGTAATTTAATAATTAAATTTGTAAAAATACATTGCGAGTATTGTATACATTTCGGACTTTATGATAAATGACAACTGTTTAAAGGCAGGTGCGCATCATGTGATTAAAGTTCTGCCTTTGTCACTCTTTGCTATTATAAGCAGGACAGCAACATTTCAAACTGTCAATTTGCTTTAGAGTGTAGACCTGCTTTATATCTGCCTATGTGACGATTCACTGCAGGGGTTAAATGAAGGTCATTACTTAAATTTTCTTTATTTAATTCAGTTTATCATATTTCAGGAATCTGACTTCTGAAAACGATTCACAAAGCCTATTTCTCCAAACGGTTTTCGATTTATTATACGTTGTCAAAAATTGGGACATCCCAATTGGGAAAAAACGCGATTGTGAAAATAAGCTTCAGTAAAAAACCATCGTGTGAAAAAAATTCGAATGGAAATATTGCTACCGGGAAAATAATTATTTTGGTAAATTGATCTAACCGTCAGGTACGAAACCAACACGTCAGATAAATGTGGATACGGCTTGACTTCTAAGTTTCTCCAGTTGCTTAAAGTTGCAGACATTTTAAAGCAAAGTCGTTAGCACACCACAGCAGCACCCGAAAGAAATATTGATTGAGTGAAAGCCGGCGCGGCCTCGCGTCTAATAAACGAAGCCGAATATGTTTGGCCACCCTTTCCGTGACGTCAAGGGCCGTGGGATCGATTCCCGCGTTATTTTAAGTATTCATTAGAGCACAAGCGCACAGTTATGTTTGGCGAGGCGGGTTGGAGTTGCTAACATGACTTGTATGTTGGGGGACCTAATTTGATGTTTATTTATAAGTATATTTACTTTATGGCACTTTGGTTATGATTAATGAAGGGCTGTCAGCGCATGGTCCTCTCTGACCAGCTCGTGGTGATTTTATCGGAATTTATGTTCGAAACTACATTTGAAAATTACCATGACATTTACGGTGAAGGAAAACATCGTGGGATGATGATGATGGATATTTTTGGAATTATGTCTCAGTACGTAGAGAAGGCAGGAAATTGTTACTAACCTAAGAAGGCTTTAGGAGCGACGCGACGATTATTGCTAAAATGGTGTATTTTTATACACACAGCCTGTAAGGCGGGATAGGTCTTGTTAGTTATAATATAATGCCTTTATATAATATAATTCCTTATTACTCTCTTTTTTGATTGATGGGTTAATTTTCTTTATGTAATTAGCTGTCAAAATTCAGAACTTATCACCATATCGCAATTATTTTATTATATTAATTTTACGTAATGAAGTCACACTCGACACCGAAGGACTGTTAATTAGTTTGTCTTATATAAAATTACGGCATGATGAACGACGTACCCTTATAATTCATGGGTTCCCAGTTACATTTAAGGTTTAATGATATTCTTGAGCCAGCCTGTTGCTGAGTTTATGAATTATGACCCAGCTTCTGGGTAATGAAGGAAAACATTATACAATTTGGACCGGTTTAGCCCGGCAATAAATGAGTTTATGAAATTATATATTCTTGCGTGTCTTCGATTAAAACCGTTTAATCTATTTATATGTGATGGTTTCGGTGACCCTTCAATTTTCAGAACTAAAGCTTTGCTAATACAGTCAAGGAATTTAAGCCCCTACCCATTTCGTAAAAATGTCGTTTAACATTCGCAATGCATTAAGGTCGAAATGTCAAATGCAACACGTCAAAGCAACATCGTAGCTAGTTCTTATGGTGACAGTTTGCTGTACTATATTCAAACTTAGGTGGGTCGGAAATTAAATTCCTTGACTGTTTCTAATGAATGATACAGCAAGGGATTAAATGAATGCAATAAAAGCGCCAAAAGCTCGGTAGGGCCTTAAGTAGTTTGATTTAATTTTTTCTTTATTTTATAGCGAAAAGGATTTCGATTTCGCACGGCTGTTAGTCTGCGTATTTAACCAAGATGTGCCACGGATCAGCAAACGTAGCGTAGGACGTCCTCAGACTCGGTGGAGCGATGATCTTCGCAAGGCGGCTGGCAAGAGCTGGATGAGAGTGGCCGGGGATCGTGCTCAGTGGCGTGCCACGGGAGAGGCCTATGTCCAGCAGTGGACGAACATAGGCTGATGATGTGCCAGGAGAAAGCATTGAAGTGAGAATAAATTGGCGCTGAAAAAGGCTAGGAAAAAGAGTAATCCTTTTCGTGTTTTTTTCCTCGCATACTGCTTCGCTTGCTCATACACCGCTGGTGGACGCGCACCCTTACATTATACCAATTTGGCCATTTTATCACATTCATTATTTATACTGGGTGAGAAAATTGACATGCTCGCAACATAGTACCTTTCACCTATTTTTATCATTGGTAGTACTATTTTAACTGATAATTATATTAGGATTATGAATTAAATCTCTGTTAATGTTGTATCCATATGAAACGGGTTAGCCAGGAGTGCGAAGCTGACGTAAATCCACTCCATCTAATACAGTTCAGCCCTTTTCAAATCGATAATCCCTTGATGTATGGATCGGATCTTTAGGCGTTGACTCGGGCCTTTCGTGCCTTTTCATGCTTGTGAACCAATGTTTTCGTTATATTATGATGAATGTATTTACTTACTAGAGAACAGTTCAGAACAAGGTTTAGACGCTGTGAGTTAAACTGCATTCGTTGGAGGTTCTTTTTGTCATGACACCGTCGAGTGTCCTATGTCAAAATTCACTTCAAATATGTAGATGGTACGAGCCATAAAATTCTGTAGGAAATAAAACGTGATGAACATAGATTGGTACATCTATATTGTAATGCGTACCTGTTCGCTTTTTTGTTGGAGACTAAAAGAGGTCTACATTTATGATTCGGTAGTTGAGTTGGGACTGGTTACCTGAATCGTTTGTCTAATGAAAAAGTTCATAAAGCGAAAATTCCGAATGCTGCCCGCGTCCAGTAAAAAAGCCAAGTGACATGTGAGATCTGAAGTCCAATAAACGCTTATGTACCATTGGTTCCTCCAATATTTGATTTGCAAGATTTACAGCGGTCACTTACCGTGGGAAAACATTTTGCCACCTCTGCAATCCTTACCCTCGTCGGATATCGCAAATGAGATTTGATAGACTAGAGTCGGAGGTAAATATTGTTAGGGATTCTATAGAAAGTCAATACGGCGGTTGAATGGTTCTATAAAATTGAATTTTCTTGCCACGTTTCGATGGCTCGCTTTGTTGAGACTTGAGAGGTTGCGCTTCGGGCTGTGATGTAGGTCGCTTTTAGTGTTTTTATTACATGTCTTGTCTTTCTATAGTCCTGTCTATCTAGTGTCCATGTTAGCGGGTAAGTTTCCACGTTTTGCGTTTCGCGTTACTTGAACCTTGGTAATGTTCGGTACCCTCTCGATCTTCCAGAATGGAAACTGTTTCCTTGATTAGAGTCGATAACTTGCTTATTATTTCTATAACACTTGCTCATTTCCTCTAATGTAAAAACATAACGTGACGTAAATATATTTCTGTGTTCTGTTTTCCTCGTCGTTGCAACGAATATAGTTTCTTGCTTATGATAAAACGCCTGCGTATATACGTAGTTCCCGGGCAATGAACCGTAAGTATGAACTGAACAAAATTTATCATCATTTCTTGTAGTGCTATCTGTTTTAACAACACCTGCATATTTTGTCATTTTGTTGTTACAGTCATAGTATCGTGAAGCGTCTAAATAACTTCAACTTAATAAGTACTTTTCAATCGCAACTGTTCTATTAGATTCTTTACAATGCATATGCTCGGAAAGTGCCTCTTGACGCGAGTCAACATATCTATAGAAAGTTAGTCATCCCAGCACACTTCCGCAAGTGTGAAAAAAAATTGTATGGATTTTACTTTCCACACGCGTGCGGAAAAGTAACTTTTTAAATTGCCTATTCTCAAAAAGTTGTGTCCAAACTAGTGTTTAAAAAATAAGACTAGAGAGTTGTGTCTTCATAATTCAGCTTTGCACAAATAAGAAAATGATTGATGCAACCAAATGAATATTTACTGATAAAATAATAAAACAGATTGTTTTAATATTAAAACACACAAATTTTAATTTCGTCAAAAGTTTTGAAATAAAAAGTTTAGTACTAAAATAATTCCTTGAGTCCATTTCGGACCGGACGACATCTGCGCTTTCAGTACGCGCGCATGGCGTAACACGAACCAATCATGTTTACCCGTTCGCGCCTGTCAACCAATGAGCTTTCAGTGTGCGCGCATGGCGTAACACGAACCAATCACGGTTACCCGTTCGCGCCTGTCAACCAATGAGTTTTCAGTTCGCGCGCATGGCATAACACGAACCAATCATGGTTCGTTCCGTTCGCGCCTGTCATGAAAACCCACCACAGTAATGTTCATGAATTCAGTCCGGAGAATTAATTTAAGTTTAGTAAATTAAAATAGAGAGTTCAAGTGATGAATTTACATAGGACTTAACGCCGCTTGACGTCCTAGAGACCAAGCACAAAATTAAATGTGATAGCCTCCTGCTGACTAAACCGATGCTGAAATATGTAAACATCTACGAGACTTTCCCTCAATGAAAGGTAAATAAGAACGCAACATCTTTTTCCGGAAATGTTTATGAGCACGCGCAGACAGAGAGCGGTCTGGAGTTCCGAGTTCAGAGTTCTGCGTTCTTTCGAATGTACTGAGTCTCTTACGATAACGCACACAGCAGGCGACTGGAACTCTCGAGCGATGAAAACACACAACTCTGAACGCGGAACTCGGAACTCCAGACCACTCTCTGTCTGCGCGCGCTCTTAGCCCCAATTTTTTTCCTCGCTTAATGCATTGTAAAATGTTGTATGATATACGTGTCGAAAGTAGGAAATTCCCAACTCATGTCGGCTAAACCAAACTCGCTTCGCTCGTTTGTTTAGATCTCCGCCATTCGTTGGGAATAGCCTACTTTCCGCACTTGTATCATAAATAACTATTTTACCGCCATTAATACTAAACTGTTGTGGTCTAAACTTGTTTCCTTATTTAATTATAACCTCTCGTTCTCCCATTAACACTGACAAATTTCTTAAGCGAGTTTTAAAAGAATCCCTAGCAAAAGCGTAATACCAAATAAATATAAACTTATCCCCGACCAAAAGTCGACCGAAGCGGGGACGCTCACAAAAACTTTAATAAATCGGACCAGTTTTTTCCGCAATAAGTATCGCTGAGTCTGTCAAGTTAAACCCCCGCACGAGATAAGCCTGAGTCGCAAGTTTCCAACCCTTTGGGTATCTTACAGAATTCTCCCGTTCCCTTGAATGAAGCAAATTCCATTCGGATAGTGCGTAAGGTTTCGGAACGGAATCCCGGAATCTCTTAATCGCTTGAAGATTCTGTAATATCATCTAGTTTTATATCTCGTTAAATCTTAAGAGGCAAGATTATGTCGACGTTTAGGGTTAAGGTTTTCAAATGTAATTTCTGTCTGTTAACGTTTCTAACAATCTTCATACGCGGGACATTGAAAGTAATTCCGAAATTAATCTTAGGAAATAATCGTCTGTAAGATCCTGGCTGTGATCGCAATTTGCGTAATTGCCAATCTGCAACTTGATTAGTATCGTAGGTTCCTGTGCTGCCCCGTTATAAGGTTGAGTTCGCTTTATCTCATCGTACTCTGAACTAGTCAGTCGCCAGCTCTGTAAAGAAACCCTAATGGCTGCCGTTAGACCGCCTTTGAGTCCTTTATTAGATTTCCTCGACGCTTCCAGGAAATATCGAGGGTTAATAGGGCCATGCACTCTTTTAATGACTTGTTGCTGCTCCAGGCTCATAGCTATCATTGCTTTTTTGTTTAACTTTTATTTTTAGATTACATATTGTTTTATACCTTTGCTATTTTCACTCGGTTATTATTACATCCGGGGCTCACAAACGACAATTTATTGCTAAAATTAAAAGTAAAATTACCTTAACGTTACCGTCAACAACATCCATCTTGTTTACTTATCGTTGTTACTTGTTAGTCGAAGCCTGGAACTAATAAAAACATAAATTGTATAATAAGCAACTAAGAGGGTACAACGAACGACCCATGATCACTTTTGGTCGAGTGAGATAATAGGTTTTGTACGTACGTACCAAAATTGGCTTAGTATCAATCACGCAGGAATTATACGTATTATACGAGCTAGATGTGTAGGTTGTATTGTTATTGTGGTAAGGTCGCAGGAACAACTTGGATGCGGGTAGCGCAGTCGAACTCCAGGCCTTGGTCCAGCAGTGGACGTCTTTCGGCTAATATGCTGATGATGTATTTAGAACTAAAAATGAACTGACGCGCATCATAACATAAGCACTTAAAATATTACAAGAGGCATTAATAAGTAACGAATCACTCGTTAATATTTTCGGAGGATTCTGTAGCTTCCTGAATAGAGGCATAAATTGGGGCTATATGAATATAGATAAGATAACAAAGATAATTTCGTAATCATCGGGCGTACCGATCGCCCTGCCGTTATCCGGGCTCGCACGAGGATCGCGTTTGATCGCCCTTCGCAAATTAACTCGCGAGTGGGTTACCAATTTTCGTACTGAATGGCAGAATTAACAGAAATTCCGTGATCTATATTATTTGCTCTATTTTGGGTCTCATAACCCTTTATAACTGTAGGGGAAGGTAGGAAGTCGTAGCAGTGATTATGCTTTTGTTAGTTGGGTTGGGTTCCTTTAGTTTCGTAGTAGCTGTCATAATTGTTGGCTTTTTGTTGTGATTCGTGGTTAATAACTCGACATTAGCTGAAGTGGGACTAGGTAGGTTACGTCAGCTGCATGGATCCAAAAATGTAGGCTATAACAGTCACGGACTGGATACTGCAAGATGGATGGCAATGATGTGGTAGGACCAGGAGGCGCTGGAGGGATGACCAAAACGTGTTCCTTGACGATTGTGTGTCCGGCATGATATCGGGGCGAATGGAGAACATGAAAGAGACCTTTGTTCAGCAGTGGGAAACTTCTCCAGGCTAAAAAATAATAATCGGGATTAATATTTATTCCGACTGTAATAGACTTTCTTCTACAGCGTTTTAGATACTTTTTTGTGGCTTTATTTATTTGTTATTGTTTTGGTATATTCGTACGGTTAGACTTAAAGCGCTTGTTTTCTCGTACAGAAAATTCTGATGCCTTGGCAAATACGAATTCCGACAAAATATCACGTAATCCCTCACTGGTTAATATTCATAGTTTGTTCTGAAGCCCGGCATCAATCTTCGGTAAGCTATTCGCTTATGGATGCGAGTGTTTGTTCTCGATTCACGGACGAGCCGAGCTATCGATAGTGACGTCTTACTCCATCTACGTCCGTCCGTTTGAATCTCATTTAAAGCTCGGGATGCCTCAGTATGCTGCAACATAATACCATGGATTATTATCGATATTATGCTGAGGCGTAGTAGTATACTCTTAGAGCAGGTTGTTGGTGCTTTTGGGAACAAAAAGCCACGTATTTATTAGCAACAGCACAATTTTGGTTAATGAATGTTTTAGTGCACCAAAAAAAGTTTCTTTAAAAATCAATATTCTATTATTCGATGTTACGTGTTCTGACAAGTTGGCTTCTTCTCGTCTCCATGGAACTATCAATAGAGGTGGTTTACATACAGGGGACTAGGCTCAGAGTAGGTACGTTTTTTTTTTCCATTTGGTGTCGATCGAGACCCACGGTCCGTGAGGTCCATGCGCCTTGAGGCTTTATAAAGAAATTACAATGAGGGTATTCAACGTCAGAAGACCGAAGAGCTGGCAGGTTTCTCGAACAAAGAATTATCTTAGCTATTCACAAAGGAAACATAGGAAATATTTTCGGAACCTTGCCTAAGGGCACTTCCTTTTATTACTAAGTTTGTGATTACGTTCCATGACTGGTTTTCGTCCTCAACAATATCCACAATGTTGCAATTTGTAACTGTTCACATTAGGAAACTCGAGAGTTTCCGATAGCAACATCTGCAAAACGACAACCTTAATATATAGACGATTTATGTAAAATGTGTCTGTGTTTCGAGACTTCGCGCGATATTCAACCGGTGACTAGAATTTAATATTCCATTTTAGCTTCCGAACTACATTAGTGTTGGAAATGTAGGATTCATATTCCAATCTCCGTCTGCGAATGCGTATATGGGGCCCTTCCCACCAGAGATATGCTATGCAGCTATGCTGCGAGGATTTGTAATATTGTTCTTCCGTTTTATCTTCCTAACTATTAATTTGGTCTAATTTTAGCATTCCGAATTTACATTTGTATCTAATTTCACTAGCCCTAACATCAAAAAGCCGAATAAGCGCTTCGCCGGCCGCTGCCGCAGCATGCTCGCTTCGCTCGCTCGGCTCGCGTACTGTTGCGGTCGCAGTTCTAACCTAACCCAACCTACTTGTAGCAGTAAGAGGTAACCCTCACTTTCATTTAGCACACGTGATGATTAGTATTAGTAAAGGTTAGGAAGGTTGAATTTAGGTTCAGCAAATATTAAGGCTAATGAAAATTATATCCAACGTTGGTAGGTGTAACGAAATTAGTACTAACTTTATCAGGTCTAGTAGGGGAACCCCGACCGTTCCTACTAATGCTAAGCTGTGTAGCCGCTCGAGAAAGCTCCAGAGGCATATTCCATATAAAAAACGTAGATTAGTTGAACCCGTTTCCAGCTGTGGACTGTTGAATATGATCGGTGGATATCAACGCATCCATACACATGTAGTATAGCACATCTCCCGGTGGAAACTCACCCCATAGCAGAAGTGCATTTCTCGGATCTCTGCGGCGTTATTTACTGTGCTTTTCCGTGAGCGCTGTATGGAAAATATCCGAGGCATTTACTCTGGATTGCAATCCCTTTGCAATTACTTAACTGGGTTGCGATGTAGCCTACTCCGGGGCTATGGACTACATGTAGTCTCAGTTAAATATTAACTTTATGCCGAGGTCGTAGGAGCTTCGTTGTTATTAGCAGTTGTTCAGTAGTAGAATTATTACGAGTTTTTCTGGGATATCCAATTTTCTCCGTTGTCTGTTAGATAAGTAAAAAAACGTCTCAGTAATTTTTTACATTATATTTAAAATTTACCTTGAACTTTACGGTGAAGGAAAAACATCTTAAGGAAACCCGCACTTATCTGAGATTTATGTTCAATGGAGTGTGTGAAGTTCTCAATCCGCAAGGCCCGCGTGGGAACTCAGAAAACGAGGCCTGCGCTCTGCAGTAGGATGTATACAAGCTGGGATGATGAAGTCATTTGTAGTCATTTAGGGTTCGCTTCCATTGATACGGAGACGATCGGTGACGTGTAGAAATCCCATTGATCACATTAGTTGAAATCCACGATCCACCCGGTTCCCCTTTTGTAATGTGATGATGTAATGTGGATTTTAACTTATGCGTTGGCCGAGTCTGCAAGTCTCCGCAACAATGAAAGCGCACCCTTAGGAGTGAGGACCAAAAATTTTATGTAAATTCTTTGGGCATAATAAAAAGTCAGCGCCTCTATTCTTACTGTTTACCTAATTTGAAGCATAAAACTTTTTACCGCCTACGTTCAAGGGATGCCTTTGATTAAAGCTGAAACATTTTGAGGTTACTCGTGTTACATTTTGCGCAAAAAAAGGAATAAAGGTGATGGTAATCTGCTCGTTTGGTGCGGGCTTCGGTAAACATTGATTTTTCCACCACGCCGTTACGTCAAGACGTTCTTTGTATCACGGCTCGTATAACATTTTCGTGTTCTTAAATCTGTGTAATCATTCCGATGAACAAGTTGTAATTAAGTTAACTTGTAGTTAATGTAGCGAAATGACACTGTGCGGCTCGTATTAGTAAATCAACGTAGTATTCATTCTAGATATTTTATTAATTTGGCTAATAAACAAATGCTTTTGAAGAGTTAAATCAAAAACATATTTGGAATGCGATTTCTAGGTTGCCATAGTTAATCTGATGTGTTCGATATGGCAGTATTTTTTGGCCACTTAGGACGTGGAATTTCGTATGAGATATCCTCAAATAAAGTGAAAAGGGTGTTGGTTATCATTTTACAGTAACATTCCTTGGTTAAAATATATACAAATTGCAGACACATCGTCATCTGACCCCAACCTAGGGTTCTACGTAACGTGTAGTCGTGTATATACTTACCACATTATTAATTTATACTTTTTTCAAATGTGTTACTATTTTTTTCTGTGTATCGAATATATGTAAATCTTTTTCCCTCTCTCTCTCTCATTCACTCGGTCAGTCACTCACTTGCTTACCCATTATATAGAAAACAATGTAAATTTAACGTCAAAATTTCGAGAAAATTTGTCTGAGTAAAATCATAACGTGTTATTCGAAGGCTCTAACCCTGTGTAGTGTGATTCTTTACCGATCCATACGCAAAGCGCTGCACGAGTACTCAGTGTACAAAAAGTCAGCAGCGAGACTACATTGGATTAAAACTCCCGCTTACAATTATAACACAGATACCTTATCATTAACATAACAATCATAAAACAAACACATTTTCCGCAACATGAGGGTAGAAATAATTGAAACGAACCCCACGACGCAGGCACTTTGCCGCGCTATTACTGCATCCCCATGTATAGGGTGTTTTATCAGTCGCACGCCGAGAATTTCTCTTGGGGCGTATTTCGGAGCCGTCCTAGAGCATCGACACTATAAAGAACCTACTTGGTTAGTTATCTGCGCTCGGCCCGGCCATAGACAATAGTGGTTCGTTTTGAGATATTTTTAGTGTTGCCAGATGTTTGCTTTTTGTGTCTGTGTTGCGAACCTTTGTGGCACTCATCTTTAATTAAAAGTGGTTTCGTCTGGGGTTCGTAATTTAGTGTAGTGGATGTAAAATGTGCTCTAGATACTTTAATATTGTATGCTGGGTGGAGGAGAGCGTCTCCGTCGCTCGTCGTTTGCGTGTTTGCATTTAGGATGGACGTTTTATAGCCAACCACGTGGATTAAACTGCTTAATCTTCACGTAATTTGAAGTATCTCATGTTTTTGTTACGATTCTTCTGAGTAGACATTTAATTTCGAACCGTCTTGCATATTTTAATATAATAAGTAACCATTCGTATGTACGAATATGTATTTGTTTTGAATATGTGAAGGTTTTTTTCGACATTTTTTGCATTTTTTTGGTGTAAGTGCGCAGGGATTTTTCACTACCTTTGCAGCTATGATTTAATTTCTTCATCTCCATATTACCAACAGACATCCAGGCAGGGAGAGCGTCTCACTCTTGTGTGCTTAATTTCCATTGGCCCGCACAAGCGGTTCGCTTCATCTTTCCTCATACGAACTGCTAAGGATTGGGATTCGCTCCCATCGTCTGTATTCCCGGATAGATACAACCTAAGGCTTTTTATGGCTAGAGTGAATAGGCTGTTACTGAACCAGTGAGATACACCTTTGGCCTTATCTGCACTTTTCATCAGGTGAATAACTTGCTGTAGTCTGACAGTGTGACGACTTTCAAACATTTTCGTTTCTCTTTTGCATAGTCTATAAAAAATTATAATACTACACTGAGAAAGCCAATACCTACGCACAAAATATTTTTTACACGGGCATTAAAGTTCCCGTCACTGTCAAAATTGCTTCAATAGTGTATTTATCTCTCTCTCAGCTAGGCGGAAAACGTTAACAAAATTCACGAGTACCCACACATTTAAGCTGACGCAGAGTTCAGTGGTCATAAACAATAAAGACTGGCAGGTAGGGCCGTTAAGCGCCACGCTCAACGGGTTAATGCGCGCTCCCAAATTTCAGAGATTACCGCAGAGTCCTACCGACGCGGAACCTGCTTCCACCAGACTTGATTTCTAACGCTTTACTTAACATCTTCTCTTCTCTACCGCAAGACGACTGTTGTAATCCTACAGGATCTTAAGGCCGCCCTACTGAGTTTTTGACGCATTTATTGCATTTATTTAATCTCGTGCTGTATCATTACTAGCTAAGCTATAGTCCTGAAATTCATGTGCAAGATATTTGAGGATTCACTCTAATGACAAGTGTTTACCGAAACACGATTACTTGTAGTTCGCTCTATAGAAAAAAATTCAAAGTCTTCTCTAAAAAATAAAATAAATTCGTAGTACGACGTAAATACTGGACGGCAGGTCATGACTTTTTGAATGTTAATAAAACAAGATGTTTTCTAGGGCGTAGTGTTGCTATATTTTTAAAATGTGTATTTGTTTTGGTAATACGATGAAAATACCTAAATACACGCGCAGTCTAAGGCATCGTCCTAAGAGAACGCGATTCCTGAGGCCATATTTGTCCAACGAACTCGAAATCATAACCTCTTTCATCACTACATACTACTACTACATTTAGGCTAGGGATTAATATTTTTTAACTCCTGGTCACTCATTAACCCTATCAACGCCAACGACACATATGGGTGTCACAAAGTACAATGTCAAAGTGATCTTGACACAATGACATAAGATTCAAAGCAGGTTTACGTTTTGTCGAGGCGTGGCGTTGAAAAGGTTAAAAATCATCGTGTATAAAGATTCATCAGTTTTAGTTGCTAGTTCACTATTACAAGTTATTTATTTCTGAATTTTAAGTTGGATGCTGTTTTGCAATAGTGTGTTAACCCTGATTAATTCTGCAATACAATGTCAACCCTTGGAAAAGAATTTTTACAGTTGACATTGTATTGCAAAATGACAGTGAGTTGACTCAGTATCGCAAAACAGCATCCAGTTTTGCATTGCATATTCGAATTATTCGTGTGAGGTAGTAGCCTATTTCAAATATGAAAACTAACTCAAAACTGAGACTTTAACTAACAATTTTCTATTCCAGATTCCTTTCCTGACCTGAAGAAATCCCAATCCGACCTCCTCATACCATAAGAAGAGTTTTATGTTTGCCAAAAAAAACTGATTCGAAACTGTCAATAAATTTACTTTGTGTTTTATTTCGTTGATAATTTTCAATCAAAAGAAGCAGCAAGAACATATTTTTGTGTAGCTACTGTCAATAGTAACTATGTCAGTGTTACCGACGTCAGAAATGATATACTGAGTGATTTTTCCGTGGTACGGAATTAATGTTCTTTCTTGTAGCTCAGCTAATGTTAGAACAATGTAATCTATCTATCTATCTAATACCTTTAAACGAGCAATTCTTGTATATATGTATATATATATATAATCAGGATCTCGGAAACGGCTCCAACGATTTCGATGAAATTTGGTATGTGGGGGTTTTCGGGGATGAAAAACTGATCTAGCTATGTTTCATTTTCAGAAAATCGCTTTTACTCGTGTTTTCCGGCTATTTTTGTTTGCATTAGAATATAAAGCTAAATTTCGCCGACTTCGAGCAGATCATAATGGCACATTAGAAATCGGGTGGTCGCGGATCCAGCCGACCTCGGTTCGATACCACGTTTTTTTTCAAGATTTTTAGTTTTTTTTTTAAGTTTATTTTTTATGAGAAAACGTCAAGTTTCTTCTTTTGTGAAAAAAAGTTACTTTTTTGTGAGAAAAAGTTATTTTTTTGCAAGAAAAAGTTACTTTTTTATTAGAAAAAGTATTATAGGGAACGTGCAGTAACTATAGGCGGCAGCACTAATGCGACAGAAGAGACACTATGCGGACAGTAAAACAAACTTATCAAGGTAAAACATTCAAATTGATGGCACCCTTATGGCACCAGTTGGCAGCACCGTCTATGTGCACGTTCACTATTGGGAGCACACAGAACAGGAAAAGCCGGTTGTCTGTAAAGTCGGTTTACGGACGATAGTTTAACGTGACTCACCGCTCCACCCCCTCCGGTGTTTTTGTCAAATATCTTGAAAACGGTACATCCTACGGCAAAATCAATGAAATTTTCATCCCCCCTTTAACACCCCCGCGCTCCCTCTCCCGCATCCCCTCCCCCCCCCTCTCAACCCCCCCCCCCCCCCCCCACCCCCACCCCACCGGTGTATATAATCAGGATCTCGGAAACGGTTCCAACGATTTCGATGAAATTTGGTATTTGGGGGTTTTCGGGGATGAAAAATTGATCTAGCTTTGTCTTATCTCTGGGAAAACGCTTGGTACCGAGTTTCTGCCCGAGCAGAGCTCGGTCGCCCAGGTACTTATATTAAGGTGGAAGCGCACGCTCTAGGCGCGAAATTCAAACTTTTTACAGTTTTTAATTTATTGTGGGTAAACGTTGTAACTGTTTAACTTCATATGGTATTTGCGCTTGTAAAACAGTGTTCTTTATTTTATTGTGTAAAGTTTTTTAAGAATAAAACTATTAGCTTGAAATAAAAGTTGTCAAAACGTTGAAAGTCCGAATTTCTATGTTTGTCAACTTTTATTTATTTATTTATTCATTTATTGCATACATGTAGTAGGTATAATTAGGATGGTAAGGTATATTTATATAGTATCATACATGCTACCCATAAAAGGTGTTGCAATGTCTTAAGTCTAAAAAAATTGCATGCTAAACGTAGAGTATCGATAACAATCAAAATAACAAAAAATAACCAATAAGAATAAGGACAAAATAATTCATCAAATTACCCACACAAGTATAAAATTTCATTTAAAATAAAATTAAAAAATTAAATTACAAATTAAACAATGTCAAACTATAAATCAACTTATAAAAGAAGCATTTAAATTTCATAAAATAATGTCCAAAATAATAATTAGATGATTAAAAAAATAAAAAAATAAAATAAAAATTCATAAAATACAATGTTGTTCCAATGTAAAAATGTAAGTCTAAGAATAAAAGAATTTATCAAATTACACACACAAGTACAGATAAAATTAAATCCCAGATAATCAATGTCAAGCTATTAATCAAACGTATATTAGAAGCATGTAAAAATTTCATAAAATAATGTCCAAAATAATAATTAGAATAAAACAAAACAAATTCAAAAAATACAAAATAAAAAGTAAAAATTAAAAACAGCTATATTTAACAATAAAAATAAAATAAATAATAATCTAACAGTTACAGTGTGTCGTTTAGGAATTCATTAAGGCTATAATAACATTTTTTTACTAGGAGTGACTTCAACTTTTTTGAATAAGTTTCATCTTTTTCCTCTGCTTTAATCTCATCCGGTAATTGATTGTAAACCCTTGCCGCTGCGTAGTGAGGGCTGTTTTTAAATAATTTCATGTTGGAAAGGGGCAATACTAGTTTATATTTATATCTTTTACTTTTTTGTTTTTTATAAAGTAATAAGTTTTTTCGCGCGAATATACCTAACTCTAAAATATATATACACGGCAGTGTGAGTAGTAGATCAGCAAACAGAACACTTTTAACATTTATTTCCTTAGCCAGGTCATTAATGTAAATCAAAAATAACAGGCATCCTAGAACACTGCCCTGAGGTATAGACCCTGTTATAACCTTATTTTTCGAGCGGACTGTTTTTAATTCATTTAGAGATTCATCAAAATACTCAATTTGAACCAGTTGTGTGCGTTGGTGAAGGTAAGATTTGAACCAGTCGTGAACTAGCCCCCTAATTCCTGATCCAAACAATTTATCTAAAAGGATGTCATGTGACACCTTATCATACGCCTTAGTAAGATCCAAAAACAAACCCACTGCATGTTGTTTTTCGTTTAGAACCGTCAGCACATGTTGCACATAGCTATTAACAGCAAGGATAGTCGACCGATTTCTTCTGAAACCGAACTGACTATCATCAAACGAATTATTTTTTTCAAGAAATTTATAGACTCGGTTACACATAATCTTTTCAAAGACCTTGGATACCGACGGCAATAAAGCAATTGGCCTATGGTTACTTGTGTCAAGGACGTCTCCTTTCTTGTGAATTGGTTTTATAACAGCCTGCTTAAGTTCCTGGGGGAAGGTTCCCCCAGGTTTATATCAAGCTAACAGTTTTATTCTTAAAAAGCTTTACACAATAATTTAATGAACACTGTTTTACAACCGCAAGTACCATATGAAGTTAAACAGTTACGTTTACCCACAATAAATTAAAACCTGTAAAAATTTTGAATTTCGCGCCTAGAGCGTGCCGTTCCACCTTAACACATTTTTTAATAAGTCCTTTTTAATTTAGGATATTCATATTTTGAGTATGTGATTAAAATTTAAATCTTAAATTTGATAGGAACAATTTAAACAATTGAGTATAATGGTAACAGAGCTAGAATAACTAATTTTGTATCACGTAAAAAATTCAACCGAATCGAATTTTAAGTGATTACCAACACTGAGCAAACTACCGGGGAGTAGTGACGATTCGATTAAATCAATTAATCAGACCGAACAAATAGACGAGGAACGGACGAGCTTGCGAGCTTCATTGTTAATAAATGAAGCCAATCAAACACAAATTTAATTATGGCTGTAAAACGATCGACAAATAAATTTATATCGCGAGCTTCCAGCCGCTACCGAGATAAGATAAAAGAAAATTTAATTACTTATAAGGGTAAGGTTAGGTTTAAAGAAAATTATTTATCTCTATTTAAAAAAAAGTTTTGTTTTCCAATGAACGGGTTTAGTTGGGGTTTGGTCTACGTTTCGGAACAATTTTCGCCATTCATATATTATCATGGAATCCTGTTGACAATATTTTCAGTGTTGTCATCCGAACAGTTTTAAGTAAAAAAATCTTCACGTTTTCTATATAATGTAAGGAACATTCCAAGCACACGCGTCTCCCGAATTCTTTTTTATTTAAAAGATCCTTACGATAAATTGTTCCCGAGTAAATTCGCGTCATATAATACGGTTGTTACCCGGATAAACGCCTGATGTCCTCAGGAAGGGATGGTCCGGTAATAAATACCATGTGACGGCTACCGGCCACATCCCACTTCTGATTTAATCTGGGTAATAATAGATCTTCAAACGGCGTCTTTGAGGGAAAAAAATGTAGACATCTTGCTGTGGGCGTGGTGACAATAGTATCGTACAGATAACGTTTAACCGAATCCTGTATAATAAAGAGGAAGACGTAGGTATAGCCGTTTTATACAACCAATAGCTTGTGGCTTCGTCTGCGAAAAAATATTAATTCGCTTTAGATTTTTTTGGAGTAAAGTTTCTTTTCAGTATCTTAGCGTGAGTTACACCAAATTACTACAACGATAACTAATAATAATAAATTTATTTCAGATAATTTTTACAATTATCTATATTTTGGTTAGTAGTAGGTACAATGTCGGATTATTCGCGGTAGTTCCTTTGGCTGTTCATTCGAAGGAACTATTGCGTTTTTTTTTTTAGCACTAGTTCCTTCACAAGAGGTGAAGGGAGAACTGCGTTTATTTTTTCGCTTTTGTTCCTTGTCGAAATAGCACCTTCAGTTCTTGCAAAACAGCCAAAGGAACTACCACGAATAATCCCGCAAGTAAATTTCGTCGTGCGAAAAATGTCTTAACCGGTGATTTGACAGCTGGTTTGACATTAGTTATCGTTAAGTTGAAGAGAGTTGAAGCAACTTGATGCAACTCACAGTAAATCTACCATCCGCATTAGCTTAAAAGAGTTACAAACATGCCAATACATACACACTAAAATAAAGTATTTACGATGTTCGAAGCAAGTAATACCTACTAAGTAATAATGGTGTTACATTAACTCAGGTATTTTCAGCATAATATAAAGCTTAACACATAAAAGAGGAAATCTCGACTGCTATTTTTATACTCAGTAATTAAAAAAACTCGGAGGTCCCTCCAGGGCCTAATTTACGTTACATTTGATGAAGGTAGACCCTGGTTCTGTAAGCAGTGAAATTCGGACGGACGCCAGATTATCGAACGCAATGCGTATACGAGTAGGGTTGTCTGTCAAGAAGAAAAATGGTTTTGAACAGCCACGGAGAGCCCAATTTAAAAAGAAAAGTTAATGTTGCTTATTTAAGTTTTAGGAGTAGGTAAAGAATCATTGGAGTTGTGACAAAAATAAACTAAACGCGCTGCCGGACAAGAATTTATATTCTACATATGCGAAAACGTGACATAACATAATATAAGAGGTAGGCTCGGTGCGTGTTGATGTGATGGATGACGGACGATTTGATGTGGAATTCAGTGTGAAATTAAGTCATAGATTTTTTTGATGTAGCAACCCTGCCTGTATTCACAGAGCTTGAAGAGGCGGGCGAGGCTCGGTTAACGACGAAATAACGAACGACTCCAGCTCATTTACATTGAACAGTTTCTTCTACTTTAGGAACCGCTGTAGGATAACCATACAAAAATGAAAAAACTTAGTTACTACGATTTTGCTTACTAGGAAAATCCATACTAATTACTAATATTATAAATCTGAAAGCGTGTTTGTTTGTTTGTTCTTCTTTCACGTCGTAACTGAACGGCGGATTACCGTGATTTTTGTATGGACATAGTTGAAGGGCGTGAGACTGACATACCATAGGCTACTATTTACCATGGGAAAATATCTCATTCCCACGGGAAAACGCGTCTTAATCTACTTCAGCGGGGGCGAAGCTGCGGTCATCAGCTAGCTGACTATAAGTTGGATCAGTATATGAGATTGGCTAAATTTTGTAAACTATCCAGATGTCAGATTTGACGACGGTCGATGTAACGCAAGAATAATTTGTATCGATAAGCGACGTCCTACACAAATGGCTGCCAAATTTTATTTTGTTTGCTGAAAAACTAAGTGTATACGTGAATTTTCTTAAATTAAAATTTCAGTTTATTGTACTCTCGATCAATTAAGGTACATTTTTTTTAAAGTAGGTATGTACTAATTCAGTATATATTGCGTACATCAGCGCTATGTCCCCTTCTCCTCCTTCCTCCTCCTTCGATAGTCGGGTGATGTGGGGCCTGTGGAAAAATAAGCAAGGTGTTTTATGGCGGGCAGCCAACGTGTTTAATACGTGTGTAATTATGTTAAATGCGAAGTATTTGTAGGGACCAACGGCCTAGAGATCCTCCCACTCTTATATAGCAGTTAAGTTTAAAGTAATTATTGTTATTCCTTTTGCCTCCTTGTTTCCGAGTGTTTTGCTTTCTACATAAATTTGGAACAGAAATTGGATTTAGATTTGAACTAGATTTTGTTCCAGTAAGAACGAGAAAACTATGTATAATTATATAATTATACATAATTTTCTACATACGTGTTTATTATAATATATACATATGTGGAATTTTACTACCAGATTATAGTATTGTCAACTGACTTACTTACATTTGTGTGCCAAAATTCATCTCAATCGGATGCCAGCAAATGGTCCAAAATTGCGGTTTTCAAAATTTTTAACAGCAATTTACAAAACAAACATACGAAATTTGCAAGTAAAATAAACATTTAAAAAGCAAATATGTAAGTCATAAATTAACTAAGTGCAACATTTGCACACTTAACTTGCATAAGTGATTAAATTAAGCTTGTTGACTGAATATTTCAAAGCAGTGAAGCTTGAAGGAAAAATAACACTATCCTCCTGAGACCCAGCAAAATTATTGTGTGAATTATGAACCCTTTTGTTGTTATTTTAGTTAAAATTCAAAGTCAATTTTCAAATATGTACAAAAAAATGTACGCGGGGCCTTAGGAGGTTCAAATAAGCCTTCACTAAAAAACTCATTTAACGTAGTTATTGTTTTTTTGTAGCTGTTTATAGCAATCAGAGTTAAATTTTAATAGTCGATTAAAATTTAATAAGAGATTCAGTGTAAATAGATCTTTAATCTCACCCCTAGATTTTTTTTTGTTTGAAATACCCCAAATTTAATAATAGTTTGATTCCCACTGACACTACTGATGACAAAGTTAAAACGGTGGCAAAGTTAACCCTTAATTACTGAAACATTAATGGCTCGGTGCGGAATATTGCTTTATATTTTGTCGGAGGCCAAAGTTATTACAATCGTATAATGGACATAAACCACGTCACTAAGTCATTCGTTTAAGCTTTTGTGGCACTGTTAGAATGACAGAACTGAAATGTCCCTTTATATGAACGTAATGGATATTTTAGATATAGAATCTAAATATTAAATTGTAAAAGTTTTGAGTAGGTACACGGTACACGTCAATTTCATTGTGTAATTGATAAAAGGATTAAATTGTACAATATTTCTCTTCGTTTTTGTTTTTTTAAACAGCCTAAGTTATAAATAAAATGAAAAATTATTTTCTTTTCAACTGGCCAGTAAGGCTAGATACGATATCAAGTGGCTGTCAAAAAATTAAAAACAATAAGCTGAATTTCGAATTAAATCATTTTTTGGCGTTGCAACTAGTACTGCAGTACCGAAGGTTGACCTTGCTACGTAACGCGCCAGCCAGCCTTCTATAATGCTTTCTAGTGTCTGTACTGTACAATGTAGTGGAAAATCGCGATAAGCTATCTTGTAGTGAAGCTATTGAGAGAGAGAGAGAGAGAGAGAGAGAGAGAGATGTTTATTTACACATATTCGATACAAACACAGAAAAAAAAATACATTATTGTGTTGTTGTGTTACTTCATTGATTACATTAGGGACTTTTTATTTACTACATTTTTATATTTAACCTACCTATCTTATTCTTATTTATTCTGAAATGTCAATACGTGGATATTACAAGTATGAAAAGTTTTCTATCATCATTGCTTTTGCTATAAATCATTAGTTCCCTCCGGGTCCCAAGATACAGGGTCATCCTGGTTTGGGTTAGGATCCACTGTACATGGAATTGTAATTTTGTGAATCTTCCATCCAATAAACATTACATTTCATTTACTAGGCTTTGTCATCGACTTAAAACGGTTCAAAGTTTCTTATAGGGATAGAAATACTCTTAGGATTGTTTCCTCTATGCCGTTACAATGAGATAATTAGCGTTTTAAATTTTAATTCATTTAACGCTATATAATAAAATAATGGAGCGAACTATGGAAACTGCCTTTGCCATGTAAAAATGGAAACTGAACACGCTCTTATGCGATTGGTAATATGATCAATGATCATGTTAAAACCAAATATTTTTGAGCACCTAGACAGTTTCGAGCAATATCTTGCCGGAGCCGCATGTGCAGTGCTAAGGTGCAGTGTCTCAAGTCAAACATTAGAAATGATGAAATCCTCGCAAGAACTAGTCACCAACATAGCTTGACGAATCGCCAGACTCAAGTGGTATAATAGGCGGGGCACATTGCTAGTAGTAGAACTGATGGCCGATGAGGCCAAAGGTTCCCGAATGTCGTCCACAGACCGAAAGACGTAGTGCAGTTAAGCCTGCAACAAGATGAAAGGACGGCCTGGTTAAGGTTGAGGGAACGCGTTGGATGCGGATGGCGTAGGGCCGGTCCATTTGGAAAACCTTGAGGGAGGCCTATGTTCAGCTGTGGACGTCTTTCGACTGGAAAGATGACAATGTGACAGCTCCGTTGTTTATGGTGGCGACAGTTCATATTTATGAGCACTCCACAGATAAAATGAGGACTATCTTTAGCCTCTAAAAACATCTTATGACTTACATACATCGCGATATATCTTAGTATCCTTGGAGCGTTTACATAAGGCGTTACATAATGCGCAGAATTTATGAGAGAGCCAACTTTTATAAAGAAAATGTGCTCTAAATCACTCGCTGGGGGGCTTTTAGCTGAAGATGAAATAACAGATTCTATTCTGTGGTCCAAATATCATACCTTTGTGGTTTAGGTAAACGGGTACCTGTCACTAAATTGTTAATTGTTTTGTCTGCCCCTTTTCTAAGTAAAAATAAGCTATGATGATAATGTATGTTCGACGCCTAAGTTAGGTAGTCATAGTGTCGCTCTGGCAGCGGCTTCACCTTTAGTTACTTAGTTGTTTAAGTTAGTTTTAGTCAGGTTGGAGACTGAAAACCAGCGGGCTCGCTGAGTCTCATTTCCTATATTCATCTCTTACAAACTAGATAATGTGTACTATGTTTCGTAAATTTATAACTTTTTGTATGTTGGTAAATAAAAATTTCTTTTATTTATTTATTAAAGAGATAGTACAGTCGGCTTTAAACATATCGATATGGTCAAATTTTAATGTCCAGTTAATAAGGACTTGTATACATATTTTTGAAATTATTTTGCCCTCTGGTAGATTTTATTTGCAATCAAAAATATTCAGCTTCTCGCAAAAGAAGTTAAAGAAGTAAACTTTGGTTAAAAAACTGATAAATTGCGAGGCGGACTTGCGTACTGAAGGTTCCGTAAAAATTAAAAGCGTGCCAAAAATAAGTTCGCATGTCATGTTTTTTCTTTTGAAGCACGGAACCCTTAAAACGAATTGGCTAAGTAAAGTTTTTTTAAGAGGTGCTAATTATATTTTTTTTCGACAGTTGGCGTTCTGAAGATCGAGAAACTGCAGCTGTTTTATTTTTATCTCCTGTTCGAGATGACATTTGTGAGATTTAACGGCTGACAAGCCGTTCGTGCTTAGTACTTAGTAGAAACAGAAAAAAAACGAAGTCATCTGTCACTTTAGTCCATGTCAAACCGTTTGCGTTTCGTTTGCTTTGCGTTTTGGTGTGATCAGTGTGATTTTTGGACTATTTTTAACGACCTCCGCACGAAATCCGGATTTTCAATTTTACTACATTTCTCCACGACCTATGCACGATAGTTGAATCACGATTGAATATTTTCGATCACTATTTTGGTACTGCTTCATAGACAACGCAAAGTAAACGAAACGCAAACGGTTAGATTTAATTTGACATTGACAATTGACTTCATTTTCTATTTCTACTAAGTACTGAGCACGAACCGCTTGTCAGCCATTAAATCTCACAAATGTCATCTCGAACACAAAAAAAAAATGCAATAAATAGTAGGAGATAAAAAAAAAACAGCTGCATTTTCTCGGTCTTGAAGACGAGTACTGTCGAAATAGTAGATTGTTCAACAAGGGAAGAAAATAACCAATATCACACGAGGTTACTTACCAATATTCCGAGGGTGATATTGGTGTTTTTCCCGAGTTAAACACTCTGCTTTTCATTTCGACTACAAGGAAAGTAAGAAAATATAAGTATAAATAAATAAAAATGTCTAAACTGGTCAATATGATCGTTGTAAAATATTTCAATGGAGTTTATTGTTAAGGAATAATTAATTTAACAAAATTTAGAATGTTCAATATAATAATCAATGAAAACAGTAGATAAAGTAGGTATTTTAGTAAATTTATTTATAAAATATGTAAGTAACCAATTTGAACCAAGGAGTTAAGTTGTATAGAGATAGGCTGTATGGACAATAACATTGTCGTTTACCGTATTTTTTTTTAACATTTTCTAACTTTTCTGGTTTAAGTCACTAAATAAGAGACTAATGTAAATTAATAATTTAATTTTATAATATTTCACTGGCATTATAGTATTTGTAATATTTATTTATTTATTTATTTATTTAGAAACAAACAGTCTCTTATAGTTATATGTATTACAAATATATTTTTACGGATCATAGACTTACAGTTTCCTAAAGAAAAAATATTGAAACCTTACATAAATACTAAGGTAAACTACCCAACTACCACCCCCACACCAGCGATCAACAACTCCAAGAGAAAGACTATCAAGCGCCAACCAGTCCATCACCCGCGCCTGACCAGCATCTTAATTGGTGCTGTGTTTGCTTTATAGTCAAGTTATGTAGTTAATCAAACTCAGATGACAGACAGCTAGCATTCGACAATGCCCAATGCCCCAAAGCAGCCAACCACCGGCACAAGGGCAACACCTAGGCAGCCCACTCTTCATAAAACTAAAACTAAACTAAACGAGTTTACAGAGTTAATCCACCCCTAATATGACTAATTAAGAAAAAAAAAACTCAATACTTAATTATTCCATGTAGGTATATGCCGTAAATGCTTGGCTGAATGCGTATGTGTTCCATTGACAGCCAATGCCTTTATTTTTTTGAATTCATATCTACCCTAGGGAAGAAAATAATAGTTATCCTCCCGTATGTCAGATATGATTTGCCTCACTTTCCGAGTATGAGAGATGAAAAAAAATTCAATTAGCACCTCTTTTTTATTTCTTGGCTTACAACTATTTTTACAGGTATTAACTAATTCTATTACATTACATATCTAATTCATTCCTGGGTGCCTTTAAGAGGCGAGTGTACAATATTCTGCAGGGCCGCCAACGCACTCGCATCGCGTAAAGCGCTGCGGGTGTCTATGGACAGTGGTGATCATTTAACATCAGGTGACCCACTAGTTCGTTTGTCTGGCCTCTCTAACATAAAATAAAAATCATTCCTATTGTCATCATCATCATCATCAGCCTATAGCAGTCCACTGCTGGACATAGGCCTCTTCCATGGCGCGCCACAACACTGTCTTCGGCCCCTCGCATCCATCCGCCGCCAGCGACCCTCTTAAGGTCATCCGTCCATCGTGCCTCAGGACGCCCTACACTACGTTTCCCCGTCCGTGGTCTCCCTCCATTCGAAGACTCGTCTGCTCCACCGGTCATCAGCCCTGCGACAGACGTGGCCAGCCCAACGCCACTTCAGCGAACTTATTCTTTGAGCAATAAAATAAAATTAATATTTTAATTCCTATTGTAACAAATAATAAATAATGTAGACTTAGTGAATTCATTCAGAGTACACGAGTACAGGTCAATGCATTCATATATTGGCATAGTGACGAACGTAAACCGAAGGAAACGTGGATTCTGTATTTAAACCTTTAGTTTGCGTGCGTAGCAGCTACGCCGTAGCGGCCGCAGCTCTCTACGAAGTTCGTAGCACTTGAATATTCATTAACTAGAGATCTAGTTGATGTAAAGTATAAATGGAGTTTTAATTAAAACCACTTACCGGACCTGGCCTTAGTAATCTCTTGTTGTTGAGGGTTGTCCACTAGTGATGGTGTTCACTTGCCATCAGATGACTTATTTGATCGTTTGCCACCCTATTTCTTTAAAAGAACGGACCATCAATTCTTCTTCATTAAAATATTAGAGAAATGCTGTGGAGGATAGAATAGTTTCTAATTATCCCAGCCTATCTAGGTCCTGCAGGGGACAGGCGTCTTCCAAAATGATAGGGCTTGGAATGCGGGCATTTCGCGCATTGGGAACTTCACACACGCCGTTGAATTCCCTCGCAAATATGTCCAGGTTTCCTCACGATGTTTTCCATCACCTTAAAAATCTGGTATAATTTATTGAATCAGGTGTTACTTTTCGGAGGTCCATATCAATAAACTGATCTGAATGAGGAAAGTAGGTAATTGTTTCAGTTTATTAAATATCAAATGTCATTTCATTACGCATACAAATACCGAAAAACTCAAAGGTTGCGAGCCCGGGTTCGAACCCGCAACCCTCTGTTTGAGAGGCCGTAGGTCAAACCAAGGGTACCATGACTAACTTTGAATAGTTCCTAAGACAAGTTATTATTAGCTACTGTCAAGAACAGTCAAAGCCTACTTATATCACCGAATGAGAAGGCTCAAGGAATTAATATTCCGAGGATGAGAATAACTAGGGAACGAACAAAACTATACCTAAAAATAGACCCAGCGGAACGCCTGACAGAGGGGGTTGGCTGTTAGTCATAGATGTGTACGCCCACATCTAAAACTAACAGAAATTGACTAGGTATTTACTCGTGAGAGGAATCGGAATGTTTGCACCTAGGTACTATTTTTGCCATAACTGTTATAAACGACTAACGTGAGAACTAGTCGCGTATTTATTTGTTTGTTTACATACATGTACACGATACAGCAGATGAAGGGTCCACGGAAAGAACTCTGATCATCACCTTTTTTGAAAACTGAGATTTTAATCTCAAAATGTAGAGCTCCCAAAATACCATGACTTACCATTGTATTAAATATGGATATCTGAAAACAATATTATATTTTTTTCAATTCTATGGAAATTGTTACCATAGTAATTGTTCGTGATGATTAACTTTCAAACTGCTATTTGTGATATGTTCTTTCCGTGGACCCTTCAGATGTTTCTCTTTTTGTGTCTTAAACTCGTAACCATATATTTTTTAGTTTAACGTATAGCAGGCAAGCAGGGGTGCTTACCTACTTATTATTGATATTTTCAAAGTAATCGACTTCAAATATTGTTTCTTTTTCGACAAACGTAGACTCCTCGCAGGACTTTATTGATGCATGGGGATCGGTATAAACCTCTTTGGGTATATATAAGTTCAAAATTATTAATATTTTTATTAGAGGAAAAAAGGAAAATCAAAATTGCTGATTAGACCCCAGGTTCACGTAACGCTTTTTTATAAGTATAAACTTTAGTAAATGACCGGTTGTATTTCTCTAATTTGGAACGTTAATTTGTTTATACGAACACGTTACTACTACATAACAGTCCTTTACCTACTTAATTTTTTTACCTAAATATACTTCCGAGTGGTTCAGAAATCTGTCTTGTGATTGCCGTATTTGCCGTACCAATGGTATATAATATAGTCGTATTAGATTAGAAGAATGTAGCCTGGAGCACATTATCGCGATAAAATCGGCGGCAAATACCGAACAGGCTTTACCCTTGTCTTATATAAAGACTGTGAGTTTAGCAGACCGGCGCGGGTTTTCTGCCTACACAGCGATGGCGCTCTGTGAGTGAGGCTTCAATAGTGCAGTCAAAGTCAAAATATATTTATCCTACCGGCAAGAAAGTCAACAAGACAGTCGGATCCATTAGAAACTATCTCATTGTTATAAATGTCTTAGTCCAACGCGACTTGCATTTCCTTGTTTTTCACAATTGTTTTTTGCTTGTCAGTCTTGTTAATAACTTATCATTATCGTATTGGCCTATATACATACCACTGCAGAGCACAGGACTCTGATGGAGACGGCTTGGACCGTAGTTCCACCGCGGGTGGTTCGGATTGTTGGGAACTTTACACACACCATTAAATTTTTTGCAGGTGACGATGTTTTTCCTTTACCGTAAAGCTAATGGTAAATTTCAAATGTTATTCCGCACTTCTCTGCTTGACAAGGGCGGATCCACCGTTGTGGGCACGATGGGCATGCCCACAACCCTAATAGACTTGTGACGACACACTGTCACGGTCTATTGAGATCGATAGGCTGATGATAACTCCGACTCGCACTTGGCCGATTTTCAGATGGCTGTGACCACAACCTTTTTTGAGGGCTGGATCCGCGCCTGCTGCTTGAGAGGTAGAGGTCATAGGGGAAGCTACTTGACTACCATCTTCCCCATGTGTCGAGTGTGTGAAGTGTCAAATGTGATCTATCAACAGGTTCACAGTCCCGAAACAATGTGCAGCCTTCTTTCGACACGTTCTTAGAGTAATAATTACATTAAATGCTCAAAAGTCACGAGGCACATGTGCCTCCACTGTGAACCTACTTTTGCAACTGGCTGGCCCATCTGTCCTCCCCCTTCTTTGCGTGGAGGGCAAGGCTGCGGCGCGGGGCCAGTCCGCCCGCGCCGCCGGGCCCACCACACGCGCCCCGAGTGCTAGTGAAGTGTCGTGATTTCATTTGTAGGAGTTTGAGGACTATCAAGGTATTATTTTAAGACGAGACATACCATTTTTTGCCGATTTTCCATTTTTTATTGTGAACAAGGTAGGTAAAGTATGAATAAAATTACCTATAAGGTAGTTTTCATTATTCATTCTGGAAAATTGCCGGGTTGGAAAATACGATTAGTGAAAATTTTCTCGATTGATTCGAGCTTCAAAATATTCCATAACTGTCCATGTGCTATTTCCTAATAAACCGGGGTTAATCATTTTATTTAGTCGCTTAGTTTACTTTCTTTGAGTCCTATGCCACATACAAATTTGAGTTCGTTGAAGGAGCTTTATTTTAAGCAATAAGTTGCTGTAAATCTATCTTTCGTTTTTGGGCGTAGGTTTGGCCAAGTTTATATGCGAATTGTGAACTTCATTCACGCTTCTTCATTATTTCTTTGAAGAAATTTCTTAGACGTTCGTGCAGGAAATTATGTCTTCTGTATCAATTACGTTTAATATTGATAAGTGATAAGAGTAATTACCATCTTCTATTAAAGTGTTTTCTATCAAAACCGAGTAGGTATCATAGATATGAAAGCACATTGCAGCGGATTCGGGAAAGCGTTCGTTATCAGTTTTTTGTTTTGATTAACATATTTAAAATAGTAAGCTTTAAAGGAGCTGTTGGTACGTCTTTACATTAGTCGAATTAATACGAGTATTGTTTCATTTGGGTTCGTATTACTAAAAAAATTAATACAAGTCTTACAGATGATAAAATTATGTAAGTTTGTTGAAGATATTCGAGTTTAGGGAAGCCTGAAGATTAGACCCAATAGTCTCCTGAAGTAGTCTTTATTACATAGAGTAACTTCTGAACGATTTTTTATACACAAAGCGCTCGGGCTTGAAGTAAAAGACATTTGATTCGATGCCGGCTCTTGCCGGCCAAGGTTTGTTTTAACCGGCGCAGGACTTATGGCGGCCGTAAGTTTCTTCCAAGTCACAAGACCAAAAGTCGCCGGTTCTTGGCAGTGTGCCAGTGTAACTAAAATTCTCTGTGTTACATAAACGATTAAGAAAATATTGTAGTTCCAGAAGAACGCAAAGGATTCTAGATTTAAAAATAGAATGAGCCTTCGAAAGCCTTTAAACCCATCTGTAAATCCATTGTGTACTTCCAAAACTATAGAATACTCGCCGCGAATACGTTTGAGAAGAATTTGATTGTCGATATCCCACGGGAATTAATTTTTCGGGATAAAAACTATCCTATGTCCTTCTCAGGGTCTTAAACTATATCCGTACCAAATTTAATCTAAATCAGTTCAGCGGTTTAAGCGTGCAGAGGTAACAGACAGAGAGACAAAGTTGCTTTGCCTTTTATAATATTAGTGAGGATAGTTTCGATGTTTATGGTATTAGAGTCGTTTTATGATTGTCCCGGTGAAGCTTGCAATGGTAGCTTTAGACTACTAGTTGTTGCCTGCGAAGAGTATGTTTATCACTACCTTGTTAGAACTATGTATCTTTCCTAAATATAATCCTGTGTTACCCTGGTTATCTGTTTGCCGAATTTAAATCCAAATCCGCTGAGCCATATTTTTGTGATTGAGTGACAAACTCCCAAAGTTTCGCATGATGCTCTTAAAATAATACTACATTAAATTCGGAGGCATCGCTAGTTCATGTGTGGTTCTCTAGATGGCGCGCGCAATCGAGTCCGTAATGCAGTAATAAATAAAAGCTTCATGTAACTATGTTACGTTCTTGAGATACGATACACGCAACTACAATATTTTAGAGACACATTTCTATGTCTAGACGACCCATTCGTCAAACGTTTATTGAAATAGCCTAATAGCCATAAATTGATAAATTCCCGAACGTAAAAACGTCTGATTTTTGAAAACGTGTTGTGAAAATACTACTCTGAAATGGTGTAAATCTGTTTATTTTACAAAACTAGGTATTGTTTTTTTTATTAGCCTGATTTTGCGTCCCACTGCTGGGAAAAGGCCCCTGCTCCACTCTCGTCTGTAAAACGCGAGCTCCCGCCATACCACGTGAAAACTTTCTAGGTCGCTTCGCTTAAATTATTTTTTTCTAATATTTTTCATATTCCGTACATAATCGACCTCGATTAGGGCCCTAAAACGTCTTATTTCAATTTGCCAAAGTTATGCGGAGTTGCATGGCTTAAAATATAACGCAGCAAAAAGCGAGGTGATGTTCTTCAAGCCTAAATCTAAAACTTATGGTACAGTGCCTAATGTAACACTTTATGGTAGTCCCCTAAGTTGGGTTACAAAATTTAAATACTTAGGTCACTGGATTACGGATGACCTGAAAGATAATTGCGATATTGAAAGGGAGCGTAGGTCGCTGGCCGTCCGCTGTAATATGCTCGCCCGCAGGTTTGCGCATTGTACGGAGGCAGTAAAAGTGACACTGTTTAGAGCCTATTGCCAGAGTTTTTACACGTGCAGCCTGTGGGGCAGTTTTACGCAGCGGGCGTACAGTGACTTGCGAGTCCAATACAATAACGCTTTCAGGGTGCTGATGGGGCTGCCGCGCTATTGTAGCGCTTCTTTGATGTTTGCCGAGGCACGAGTGGATGGTTTTGCGGCCATCATGCGTAAGCGGTGTGCCTCTCTGTTGAGCCGCTGGCGCGACATCTCCAACAGTATTCTCGCTGCGTTAGGTGACAGGTGGGACTCGCCACTGTTAGAGAGGTGGATTAAACTTCACCAAGATGTTAATTAGTGGATGATAAATGTATTGTATTGTTTCTAGTTTTATAAGTACTAATCTATTTTTATTTTATTTTTTAATACTAATAACCTATGGAGAATATCTGAAATAAATGAAATTATTATTATTATTATTATAATTATTTAAATACTCAACTGATGATTAATTTAAAGGCACTTTATAGTTAACAAAAGTTAGTGCCATGCGCACTAATTTGTAAACAAAAAAACTAACAATTTCTTGTAGGTTTGATCGTCGGCGGGCTTGCGCGGACCTGGGTTAGCTACTTAACTCCGAGTTAACTGCTAACCCAGGGTTAACAAGTGTCAAAATGTATGGAACTGTCATTCTTAACCCGGGGTTACCGATTTAATGTTTTAACCCTGAACTGTGCAAGTGGCCGGACATGACATGACATTGACATGACACATCAAAGAAAAAAATAATGATAACCAAACTTACATCTTTAACCTTCTTAACGAAATTTAAAAAGAAAATACTAGTTTATTAAATTAGGAAGCAACACTGATCGTCACTCATTGTATCAATAGACGGCTATTTTTTAAATGGGTCGAGCTGGGATTCTAGTGTCTTAGAGAAATTAGCTCAATTAGATCGAAAGAAGCCTCCCTTAAAGTTGATATAAAAACCACGGTGTATATCATATGTAATATTGTAATATCTATCATACTAGAAACGTCAAAGTTAGCTAATGTTATATCGTTCCGTTTATTGAGTTAGAATCAGTTTATCCCGATACTTAGCAAATTGGTTAAGTTATTAAGGTCAAGGATGGGCGTCAGGAACTATGAGTGAAGTGCCCATATCTTGATTAAATTGCTTTTGTCTGAAGTTTGCCAGGCATCATCTTTGATAAGCCCATTTATTGTTGCGGCCGTCTAACCTTCTGAAAGCCACCGACTCACGCTATCGTTGTCACTGTTTCTTGTTGTTGTCAGCTTGCCAATGTCCAACTAGAATTATGACTTATGAACGATTCCAAATAGTACTTAGTTCAGTCAGACGACTAAAATAAAAAAAAATGGAGTTTAAAAATTAAAATACAAAAAGAGACTTCATACCAATCTTGGACTAAATATAGTCGTTTTTAGGCTTTCCTACCTACTTTCCTAAAAAGTATAATTTTGGGAACCTGTTATTGTTACTCCATTGTCCTTACGTTCGTCTGACCCATTGTCCTTAGAAATGTGTACAGATACATACTACAGGGTTATTTGTAATTCACTAGCATCCTTCTAACCCTAAACTCCTACCACTTAAACAAATCTTTTTTGTTTTACGACTTTTGTCATAACTTTATATTTTTGGTGTAATAACGTTTTGAAAATTTGAGATTACCTGTATTTTTACGATACTCTGTGCCGTGTATGGAAAAAAAAAATGTACTCCATTTTAAAAAGTCGTATAACAAAAAACATTTGTTTAAGTGGTAGGAGTTTAGGGTTAAAAGGATGCTAGTGAATTACAAATAACCCTGTATATGTATTACATATTATATTGTACGCCATATAATAAAGCATTACAGAAAACAAGGTACGCACTATAAACAATAGGCGACCTTATCGCTTCAGATCGATCTCTTCCTTACGACTATGCACTTTCGAGATTTTTAGATTCAAGGACATAGTAGTGGATAATCTTCTTCGCTGTCTCATTTTGACGTATACCATTGGCTGTCTTAAGTAATCTTAATCTAACTCCGTGTATTGTACGGTCAAGTGTACGTGTACCGACATCTTAATTTGACGACATAAGAGTTTTGGGACATATGACATATCTATAAGCAAGTCGTATGCATCCATAATTTCTACAGTCACCATCATAAACATCGGAGCATTCAAGGTGGTTAAAATATCTGAGAACGCACGTACGCGATTGTCAATACCTTAGTCAATGCGGTCGTGTTCAGGTATTTTTGACCACCTTGAACAGCTAAGGAGTGGAATTCCCTGCCTGCGACTGTGGTTCTGAACACTACACTACAATTTGGCCGCTTTCAAGTGAATGAGCATTTACTAGGCAAGCGTGCTCCATCGTAGGCTTCATCTTCGTTTTCCATCAGGCGTGATTGTGGCCAAACGCAAGCCTATATTGTATAAAAAAAAGCAATAAACACTATTGACAACCGTTGAGATATACGTAAATGTACAATGTTAAGTTCATGGACATTATCCTTAGATTTTCGCAACACACGGGACACTGCGATTGAAACGCTTCGCGCCCCACCCATCTAGGGTTATTATCTACTGCAGCTGTTCACAGACTAAAATGCCTACTAGAATTACAAATCAAAGCTAACAAGCTTCCCATGTTCCGGTGTCGTCAGTTTTTGTTCTAAAACTGCCCTGACGATTGCAGGGGAGCGTCCCCTCCGAGGCTCGTGGGTCGTAAGCTTGTCACCCCGGTATGTCAGGTTTCAATGCAAACAAACAAGTAATGGGAAAATCGTGTTTTGTTTGATTTGGTGTTTTTCAACGATATAATTTTGAGTTTATTTTTACTACGTTTTATTTTTCTTCACTTCGCATAGAGTTTACTACCCTGTTAAGTATTAACCACTTTAAGAAAAACATTGTCTATCGTTTATTATTGGTGCTGTGATCACTTTATAGTTAAGTTGTGTGGCTAATCAAACGCAAATGATAGAAAACACTTGACAACGTTTTTCTTAACCCTTAAATCGATACCGGCAATATATTTCCCGTCAAACAGAATTGAAAGCCGATTCAAATCAGCAACATTCACGGTCCAAAATCGACTGTCTTGACAGTTTCAACATGAAACTACGTGAGACTCACTCATAGTGAAAATATACGGTTCACTCACGTCTTTAAACGAGTTTAACTCGACATGTTTCGGGCTAATCCGTGGCCCTTCTTCGGAGTCAAAGCGGTGTCATGTTAAGGACTGTTACCAGCTCAAATAGTAGGGCATATGCCCCGGTTCTGGCCGCTAAGCTATTTTCAACTTTAAATAGAATGCATTAAGAGGGTTTATACCTGCTGAGCTGGCAACGTTGCATTTTTGTTAGTTTTTCTCGATTATTCCATAAAAATTAAATGAAAATTAAAAATGTTTTGTATACAAATTGTTCTAATATATAAGTTAATGTGTCTACTGCAATAATAATTCGTGATAAGACTTATTTTCTTTAAAAACCGTTAGGTAATAATTTGTTCGTTTTTAAAGAAAATAAAAGTCTATCACGAATTATTATTGCAGTAGACACATTAACATACATATTAGAACAATTTGTATACAAAACATTTTTAATTTTCATTCAATTTTTATGGAATAATCGAGAAAAACTAACAAAAATGCAACGTTGCCAGCTCAGCAGGTATAAACCCTCGTAAGGTATAGACGCCTGAATAAACAATCAGTCTTATAACTAGGTAATGCTTTCTTCTTCTGTGTGATGTCCAATAATAATGACTGATTCTTAACATTATTCATGTCGATTTTTATGTCGACTGAATACTGTTTCTGAATGTATTTGAAGATCTTATTGTACCTTATTCTAACAAATAAATATTTCTATTTCAAAGGCGAAAAAATAAACGCACTTCTTCCTTCAACTCTTGTGAAGTAACTAGTGCGAAAAAGTAGTCGGTTTCACTGAACAGTTAACGTTTGAATTGTGGGTAAAATGGTTCCAACGGAAGACCAGCGTCAGCTGCACGGCCGACATCATGCTGAGTTGGGACCATTTTGTGACAGTATAATGTTGTATCTGTTACAGTTTTTCTCTTGTGAATTTAAGATTATGTCACGAATTAGTACATTACTGCAGCGGCCGCGAAATAGGGGATTGCCGGCCGAGTAGTTATAGTATAGATGGCCGAGTGTCAACGAGGCCATCTAGAGATACGAGGCCGGCAATCCCTGTTCGTGGCCAAGGCTTGTATAGAGTTTTTCTCAAACATGCATCATCATCATCATCACCATCATCATCGTCATCGTCTTCGTCGTCGTCATCATCACCATCATCATCTCCATCACCACCAACATCATCATCAACGTCATCATCATCACCATCATCATAACCACCATCACCATCATCATCACCGCCATCATCAACACCATCACCACCATCAACATCACCATCATCATCATCATCATCTTACCTTAAATAAGCGTAGTGGCAGAATGTCTTAATGAACCAAAACGCAAATATTGCTTATAGTTTTTTTTTAATGGCTAAATGCTATGATGCCATAGACCTATAAACGTCATGGTATGAAACAATAGACGATCACTTTGCTGGCCAAGGCCAGCAATGTTGTATGAAATTCCACTATTGACCTCTCGTCTAGCCGCACACCACGCCACGCCTGCATTGTGACACTTCGTGGCGTATTATAAGGAACATAACGTCAATATTTCATTTCAAAAAACCCGCAATAGTTGCTTCGAAGGAATAGCCAAAGGAACTACCGCGAATAATCCGACTAGCGTTGGTGAAGAGTGAACATTTTAAGGCCTATCATGCTAAGGACTAAGAATACCATCACAAAGCGATCCGAAGTGTTACAGTAATCACAGAATCCATTATAAATGTGGATGATGATAAATCAGAAGCAAAGTTGGTTGCGTCCGCGGCGAGAGGCGTCCAAACTTGGGTTATTAATGATGCGCTAGCGACGGGTTTGGTACCATGTGGAAACTCAAGTATAACTATAAGCCGTTCAAGTTTGAGACAATATTGTTATCCTACTAATATTTTATTGGTCTTACTGATTTTTTATACTAGTGGCCATAATTCGAAAGACAACTTTGACAATTCATTTTGCTCAAATGTTGCCACAGATAGGGTAGTGCTGTTTGTGTCGATATTAAAAAAACATTACCGCTTTGGCTGCCTGTGGTATTTATTCATTACTTACGGTGATATGATTAAATTAATTTAACAATCTACTTTTCAATGTGAGATATCTTTAAAGGAAGAAAAAAAAATCCGCCTTGTAGTAAATCATATAGTCCAGTCGACACTGATTATCGATATCGGCCACATCGCTATTTAATTTCGCCTAACCCTGGTAACCCTTTAATTGTCAAGCTTGTCTCTCGAATTATGGCCACTAGTATATGTATAGTACATTCCGAAAAACTCAGTGCGACCCCGGATTTGAACGCACGACCCTCTGCTTTGTAGGCCATAGGTCAATCCACTAGGCCACCTAGCAATTTATATGTAATGATTTTTATTTTTTCAGGTAAGCTCTTTTCCCTTCAACTTCAGCCAGCATGGGTGAGCTATAAAAAAAAACAATAATCCCAAATGCGCGGACACTTTTATTACTTACGCATTAAAGTCGAATTTAGAACAGTTCTTGCGCTCGTAAAATGTAAGGTATGGCATTGTTTTATTTGTTGCCAGTGAGGAATGAAAATGAAAAAGTTTTTTATCTTTAGTAGATTCGGTTGGGCTTACAGTTAGTGCTAGATTATGCCGAAGGCTTTGCTTTCGTAGAAAAGAGAAAAAAAAACAAGTCAAGTGCGAGTGAAGAGTTCACCTTCATACAAAGTTTTAATTGAAATTAGATCAGTAAAAACTTCTAAAGATCGAGTTAAAAACTTTGAACGTGAAACTACCGTGAGACTTACTAATAGTGAAATATATGGGTCTCTATGGTCTCGCATACTTAATTTAACAAGTCATAATGTATATTTCTTGATTCTATTTGTAATTCTTCATAATCATCGTTTCTTATAAACTGATTTATATCTGAAACGGTTTTTTTCAGACTTGTTATAAAACCAACCTAACTTACTGCATTTCATCAGATGACATTTAAAAAAAATCTAAAAAAATACTGCTTCAGAAATAAATCACTTTATGACTAACGTTGGAAGCGACTCGCATCCACCCTGAACCGGCGGCCTTCACCAAATAGTCCGTCCATCTCGTTTATGGACGTCCCACGCTGCGCTTGCCAGTCCTTAATGGTTGGGCGTCAATGAGGGAGCCCTACGTCTAGCGATGGACACAGAATATATAATAGTACTAACCTACAGAATGGACACGCTCCACCCCGCACCGATTCGAGTTACCCCACCCCTCAAGGCGCAGATTGCCGGACCCCGCCGGAATCCAGAAGAGTGCGCGCGCGATGTATGTAGGCGTACGCGTGTACAGACGTCGTCGTGCTTATGTAGATTCAAGCACGCGTATTTGTACGTCGTGTCCGCCGCGTGCGGTGGACGACCTACTGATGAGATGATGATGGTGATGACGACTAACGTGATTATGAAGAATGATACATTATGACATATTAAATTATGGGAAACCAAGGTGCGTCGAAATATATGGAAAACGTCTTTAATCGAGTTTAGTTCGACATGTTACAAAGTCAAAGTTTTATTTTATTCAGTTTAGGCTTCAATAGGCTGTCGAATTAATCCGTAGCCGTAGTAGGACCGCTCTGTTTGCCGAACCTTGGAGAGACCTATGTTCAGCAGTGGACGTCTTTCGTCCGAAATAATGATGATGTCAACGATATACATACACACTACTAATTCCACACACATACCCATTCGAAAGCCGAGTTGAGACCTGCAAGAAAAATCGTGCAATACATTGCGAGAGAGTAAAGGGAGCGAGTTTGAAGTGGTTAATCGAGCGCCGCAATGTATTGCAACTTGAACGAATTTTCTTGCAGGTCTAAACTGGGCTTAAAGGTTAAAAACTCCTGACGTATCACAGTAGCTATCCGAGACGTGGAGTTCGTAGACCCTCTACGCGACACGTAGCGCTACGCCGCAACTTCGTAGCACCGGTGGCACGTTTTATTTCCCGGTGAGTGAAAAACGTTGAACAGAAACTTTTGATAAAGCTTGGCAATTTTGAAGTTGGCTTTAGTAAGAATTGGAAAAAGACTGCTTTATTTATGCTGCCATAAGTGTTACTCACAAAGCGTGAGAAACTAAAGTTGTCTCTCCTGTCGACATAAAGTTAGCCGCTTCGGAGCAAAATGTACAAAACGCAAAATGTACACTACGCGCAAAATGTAACCAATAGCAAAATCTACAATACGCAAAATGTACATACAACACCAACCTTATGATTAGCGGTAAAGAGGTGTACAGATATTTTTGACTTCTTGGTAACGTGCGTGTGTTTGTGACCTTGACTGTATACATAGATAGACTTCTTAACTCATCAAAAAATCTTTTAAAACCTTTTTTTGACGGCCGGATAGCCTATTTGTTAGAGAACCTGACTACGAAGCTTGAGGTCCCGGGTTCGATTCCCGGTCGGGGCAGATTTTTTTTTTACAAAACGCATGTTGTGGAACACGCGGAACGTACAAAAAGCAAAAAGTACATTCGCAAAATGTACAAAAAGCAAAAAGTACATTCGCAAAAGTACATTCGTAAAATGTACAAATCGGTAAATCTATATATATAAAAGAAGAAACTGACTGACTGACTGACTGACTGACTGACTGACATATCAACGCACAGCCCAAACCACTGGGCCTAGAGATTCCAAATTTGGCATGTAGGTTCCTTATAAGGTCTAGTGGTGCACTAAGAAAGGATTTTTTAAAATTCACTCCCTAAGGGGGTGAAAAGGGGGTTCAAAGTTTGTATGGGGAAACAAGATTAGTTCGACTATTTTATTCGAAACTTCACAGAAGTACTCCTAATGGTAAATGAGTAAACACGTGTTTCAGGTTTTTTGAGAATTCAACCCCTAAAAGGGGGGAAAGGGGTAACAAAGTCTGAAAATCAACATGGGTGTTGTTTCTATGGTTTATCGGGTCGCTGGTTATGAAAACAACAACGGTTTTAAAATCCGACGTGGCAGACGTAAAATACCATCTCCCTGGATGGGGTGCGATGGGGTTGAAATGTCTAAATAAACTAAATGACTGTTGATATATCAACGCACAGCCCAAACCACTGGACCTAGAGACTTGAAATTTTGCACATAGATACCTTATACAATGTAGGCATCCACTAAGGAAGGATTTTTGGGAATTCCCACCGAAACGGGAAAAAACGGGATTTATAAATTCGATTCCGAGTGACCCTATCTCAGTAACTATAATAACTAGACTCTTCAAATTTGATACACAAGTAGGTATTACATTAGTAAAAACATTAATTTCAGGATTTTTCAAAATTCCCACGGGATAAGGAGAAAACGGGATTTATATATTCAGTTCAACGGGATCCTATGAACTATAATTACTAGACTCTTCAAGTTTGACATAGAAGTAGATAATTATAATAGTAAAAAACTGTTTTAAGGATTTTCGGAAATTCCCACGGGTTAAGGAAAACACGGGATTTTTCATTTTACTGGTCGTAGAAAGCTGAAATTCGGCATGTATGTTGCTTGGGGAGTGTAGAAGAGGATTGAGAGAGGACTTTCCAAAATTCCCACGGGAACGGGAGAAAACGGAATCTTTCATTTTACTGGTCGTAGAAAGCTGAAATTCAGCATGTATGTTGCGTGGGGAGTGTAGAGAAGCATTGAGAGAGGACTTTCTAAAATTCCCACGGGAACGGGAAAAACGGGATTTTTCGTTTTACTGGTCGCAGAAAGCTGAAATTCGGCATGTAGGTTGTTTGAACAGTGCAGAGGAGCATTGAGAGAGGACTTTCCAAAATTCCTACGGGAACGGGAAAAACGGGACTTTCGTTTTACTGGTCATAGAAAGCTGAAATTTGGCAAGTGGGTTCCTTGCGGAGTGTAGGGGAGCATTAAGAAAGCATTTCCCGAAATTCTTACGGGAACGGGAAAAAACGGGATTTTGCGTTGTACTGGTTGTAGAAAGCTAAAATTTCAAAATTCATAAGTTTATACTGTGAGTAGGCCGCAAAGGGCTCTTTAACCGACTTCAAAAAAAGGAGGAGGTATGTTCACCGATTTCTCGGTCAATTGTGGATCGATTATGAAAATTATTTTTTTATTCGTAAGAATATAATATACTTAGGTACTCCTAAGATGGTCCCATTGTCACCAAATCAGGATCTGATGACGGGATCTCAGGGAAATCGAGGGCAACCCTCAAATTTTGTAGACACACATTACGTTTTTCATATATTTTCTCAAGCTATTGAAGTGTTTGCGTCTGGTAGACATCATCTCATGTTGATGAGCTGATGATGGAAGGTTAAACTCCTTAACGGTTAGGAGTTGAGGATATTTTTTTAAATATTACAGGTACGTATAGTCCGATAGTTGTATTATTTCAGGTTATCCAGGTGAGCTGATGATGGAAAGTTAAACTCCTTAACGGTTAGGAGTTATAGGAAGTTTCTTTAAATATCATATGCACGTATAGATCTTTAGTTGTATACTTTCTGGTTATTCAGATGAGCTGATGATGGAAGGTATAACTCCTTAGCGGTTAGGTCACATAACACCTTTACAAAATTCTGTAATATGTATAATATCAATGCTAAGTAGGTACACAGCGCTTCCAGTTACTCAAGTTTCCGTAGAAGGTAAGAAAACATTGAATTATACCTAATGCAGGACAGGGGAAAGTAATAATATGTTTTATATTATTAACAAGCCTGGTTATTTTAGTGCCCGCTTCCGAATTAGTGAAAAACATTGTTTATAAAGAAATACTGTAAAGGACCGTATCTACCTGAAGTTTAGTCGGGCTTGCTTGCACGCTTGCTTGCACGCTTACTTGCACGCTTTCTAGCACGCTTGCTTGCTTGCGTGCATGCTTGCTTGCTTGATATCTTAGTTCTTTGGAATACTTACTCATGGTACACGCGAGCGAAGCCGCGGGCATAAGCTAGTAATTAAATAAATAAATTTTAAGATTTGTAAATTTTACGAATGTACTTTTTGCTTTTTGTATGTTCTGCGTGTTTCACAATATGCGTTGTGCCATTCTACTTTTCGTTGACCAGTAATTTTTTGTACTGTGCTCTTCAAATATTTTTTTTACAAAAACGGTAAAGTGCTCGGTTTAAATTAAGCTTACATTTAAAATTATCACTACGTATAAAAAGTAATCATTATTATCTATAAAGTAGGTAACGCAGTGGACATGCATGTCCCCGCCATTTGTATGGAAATTGATGTATTTTCCGCTGAGTTACCAATTTTTTCCACAAAATTTCTTTGAATTTAAAGTTTTATTGCTTTAAAACACTAAATTTAGGTGTTTCAGTTTGCATATAAGTTATTTACACTTGAAAAAAATCGTCAGGTATGTCTTATATTTCACAAAAGATTAATGGTTACTTAAAAGTAGAGTGGCCCCGTTGTGAACTTTTTGCGCATTGTAGATTTTGCTATTGGATGCATTTTGCGTGTAGTGTACATTTAGTGCATTTGGCTCCGAAGCGAAATTAGCGACTCCGAGGTAACAAACTTAAGATTTATTTAAATGGGCTGAAAGACAGGCGTCCCACATGCCGATGTAGACTTGACTGAAAATATTGGCTTTAGACCCTTTACTTCTGCCATGTCTACAGGAAAGACGCAAAAAATGTGTATGTCCCACACCTAAGACTTACACCTGACGTTTTCGTAAATCATAAACATATTTGCAAAATTAACTAATACATGTAATGTATTCCACTCATAACGTTACTCGTACATTGTTGCGAAAACGTAAGCTCGTAAAAAGTTCCCCATCAATACGCCGAAGTTGGTCTAAAGCTTGTAAAGCTGAGAGCTTTCCCGAAGTTCGCTGCACGAGCCGAGATGACAACGAGCTTCCTTGTTCACGTCATCGGGGGGTTTGTTAATTATTGATATACCGAAAATAGAAAAACTTTGAGTAAAACTCTAGTATGGGACTGGGCGGGACATATCTGCCGAATGCAACCGGATAGCTGGGCAAAAATCGTCACCGATTGGGTTCCAAGCGACGGGCACCGGAGCGGGGGCAGACCAAAACGGAGATGGCGGGACGACTTGGACCGTTTTGACCCATTTTGGCGGGATTTTGCGAGGGACAGAGATGGGTGGAAAGAAAAAGGGGAAGCCTTTCCCCAGCAGTGGGACATACATTAGGCTAATTAAAAAAAAAGAAAAACTTTGAAAAGGTTAGTTAGTAATGAACTGAAACAATTACTTTGCTCACCCGCGACCTTACGATAGCTACGTTTATGTAAAAAATGCGTGTTCATGCAGTTCCTACACCTCCACACTACGAACACACACAAACCCAACTATCACCACCACCAAACTACACTGACGCGTTTCGAACTCAACCAGAGCTCACCTTCAAAGTACCGCAACCGTTCACTGTGCTACCAAATGTTAGAACAACAATACAATAAATTATCTTTGTATCTTTATATTTTCGGAGTGTTCTCAAGCGGTTCAACTGCTTTGAATTTTAACCTAGAAGGGTCGCAGAAAGACAAGTGCAATGAAATATGGCCTTTCCTGTGAGCGTCGGCTACCATCAATCACGCCACTATTCATCCAAACCATTAGGGGATTACGAGGAAAACCATAGTTCGGGCTGCTGAGATGAATATACAAGTATATTTTTCGTCCCTGTCTACTGCCACAGATTACATAATTGTTATGTAACAGATCCGGCACTCGTAGACTCTTTCGCCCCGTTTGGTAACCAAAATTTCGTAACCACCCAGTACCACAGTAGTTGTGGCTGTAGGTAAACTCGTCACAAAATAAAAGGCCCATTTTGACAGTTCACGCCCATGAAGTTCTCTATTTTTTATGGATCAAACTGTTCTGAAGGTAATTATATTTTGCATTGATGGGTACCGCCCACTCGGCTAAGTGCTGTGCATAACGATTTTTTCATATTGTCCACAGACTATTTAATAATCGGTTAAAGAAAAAAAAAACGATCATGATATTTTTATTTAAAAGCCGACTCGTACTTGGCCGGTTTTATTTATTTAAATACTAATGTTTACATTCACTTTTTCTCGATTTTTTTTGTGATTGAGTGAATTTTATTGTAACAAAGATAAGTTACGAAATTTTGGTTGCGAAACGGGACTAAAAGCGTTAGGCAAGCGCTATGTTCACCTATTATTATAATTTAAATTGAAAATGTCCGATTAGAATCGGAGAAAGATATATAACACAAGTTATTTAGTCTATTAGAAACCCCACCTTAACCCCGACGATCTAATTAAGTCATAATTAATGAGAATTGGTCGAAAGTATAGAAATATTTCATGGAATCGAACAGGTTAACGTACTCTATAAAACTTTATTGCCTTAGGGGAACAACCCTCATAAAACAATATGCTATTAATGAAGTGCAATTCGTTATTTTCGCTCACTGTAATGTTCAAGAGTTATAACACATTAATACCCTCAATTCAATATCAACACTCCTAAAATGAAGACTTAAATCCAAAGAAAAATAATTTAAAACAATCTTTTACGTTGTAAAAATAACTAATAAGTCGAAAAAAAAGTTATTCTTATCAGATACAAGCCATTCTCTACATTTTTAACTACATTCGGGTTCTTTTTTTGTCGCCCTTATTTTTGACCTTAATAAAAATGGTGTTACATTTGACAGAAAAATGACAGACCAATACAGGTGAATCATAATACAATCTTGTAAAATACTTGATTGAAGTAGAGCATACTGATAATCAATCAAATAACCAGAAGCATGAGTGAAAAAAAGCTTAATTCTTGTTTTGAAATGTCGCGATTTTCTCTATTAAACGCTTTGTATTTTTCAACTTACCTCGAAGTTTTTGCCACTTAGCAGCAGCTATGCTCACGCTTAGATTCTGTGGGGTATCCCAATTGATTTCACTGTTGGAAAGTAGCTGAAACATCCAGATAATATCAAAGATATTCATTACATGCATACATACGTACATACAATCACGCCTTCTTCCCAGCAGGGGGGTAGGCAGAGACTATTCGTTTCCACCTGCTACGATCCTGACATACATCTTTCGCTTGCACAGCACTCATTAGTCTTTTAGTCTTTTCATACATGCTCGCCGGTTTCGATATTAATTTATTTGATTTAATATAATTTGACAAATAATAATGATAATTATAACTAAAACATCTAATCTAATCTATCTAATACCTTTAAACGAGCAATTCTTGTATATATGTATATATATAATCAGGATCTCGGAAACGGCTCCAACGATTTCGATGAAATTTGGTATGTGGGGGTTTTCGGGGATGAAAAACTGATCTAGCTATGTTTCATTTTCAGAAAACCGCTTTTACTCGTGTTTTCCGGGTATTTTTGTTTGCATTAGAATACAAAGCTAAATTTCGCCGACTTCGAGCAGATCATAATGGCACATTAGAAATCGGGTGGTCGCGGATCCAGCCGACCTCGGTTCGATACCACGTTTTTTTTCAAGATTTTTAGTTTTTTTTTTAAGTTTATTTTTTATGAGAAAACGTCAAGTTTCTTCTTTTGTGAGAAAAAGTTACTTTTTTGTGAGAAAAAGTTACTTTTTTGTTAGAAAACAATGGGAACGTGCAGTAACTATATAGGCGGCAGCACTAATGCGACAGAAGAGACTATGCGGACAGTAAAACAAACTTATCAAGGTAAAACATTCAAACTGATGGCACCCTTATGGCACCAGTTGGCAGCACTGTCTATGTGCACGTTCCCTATTGGGAGCACAGAACAGGAAACGCCGGTTGTCTGTAAAGTCGGTTTACGGACGATAGTTTAACGTGACTCACCAACCCCCCCCCCCCCCCCCCCCCTACCGGTGTTTTTGTCAAATATCTTGAAAACGGTACATCCTACGGCAAAATCAATGAAATTTTCATCCCCCCTTTGAAACCCCCTGAACCCCCTCCCCCACACATATATAATCAGGATCTCGGAAACGGCTCCAACGATTTCGATGAAATTTTGTATTTGGGGGTTTTCGGGGATGAAAAATTGATCTAGCTTGGTCTTATCTCTGGGAATACGCTTGGTACCGAGTTTCTGCCCGAGCAGAGCTCGGTCGCCCAGGTACTATTTATTATGAAAGGTGGTCCCCTTAGGTAAGGTGCCGAAGATACTGGCAGCGTTTTCTCTTTGAATAGCTAAGCTAATTCTTTGTCCGAGGAAGCTGATGTTGAAGGACGTCGATTAACCTCTTTGAAATTTCCCTAAACAGCTTCAAAATGCTAGAACCCCACGGACCAAGGGTCTCGACACCGAATGGGACAAAGTCAAGGCGTATATACGCTGCCTAGATCCCTGTATTTGAGTCCTTTCGCTTTTTACAGTACGTTAACCTGTTCGTTTCCATGAAATATTTCTATACTTAAAAGATATTTACGTCCCGGACATGGCTCTACGTACACCGTATGACGAGACTTGACGACTTCCAAACTATGTTACAGATACGCAAACAGTGTTTCGCAAAGTAAACAATTAACTGAACTAATTTAGTCTCCATCGCATGGCTGCGCTGCAACCGTCCGTGCAACTCTCAGGAGCAGAGTGCGCTCCAATTGCTTTTAGTTACAACTTTGTCCTGTACTGAAGCCGTAATTTTCTAACGCGCGGGCGCTTGCGATCGCAATAACTATCTCTTTCCATCCTCATTCTACACATAAAAATTGCAATTTCGAGTGCATTAGACAAGAGGCTTCAGTTCTGCCGCATGCTTTCAGTTCTACGATTTCAATTCTAATTGAATCCTAACCAGTGAAATGCTTATTTTTGAGTAGTTCTGTTGACTATCTTTGCTCATAATCAGTTCCACTTCACCAAGAGCTGCTTTTCGGAAAAAGTGCATGAAGTATTATAAAAGTACTCGAATACCTACTGTAGTAAAACTAATAACAAATATTTATACTAATTACAAACACAAATGGAAAAAGAAATTAATTGCATTACATAAGAACTTTAAATAAATTAAAAATTCCAAAAAAAATCGCTTAGAGGTTAACTGGAAGAGATCCCTTTAAATGATAACTTCGCCTTTGTAAATTTGTTTGTCTTGTTAACTTTAATTTCATGTTTTTATGCACAATGAAGAGTTTTACATACATATACTGCATGCAGACAGCGTTAAAGATACAGCATTTTCTCGCTGTAGGTATAGCAATGCTGATACGTTACGCGAGGAAGTTGCCAGCTCTCTCTGTAGTAGTTGTGTCTTTAATATTTCAAGAGTTCCTTTAGTTTCTCTATAACTGTGGGACCATCTAGCTGCTAGATTCTAGCACTTAGACCACCCTTTCAAGCTAGAAAACAAATTTCCAAACCGATATATTTTAGATTGAAACTTTGCGGCGTGTTTTGTGGTTCTGCTCAGCATGGTTCTTATTTGAAACTTCAATACCTACCTAAAGTTAGAATAGTTCCGAAATAACAAAAAACAATTCAGGAAACCCGCTATCCCTACTCTGCACTAATGCGGCAACGGTGCCTCCGCTAATGCGTTTTAAAACGTCTCGTAAACGTCTAACGTTACTCTACCCTAAACGTTTTGGGTTTAAACGCGGTTTTAGTCGAAGGGATCTAACTGTCCGGTATTGTGAACTGGATTATATTGACGACTGGATAGTCTGTAATTTGCGTGCGTAATTAATGATTAACTTAAAACATCATGACTTATCCGTAGTCACACCAATTTGTTACACTGGTGTGACATGGTTCATTTTATTTATCCGTAGTCGTAGTCGGACATGGACGTACTATAGAAGTACTACCGATGGAAAGATATTCTTTGGTCACTTTCTGTTAATACACCCATTCTACTCTTGCAACCGATAGCCACACAAGCCATGGTTATAGAAAGAAAGAAAGAAAGAAAGAAAGAAAAATATTTATTCGTGAAACCTTAAATTAACAAATAAAAACAGTAACAGACAAAACATAGTCACGAAATGGTCCCATTTCAGCATGATGTCGGCTATGCAGCTGACGCTGGTCTTCCGTTGGAACCATTTTACCCACAATTCAAACGTTAACTGTTCAGTGAAACCGACAACTAAAATTTAATCAGTAAGCAAACCAAAAAATATAAAGGAAAAAAATATAAAAATACAAAAGGCAACTAAAAAAAGCATACAAGAAAACAAAACGCACAAAAGTGTCTGCATAGATCGAACGCCTTTGCCTTTTTTGAATTAGACACAAACAAACAATGGCGTGGTCAATCAAAGAGTATGTAAGTAATGTAATTGTAATATTATATGGCGTGGTGGCGTGCGTGGGTCGGCCAAACTAATCCTTTTCAAATTCAATAAAAAATATCACAATAAATAAAAGGAGTAAGTAAGTGGGAAGGGCAAATCACCCGTTTCAACCATTAACAATAATATTTTAGCGAAATAAACAAAAAAGACAATGGTGAAACACATGGCAGGCCGATTGGACGTAAACAAGAGGTATGCTTCTCGCTCAGTTATACAATATAATAACCTAGAAATAAAAATAAAAACAAAATTCAATTCAGTGCGGTCATTCATTCTTAATATTCTCCTAATTATTTACATTACAGCATTATTCATTTACTAAGTTATGCTCCATGAGTAAGTTACATTATAAAGTACTTTTTGCAGGTTCCCAAATGGCCAAGATGACAAAATGAAAGAATAATAACATTAATGGCAACTGTCACATATTGGAAACATTTAACAACCCAACCCAAACGAAACAACAAACGACGCAACGAACAAGGCAACAAAGGGAACAAAGAAGGCAAACCACAAACAACATTCACAGCCATGCAGAAAGTATAGCGATATGAAATTAACTAAATTTCACTCTTCAAAATGGCATAAAACACATAAAAACAAGGGAAAACTGATAACAACGTTGGTATTCAGCTGGCTACCACGGCGACTCAGAATTTGACACACTGACGTTTAAGATGGCGGTGTTTGTCTATGCTTCACTCTTTTTTTCACAGTGAGATTTTGCATGTGCTAGAAAGAGACACATGACGGTTTTTTGTTCATCTTAAATAGAATTGGTCCATTCTATAGTACGTCCATGTAGTCGGATCGGTCGCTTAAAACATGGAGTTGCCAGTTCGGCGCTAAAAATACTACCTGTATTTGTTGGCCCACAACGAACAACAATAATGTACAACCTGATAATTCAAAGCCTCGTGGTGATGACGGAAAATCAGCGCTGCAGGCATCTAACGCCTCAGCATAATGCTGCGTCAGCGACCGATTCACTTTTGCGGGGACACATGGAGAATTTTGTATTTGTTTTACTATTTTCATGTTCGTGATTTTTGTTATCTGTGTGTAATTGTATTTTCTTGTATTTGTGTGTCTTCTTGTGAAAATTAATAAATGCCCTTTCTTTCATAACAGAAGTTATGATAGAAAAGTTTATTAGTTATCCATAATGCGTCTCTGTTTAATTTGCTCAATCAAACAGAGATATCAGTCACATAAAATAACAGGAACTTAAAAGAGAGCGACGAAACAGGCTCTTCATCCATACTATTACTAATTTTATAAATGGGAATGTAAGTTTGTTACTCTTTCACGCTTAGGTACTACTCAATCGATTATTATGAAGCTTGGCATGGAGATAGCTTAACACCGAGAAGAACAAGGATAATTTTTACATCGGAAAATTGCGTTGTTCTCGCGGTATAGCGATAAACGAATTCGCAGACGAATTCGCGGTCAACAGCTAGTGTTGTGTATTGACGCAACGCACACCCTCGCAACACAAGCTTGGATATTCTAGACGTATTAGGGACGATGACTCTTAAGTTTGCGCAAACGAAATTTTAATGCGTTTTTTATCTTGCCTCCATTGTCCAGAGGTAAAGGAAGGGTAGCCATCCGTCTTGCTCAGTCAAGGGCCGTAAACTGGATGCCTGGGCCTAAACCCCCTAATTGGAAAAGTAAACGAACTGTTTATTGAGATGGGCTTTATTTACTTAAAATGCTGCAGTAAAAGTTTTTAGAATCGCTTTTGAAATGCTTATGTTGCTTTTTCGATGTCTTGAAGGGATCGACGTAACGGCTTCAGTCAGCCACGCCAGCCATTTTGTATAGTAATGCTTCAATAATAAATCGTCAATAATGAAAATGGGCTTCCAGTTTTTTTAACACAGGAAACTTCAAAAAAAGGAGATCTTATGATCCGTGTATATACATTTTTTAGGCATACCTACATTGGCCCAGAATTGAATTGTATTATTGATAAGAGCTGTAATATAGGCTGGGATGATGATGATGAAGTCTCAGTTCCATATGTCATCGTCATCACTGGCAACGCACCTGTACAATGGAACCTTACCTCTAATGAGAATGAACAAATACTGCATTAATAACCCAACAAAGTTATCGTGCGTGTAATTGGACGCCGAACTGACTGCCGAGCGGCGGAGCGAGTTAATATTTCAAGTCGAAGTCTCAGTTCCACGGAATGAGATTCATCCCGGAAAGGCTTTTAGTAATTAACTATGCTCGGTCTCCTAACGAAGAGAGTATAATAGCCATTATCATTAATCGGTAAAGGCTCTGCTACTTACCAATGGTTTATCTATTCCTAGCTGTTGCCCAGGGCTCCTGCGAAGAATTCGTTAATCGCTCTCCCGCGGGAACTATGCAACTATCCCATGTTCTTCCCAGGGTAACAAACTATCTCCATACTACATCTAAATCGGTTCAGCGGAAGCATTAAGTGTTAACAGACAGCTACTTTCGCTTATAGCCTTATAATAATATTTATTAGTAAGGTTTAGTTAGAGCTCATTTGATGTAGACCTTAATTTTGTTCATATGCATAGCGTAACGTAGTGGGCGCACTCTTTTGTTTCGGCGCGAACTGTTTAGAGTAAGTTGCACCAAATTAGGTACTAATGTGGCTTGCAGAATGGCTTTGAACCAGAGATTTGACGGTCAATTTGACATTGGTTATCATTATAGTACAGTATTCTGAGTCCCATCACGCACTGGTTTTCTCAATTCCTTGCGTGGCCAAGACGCTCGCCGCACAGTGATATCTGGTGGCACACGCAATGAACCGATAAAACGCTCGCCGCTGCCGCCAGTCGCGCGAGTTCTTGGCCGGGCTGTGACGGTCGGACGGACGGGGCCTGCGAATTAGCGTCGGGAACACATCCCTGCCTTGGACCGCGCCATGTAGGTAGGTAGTTACTCTGTCGAGCCGGTCGAGATTGGTTACTGATTGTTATGACTACGCTATGTGGAATTACTATAGCACTTTCTCGCGTTGTTGTCCGACGCTATCTCGCTCGAACGAACGTCAAATACAGGATTATTTTTAATTCACTGACATCCTCTTAACCCTGAATTCCTATCACTCAAACAAATGTTTTTTGTTTTACGACTTTTTAAAATGAAGCACTTTTTTCCCATACAAATACACAGAGTATCGTAAAAATAAGAGGCAGAATCAAATTTTCAAAACGTTATTACACCAAAAATATTAAGTTATGACAAAAGCCGTAAAACAAAAAACATTTGTTTAAGTGGTAGGAGTTTAGGGTTAAAAGGATGCTAGTGAATTACAAATAACCCTGTATAAGGAATTTCCTTCAGAGCAAAGACAATAATGGATGGATGATAAAAAGTAACCAAGTTCCGAAATCTGTGGTATAATTGCAACTTAACAAGACAATTAAGTTGCTGCCAATTCAAAACAGTATTAACAACTATTATAAAAGCAATGAAACAGTTATTCGTAGTTCGTTTGCTCCTTAGCAAAATCTGGTTGCAACGGGATAGCAGACAAAAGTTTGCGTTTCGTAGAACGCAGCTATCGATAAGGCTCCTTCCAATTTTTTATTATATGTCTCACTACTTCTAACTAATTGTAACCAAGCTAAGTTAGAGCAGACCAGACTGATGTATTCAGTTGCTACTTTTATCATCCGTCTATTCTTGTCTTTGGTCTTAGGATTTTCCTCATCGTGCGTTTGAAAGCAACCAATTTTACTGAGAGTCGCACGCACTCGTAAACGCTCGAGCGTAACGAAGCCATAAACTTTGCAAAAGCTACGGTAATTGTCTACTAAATCTTCGCATTCCGAAACTTATCTGTTGTTTAAGGCATCTTCTGTCTCATACATAACTACAACACATGTATGTGTAAGAGGGGGACACATATGCGTTTGTGGAGTGTACTTCAAACAGGGCCAGATAATTAGCACAATATGGCGTCGAGCACATTCAGACGGGGCGGCTGAATAGTAAAAATATTCATACATGGCAACACTTGTGACAAGCACGATGCATTTCGGTTGAATGGCTTTGCGCGCAACGCCATGAATAAATAAAAAAGCACGATACGTTATTTCCGAAGACAAAATAAATCTGTAAATTTTTTTGGTGCCGGAATAGACACGAGACTTTGATATTGATAAAGTACGTATTTTAAAGGTAAATTATATATACATGCATTTGTAAGTATATACTTCACAACTAGCTAATTCAAATGAAGGCTTAGAGCAGAGATGGCGAACCTTTATTGGTGAAAGTGCCATTTTTTAGGGTTCCGTACCTCAAAAGGAAAAAACGGAACCCTTATAGGATCACTTTGTTGTCCGTCCGTCCGTCCGTCCGTCTGTCTGTCAAGGCCCTTTTTCTCAGGAACGCGTGGAGGTATCAAGCTGAAATTTATATCAAATACTCAAGTCTACTGTCCCTTGGAGCTGTGAAAAAATCAAACTTCTAAGCCAACGCAATCAAAAGATACAGCCGTTTATGACGCAAATTTCCGCATATTTTCGAAACTCGCAAGGGAATCAAAACCTAAAGGGTACTTCCCGTGAACTCAGAATCTTGAAATTTGGTATGAAGCAAGGTCTTATAGCACAGATAAAGGAAAAATTGCGAAAAGCATAATTTTTTTTGTCTGTCTGTCTATATCAGTAAACAACGCACATTTTCGACACTCGCAAGGGAATCAAAACCTACAGGGTACTTCCCGTGAACTCAGAACCTTGAAATTTAGTACGAAGCAAGGTCTCAAAGCACAGATAAAGGAAAAATTGCGAAAAGCATAATTTTTTTTGTCGGTCTGTCTATATCAGTAACCAATCTACAATTATCCCACACTGCGCACATTTTGCATAGGAGCAGGGGTATGCTAAGACTGGATGTTCATAGATACATATAAATTTTTACGGAACCCTCGGTGCGCGAGTCCGTCTCGCACTTGGCCGGTTTTTTTTATGAAAACAAACAATAATCTGGTTATGACGTGCCATCAAAGATACTTATTGATTGCATAGATGCATGATTAGTGATAGTTACGTGCCCAAATTATATCGTCGCGTGCCAGTTGTGGCAGTGCCAGTGTGCCAGTTGTGCCATTCGTTCGCCATCCCTGGCTTAGAGCAACAAAAGTCCTCCATTCTCACCCAAAATACATGCACGTGCAAAAGCTGGGTTAGATAAGACTCCGTCTTCAGGTTTTCTTATGTGCACGAGCCTTTACCCTTTATTTTACTAAATTTCCGTGGGACTTTTAAAAAGATTACATTGTGTTCTTCGTTTATGTTGCATAAAGAACAGCCGTGCAAAAATGTTACGTATTTAGGCTTATCGGTTAAGATTTTGGGATTTTACACGCGTACATCCCGTGGGAATATCCCACGAGCAGCTAGCATACTTTCCTCCGAATCCACTCAACATTCTTCTTTAAAAAAACATTCGTTGGAAGTAGGATTCTGGTTATTCATAAAATAACAGCGATATCACTACAATATTCTATAGACAAAGCAATCCTTTTACGAATCTTGTTTATAGAACGACCCTCGCAGGTAGGAGGGAGGGAGGGGGAGCAGTAATCGAGTTGCAAATGACATGCACGGGTTGTCTATGGTTCGCTAAGAGGTTCCGTTAGCGAGGTGGAGAGTGAATCACAACTATTTGTAAGTCAATTGTTTATACGGTATTCGGATTTTGGGTGCGGTTAATGTACAGCCAGGGTAAGGCTGCGTATCCACCGGAGCTGTGCGAGGATGCGTTGCGAGGGATGTGTTTGTCATGAACCAATAGAAACACTTCATTTAAAAGGTCCTAAGTGAATGAAGTGTTTCTATTGGTTCATGACAAACACATCCCTCGCAACGCATCCTCGCACATCTCTGGTGGAAACGCAGCCTAAGAGAAGGTTCGTCACTTTAAAGTTGAAATTTGCTTGCACCAAAGCAATTGTCAGTCCTGTTAACATTTTATTTCGAACGAAACAGAATATCGCATTGAAATGTCCTATTTTTCAAAAGGTATTAAGAGTCACGGACTTGATAATACAGTTATTTATAATTTATGTATACCTAGAGATTTTCCTAGCACGAACGATGCAATGCCAGTGACTTCGTTCTGGTACTTAGTTTATCGATATCTTATAAGTGAAGTGGCATTATATCAATGTGACACGTTTGAAAATATACAAACAATAATACCAAACCGAATCGATGTTATTATTATGTCTAACACCAACCACACGTCGCTCGTGCCAGGAAAATCTCTAGGCACCTATATTAATAACTGACGAAGGTTTTCGTACAATCAGCATCAAAAGTAGCTGGTCACTTTTGTACTTTGTAGTAATAACACAATTGTCAATCATGTATGACATTTGCACCTGACTGGAAAGCGACAAGGTACAAAAGTGACCAGCTACTTTAGATGCTGACCCCCGACTGTACGTACGTCCCAGTATTTTTTTCTGGCCTGGAATGTACGACCTAGTAATAAGCGCTTAGAACTCAATGTCAAAGACAGAATACCTCTATTCAATAATGACATTTTTGGTTAGGTAAATAGTCGAACCGGTGGCAGATTGAAATGTTCATAAGTGCTCGTTTTAGCAATTGAATAAAAATATTTTGACTTTGAAGCACCATAGGTATTACCAATATGTATTCAGCCCGAGTACCACCCCCGAGTGTAATTTACAAGTCTAGACTAGACTTTGGACCATCTAATGGAAATCATAGACACGTTCATAACTATAGAAAAATATCTATAGTTGGATTTTTTTTTAACAGAGCTCATCCACTCGAGACTCAATGCCATTGTGTAGTTAACCACAAATTGAGATAACGAGCTCGTAGTAAATGCAGATAATAACCGCCTTGAAGGTTAAGCTAGATTATCGACTCTATGTGTTTAGACAATAGACTACAAAATACACTAACAGACATGACAAGCTTAACTTTTTTGCATTTTACACCCATCCGACACTCAACAAAAACTTACTCTGTAGATATTAAAACACTACAGGATACCATAAAATAGCTCTAAAAAGCCTTTTTATAAGAATAAAAATGTCTTAAAATAAATAAATAAATATCACAGGACAATTCACACCAATTGACCTAGTCCCAAACTAAGCAGACCTTGTACTATGGGTACTAGACAACGGATAAACATACTTACATGGATAGATACATACTTAAATACATATTAAACATCCAAGACTCGAGCACAAACATTCGTATTATTCACACAAATGTCTGAAACGACCGGGAATCGAACCCGGGACCTCAAGATTCGTAGTCAGGTTCTCTAACAACTAGGCTATCCGGTCGTCAAACAGACATTTCTGCTATGTCTTATCTCTCACTCTAAAATGACTTTCTGCTAACGAAACACACACACACACACACACGATTTGCATTTACAGAAACCAGTTGTATCGCCAGGGTCGTACTCTCGTTGTTTCAAGTGGTCGCGTCATTTGTTTTTCTTTGACATCGATCTTTCTGTTGATAATTTGAAGAACTTAACTTTTGATTTTTGCCATGTAAAACGCCAAATTTATATGATAGGACCTAATATTTAAACACGATTAGAGACTGAAACGACCAATTACAGACGAACTTGCGTCTTCACCGCCTAGCCAGTTACGACTTGCCCGGCCACCGAAGCCAAAACATGTCGACGTGTAATTATACGAGTGGGGGCTGAGTGGGGCGCGGTGCAACGGCCCGTGAGGGTGCAGGCGCGGGCAAATTTGCCGCAGGAGAGCCGTGTTGCTGTTGCCACATGCAAATTTAGGGCCTACGCTAGCTGACGCGGATTACCAGGAACGGACGCCCGTCATGCGCGCGTCTAATAAGAAATTGTATGAACAGCGCTAAGTGGCACGGGCGCGTGCGACGGATTTTAGCTAGATTTTTTACGGAGCGAAACCCGCGAGCGTGCGCACGCGGCGGGCGTCCGCGTCAGCTAGCGTAGGCCCTTAGGCTTGATTTCCTCCTACGCTGACGTCAGTCGCTGACGTCGGTCTGGCGTACCGTCGGTAGCGTATGACAAATGCGCGTCGCTGTGCGTTGCCCCATAGAGTATTGTGTATATTCGTACGCTCGACCGACGTCAGCGACCGAGACCGGTCAGCTTCGCACTGAGCGCGCGATAGTGGTGTATAGCGCGTCAGCGCCGTCAGCGCACCGACGCGCGCGGCGCTGACGAGCGAGACCGACGCGCGCGCGTAGCAATAAATCTGCCGCGGACGTCAGCGTCGCTGTGCGGTGGCCCATAGAGTATTTTCGCTATCACTATTTCTTTCTGTCAAACGGTATAAGATGGTGATAGAAAGAGGTGGTGAAAGCGAAGCCAAGCGTCAGAAACGTTAGCTAATACGGCCTCTGGTCCACTCCTGCTGGCTCGTGCTGAGGCACAGCCTTCAAACAGAATAGAAAGTTAGTTTCATGGTGAAGTAATTAATTAGTTGTAATTTTTTGGGTGTTTTTTGAAGGCGGTTTTTTTTATTAAGCTGGTTTCATGGCGATAGTTCTTATACTTGTGTCAGCCGTTTTAAAGTTATCCATCTTTTTTGTTAGCTGTGGAAGGGATTTTAGACGCATAATGGGTATTTACTTTATTTTCATACGTATGTGTGACCAAATTGCGTTGGGGGTTATTTAATTTTTTTTTGTTATAGAAAAAATGTCTCATTTCATTTAAAAACTTGACACAAAAACATACACATGAAATTCAGGCAAACGATAGAGAACCGTAGTAAATACCGTGCCTTAGCACTAAGTGCTGTTATGCAGGCATCATGAATTACTGATCGCCGCTTAGTGCTCGGCTTAGGCTGTCTAAGGCCACGACCACGACTTCACGCATTGGCGCGGCGAACGTGTTCTCTATTCATTGCGCAGCCGAGATACCGCGTAGCAGTTAAATAAAGGCCTTTACTTTTTTTAAGGAGGTAATTTTGTGGTTTTCTTATTCCAAATTACGAGCACAATTCATTTTCGTAAAGGAAAAAAGTGGCCTAAGGCTGTGTTCAGACCAAACCGACTGTCGGCCACCGAAAGTGAGCGCGCGTTACGCAGTTTGTTGTATTTCCATACATATTCACTGTTTCGTTCACACCTAACCGACAATACGTCATTACGTTATGCGTAGTCGCCGACATAAAATACCGTACAAAATAACGTTCACACTGGGGCTCACAGTGAGCCTGCTCACATTCGGCGGCCGACAGTCGGTTTGGTTTGAACGCAGCCTTACTTTTTCTGTCAGTTTAGTGGTTTTTTTTCATACACTTTATATGTGTCATTACAAAATTGACACAAAATAATTGTATGGAAAATTAGGGACATTTTTTAACCAACAAAATCTATATCGCCCTTGATTCTTAGTACGAAAACCCAAAAATTCCTAATTAAAAAAAGTGAGATGTACACTTTTTATTGAAAACACTTGGAATTGGATTGCTGTGACCAGGTTCAGCTTAACCTTTGCTTGGCTTAACGTTAGGAATCAAAAATTCTAAGGAAAAATCTTTACAGGGATGTTCAGTTAAGCTACCCCAAACATCTGCTAGTACCTAAAAAATAATTTCCTCGTATTAATTAATAATTCTAAGGCAGACTTGCGCGAACTAGGGTTAACTATAACTGGGTTGGGGTAACTGCTAACCCAGGGTGGACGATTTAATTTTTTAACTCTATACCGTGCAAGTGGCCTAAGAGACATCTTGTATACGTTCCACTGCTGGACACAGGCCTCTTCTAAGAATGAGAGGGACTGTAGTTCTCAAGCGGCCCCAGCACATGGCAACATCTAAGTATAGTCTTGGCATTTCTTTTCTTTTTTGGCAATCCCATCACATAAATGTCATAAAAATATTTACATTTGAGCTCCAGTCTTTATTCAATATAAGAAAAACTGTATCCAGTAAAAACCATTATATTTTTGCTAATACAGCTTTAACCTTTAGCAAGATAGCAAGGCCTAGACAAAGAAAGCCACATAAATAACGCGGCGCCGCCCGTCTAGACGGGACGTTGATGTTGCTTTCCCCGAATTCTCCGAAATTACCGAGTCGATATGCTTTAAGAGCAGGTTACTCAGCCGAAGTATTCATGGGGCACCCTCCCTCCCGAATATTGACAGAAATTTGCTAAAAAATACTTTTTAAGCGGTGGGAGCGCGTCACGCGTCGCAGACTTTGTATTTATTTATTGGTACTATTAGTCAATATTTAGATTTTGTATTGTAATTTAATTAAATTACTGTATTGTATGGTAGTCCAGCCGTTTTAGCATGAAGATGTAACAAAACACACACAAAATCTACAAATAATTTATGTACGCATGTAGTCTTATGTATTTGGTGTGCAGTTTATTTATAATATCTAAACAGCGACCCGGGTGCCACCAACGGTGCTGCCTAAAAATCAGCGCTGGGGTGTTTTAAACGCCTCGGCATTATGCTGAGCCAGTGTCCGATTTGCAACCGCAATGACACATTCTATCATTAGCTTTGTGTTGTCTTTTGTTTTGTAAAAATATTGATGATGTGTCTTGTGTTGTTGTAAATAAATGTATTTTCTTTCTTTCTTTCTTTAACACAACTACAAAGGAGGGTGGGCAGGGCAAGTTGCCCTATGTGACCATTAAGGACAAGCGATATGTCACCGGATAGCTTATTCTAAGTTCTAAAACTTTTACAATGGCAGGCAGTACCAAATCTTTGTGTGAAAAAAGTTATCGCTGCATAAAAGTAGTTTCAGTTGAAACTATTGTGTTTTTTTTGATACTATGTTTCTGTATCGCTTTACAGAGTATGAAGGTTTTGTAACTGTCGATGATTTTGTGTCATAATTTTGTTTTTTATACGTTTTCATATTTTTTTTATCTTGCCATAGCTTTTTTTCACACAGAGATTCGAGATTTACCGCCATACATAAAGTTGTGAAATATGAAAAACCTTTCCAATGATCGATCTATTGAATGAATGATCTTTTGGCTTGTCGTTAATATTGATCCCTAGGCCAGAGTCCTTAAATCTGTCCATCCTCAATTCCTCATTTCGCATCTATATTATTAGTACGACAGTAGGACAACATTGTATGCAATGTATGTATATATTCAGAGTTGGCTTATTAGGACTCTGATTCTCGGCATCATCAAAATCTCTCGACTGACAAACTCTGTACACTAACGTTTGATTTCCCATGTACAATGCCGTGATAGAAATAGATCTCGATGACATCGAAAATTGGGCCCCTAAGGGACGATTGTGTTTCATATTTATTGCTACAAAAATTGCTGCGATTTCATATTTCTTTTAACGTCTTTTTTCTAAAATAAACGTAACGTAGTTTTAGAAGTGCTTTCTGTTACTAACAATTTATGAATCTGGGAAATCTGAAAGTATATTTTTTTTTCCTTCGATTAATGTGTAACTAGAGACAATACATTATTAAATACGTTTTTGTGAGCGAAATTCAAATTCTTAATTGATAAGGACGTGTAATATTGTTATAACCGTTACGGATTACAATTTTATTATAAATTGCATAATTACTTTTAGTTATTTGATTATAAATGTGTACACCTGTAAGGGTAGAATTTGGTAAAAAAATAGCTTGAACATTATACCCGTATTTGTTACCTGAATTTCATACACAATAATTGATTATGATAATGATTGGATAAAAAACTGAGAATTTCAGCGAAATACTACTAAATTTAATTGTATAACTACAATTTTAAAAATAAATTATTATAACATTGTTATCATCAGAGTTATGACATTGATTAAAGCGAATAATGGAATGGTGTTTGTAATACATGGTTAAAGTATTGGCTTATTTGCATAGATATTGCTCGCAAATTTTAATTATATTTTAACGATTCAAAAGAGTTTTATAACAGCATTTTTTAGGGTAGCATTTATTCCTATCCCGCGGGACGCAACTTTTCGGGATAAAAACTGTCCTATGTCCTTCCCGACGTCTCAAACTAACTTTCAAAATAGCTGTGCCGTGGGGATTTAAACGTTAGATATCATATATAGCCATGTCGAAAATCTTCGAAGTCTACAGCCTCAATACTAGACGACCAGATGGCCTAGTGGTTAGAGAATCTGACTATGAAGCTCGAGGTCCCGGGTTCGATTCCCGTGTCGGGGCAGATATTTGTATGAAAAATACGAATGTTTGTTCTCGGGTCTTTGTTGTTTAATATGTATTTAAGTATGTATCTATCTATATAAGTATGTTTATCCGTTGCCTGGTACCCATAACACAAGCTTGCCTAGCTTACTTTGGGACTAGGTCAATTGGTGTGAATTATCCCGTGATATTTATTTTATTTATTTATTTTAATACTCTAATTTTTATTGCTCTTCCACAATGTATGTTACAGGTGTTATATTACTAGGATACAATTTAAATCATCATGGACCCTGTTGGGCACAGCAAACATGTGACGAAATAGCCTTAATTATAGCTATATTTTATACATTTATAATTTGCCTCAGAGTCACTAGTTATTGGTTGAGCGGGTATAAAGTCAGACCAAGATAAGTCTGCAATGATTTTGATAGCACATGCAGTACAAGTGTTATATTAAAAGTCAAACTTCTATGAAATTATGACGTATAAATAACACATGCGTGTGCTATCAAAATCGTTACAGACTTGTCTTGGTCTAACTCTAGCTCTGTCGGCGTCGGCGCTCGGTCACCGTTCGAACTATGGCTGCGCTGCGTATCGATTGAAGCTAAACATTCTACTCACGCCACTCTGACGTCACGCACTACGCACGGCTTGGTGTATTGTAGATACATGTGTCGAGGATACGAGCAGGGACTTGGACAAATCGACCCGCCCATTTTTGGTACACACATCTCTATATACGTCCCACTGCAGGGCACGGGCCTCCTCTCACAATGAGAGAGCTTGGTCTGTAGTTACCACGTGGGCCTAGTGCGCAGGAATTTCACACAAACCAATGGATTTCTTCGCAGTTTTATGTTAGTTTACTCACAATGTTTTCCTTCACGTGGCGACCGTGGTCACGAGAAGAATCTAATATATAAAAATCTCATATACTTAAAATTAATGACTATATCATGGACAGGGATAATTGGAAATAATTCCGATCCGCATTAATAAATAAATAAATAAATAAATATTAGGGGACAATCTTACACAAATCGACCTATTCCCAAACTAAGCAAAGCTTGTACTATGGGTACTAGACGACGATAAACATACTTATATAGATAAATAGAAAACATCCATAACTCAGGAACAAATATTCGTGCTCATCACACAAATAAATGCCCTTACCGGGATTCGAACCCAGGACCTCTTGCTTCGTAGGCAGGGTCACTACCAACTAGGCTAAAGCGGTCGCATTGGCGATTCCTAGTCTCAAATAGCGTATCTACTGTGTTAAAAAATTTGCTTGTATTAAATAATTTAGTAATTTAAAAACATATTAGATCTGTTTTAAAAAAAAATACCTTGTTGAGTTTCTTGCCGGATTCTTCTCAAGGGGGTTTTTCCGAACCGGCAGTAGATTCTTCGACGTTCATAAGAGCTTCAATTGAAGCCTAAACAAAACATTAAAATTAAAAACATTTTAAGCCTAAAAAAAAGAATTAAAAAATTTGACTTTGAATAGACGTAAGCACTGCCCTACTTAGTCAGTGGTTGAGGTTATTTAAACAAAACAAAAGACTTGATAAAGTTCAATTATGTGTTAGGAATTAATACCTACAAAAAGTCAAATCAATATTCCTTTTCCTATACTTTGAAATATTATTCATAATAAAGACGCGTTGTTCTTTCGCATAACCCGCCATTTTTACAAACCCTGAACATTCAGCTGTCAAATAGTTTTTTTTAGGGTTGCCAGCACTAAAATGCAAAAATGGCGGCAAATTCAAATATTGCGTTCTTTTTAGGACACCCCCTATTACGTGGAAATTCGGCCACTTTCATTCCTTATTTGACGATATGATGAAAGTCTATAAAATGTTTCTTGAGATTTCTTTTTAAACAAGCTTTTTTGCGTGTGAACGTTAAAATGTGTGTTTTGAATATTTAATATTGTGATTATTGATTGACCGAGCTAATGGCTGTTGCAAAGGTCATGGCAGGACAAATTCAACATATATCCACACTCACTTCCACATAGCATTGGTCTAACAATGCCCGACGATAAACAGGGTGTAATTCTGGAGGAAGGGTCTGAGCAGTTGTGCAGCGCATGCGTACCGGTTACAGTGCCTTATTTGTTACGCTGTTGCGATACGGTTTGCACTGCTTGGGTGCGCGCGCTCAACTGCCTTCTTTCTGCTTATTCCCCTAAATTCAAGTCTAGGGTAAATGAGCATTTACTAGGCAAGCTTACTCCATCGCAGGCCTCATCTTCGCTTTCCATCAGGCGTGATTGTGGTCAAACGCAAGCCTATATTGTATAAATATGATGTTACGTCCTAGTTGTCTATACTAATATTATAAAGAGGAAACATTTGATTGTTTGTTTGTTTGTTTGCATTGAATAGGCTCAGAAACTACTGGACCGATTTCAAAAATTCATTTGCCGTTAGAAAGCTAGATTATCACTGAGTGACATAGGCTACTTTTTACCGCGGGAAAATACCATTTCCTACGGGAAAATTAATTTATCGCGGGCGAAGCTGCGGACGGAAGGCTAGTCCTTTATATCTGTATAAAGGTTGTAGAGGTATTATGCATTATTCTTTTACTTTAGGCCGTTTAAAATTGACTACAAAGGAGCTGTATTTCTGGTTATACAGCCATTGTACATCCAAGACATCGACCGCTACCGGTATCGTATCAAAAGTATCGAGACCATAAAAGTATCGAATCAAAGTATCGATACCTAGAGGTATTGAGTACTTTTTAATGTAGGGTGAAATTAAATTACTGAGTGATTGTTATCATAGATGTAGCATCTACTCGTGATAATAAACAACATTCTAAGTTGCTGCTTGGTTCTGCGAGGGATTCAGCAGAAACGTGTCTCATAAAATAGTCTCTAATATCTAAGACATATTTAGGAGCTTTTAGCCATATGACTTATGGCACTGAGACGTGGCCGCTAACGATGGGTCTTATAAGGAAGCTCAAGGTCACTCAGAGGGCGATGGAGAGGGCTATGCTTGGAGTTTCTCTGCGGGATCGCATTAGAAATGATGAAATCCGCGCGAGAACTAAAGTCACGGACATAGCTCGAAGAATCGCTAGACTTAAGTGGCAGTGGGCAGGGCACATCGCCCGTAGAACTGACGGCCGATGGGGCCGAAAGGTTCTCGAGTGGTGTCCGCGGACCGGAAGACGCAGTGTAGGTAGGCCTCCAACAAGATGGAGCGACGACCTGGTGAAGGTAGCGGGAACGCATTGGATGCGGATGGCGCAGGGCCGATCTGTTTGGCGAGCCTTGGGGGAGGCTTATGTTCAGCAGTGGACGTCTTTCGGCTGAAATGATGAGCCATATGAACCATAAAAATTTGGCAAAAGAAAAAGTATCGATACCTCATAAGTATCGGTACAAAAGTATCGATACCTCAAGGTATCCCTAGACAGTAGCTCTATAGATTACTGAAGACAGTTGAGCACCGCAAACGGCGACCTTGATGCTTTCAGCTGGGTCGTGCTCAGAATGAGCCGCCGAATAAATGGCTGATGGAAAGTAGGTTGAGGCGGCACGCAAGGCTTTTAAGCAAGTGCCGACGCGTTGGCGCAGTGCGAAAACACTGGTACAGTCAACCAATTTGATACCTGGGCCACCACGGACCCTTGTCATAGTTTAACTCGACATGCTTCGGGCTTATCCGTAGGCTCCGTAGCCCTTCTTCCCGGAGTCACACGTCACGTTGGCTGCCAATTCAAATATATGAAATTAAATTCTTAACATTTGTTATATTTGAAAAGAAAATCAAGGAACTAAAATTCTTCATAATAAATATTCTACGTAGGTATTGATTATTCTATGAAATGATTTTATGAGAAACATTTTCTACAAAATGAAAATCTATGAAATATTTGTCTATAAAATAGCGTACACCCAATTAACCTACATAGATATTAAGTTTTGTACCTACTAACAAGCGCTATGGATTTATAATGGTACAATTTTTATTTTATTTTAATATTGTACAAAAAAAAAACAAAACACTATTGACAATACAGTACAAAGGCAAACTTATCCTTATTACGATATTATTATAATTATTTTACTTTTTTTACCTCACATAATAGACAAAGCTGCAATAACTTCCTCCTCCAATTTAATATTTATCAAAGCTGAACGAATCCCTCAACTCAACACAAACTCAAAAGAAACATCCCCTCGCTCCTCAAAATAACATCCCCCGGGAACTATTTCAGATGGCCATCGGGGTAAGGTGATCGATATATGAGCGCTGCTGAACTTACCGTCTTTTATCACAGATTACATAATAACTACGTACAATACGATTACTTCCACTTTGGCACTCGGGATGTCTCGGTTTTAATCGTAAAGGTTCGTGTCTTCACATAGAGTACACAAAAACCTAGAACTTAATCACATAAAATATTCATTCTATTTAATATAATTAATAATAAAACTAATCAACTTTTATGACTGTGACGGGATAGCTTTCAAAATAAAAATATTTGCTGGGAATGAAATTTTATGTATTTTACATGTTTTTACGTAGGAAATAATTTTGTTTGGTCATGCTTATGGCCACGACAACGACAAATCCCGGCTTTGTTTGTTAAACAAGTTAAAAACCGCTTTCAAAAAGCTACTGTTAGAAAAAAAATAAACATGTCTTTTGGAACCTGAAGAATAGACGGAAGTTTGCAAACATGCCATTAAAAGCGACGTCGAATTTAAACTGTAGAAGAAAGCTGGATGAGTTTAGTTTATTGACAGCTTCGCCCGCGATAAATTAATTTTCTCGTAGGAAAAGGTATTTTCCCGCAGTAAAAAGTATCCTGTGTCACTCAGTGATAACGTAGCTTTCTAACGGCAAAAGAATCTTTTGAAATCGGTCCAGTAGTTTTTAAGTTAATTGAATATGCAGCAATGTATCTTGTGTTATTTGCACTTCCGATCCCTCCCGATGAATGTCGATAATTGTCGATTGCCAAAGTGGAAGTAATGGGAAGTAATCGTATTGTAACAGATACGACACTCGCGGTTGACAGCCCGCCGGCTGTCGCCACGTGACAACGGTTTTAGTCGTGGTTAGTTAATTTAAAAAAAATATAGCTCTGTCCATTAGAGAACAATTTTGCAAGTATCAAGTAAAAGATAGTTTTAAAATACGTCATGAGCTAGAAACGCTAGTAAAATACTTCATCTTTTAAGTATAGCAATTCTAGAATTTAATAACATGTCATTCTTTAATATACTCCATTTTAGAACTAAACTCATGAATAACACACTGTATAGAATAAACATCGGAATATATTCCAATTATTCTAAACCACAATACGTCTTCGTAGACGTTCGTAGACCGTCTACGAGCGTGCAGCTGGCGTAGAGTGTCTACGAGACAGGTGCTACGGTTAACCGTGAGATTGCATGCAAATGCCTAATTTGAATGGCATAAAGGTCATTGCTCTCGATCCGTACGAACACATCAGTAGTTGGGTGGAACTCTAAAGCGTTTAAGCCACTGTATCCCGTGTGTTACGAAAATATAGACTAACAAAAAAAAGACAAAGAAAAAATATGTAAAGCGTAAAAAAAGAACAAAAAAAGACCTAATAATAAAATTTGGAAGACCAAATAGCCTAGTGGTTAGAGAAACTGTCTGCGAAGCATGAGGTTACAGGCTCAATTCCCGCGTCGGTGCAGATATTTATTGTATGAAAACTATGAATGTTTGAAATAATTTATTGAATCAGACGTTACTTAGCGGAGGTCCATATTAAGGACCTGAAACAATTACTTTGCTCACCCGCGACCTTTGATCAATTATAACTGTAGATCCACAGTCGCGCTCCCGAAAATGTCCGAACCAAATGAGCGCCACTTTGATAAAAGTGGCCTTCTTTTTTCTCAGTACGTTGCGCAAACGTGCGTGAAATTGTCAAGTTTAGCTGTCAAGTGTCAAGCGTTGTGGAGTTTTGCCGCTACCGAATTTCGACTGTAATGAAGTAAAGACTAGGTTCAAATTTCTGTGTAGGTGATGATTTTATTTGTTACGCAAACAAATAAATAGTTTGGACATTCTTTGAATCTTCAGTTATAATTGGCTAAGTAAAGTTTTTTTAAGAGGTGCTAATTATATTTTTTTTCGACAGTCGGCGTTCTGAAGATCGAGAAACTGCAGCTGTTTTATTTTTATCTCCTATTGTTTACTGGAAATATTTTTTTAAGTGTTCGAGTTGACATTTGCGAGATTTAATGGCTGACAAGCGGTTCGTGCTCAGTACTTAGTAGAAACAAAAAAAAAACTAAGTCATCTGTCACTTTTGTCCATGTCAAACCGTTTGCGTTTCGTTTGCTTTGCGTTTTGGTGTGATTTTTGGACTATTTTTAACAACCTCCGCACAAAATCCGGATTTACAATTTTACCGCATTTCTCCACGACTTATGCACGATAATTGAATCACGATTGAATATTTTTGATCATTATTTTGGAACTGCTTTTTGGACAATGCAAAGTAAACGAAACGCAAACGGTTAGATTTCATTTGACATTGACAATTGACTTCGTTTTTTTTTCTGTTTCTGCTAAGTACTGAGCACGAACCGCTTGTCAGCCATTAAATCTCACAAATGTCATCTCGAACACTTAAAAAAATATTTCCAGTAAACAATAGGAGATAAAAATAAAACAGCTGCAGTTTCTCGGTCTAGAAGAAGACTACTGTCGAAAAAAAATATATTTAGCACCTCTTCAAAAAACTTTACTTAGCCAATTGATCAAAGCCCGCGACCTTTTTATTATTTAACTCCTCATCTAAAGTGTTGAAATGCTTTTCACGTAATGAATAATTCGCAAATGTAATGTACACCTTTGAAGCCCCGTTTGATCTATTTTAAGATCATTCATAAAGGATTTGACGTCTCCCTCTGACAGCCTTTACTTTGTATAACCCTGTCCCTTTCTTCAAAGAGGGTTCACGTAGGAGTTTTGATTTTAATAAAATAACAGGGAATAATTAACCTTCAATAATGAACTAGTCATGAATATTTTTGAAAGGAGCGTTAAATAATATGGATTATGTATACGGTGGGGAGCTGCGGCAAATGCGCCAGAGTCGTAATACATATTTCTGAACCCCTCAGAAGTCAAAAACGTTATGAACGTGGGGTCTAATAAGCTATTTTTAACCGACTTCAAAAAAAGAGCGATTTTTATTTTCGGTGACAAGTCGAGCATTTGCATTCAGAAAGTATCATGGAACTCTGTAATAAAACGACATAACCCCGTCGAGCATTAAAAATAGAATTTTCAACATGACCTAATTTCGAAGTCAAACTGATGATTTTATCCTACGCATCTATTTTATACAGAAACAACTAAAAAGCAAAAAATAAAAATTTTTAAATAAAAAATAAAACCTCCTTCAAAAAACATTCAAAAAACCATGAAATAATAATTGAACCGAACCGACTACAATAAGCATGAAAATATCTTTCTTCTAATCTGTTTCAAGTCGGTGCCTCAGCTCGAGCCAGCAGGAGTGGGCCTAGTAATCTAACTTACCTACATACCTTACTATCTATAGGGCTTCTACACTCCTGCAAGCTCGTGCTGAGGCACCGACTTGAAACAGATTAGAAGAAAGATATTTTCATGCTTATTGTAGTCGGTTCGGTTCAATTATTATTTCATGGTTTTTTGAATGTTTTTTGAAGGAGGTTTTATTTTTTATTTCATAGCTTTCCTTTTTTTTCCAAACAAAAAATATTAATGAACTGAAACGATTACTTTGCTCACCCGGGACCTTTAAGATAGTTACGTTTATGTAAGAAGTACGTGTTCATGCAGTTCCTCCACCTCCACACTGTACGAACACACAAATCACACAAACCCAACCATCACCACCACCAAACTACACTGACGCGTTTCGAACTCAACCATAGCTCATCTTCAGAGTTGGCACCACAACCGTACGCTAAGCTACCAAATGTTAAACTAACAAACTCACTCGTAAGTGGCATAAAGTTTAAAGTTCATTAAAAAAATATTTTCGTGGGCCTCAGGCGGGAGATTAACAAAAAATACTAAAAACAGAATAAGTAAATGTGATTTTTTTTGCTCGTTTTTGCTTGATTTTGACAACGGCTACAGGTAGACGCTTGAAATATTCACAGATTATATATTCACTTTAAAAGTAAGTAATTAAATTAAAATAAAACAAATATTTAAGAGGGGCTCCCATACAACAAACGTGATTTTTTAGGGTTCCGCACCTTGAAAGGAAAAAGTGGAACCCTTCAATTCAATTCAATTTCTAAATAACTAGGCTATCCATGTCCGACCCGTCACACAAATTAAATTATTCACCACTGACGAATATACCTACAACAACTACTACTTGATTACGTTAGTACCGCGTTTGGCCAACAGTACGGCTAAATTTGACGTTTGCGGAAAACAAACTAAAGCATGCGGTTAACAGTGACACCCCTATCATACATTTCTACTATGAAGAGTATGTAATTGCCTTAGTACCGAATTTATCCACCGGTAAAGATGAACTGGCCGTAAAAGTACAAATTTAAGTATGCGGTCGACAGCGTCGCCACCGGTATAAGTAATTACTGCAGCTAGTTCGTGGTTACGTTAGTGCCCCGTTTGGCCACCGGTAGCGATGAGTTGGTCGTTATGATGACGGCTTTATGAATATTCAAAAGGTATGAACGTGATGGCTTTGCAGAGGTATTCGGACGAGGATCGGGTTTAATGAGAGATGCGGCATATTCATAGATACCTTATGCTTGCTTATGCTCAAAGGGCGTAACATACATACATACAATCACGCATACTTCCCAGCAAAGGGGTGAGCAGAGAATATTTGTTTGCACCCACTACAATCCTCCTGACATACATTAGTCTTTTCATACATGGTCGCCGGTTTCGGGTATTCTATTGACTTGACAATCTACCATTAAAGTCATTCTTGGTCTCCCTCTTCCAACATTCCTATCTACACTGGCCTTATATGTAAAAAAAATATCTTTTTCGTAATACTTCTTTGATCCATCTTCTCCACATGCCCAAAAACCGTCCAAGCGCTAGTAGGACTCGCGCATGAAGGGTTCCGGACCATTATTTTTAAAAACGATAAAAAAATCATGTCTGTTGTATGTGAGCCCCCCTTAAATATTTGTTTCATTTTAATTTAATTATTTATTTTTAAAGTGAATATAACTACATATTCTGTGAATATTTCAAGCGTCTACCTGTTGCCGTTATCAATATCGAGCCAAAACGAGCAAAAAAATCACGTTTGTCGTATGAGAGCCACCTTAAGATAAGATAATAATTTATTGTCATAACTGTGTATATAAGATCATGTTATAAATAAATTAGTAACAACAGTCTGCCCATTTCGGACGTACAATATAACATTAGAAGAAAATTTAAATTAAAACAGTATAGAATAAATTGAAAAATATAACATAAAAAAAATAAGTACATTAAAAATTCAAATAAAATATTCATTTAGGTCATAAAAACATTTGCAGAGCAACCAGTCCTTGAGTTTATTTTTAAACTGAGGCCCTTCCAACGACTTAATATTACCAGGCAATTATATTTATTTCATTCTGTTTTTTAATATTTGAAATTTGTGAAAATTTCAACTGTCTAGATGAGATACAGCCTGGTGACAGACGGACAGACGGACGGACAGCGCAGCCTCCGTAATAGGGTCCCGTTTTTATCCTTTGGGTACGGAACCCTAAAAACCAACTTAACATTCCTTTCTCTACACGAGAAGGGCTTAAACTGAAAAATAAATCAATCGGCAAATCAAACTGAATAGATAGAAAGATAATAGATAACTTTTTCAAACAATTGCAGATTTTTGTAAGTAAACATGTTTTTTCTGTAATTTAATAGATGGTGTACATGAATACATGCCATCCTACGTAAGTTTAACCTACTAAACCGTGAAATATCTTGTTGGAAGTACGATTTTTTGGTAACGCCAGAGACAATTTTGGTAACGCAGGAGACGCCAAAAACGTCAGTTTAAAAGTTGATTGGCCCGACTGCTGAATAATAAATAATAATAATAAATATCACGGGACAATTCACACCAATTGACCTAGTCCCAATGTAAGCTTAGCAAAGCTTGTGTTATGGGTACCAGGCAACGGATAAACATACTTATATAGATAGATACATACTTAAATACATATTAAACACCCAAGACCCGAGAGCAAACATTCGTATTTTTCATACAAATATCTGCCCCGACACGGGAATCGAACCCGGGACCTCAAGCTTCATAGTCAGGGTCTCTAACCACTAGGCCATCTGAGGCCGTATTGTCTAACGCTTTTGGCGCTTGCCTTCGCTTTCACTATCTCTTTCTGTCAACGTTTTATACCGTTTGACAGAAAGAGATAGCGATTGCGAAGGCAAGCGTCAAAAACGTTAGACAATAAGCCTACTGGTCGTCTCACCAAATGTAACAAATAAGAGTAACATTAAGTAAAAAAATGCTAAACGAAAAAAAGTGTATTAAGTTTCAAAGTTTAAATACTAGTCGTCACTACTACTTTCAAGAGCCATTTTGAAAACACACGTATGTTGACCACGAAACACTACAATTGTAATGCAAACCTGATACAGCTTTAATCTAGGGGACTGGCAACCACTGTGCAGCGAGCTTCCGATCTTTTCGCGCTAATCGGTTTTAGGTGAGCACGATGGCTCAAGATAGGTTGGTTGGACTGCGCGTGTTTTTGGGTACTTTCATCTTATTACTAAATCAAATACATATTTTAAAAATGTAGCAACACTACGCCCTAGAAAACATCTTATTTTATTAAGATTCAAAAAGTCATGTCCTGCCGTGCAGTATTAGCGCCGTACTATAAATTTATTTTATTTTTTAGAGACGACTTTGGATTTTTTTTCTATCGAGCGAACTATGTCCACTGCTGAACATAGGCCTCCCCCAAGGCTCGCCAAACAGATCCCCGGGCCCTGCGCCATCCGCATCCAATGCGTTCCCAATGTTCAGCAGTGGACGTCTTTCGGCTGAAATGATGATAATAATAATAATAATCATAATCATTTATTGATAAAACTGTATTATATTACAACACGTTGAGGTTGAGGCCTTCTAGTAAGTGAGTAAATTACCTGTAGCAGAAGACCTCGCTCTTCCAAAAAATAGAACATTTCTCAGATTACAGTCTGCGTTCGTACAATATTTACTCGAATACTTATTCTATATCTTAAAAAACTAAAGCATGTGTGTGTGTGTGTGTGTGTGTGTGTGTGTGTGAGTGTGTGTGTGTGTGTGTGTGTGAGTGTGTGTGTGTGTGTGAGTGAGTGAGTGTGTGTGTGTGTGAAAGAGAGAGTGTGTGTGTGCCCGTGTGTCACCAAACCAACATACAAGATAGCAAAAGATAGTATAGGTAGCTATATTAATACAAAAGGATCTAAATTAATTAAAGCAATTAAGAATAAATAACAAAGAATAAAACTTAACTATAAACTAAATATTACAAACTAAATTAAAAACTAAACTTGATGTAAACAAAAAAAAAGTACTATTACAAACTAAATTAAAAACTAAACTATATTTAAAAAAGGCCCCTGCGGCATTGTGCCGAAGATGCTGGCAACATTTCCTCGTTGAATCGCTAGGCTAATTCTTTGAGCGAGGTAGCTGCCAGCTCTTCGGTCACCGGTAGCATCTATAAGCCTCTTCGAAATCTCTTTGAAGAGGCTTAGTGCTCCTGGGCCCCGCGGACCAAGGGTCTCGACACATTCACATTCACTATAGGTGAGATCCATGATATAACTAATCAGCGCTTTTTTACAATCAAACTGGTTCAGGGAGAAAATTGGTATTTTTCTATTGATTACATTATACATATGCGGTGATTGTATACAGTACTGTCTGCTTGTAAACACAGTTTTACATGATGATGAGCGAACTATAAGTAATCGTGTTTCGATAAACACTTGTCATTAGAGTGAATCTTCAAATATCTTACACATGAATTTCAAGACTATAGCTTTACTTGTAATGATACAGCACGAGATTAAATGAATGCAATAAATGCGTCAAAAACATGGTAGGCCCATAATAGAGAACACGCTCGCCGCTCCGCTACCCGCCCCGCTGCCCGCTGACATCCAGTCCGCAGCCTCAAAAACAAAACCAACAGACAAACCGCCGCTTTGTTTTCAATTATGAACTCTAATTCAAGCACAATAAGTGCTGTCAGTCTTCAAAGAATTATCTCCTGAGTTGCTTTTAAAAATTTTAATGAAAACGCTGAGCCCTTTAATTAACAGATAAAAGGGGAATAAAAACCTGTTTCTAAATAAAGAAACGATATCTCGAGTTTTTTCTTGCCAAGAAAACACTGACTGATCGCATTTTGTCTTAAAAACGGCTACGATTTGAACTCCCACACAACAGCTTACGTACAGGCGAACCACTCGACTTCTGACCCATCCGTAGAACGTTTTTACAGTAAGCGTCATAATGTTTTTCTTTGTCAAGCAATGCGATAAACACTGTAACATTTTCTATGAGAAGGTTCCAAAGTGGGTCACTCCGGAAAGAAACAAAAACACTTTTTATCGCATGTGTAGCAATCATAGTTGTAAAATCACTGTGAAAATTTCAAGTTTCTAATTATAATTCTAATGAGCCTTGTGACAGAAAAACAACGCAGACTCTCTAATAACAATTTGGCTGGAACCTTAAAAATATATCCTTGTCCACGCTACTTTTAAAAAAAATATGTGGCAACGTTTTAAAACAGAATAATGGCAACACTCGGCGCCGGGACAATAAATAACTTAACACGCAAAAGCGCTCTGCATCCGACTACAGAATGCTTCCCGCGGGAGAAAAACGAATTAAGCTGCAGAATCTTGCAATATATTTTATTAATATACATATATGGTTTGGATATGGTTAGACCTCCATCTATCTATCTACATATCAAATTACATTGAAATTCATCCACCCGTTTTAGCGTGATAGAGTAATAAAATAAATACACAATGTTGTTGTAGGTAAAAAAAATTAGGTAACATCAAATTGAAAATAAGCATTTGTCAAAATACGCTCAATGAACTGAAACAATTCGGTGCCCCTTTTCTCCCATAAAATTTTATGTCATAATGTATCATTAGTCATAAACTCATAATCAACGTTAGTCATGCAGTGATTTATTTCTGAAACGGTATTTTTTTCAGGATTTTTTTAAATGCCATCTTATAGAATGCAGTAGGTTAGGTTAGGTTTGTTTTATAACAATTCCTAAAAATAAATTGTTTCAGAAATAAATCACTGTATGACTAACGTTGATTATGACTAATGATACATTATGACTTAAAATTTTATGGGAGTCATTATAGACCCGAAACAATTACATATATTTTTTTTTACATACAATTACTTTGCTCACCCGCGACCTAACGCCTAACGCCAAGTAGGTGAGCAAAGTAATTTTTTCAGTTCATTGATATGGTCCTCCACAAAGTAACGCCTGATTCAATAAATTATTTAAAATACGCTTCTCAAATATATACTTTCAAAATCAGTTATACTCGTATTGAACATATCTTCTATTCCAATGTAGCTTATAGTACGTGAAAATGGTAAAACGGCTAGAAAATAACTCAAATTCTATAGCTATTTCATTTAGTTTTGCTGTTGTAGTAGGTACGTGTAACACGCAGCTGTCGACTCTGGACTGGAATCCAGTCGTGTCCATTCGAGCTAATTGGAGCGGGGCGGCGGCATGTTTGCTTCGCTATTTAGTGCAAGTGCACCGAATAACCGGTACTGTGGGTTACGTTGGCGACAGTTAGGATGACAATGTAGAATGTTAATGCTTATGGTATTGTACTCGGGCCGCGGTGATGTGTGAAGAAGGTTTTTGTGGGTGTTAGTGAAGGGCTGTCCCACTTTTTTATTATTTGTTAGGACTAAAAGTGTTCAGTATTTTGTTGATCTAAACGTTTTAATACAACAAGAGTAAGTTAGTTTTAATTTTCTCGACCTTTTTTTGATTTAACATTTTTAGGACTACAATGTGTGTAATTAGATTAAGTTATTACCTATCATTAATCTGTCGTAGCGTCCCAAAAATTCAAAGAGGTGTGAGCCCGGGTTCGACCCCACGACTGTCCGTGGTTCTTTTTCAAGGTTGGTTCGAATGAAACGCCGACCGTGAACTCTACACACACACGCGGTTCAAAGTTGGTTTTTCGTTTGAACCAAAAGAGCCTATGTGTTATTCCAGATGTCTAATTTCATCGAAATACGTCCTGCTGTTTTAGCATGATAGCGTGAAGGAGTAACAAATACACAGTATAGGTACTTACACACAGTGGCGTAGCTACTGTAGGGCAAGCGGGGCAGTGCACCGGGGCCTCCAAGCTCAGGGGGCCCCTCGGACTCTGACTTATAAACGCGGACCTATGAGAAACGCGGCTATAAAACGCTACTAGTGAATTTACAAGCGCGCGAGTCTAGTGAATTTAAAGTGCATTCATCCTTACTCGTCTTATCATGTAAACAAACACGGGTTGGGGCCCTAGTTTATTTTTGCCCCAGGGCCTTTGGTTAACTAGCTACGCCACTGCTTACACACAAACTTTTGCATTTCTAATATTAGTAGTATTAATTAAAGTGTTACCTATAATGTGATTATTATTATTGTTTCAGAATTATTCAACACGGCGAAGAAAAGTGTGGTAAGTAACAACGAAAAAACACATTAAAATCAAAGAGGAAAAAGAGCACTCGCTAATACATAATTTATTTATTTTTCAATAGGCAACTGCGTGAAAATGATATTGGACATTTATTCGTGTGTTTCAATCGCCTTATTTATCTGGTCACATTTTTTTTTAATTTTTTGTAAGTATTATTATACACATTTTAACGTAAGAAATATTTCGCCAAATTGCAAAACAATTTGTTTGCGAACGAAACACTCATTTCGAATAGATTTATGCACAATAGATACATCTTACAAAATTACTATCTAAACTACTTAATTTTTTTTTTATGGAAAGAGTTTATCAACCAAGTTATCAACTTCTTTTTGAAACAATTTTTGCTTTTACATTCTTCCTCCGAGAATAGTCTGTTGAATATACGCGGTATTAAGTACCTCCTTTCCATAATAGTCACAGGCTCGAGGCTCCACATATTTTTTACGTAATGCTAGTCTAAAACAACGGTCGTATTTTTTAAGTTGTTTAAATTCCAGGCTCTCATACTGATCCAGTGCTAACAAATGTTGCGTTTAAGAAATGGCAGAAGATTCTGATACAATTTCCAGTTATATGGTAGACGTACATGGCCCCTAATACATAACCGAAAGCCCCATCAAAATCTAGAGCCATTTCTTAATAAAATGTGAGCAGATAAATGAGGCGGTTAAAACGCTCGAATTCGCCCTATTGTAATCACAAATTAACTACTACGAGCATAAACATAAAGAAAATTTAACTTAATTTCGAGTACACTCGGATCACCGACGAGCTGTTTTTGCTGAAACAGCTGCGAGCTGCATTATGATTGGGGGTTTCACGCACCGACGGCCCCGCCCGGGGTCGCGACACACCGACACCTTGGACCACAAATATTCTAGTGCTTGATCCAATTTTGCGAGCAAATGTTCGTACTAAATACATAAATGGACTTTTATTTTGAATGGTCCCTTTCAATACGTGTAAGTTATCAATCCGCACTGCGCCCGCGTGGGAACTACGGCCCAAGCCCTCAAATTCTCAGTTCCTATAAAAGCCAAGATGACACAATCATTGTTATCCATCAAACAACATTAAACACAGAAACAATCAATCAATTGAAGCACAAAACTCTCGCTCATTGGTAACCTTTGGTAACATTCGAAGACCGCAAGTCCTCAACAGTACCACTACCATGAGTTACACTAGTTTACAGTGACCGCACTCGCTAGCGACGGCGTAAATGATTTGTATGGAGAATTGTGTACAGCGCGGTCACTTACGGAAGTAGAATTCTCCATACAAATCATTTACGCCGTCGCTAGCGAGTACGGTCACTGTAAACTAGTGTAACTCATGGTAGAGGTACAGGCTACCCACAAATGTGTACACAGAATGTTCACTCGGTCCCGGAGCCGTGTGTGGCCACCGCTGCGGGCACAAGGTAATTGAACCCGCTGTTTGCGCTCTGTTCGCCGCTAAACAAAGAAAACTTGATGCATATTATAGCTGTATACTAATCATGTGACTTATGTACGTTGAGGTTATTGTGTTGATGTTGTTACTGGATTCTAGGTAAATCAAAGTCAAAGTCAAATATTTTTATTCAATTTATACATCATTTAATTTAGAATTAGAAACCACAACAACATTATATTGCGGCTCGTGAACTGTAATCTCTGTACAATTTGTACTAGAGTAATAATTGACGACACGTAAATAAAGTGACATTAAAACAATTTTATTTTGCGGCTCCCAGACTATTGTACTGTACTATTTGCTAGGTAAGAAATAGTTGACGCAATATAATGATGTTGTGGTTTTCAATTCTAAATTAAATGAAGTATAGGCACAAGCACTCATGAATGTCTAAAATGTACCACCGGTTCGGAAAAACCCTGTTGAGAAGAATCCGGCAACATACTCAACAAGGTATATATATTTATTTTAACAGATTTACTCGTATCATCATCATCATCCCAGGCTCCCAGCCTATATACGTCCCACTGCAGGGCACTGGCCTCCTCTAAAGATATTTTGATTTTGACGCGGTACACTTTGAACGTCGACCATGTAAACATTTGTCAACCACTATCAACAAAATCCTTAAATAGGGAATTTCAGAAGTAGGGTATAGGTACAGTCAAGGGCAAAAATATGTATACACTTTAGTACCTTGTCACTTTAACCACAGTGACAGTTCATATATGGCAGTTCAAATATGGCGAAAATAGACAAGGTACTAAAGTGTATACATATTTTTGCCCTTGACTGTACAACTATTTTTCTTTTTCTCCGATTTTAGAAATTTTTGCATGGATCTGCTCAGAATCAATAGCGCTATCAATTATAATGGAGTAAATTTGTTCCCAGTTTTTCATACAAAAATAAGTGTCAATTTTGTTACCTTCAAACACCAATGTATGAAAAGTAACAAAACTGACCTCGGGACACTTTTCTTCTCTATGTAGAATCGATAGTGCTACTGATTCTGAGTAGATCCATGCAAAAAAAAAAATTGAGAAAAATATATTGTACCCTATTTCTAAAATTCCCCCAATAAATTTATTGGGGTATTCAGTGCAACTAACTCATTTTACTGAAATATCCATTATAAGTAGGTAATATTAGCCTGTCAGTTAAAAAACATAAAAAACCTAATATTACTTACTAATTCAATCAGAAGATCTTGTGAATTTAGTCATTTCGTGAATGCTGTTACCAACTTTATAGAAATTTAACTCCGTAAAACCGATTCATTAAGAAGTAAATTGAATCGAAATAAACATGAAAAAATAAAGAAATGTCGAGTGGTTTTTCTTTAAAAAGCCGAAGGAATAAAATCAAAGTTCACACTAACTTTGTAATTTAGAAATCTTTTTACGAGTAATAGTTGCTGAGATTAGAGCGCGGCGCCGACTCAGGTGGAGAAAGTAAGTGTTATTTTATTTAAATTGAGTTAAGCTCTTTAGGTTTGGCTTTAAATTTACTTAGGTCCAACTTAAAAAGCAGTTTAAAACGAAGCATTTGAAATAAAACTTTTTGACGGCGTAAAACCGCGCCGATTGCCGTAATAAGAATAAAGAATACGAGTGGAAATGAAATGGTGGCGCCGCTGTCTAAGCAATTGCTACATTTTTGAAGTAAGCTTTAATATGGCAACAATTTTGTATGGAAATGTCTAGTTCTTCTTCACGCTTTCTAGTTTTTTTTTACGCAGTATTTTTAAGAATTTCGACAATTACTGTACTTTTCAGCATAGGTTGAACATTAATTGTGACATTATCGTTTTAACAGAGTGCTGGTTAGGTAAACACAAGCACTTGCCACTGTTGCCTGGCTATAACATGCACAACACTAATGTAAACTTCAACCAAAACGACGGTATAGTGGTTTATACTAGGGATTATTTAAGTGTGACCATCGAGGAGCCAAATATATCAGATTGTAATCGGCTGCTAATTGAAATTGGGTCTGATTTTGCGATACTAGCTTTGTACAGACCGCCAGCTTTTAGAAATAGTAATACCTTTATCGAGTCACTCAATTCAACATTACAACAACTATCTAATTTTAAAAATATTATAATTATAGGAGACATAAACATTAACATCCTTCCTGATAGCAACGATTCCGCTGCTCAGGACTACCTGAATGCATGCTCTTTTCATGGCTTACTTCCCGCGCACACGCTACCTACTCATCAAAGCGGCTCCTGTTTGGATCATATCATGCTTAAAACCTATCTCCCATCAATAACACTAGTAACTAACTCGTCAATAACCGATCACAACGCTGCCCTACTAACCTTAAACTGCAAATTACCTAAAGCAACGTGCACAAAAGTAATTACTAAAATTAATTTTAATAAACTTGAAGAAGATTTATGCAACGTAGACTTTGACCCGCTTTACCTTTCTGATAACGCGGAGACGTGCATGTTGAGTCTTATAAAATGTGTGCAGCAATTAATTATAAAAAATTCTGAGATAGTTCGTCTGAGTAGTAAAAAATACAACATTAAGCCATGGATAACGCCGGGGCTTATTCGGTCTATGAGACATAGAGACAAATTACATAAAAAGGCAAAATTAAATCCAGACAACATGATTTTACAATTATCGTACAAACGATATAGAAATTTTTGTAATAATCTTCTTAAAAAAGTTAAAAATAGTTACGATAAAAAGCAATTAGAAAAAGCTGGAAAAAACAGCAAAAAAGTCTGGCAGTTTATTAAATACGTAACACATTCAACAAAACAGCATGAATCATCTTCAAGGTTATTACAATTGCACTCATCGCAGCTGACGTCTGCTAATAGCGTAAATGAATATTTCGTTAACGTAGGAATAAATCTGGCACAACAATTCCAAAAACAATCGTTTACAGCAGATTCATCTCCGTGCTTCCAATCAACAAATCACAGTTCACTAAACTCTTTTGTGCTGTTAGATACTGACGAAGCTGAGGTCCACAGAATCATTATGAACCTAAAGGAAGACTCCGCAGTTGGTTGGGATAACATATCTAATATTATACTGAAACGATTTAAGCACTTATTTGTCCCTATATTAAGTAATATTTTTAATAAATGCTTGGCTAAAGGATGTTTTCCTAAATGTTTAAAAAAAGCCGTTGTTGTTCCCGTACATAAAGGTGGCAGTAAAGAGCAAATAACAAATTATAGGCCTATCTCAATTCTACCGGCAATATCAAAAATATTAGAAAAAATTATTAATATTAGACTAGTAAAATTCTTGGAGGAAAAATCCGTACTGTCAAAGACACAGTTTGGCTTTAGATCCAAATTATCGACTGCGGATGCCGTGCATGAACTCACGGACTATGTAGTGAGGGAACTGGACAAGGGTAATCGGACAGTGGGAATTTTCCTGGACCTCGCAAAAGCATTTGATTCAGTTTCTATACCTATTCTATTGCAGAAACTTGAATCTTTAGGTATTAGAGGGACCCAACTAAAATTATTTGAAAATTATCTAGATGAGCGCACTCAATGTGTAAAAATTGGCACAACGTTTAGTTCTGATTTGGAAAATACATCTTTTGGCGTGCCACAGGGAAGTATTTTAGGCCCCACTTTATTTTTAATTTACATAAATGACCTTTGTAATCTAAAATTGGATGGTGGTAAAATTATTTCATATGCTGATGATACTGCCTTGTTATTTTCAGCAGGCACCGAAAGAGAGGTTTATATACTTGCTCAACAAGGTTTCAATGTAGTGAATAATTGGCTTCGGAACCACATATTGACACTAAATGCGGGAAAAACTAATTGTGTACAATTTTCAATGCGCAAATCGAAGTTAACTAGTCCATCAGTAATTGCCCACCAATGTGAAGTCTCCCGTACTAACCCGTGTAATTGCCCAAACATTGCAATGACTAATAATATTAAGTATTTAGGTGTAATATTGGATGAAACTCTTTCTTTTAGGCCTCATATTGAAGCTGTAAGTGGCAGAGTCCGTAAGTTAATATATGTTTTCAAAAAATTACGTACAGTCATGGATTCGATAACAATAAGACAAGTTTATTTTGCCCTATGTCAATCTATATTAACTTACTGTATTACGTCATGGGGTGGCACGTATAAATCGGTTTTACTAACCATTGAGAGAGCACAGCGAGCAATTCTAAAGGTTTCTACAAATCGCACTTATCTTTACCCTACTGACCTTCTATATAAATCTTGTAATGTACTAACAGTTAGACAATTATTTATAATGAGCACAGTTCTTAAACAGCACGCTGCACTTCCCTTTAACAATGAAGCTACAAAAAAAAGGCGTAAGGATTTAGTTTGCCCTCCTAATATTAATAAAAAGCATGCCTTCTCCTCCAGATTTTATGTTTTCCTGGCACCACTACTGTACAATAGATTACACGCTAAATTAGGCATATACTCTTTTAATTATAATAAAACCAAAAAAATTCTCCAAGAAGATCTTCTAAAAATGTCTTATGAGGATGCAGAAAAGTTATTGGCTGTCTTAAAATAAATAGGATTAAATAGTGTTAAGGTTATTTTAAGTGCTTATTTTAGAACCAAAAATGTTTTACTACTTGTCTTTTATTCAAAATCTACTTAAAAACATTAGGTGTGTAGGTATTTTGCATTTGATTATTTATGTTAGCATTTTAAGTCCTTTTATACCTGAAACACAGGATTTTATTTTATCCTAGTTCAGGGTGTGTATTATTTACATTTTTTACTGTTTGTTTATCCTTTTAGTTATATTTGTCAAATACGATGTAAAAGTTAATAAAGATTTATTATTATTATTATTATTCTCTTTATTTATATTTTTCTCTTAGGTTAGATTTTTACAATAATTATACAAAAAGTAAAATATAAAACTATACATACAAAACGTAAAATCATTATAAAAACCTAACCTAGGGTGCCACCGGCAGCGAGGCGGGGCCTAAGCTATCGGTGGTTAGGGCGACAGAGAGAGGAACCTCCTGACTATCCGCGCAGTGTCCAGGAGTACCGCCTTCTGTATCTGACCCTTGATCCAGCCATCTAGCGAGAGTCTCTTGAGGTGTTGGTCGAGACTCTTCGCTATCAGACCGTTCGCAGAAACGACTATCGGGACAATGATCGTCGAATCAACATCCCACATGGCGGTTATCTCGTGAGCTAGGTCAAGGTACTTGCTGGCTTTGTCCTTCTCAGCTTTCACGAGGTTCTCGTCATGGGGGATGGTGATGTCGATGAGCATTGTCTGGCGTTTCAATCGATCTGTCAGCACGATATCAGGCCTATTGGCTAAAATAGTCCTGTCCGTGATAACAGACCGATCCCAATAGAGCGTGGCACGACCATTTTCGAGAACTGGCGCAGGTATATACTTATAGTAAGGCACTTCAAAGTCCACAAGACCGTATAGCAGAGCAAGTTGCTGGTGAATAATTCTGGCTACAAGGTTATGTCTGTGCAAGTACTCACCGTTAGCAAGATGACCACAACCGGAAATTATATGCCTGAGTGACTCCCCGGGACGGCGGCATGCCCGACAAATGTCGACCGTACCGTCCTTCAGGATATACCTCCGGTAGTTGTTCGTCATGATAACTTCATCCGCAATTGCACAGACAAAACCTTCGGTTTCCCCGAAGAGATCCCCGAAACGTAGCCAGTTCACCGACGCAAGCAGATCTACATCTGGCCCTGTGAGTGCCTTGTAGAACCGCCCGTGTAGCTCCTTGCTCTTCCATACCGCCTTGCGGTCCTCGATGCTCATTACTTTAAGTCGGCGCCAGTTCTCGTTTGCCAAGGAAAGCGGGGTGAAGTTTTTGTCTACTGCTACTACGTCGCGATGTACCCCACACTCGTTGTTTAGGAAATAATCCCTGAGATTATACACCTCGCGGTTGTGGAGGTCTTTGGCATTTAAAAAGCCACGACCTCCATACTTCCGCGAGATGTACAGTCTCATAACAGACGAGCGCGGGTGAAGCAAGCGATGCGCAGTGAGTAGTACACGAACTCTTCGATCCAAGGTATCCAGCTCAGTCTGAGTCCACCTTAGTATGCCAAAGGAGTAAGTGAGCAAGGGCATTACCCAGGCGTTGAAGGCGCGCATCTTGTTGCCGCCCGACAAAAGACTATTAAGTACTTTTGTCAGACGACAGAAGAAGCGCTCCTTCACCGTCTGCTTTACGACCTCACTCTCAATACCCAATGACTGTGACATACCAAGATACTTATAGGTTTCTGCTTCGGAAATAGATCTGAGGGACATTGTATCAGAAAGCTGCAAATTTGTTGAATTTACAACTTTCCCCCGCTGTACATGCATAACCGCACACTTATCGACACCAAATTCCATGTTGATGGCGCTACTGAAAACTTCTGTTGTTTTCAGTAGCTCCAACAGGTCATGTTTATTTGGTGCAAATAGCTTAAGGTCATCCATATAGAGCAGATGAGAAATGACCTCACCCCCTCTTCGAAGCCGGCAGCCTAGCCCTGAATCCTTCAGCAGGGTGCTGAGCGGATTCAGCGCTAGGCAGAACCACATAGGACTCAGGCTGTCACCCTGGAAGATCCCTCGCTCAATCCTGATAGAGTCCTGTGGGCCAGAGGGGCCGTCTCCTTCCCCCGGTTGACGAAGGACTGTGGTCCACTGTCCCATGCAAGCGCCTAAGAAAGATCTCAGGACTGCATCAATTTTATACAGTTCTAAGACCCTCACCAGCCATGAATGGGGCACCGAATCATAGGCCTTCTTGTAGTCAATCCAGGCGACCGAGAGAGCCCCTTTGTTCCGCCGGACTCGTTGGCAAATGGTCATGTCTATGAGGAGGAGCTCTTTAGTACCACGAGACCCAACCCTACATCCATTTTGAGCAGGGGCCAAAACGTTGTTGGCAACAATGTGCGTGTTAATTTTTGCTCTCAAAATGGATGTAAGGAGCTTGTACAGCGTAGGCAAGCACGTGATGGGTCTGTAATTTTTCGCTTCTGTGGTACTACCGGACTTATAGAGCAGGGAGGTAATACCAGTTGTAAAGAAAGATGGTAGGGATCCGAGCTCAAGGGCTTGCTGGAACTGTGCTGCCAAACGCTGGTGTGAGCATCGAAACCATTTCAGCCAGAAGTTGTGCAATCCATCCGGCCCAGGACTTTTCCAGTTCGGAGCCGATCGGATGGCACAACTAACGTCATCGGGGCTAATGGTAACAGGCCCCATGGGTTCGATGGACTCGCACTCACGTTCGACAACACCTATCCATTCGCCCTCGGTGTGCTCGACAGGTACCGACCAGATATTACGCCAAAAGTCAATCATGGCAGTAGTATCCGGCCGCCGTCCTATTATTATTATTATTATTATCCGTTTTCATAGGTTTTAAGTTACGCTACTCACAAGAAAATGTTCCTTTTTTTACCTACAATCTCGGCAATAACTCGTTCTTTGCGCAATTAACTTCGTCACGGACTGACTAGTCAAAAACAATACCCATAGTGGAAAGAAAAAGTAAATTAATACAAATTAAATAAAAAATAAAACCGCCTTCAAAAAACATCAAGAAACTAAAAAGCAAAAAAAAAATGAAATAAAAATTGAACCGACCGACTACAAACAATATCTTTCTACTACTCTGTTTGAAGTCAGTGCCTCAGCTCGAGCCATCATCCTTTTTTTTGAAGTCGGTTAATAATAAATATAAAAGTACTTTGTTATGCCTGACTGGGATTCGAAACCAAGACTCCAATTGGCAAGTCCACAAGGCCACCGAAGTTTTCAATCGAACACCGCAATGTAATGTAACTTGTGATTTCTCCGTCTAACCTGAGCTTAACAACCACGATCATATCCCCCACATAAGTAGGGATGTTCTAGAAAATAATTTTAGTCACGCGTCGGTTGAGGGTGTGGCCCCCGGCTGATACGAGAGGGTTACCCCTGCCTCCCTTCGGTTGCGAAAACATCAAAACCTATTTGCCAATCGAGTGTGACTACATCGGCAGAAGGATGCTTAGTTCTTAATTGATGTATCTGTCATCATGTAATGCCAAATTTGATCGTAGGATTTGCGAGTTTGTGGGAGGCCACAATAGCAGAGATATCTGTCCAAGTAAAATTAAATATGAAATTAGAGATCAAAATGATAAACAGTGTTGCCACTGCAATAAAATGCGACCTGCGCAGTGGTAACTTAAAACTCTATGATTACGCTTCATAAAATTTATAAGTAAAAACAAAATGGTAAACATTTAAATGAATAAAATAAAAAGCGCATCTTTTTTTAATTACAAACAGGTGTAGGTTATAATTTTATTATACCACAGGTAAGTTCAGAATTTCTAAACATATAATCGATAGACCTGGTTAATATTATTTTTAATTTTATTATGAATTGTTGAGTAAAACTGATAAATCGATGAAATATGAATATCGTTCCTTCATTGTGAAATAATAAAACAACAAATTGTAAAAAAAAATTATTGGTTACTGACTTAGACGTACAGAAATAAAAAAACCGGCCAAGTGCGAGTCGGACTCGCGCACCGAGGGTTCCATACAAATTTATATGTATCTATGAACATCCAGTCTTAGCAGGCCCCTGCTCCTAAGCAAAATGTGCGCAGTGTGGGATCATTATAGATTGGTTACTGATATAGACAGACAGACAAAAAAATTGATGCTTTTCGCAATTTTTCCTTTATCTGTGCTATAAGGCCTTGCTTTGTACCAAATTTCAAGATTCTGAGTTCACGGGAAGTACCCTGTAGGTTTTGATTTTCTTGCGAGTGTCGAAAATGTGCGTTGGTTACTGATATAGACAGACAGACAAAAAAATTTATGCTTTTCGCAATTTTTCCTTTATCTGTGCTATAAGACCTAGCTTCGTACCAAATTTCAAGATTCTGAGTTCACGGGAAGTACCCTGTAGGTTTTGATTCCCTTGCGAGTTTCGAAAATATGCGGAAATTTGCGTCATAAACAGCTGTATCTTTTGATTGCGTTGGCTTAGAAGTTTGATTTTTTCACAGCTCCAAGGGACAGTAGACTTGAGTATTTGATATAAATTTCAGCTTGATACCTCCACGCGTTCCTGAGAAAAAGGGTCTTGACAGACAGACGGACGGACGGACACACGGACGGACGGACAACAAAGTGATCCTATAAGGGTTCCGTTTTTTCCTTTTGAGTTACGGAACCCTAAAAATAGAGATGTTCACACTTTTGTATTGGTTCTGCGGTAAGAGCTACCTTCATTTCAACTTTTCAGGACGTGCTCTATTTGGAACACTTTTTTTATTGACTGTATCTTTTGATTGAGTTGACATTAAAGTTTGTTTTTTCACAGCTTCGATGGATTGCTATTATTCGATACTAATGCCAGCTCGATACCTCTTGAGTGAAAAGGGACAGATGGCCAACGAAGTGATCCTATAAAGGTTCATGTTTTTTCGTTTTGAAGTACGGAACCCTAACAGATAGGTGTAATACAATGACTCTTTCTCTCTTTCTTTATTGCACACCGCAAAGACAACAATACTGAGAAAACAAATACTTACATGGAAAAAATATATAAGGAAACAATACGCGTCCTTATGGCTTCGGAGCGATCTCTCCCAGGCAACCTTTTCCAATGGAAAGACAGCAATGAATGGATTACATACAGCAGGTGGTGCAATATAAAAATAAATAGTAGTATAAACAGATATTTATTAAATGAATAATGTAATTTATTTTTATAGTTGTTCATGTTTGTGTCTACACACAAGCGCACGCACACAGCGCATGCAGCGAGTGCAATAATAGTATCGTATTCAGGGAATAGTGTTTACTATGGAGTATCCACGCATTATCGGTTGGAAGCACATGGAATATTCTCGAAACATCCAGTGGCCTTGTTTCGATCACCATAACGCAATTACGCCGTCGCGCGTCGAGTTATCGATGTCGATATCGACGATTCAATTTAAATTCAATAGGACAGTATTATCATATTCCACATGTAACGGGGGAAAGACTACCTACTAGGTTTTCCATATTTGCTGGAAAATTTCAAATACCGCTAAAGCTTGAAGTATTAATTCTTCTAACCTACGTTCGATACAACGTTCGTATAGTCGGGGTAAAAAAAGGTTCGTCACATTAAAGTTGAAATTTGCTTGCACTAAGGCAATTGTCAGTCCTGCCAGCATTTTATTTCAAACGAAAAAGAATACCGCATTGACGTTTCCCATTTTTAAAAAGGTATTAAGAGTCTATGACTTGATTAAGGAATCAATTTAATAACTAACGAAGGTGCGTACCTCGACTGTGTACATATAGATAAATAGAAAAGAACGTTATAAGCTTAGCAAGCGTTTATAAATAAGGGGGCTGTTTTAGCCCAATTCGTGGCAATACTTCTAGATAATAGTTGTTGTAAATACGTAGATGCTTTGTTATTCATTTTCGGAAAGGAGTCTAAAGTCACGTTTCAATTAGGAGTTCGAAGTATTCTTACAAGGGTCTAATAAAAAACGTAAATGTGGGCGGTCAGGTAAAACCAACCATATAGCGAAGTGCCATAATTTCAATGCAATAAAACACCCAATATTTAATCGCAATGGCCAAAGTAACTCGACCTTATGGTACGGTTAGCAGCAAAAGTAGCTGGTCACTTTTGTACTTTATCGTGATAACACAATTGGGGATGTCTATTTTCTTGCAATGTATAGTAAATCGAAAACCATTTCGAGATAAATGCTTTTTAACTCGTTTTCTGTAGTTATTTAATTTTAATATTATGTAATGAATTTATTATATAACAAATAAGCAATGACCTTCATTTGACATTGGTGTAAATTGCGTGACCGGTTCAAGTCGTACTTTATTCTATGTGGTTAGAATTCTTCACAATTTACGCGTGGATTATACTACGGAGTTTGATTTGGACCTGCTGTCTGACATCTAGCACTTTGACAGTGCCAGTAAAGTGACACAGTGTATAGTGTACCACTACGCAAAAAATAATTAAAGGGGTTGCCTTATCGTACGCATTTAGATAGATTTAAAAATTTGGCATTGTGGGAGCCCTCAATTATAATCTGACGTCATCAACTAAAATAGTTTCAATAATTAATTTTGAAAAAAGTAGAGAACTAAATGACAAGATATTGAAATTAGTTCCTTATAATTGACTTTTCTATACAAAAAAAATATAAAAACCACTGGTAATTTTTTTTAGACATTCCCAATTGTCAATCATCTATGACATTAGCACCTGACTGGAAAGCGACAAGGCATGTACTGAAGGGTCCCAAAAATGAAATGCACCACTCGTTGCACAATAGTAGTTTATTCAAGTACGTAAACAGTACATCCCAATACTTGCTTGCTACGACGAAACAATAACAATTTGAATGCTTTATAGAAATTCAGGCAGACTAACGATAGCTAGTTTATACATAGGTATAACGACATCTATGAGACAATTTACAAATTACTGAATTTTTAGAAAAAGGTATATAAATTGTAATTTAAGCCACATCACGGTGTTTAGTACATTTTTTATAACACAACAAACATTATTTTACATTAAAGTAGTGCACAATAACACACAAGATCTGGTGAAACTAGCACCATCTGTTATCTAGTAGACGAACCATATTTCACTAATACGAACCCAAATACATTTTATAAAATATTAAGATTAGATACTTATGCACGCGTTAACAAGGCACGAAAGTGACCGTCTACTTTTGATGCTGACCGAACCTACTCTCCCGACTAGTTTTGAAAGAACAGCGTCGCATTCGCATCGGGCAACACAGGGCCAACTGGGTCCATATAATTGAAACGCAAATGCGACCGCATTAAGGTCGCCTCATTTACCTAATTAGCCTTCTAAATCTCCTGCCCCCTACTCCGCGACGCGGCGGTTTGCGTTACGACTCCTTCTCTGTATGATTTTATTGCCCAAGTTAAGGCTAACGCGTCGTTTAAGTTTTTAACGGCACGAAATCGACGGTGGTGGAATTTGTGCGTTCGAAAAGTTTTAATCGTTTTGAGCGGCTTGGAGTAATTGGGAATCGTGTAAAGAAACCGCACGTTTCAACTACACCAACGGCAATAATCTTTCTTAATATAATGAAAATCTCGTGTCACGGTGTTTGTTATTGATTTCCTCGGAAGCGGCTCGACCGATTTTTATGAATTTTATGTCTACATTCGGTAGAATAGAATAGAACAGAATAGAATTTTACTAACACACTTCGAAAAAAAGATACATTATTAAAAATCTGAGAATAGATCGCCGGCTACTTTTTTTATACTCCTATTCTTCGCGGACGGAGCCGCCGAGTAATACGACAGATAACGGGTTGCGGGAGATAACGACCGCTTTAGCCTAGTTGGTAGTGACCCTGCCTACGAAGCAAGAGGTCCTGGGTTCAAATCCCGGTAAGGGCATCTGTTTGTGTGATGAGCACGAATATTTGTTCCTGAGTTATGGATGTTTTCTATGTATTTAAGTATGTATTTATCTATATAAGTATGTTTATCGTCGTCTAGTACCCATAGTACAAGCTTTGCTTAGTTTGGGACTAGGTCGATTTGTGTAAGATTACACCCTAATATTTATTTATTTAATATATGAAAATCTCGTGTCACGGTTTTTATACTTTGTGGTCGCACTCCTCAAAAACAGCTCGACTGATTTTTATGATGTTTTTTTTGTATGAGAATACGTCGGAAAAGGTCGGAAAGTACTTTGAACCTTTCTACCCCTCCCCCCCCCATTCTTTGATAGCAACTTTTGTATGGTAGAACAACGTTTGGCGGGTCAATGACAAACTAATGTTTAAGTTGACCATAAGCAAGGATGATATAGACTGGATTGGCAGTCGCCATAGTACGGATCGGCCGCGGTTTTTGTAGTTCGATTATTAAATCTAGATGGCGCTGAAATATAGCCAGAGGCTTTGAAGGCAAAACAATAAGACTACAGATACTTCATATCACTGCAAATGTATTATTATGCAATATTTTTGAAAAATAATAAAGCCTGACCAGAAATATATGACTATTCGCCATGTTGCGGAATTTCATTGGAACTAATTTCTTACACTGGCAATAATTTTAATGATTGTCAGTGTCACTGTGGCGGTTTCTTTGAACAATAACAAAAAATGCCCAAAACGATTGGTATTCAACAACGGATCATTGTAATAATGTTTATAATAAACTACTGAAGAAAAAAACGCTTGGGGAATGAAACTATTTCGCTACAAAACCTTTCTAAATTAACATCAGAGCTAACAGGTAAAATCAATGTCAATTTTATTGAAATTGCGAACAATTTAAATAAACCATTTCCACCATTTTTACCATATTCTAGCACTTGTTTATTGTTTTAATGTTTTAGGATATTGTTGTGGTAAGTATTGATTAAATAACACACGCATTTAGTAGTATTTGATGAGGGAAAATGGAAATTAAAGACATTTTAAATACAAGGTTTGTTTACATTGTTTGAAATTTAAATTTGACTGACAGTTTAATCGTTGTAGACAAGTCAAGATGTCATTGTTGCCATATAAATAAGAACAATAGCGCCCTCTTGACAATAGTCATATATTTCTGGTCAGGCTTTACATTTGTAGTAATATGAAACATCTGTAGTCTTATTGTTTTGCCTTCAAAGCCTCTGGCTATACATATTTCAGCGCCATCTAGATTTAATAATCGAACTACAAAAACCGCGGCCGACCCGTACTATGGCGACTGCCAATCCAGTCTATATCATCCTTGCCATAAGTTAATAATCGTTTATGGAGAACGGGTAGCTGTGTCGTATCGTACATGCATGTAGTTTATATGTTAGAAATAATTTATAAGACGATTGGATGCAACTACAGCTAGATGCAATGCTGTTTCAAAATTTTCAAAAACCTTGAAAAATTTTAGTTCATATAAACCATCAAAATAAGACGTTTTCTCGAAGACGTCCATCATCTTTTTACTCGCTATCTCAGTCTGGAAAAATTCCATTTCACTAGCTCAAAATTTTTAAGTCCTATGTCATGTCATGTTACTAAACTAGACCTTGCCCTAGAACGCATAGAGTTTGTTTAACATGGCGCTATTCATATTTTCCGTGCATTTCAGTGCATTTAAAATTGGACCTTGTGATGGAGTTGTAAAGTTTAAGTTATATAGACGTTGTTTGTGTTTAGTTTTGCGCGTTATGTTGGCAAGCCTTTGTTCGGAGTCTTTTCATGCCGTTTGGAGCAACTGGCACTTGGCAGTTTCTCATCATTTCCCGCGCCAATGTGCCCGTGTGTTTTGAAAAAGTTTGGAACGAGCTTGCTATTTTACATATCGTATGTTACCCCTTTAAAAAAAAACGTTGTAATGAAGGTTATGAAGGATTAATTTTGTCTTTGTTTGGTGAAGGAAAACCTCAAAGTAACACTAAAAACACTAGCAGCTGTGTTCGGTGAGATTGTTGCCCTTGTCACGAAGGTGACTAAGATGTCACCAATAAAAAAAAGTACTGACAACCGCTGCTGACAACATACGAAATGGTGAAAAAATAGTAATCTAACTTACTCCCTTTATCTTATTGCAACCAAGCTAAGTTAGAGCCAAACAGATGCTACTTTATCAGCCGTCTATTTTTGTCTTTGGTCTGAGCGCAAAGTCACCGACCGAAGTATTTTTTGACTAGAAAAAAGTCAAAAGGTTTATCAACATGCAGCCAAGTGGAATGCAGTGTCCACGATGGATAGAGATATACATAGCCTTTTTTTTTAAATTAATATTATATGTGGTCGTGTTCGTCTCAATCGAAAATCAATAATGCAGTGGTTCGTAGCGTTTGGAACGCCAACGAATTGTTACGAACGTATTCGTACGTAAGTAGTTTGGCACTTGCCCCATAAAAGTAGGCGGTCGTTACCCGATCGTTGCCCCCGGGGTTGGCAGGTGCAGGTACAATAGAAAACAGTTTTTTTTTTAAATTTCGCTTCGCAAATGTCCATTCACTTTTTATTCTCAAAACAGTGCTTTTCGAAAATAAACAATAAAAAAAATATAATTTTAGGCGTCATGAGTTTATTTGCACGTAGTTTATTTACGTCATGCATAAGTGTGATTTTTGTGATTGACTGACTGAAAGATATCATATCACACAACGTAAACCACCAGCGTTAAGAGATTTGAAATTTGACAGATCTCGAGGTTCATAGTGGTGCACTAAGGTAGAGAATTTTCGAAGTTCCCACGGGATAGAACTGGCTCTTTTCTATTCTTCCCCAGAAAGCGATGCCGCGGACATAAGCTAGTTAGTTAATACTTACCTACAGAAAAAATGAATTTTTGAAAATGCTTTTAAATAACGCTGGCATGTTGGAAGTAACGATCAAAGCCCTAAGCCAACAAGAAATTAAAAAGAAACGTCGTTGGTATGTTGGCGACAGGCAACCCCAGCGATGCACGCGACGTAATGGCAGTAACGTGCATGTGCACAGCTGCGCTTTTGTTACGAACAGTACTTTGGCCCAGTGCTAGAGCTTAGCTTTGTTTATGGTTGAAATGTGCCACTGTATTTGAACGTTAGTTGCCAGTACGCTACATGAGTCGCTAAATCATTATCTATAGTAAAAAAAAAAACATTGAATCCTCCACTACGTAGCAAAACCCTCTAGTTGCAGTAGTTCGGTTGATTTGTCCGAGACCGAACTGCTGCAACACTTTTTGTCTCAGTAGTTCGGTTAACACGTCAAACCGAACTGTTGGGAAGACTTTAGTTGCAGTAGTTCTGTTGACTGTCCGGGATCGAACTACTGCCACAATTTTAGTCTTATTAGCTCGGTTATGACGTCAAACCGAACTACGGAGAATTAAAACGACTCAAAAGGACGTTTAAGGATTAGATTGTACAACAAGAGCATAAATTTGTATGATTGTGGCAATAAATGGATTTTTATTTTATTTATTTATTTATTTTAAAACGAGCCATTTTACCCGAGACGTTTGGTTGACATTGACGTTGGATTGAATGCTAGAGTTTTAGGTACACTCTTCTTTTCACTTCGATTGCAAGGAAATGAAATAAGTAGCAACATTGCAAATAAAATTAACTAGCTCTTATTTTTCATGGATTGTGTATTTAGCTATATTTTTAATCGCGCTTTTGAGTCGTTTCAATTTTCAGTAGTTCGGTTTGACGTCACAACCGAGCTAATGAGACTAAAAGTGTGGCAGTAGTTTGGTCCCGGACAATCAACCGAACTACTGCAACTAAAGGTTTCCCAGCAGTTCGGTTTGACATCTTTACCGAACTACTGAGACAAAAAGTGTTGCAGCAGTTCGGTCCCGGACAAATCAACCGAACTACCGCAACTAGAGGAGCAAAACGATGATTTTAAGCAAACAACCAGTTCAATTTTTACACATCTCAACCTAAATATATCCCATTGCAGTGCTGGGCAAAGGCCTCTTCGCCAAATAAGAGGGCTTTGGCTGTAGTTCCTAGTGCGGATTAAGAACTTTACTCGCACCGTTGAATTTCTTTGCAAATGTTTGCAGGTTTTATGACGGTTTCCTTTATTGGAAAGCTCACGACCCACTGCTTGAGAAGCATAAGGTCAAACCAATAGTCCACTACGGCTCTACGGGCGAACTTTTTTTTTACGTAAAACTGACCCGTGATTGACCACGTATCAGGCCCTATACTACGAAGCGAGAAATTCGAACTTCGTTTCATGCCGTTCCGCTCACGCTAATGGTATTGATTACGAGAGTGAGAGAGACCGCACGATCCGAACTTCGAATTTCGTAGTAACCCCCCAGGTTTTAAAATTAGTTGATGCTTGGGGACGGTCTGTCAAGATCGCCACCACCATCTTATTCTGATCCTACTGCCAAGCAAGAATGATATCACTGTGCCGACGTGGAGAGTATTAAGACAACCGGTGGAATATTGGCAATATTGGTACTATATCTAAGCTCTATAAGTGGCAATGCATCTGCAATCCTCTGTTGTTGACGATTTACTTGCCCCATCCATATTTTAATAAAAATAAAAAAACAAATAAAATGTCTCCTTTTATTCAGCCCTATAAAGTGTGGACGTCAAAAATCTCGCCAGAACTCCGTGAAAGTGTCCAACTTTTTTGTTTCCTTCAGCTCATTTTGCCCCATAACTCACAAGTTTTACACCAGCCGAGTCAAACCCGCAAGTAATAAGTTCCACGCACAATAACGACGTATTTCTGAACGAAACGCGGCCTATGAAATATAGCCGCAAGCAAAAAAGTTCCCGCCCAAACACAATCTTACCTCCCTACTTTAAGGCTCATGAAATCGGAAGCCAGTTATGGTACCGATCCGCATCATTGCTATTTGCCCCATTCATGTTACTTTTATTGAGAACTAGTTTTTCCTTCGTGAATTTTAAAAAGCACTCAGCGAGGAGGTTTTATGTTCACGGGCGAGCGAAAATGTTGGAAAGGAATGATAGATTCGATTTACTTTTTTTTTCTATTTGAATTTGGAACGCGGATGCGTATTTGTGCGTCTCGAAACAAAAATATAAAATAAAACCAGCCAGTACGTTTTAATAGAGGCGGTAAATTAGTCAGCTTAATATTTTGATGTTCAATTTTAAATGATAATTTTCTATGACAATACTTGGAAGCCTAAAACTTATTGTGTTCCCGTTAGTTTGACGAATTTAAAATGACAGATCAAGTTTTGACAGATGAGTTCGAAATGTCTAGTGACTATTTATCTCGCTCTAAACTTGAGACGACTTGACGAGTTTTGAGTTAAATTGAATTATAAGTTCGTCTAGATGGGAGCTTAATATTTAGGCTGAAGTTCCTAAATGACGATACGAATTTCCTCATTTCGGTGCGCGAAACTTCTGAATACTTTGACTTGAATTTATATTAAGCACAGCCGAGTTGGCGCTTCTATTTAGAACTGTATTGGACCAACCAAACATTATATAAAACACGCTAATAAATCACAAGAGGCCTCAATATTGCTCTCTCAATATTTCATCTGTCAGAGAAACTTCCGCAGACCATTACAATATTTAAACAACAGCGAAAAAATTTCTAATCGATTGTCAAAATTTATCACATACCCATTTTCAAATTAAGATTTTAATTTTACGTTTTACGTTATGAGTTGAAATCGGGTTTTGTTCCGCGTACCTTGATTTCAGAGAAGCCCGATATTTCGGCACAGTTGCATGCGCCATGATCACGAGACGACTCATAATATTAGTAATGACCGCGATAGTCTAAAACCCTGTTATAACTTCATTTGTCACAAACTAACAAACAATGTAATTAAATCTTGCAACGTGATTTGTATCCACTTCTAACGGTACATTTTGGTACAAAAGGAGTAACCACATCAGCCAAAAGACAGGTGTATTTCCCAAAGCAGGGAACAGGCCTCCTTCAAGAATGAGAGGGCTTTTGCCGTAGTTTCCAAGCGGGCCCGATGCGGATTTCATCTACCTCTACCTAAAATGCTATCTAATGCCGGCCACACACGTTAGGTTATAACCGACGGTTATGCCTGCACAGTGCACAGTTCATTTGTGCAGGCATTTGCAACAATTTGAAATATGAAAATTGATATTTACTTGGTCGTGCCTGTTGGCATTGCTTGTGCATGCAAAACCGACACGCAAAACCTAGCGTGTGTGGCCGGCTAAAAGTGGCCAGTTTGAAAAACCTTTTTTTTAAAGAAAGCTGGATCGAAACCGGCTGGTTCCATTTCCCCAATTCAAATTAAGAACGTTCTGGTTTTAGATTTACAATGCGTTTTCCGCTCTCGGGCCGCGAGTCAATTGATCGCGGAACCGATAGCGTTCCGCTAACGGTGCGGGAGGAATGCGTAATTTGGAACGGAATAGACCTAAGATTCCCTTTGAGCTTTAATCTCTTTGGAAGGAATTTGTTTGCTCGAAAAAAAGAGAAATTTCCGCACTAGCGGATAAAATGTATTTTGGTGTGGTTCTGTAGTCTTAATATATAAAAGAAGAAACTGACTGACTGACTGACTGACTGACTGACTGACTGACATATCAACGCACAGCCCAAACCACTGGGCCTAGAGATTCCAAATTTGGCATGTAGGTTCCTTATAAGGTCTAGGGGTGCACTAAGAAAGGATTTTTCAAAATTCACTCCCTAAGGGGGTGAAAAGGGGGTCCAAAATTTGTATGGGGAAACAAGATTAGTTCGACTATTTTATTCGAAACTTCACAGAAGTACTCCTAATGGTAAATGAGTAAACACGTGTTTCAGGTTTTTTGAGAATTCAACCCCTAAAAGGGGGGAAAGGGGTAACAAAGTCTGAAAATCAACATGGGTGTTGTTTCTATGGTTTATCGGGTCGCTGGTTATGAAAACAACAACGGTTTTAAAATCCGACGTGGCGGACGTAAAATACCATCTCCCTGGATGGGGTGAGATGAGGTTGAAATGTCTAAATAAACTAAATGACTGTTGATATATCAACGCACAGCCCAAACCACTGGATCAAGAGACTTGAAATTTTGCACATAGATACCTTATACAATGTAAGCATCCACTAAGGAAGGATTTTTGGGAATTCCCACGGGAACGGGAAAAAACGGGATTTATAAATTCGATTCCGAGTGACCCTATCTCAGTAACTATAATAACTAGACTCTTCAAATTTGATACACAAGTAGGTATTATATTAGTAAAAACATTAATTTCAGGATTTTTCAAAATTCCCACGGGATAAGAAAAAAACGGGATTTATATATTCAGTTCAACGGGATCCTATGAACTATAACTACTAGACTCTTCAAGTTTGACATAGAAGTAGGTAATTATAATAGTAAAAAACTTTTTAAGGATTTTCGGAAATTCCCACGGGATAAGGAAAACACGGGATTTTTCGTTTTACTGGTCGTAGAAAGCTGAAATTCGGCATGTAGGTTGCTTGGAGAGTGTAGCGGAGCATTGAGAGAGGACTTTCCAAAATTCCCACGGGAACGGGAAAAAACAGAATTTTTCGTTTTGGTGATCGTAGAATGCTGAAATTCGGCATGTAGGTTGCTTGGAGAGTGTAGCGGAGCATTGAGAGAGGACTTTCCAAAATTCCCACGGGAACGGAAAAAAACGGGATTTTTCGTTTTACTGGTCGTAGAAAGCTGAAATTTGGCATGTAGGTTGCTTAGGGAGTGTAGAGGAGCAGTGAGAGAGGATTTTCCAAAATACCCACGGGAACGGGAAAAAAGGGACTTTTCGTTTTACTGGTCGTAGAAAGCTGAAATTCGGCATGTAGGTTGCTTGGAGAGTGTAGCGGAGCATTGAGAGAGGACTTTCCAAAATTCCCACGGGAACGGGAAAAACAGAATTTTTCATTTTACTGGTCATAGAAAGCTGAAATTCGGCATGTAGGTTGCTTAGGGAGTGTAGAGGAGCATTGAGAGAGGATTTTCCAAAATACCCACGGGAACGGGAAAAAAGGGACTTTTCGTTTTACTGGTCGTAGAAAGCTGAAATTCGGCATGTAGGTTGCTTGGGGAGTGTAGAGAAGCATTGAGAGAGGACTTTCCAAAATTCCCACGGGAACGGGAAAAACAGAATTTTTCGTTTTACTGGTCATAGAAAGCTCAAATTCGGCATGTAGGTTGCTTAGGGAGTTTAGAGGAGCATTGAGAGAGGACTTTCCAAAATTTCCACGGAAATGGGAAAAAAGGGACTTTTCGTTTTACTGGTCGTAGGAAGCTGAAATTCGGCATGTAGGTTGTTTGGGGAGTGTAGAGGAGCATTGAGAGAGGACTTTCCAAAATTCCCACGGGAACGGGAAAAACGGGATTTTTCGTTTTACTGGTCATAGAAAGATGAAATTCGGCAAGTATGTTCCTTGGGGAGTTTAGGGGAGCATTAAGAAACCATTTCCCGAAATTCTTACGGGACTGGGAAAAAACGGGATTTTGCGTTTTACTTGTTGTAGAAAGCTAAAATTTCAAAATTCATAAGTTCATACTGTAAGTAGACCGCAGAGGGCTCTATAACCGACTTCAAAAAAGGAGGAGGTTATGCATTCCACTTTATGTATTTTTTTATGTAGGTATTTTCACTGATTTCTCGGTCAATTGTGGACCGATTATAAAAATTATTTTTTAATTCGAAAGAACGGAATATACTCCTGAGATGGTCCCATTGACACCAAATCAGGATCTGATAACGGGATCACAGGGAAATCGACGGCAACCCTCAAATTTTGTAGGCACGCATTACGTTTTTCATATATTTTCTCAAGTTATTTAAGTGTTTGCGTCTGGTAGACATCATCTCATGTTGATGAGCTGATGATGGAAGGTAAACTCCTTAACGGTTAGGAGTTGAGGATATTTTTTCAAATATTATAGGTACGTATAGACCGATAGTTGTATTCTTTCAGGTTATCCAAGTGAGCTGATGATGGAAGGTTAAACTCCTTAACGGTTAGCAGTTATAGGAAGTTTTTTTAAATATCATATGCACGTATAGAACTTTAGTTGTATTCTTTCTGGTTGTTCAGATGAGCTGATGATGGAAGGTATAACTCCTTAACGGTTATGTCACACAACACCTTAACAAGATACTATAATATGTATAATATCATTGCTAAGTAGGTACACAGCGCTTCCAGTTACTCAAGTTTCCGTAGAAGGTAAGAAAACATTGAATTATACCTAATGCAGGATAGGGGAAAGTAATAATAGGTTTTATAATTATTAACAAGCCTGGTTATTTTAGTGCCCGCTTCCGAATTAGTGAAAAACATTGTATATATAAAGAAAGTTTAGTCGGGCTTGCTTGCACGCTTGCTTGCACGCTTACTTGCACGCTTTCTTGCACGCTTGCTTGCTTCCGTGCATGCATGCTTGCTTGCTTGCCTGTATGCTTGCTTGCTTAATATCTTGGTTCTTTGGAATACTCATGGTACACGCGAGCAAAGCCGCGAGCAAAAGCTAGTGTTTTAATAAATTAAATGACTGTTGATATATCAACGCACAGCCCAAACCACTAGACCTAGAGACTTGAAATTTTGCACATAGATACCTTATACAATGTAAGCATCCACTAAGGAAGGATTTTTTGGAATTCCTACGGGAACGGGAAAAAACGGGATTTATATATTCGATTCCGAGTGACCCTATCTCAGTAACTAAAATAACTAGACTCTTCAAATTTGATACACAAGTAGGTATTATATTAGTTAAAACATTAATATCAGGATTTTTCAAAATTCCCACGGGATAAGAAAAAACGGGATTAATATATTCAGTTCAACGGGATCCTATGAACTATAATTACTAGACTCTTCAAATTTGGCATAGAATTAGGTAATTATAATAGTAAATAACTGTTTTAAGGATTTTCAGAAATTCCCACGGGATAAGAAAAAACGGGATTTTTCGTTTTACTGGTCGTAGAAAGCTGAAATTCGGCATGCAGGTTGCTTGGGGAGTGTCGAGGAGAACTGAGAGAGGACTTTCCAAAATTGCCACGGGAACGGGAAAACACGGGATTTTTCTTTTTACTGGTCGCAGAAAGCTGAAATTCGGCATGTAGGTTGCTTGGGGAGTGTAGAGGAGCATTGCCACTTTCCAAAATTCCCACGGGAACGGGAAAAAAACGGGAGTTTTCGATTAACTGGTCATAGAAAGCTGGAATTCGGCATGTAGATTGTTTGGGAAGTGTAGAGGAGTATTAAGAGAGGACTTTCCAAAATTCCCACGGGAACGGGAAAAAAACGGGATTTTTCGTTTTACTGGTCGTAGAAAGCTGGAATTCGGCATGTCGATTGTTTGGGGAGTGTATAGGAGCATTGAGAGAGGACTTTCCAAAATTCCCAAGGGAACGGGAAAACACGGGATTTTTCTTTTTACTGGTCGCAGAAAGCTGAAATTCGGCATTTAGGTTGCTTGGGGAGTGTAAAGGAGCATTGCCACTTTCCAAAATTCCCACGGGAACGGGAAAAAAACGGGAGTTTTCGATTAACTGGTCATAGAAAGCTGGAATTCGGTATGTAGATTGTTTGGGAAGTGTAGAGGAGTATTAAGAGAGGACTTTCCAAAATTCCCACGGGAACGGGAAAAAAACGGGATTTTTCGTTTTACTGGTCGTAAAAAGCTGAAATTCGGCATGCAGGTTGCTTGGGGAGTGTCGAGGAGAACTAAGAGAGGACTTTTCAAAATTCCCACGGGAATGGGAAAACACAAGATTTTTCTTTTTACTGGTCGCAGAAAGCTGAAATTCGGCTTGTAGGTTGCTTGGGGAGTGTAGAGGAGCATTGCCACTTTCCAAAATTCCCACGGGAACGGGAAAAAAACGGGAGTTTTCGATTAACTGGTCATAGAAAGCTGGAATTCGGCATGTAGATTGTTTGGGAAGTGTAGAGGAGTATTAAGAGAAGACTTTCCAAAATTCCCACGGGAACGGGAAAAAAACGGGATTTTTCGTTTTACTGGTCGTAGAAAGCTGGAATTCGGCATGTCGATTGTTTGGGGAGTGTATAGGAGCATTGAGAGAGGACTTTCCAAAATTCCCAAGGGAACGGGTAAAACGGGATTTTTCGTTTTACTGGTCATAGAAAGCTGAAATTTGGCAAGTGGGTTCCTTGAGGAGTGTTGGGGAGCATTAAGAAAGCATTTCCCGAAATTCTTACGGGAACGGGAAAAAACGGGATTTGGCGTTTTACTGGTTGTAGAAAGCTAAAATTTCAAAATTCATAAATTTATACTGTAAGTAGGCCTTAAAGGGCTCTTTAACCGACTTCAAAAAAAGGGGGAGTTTATGCATTCCACTTTATGTATTTTTTTATGTAGGTATGTTCACCGATTTCTCGGTCAATTGTGGACCGATTTAAAAAATATTTTTTTTTTTGAAAGAATACAATATACTCCTGAGATGCTACCATTGTCACCAATTCAGGATCTGATGACAGAATCTCAGGGAAATCGAGGGCAACCCTCAAATTTTGTAGGCACGCATTACGTTTTTCGCTTACTTGCACGCTTTCTTGCACGCTTGCTTGCTTCCGTGCATGCGTGCTTGCTTGCATGCTTTCTTGCATGCTTGCTTGCATGCTTCCTTGCATGCTTGCTTGCTTGCCTGTATGCTTGCTTGCCTTGATATCTTGGTTCTTTGGAATACTCATGGTACACGCGAGCGAAGCCGCGGGCAAAAGCTAGTAGATTATAATTAGGTTGTGTAGTATCTACAGTACTACATATTATTATATGTGTTTGATATGCTTTATGTGAAAATAATCAAAAGCAGCTATTAAAAAGTTTATTTAATAAATACTCGTTCATACTCCTAAGATTTTCTTCGTAGTATCTTGACTGATAAATAAATCGTGGTAGCCCAATAGTTTTGCCTTTCATGCAGAGAATTTATTGAATCAGGCGTTACTTTGCGGAAGTCCATAATCAATGAAATAAAACAATTACTTTGGTCACTCGCGACTTCATGATAGCTGTCAAGACTCTGCCCAGCATTGAGACACTTCTCAAGGTTAAATATTGACTATTTAAATTATAATTAACATAATCAATCGAAGCTATAATAAAAATATGCATTTATAATTTGTTAAATATCTTCTTCAAGCCCAGAGACTTGAAATTCTGCATTGATGCTCCTTTAAATACAACGTCATTGTATAATTTGTGTCATTAGTGTTTATTTTTTCTTTATATTGTACATAAAAGGGTTTACATACATACATACAAAGTATGTGAAGGTTTTCTGTGAGAATTTAGTAAAAACCCGCAAGTTTTACAAATACCAGACATAATGGTAAAGGCAAGTATAAAATAAATCTTTTAGAATACCATTAAGTACTGCTAAAAATTTGAAAAAACAAACGAGAGCTTACATTAAATCCATCAACCTTTTAAAAGGGTTTAAAACCCGCGATTTTTCCGTGAAACGGAACTTTCCGTATCGTAATGGCGGCGATGAGGGGGCGACTTAAATTTCACGTTGCTCCGGGCTGAGTAATATTAATACCTTTCGCTAAAAATAGATCATTAAGAATCCTATGGTATTTTAGGACGGACTTATTCAACCTAATGGATCGGAGAAATAATTTAAACTGCTCTTAACCCTTAAAAAGCATTATTATAAATAAAGCCTGACCAGTAATATTATGATCATACGCCATGTTGCGGAATTTCGTTGGAATTTCTGAGTCTGAATTTGAAGCCACTTGCCCTATGGACGCCAAATTTGGATTCAGATTTTGATTACGGTGAATAAAAGTAGGTACCTGAGTCAAAATATCGAGTTGCCAATCCACATCGTTCAGACTATACGACCGGATAGCCTAGTTGTTAGAGAACCTGACTACGAAGCTTGAGGTCTCGGGTTCGATTCCTGGTCGGGGCTGACATTTGTGTGAATAATACGAATGTTTGTTCTCGAGTCTTGGGTGTTTAATATGTATTTAAGTATGTTTTTCCGTTGTCTAGTACCCATAGTACAAGCTTTGCTTAGTTTGGGACTAGGTCAATTGGTGTGAATTGTCCCGTGATATTTATTTATTTAAATGGAAATAATAGCGCTCTCTTGACAATGATCAATCATATTATTATATGTATATGCACTAGGGTAAAAACTTTTGGTGTGTCACAACGGGAATGCTTAAAACGCTGAACCGATTGAGATTTAATTTCGTATAGAGATAAATTTGAGTCACGGTAAAGGATATAGGACAGTTATTATCCCAGAAAATTGCATAGTTCCCGCGGGATAACGATAAACGAATTCTTCACAGACGAGTCGCGGGCAACAGCTAGTCCTATTATAAAGATAAACTGCTATATAAAATAAAATAAACAAATGAGTGTACTCAATATTTATGGAGATAGTGTGAGTCACGTCTTTCTCAAGGCTTTCCTGTACGACCCCAAGAAAGTTTGGGAAATGCTGATCTAATATATCATGATGGTCCCAACGGAAGAACGGCGCCGGGTGTGTAAGGCCGCCATTATGCTGATTTGGGAATATTTTGTGACAATTTGTTCCTATGCGTCTTTTATACTTTTTTTAACTTTTGCAATGACACGAATATATTTTTCCTTCTTTTTCTAGTTTCGTACTTGAAGGGTGAGAAACGGAACATTTTTAATGTTACTACACTATCCGTCGGTCCGTCCTTCATAGGGCTGTATTCCAAGGTCCGTAATAGATAACACAGCTGAGATTTATAAATAGTATGTATTTCTACTACCGCTACAACAAAAAATAATAAGGTTAAAAATTAGGGGGTCACAATTAACCAATATAAAATGATCCTATACAGCGTCTATTTTACTTAAAAGCAGGGTTCTTCTAACGGTGGTTTTATTTTGACATGTATACAATTACATAACTAGAGGTACAATCACAGATTACTTAATAGTTACTTCGTAACAGATACTGCATCCCGTACAAAATCTTGGTACTTACCGCGATTGTAGCCACAGATTATACTACTCCGTCTCCTTAAGAATGTGTGCGTGCCGACAGTGACAAGGGCTGGCAGTTTGGATTAAATTTTTTTTCTACATGTTGTTTTACCATTTTGTCGGGATAATTGCTATATATTATATCCATGCAAACTTTCTAGCACTAATATTCTTTAAGCTAAGCCACGGACGGACAAAGAGACAGACGGTCATGGCGAAACTATAAGGGTTCTGTTTTTGCCATTTTAGCTCTGGATTCCTAACAAAAAAGGATATTTATTGTAATGCGCAGAACACATTGCCATGCTCACAGTACCCTAGCGTTATACTAAATACGAAGGTCAACTTTCGAACTTCGCATCGTGCCATCCCGCTCACGCTTATAGCTTTTTATAGAAGTGTAAGAGGGACAGCACGATACGAACTTCCAAATTGTTATAATAGCTATTAATTCTAGCATAGTCATATTAAAATTTGCCCCCTGTTTCACCATTCACTTATAAAAGTCCAGGCGGCATATTTTTTCCGTGGAACACGAATGAACGTGCGTCGGCGCGCGCTTGTGACAAACTACTGGAATTTCGATCTTAGCAGATCGTCCCCGCGGTAGGTAAATATCGCGCGTAAGTACATGGCATGCATGAGGCCTGGTACAATTTTTAAGGGAAACCTCTGACCACGAGAATGTCCGAATATTGTGTCTGAAATTAAAAAGTTAACTTTTTTAATCATTCCGGTTTTTGGACGAAATTTTTAGCCTTATTAAATATGTACATATAAGCAGAGTCCTGCTTTTGTATTTTCGAGTCTGGCTACCCTACCCTCGTACATAATATTGCCATAATATATTTAACATTTTCGTGAAAAGTTCTAGCATAGATTAGAAGTTTCCAGTCGTAGCTATAAAAACTTTGACGCGTTGGCGGACTTATATAGCAGTTTTTATTTCACTTTTACTTATCACAAATGTTTTTAATAAAATTGAAATACTAACCGAAGGTGAAGGCCAATGTGAAAAAATACTGGAATGTATCCATCATTTTGGCTTAAATAAGAGTTAATAAAAAGAGAAGACATATATAGTGATTTTTTCACCTGTCAGAAAACCCAAAGAGGGTTCTCCACTTCCGAGATTTATTTTAAATCGTTTTAAGAAAGAAGGACACTACTGAATAAAAAGTGTTTGTTTACAGACGCGTTGCTAGTACGGATTGGTAGTTTTAATATGACAACGTTGCACAGTGGCCAACCAATAGAAATCCTATCTACGTACCAAATTCCATCTAGATCCGTCCAGCTGCTTTAGCATGAAAGAGTAACAAACGCACACATGCACTCACAAATTTTCACACTTACAATATTAGTAGAATCGGATTTACTCACACAAATTTACAAACTAATCTCCCAAAAATGTCCTCGGCCATAATTTCCCTAAAATCTCGTTGAACGCATAGCCTCGGGGCCGGTACTGGCCTTATACAACGCTCTAACGCTCCTTATTCAAACTTCGTATCGTGCCATCCCGCTCCCGCTAATAGTGGAGTAGGAGGGATGGTTGCAACTCCAAATTTCGAATAGCCCTTTTGTTCCAGCGTACGGCCCGAAGCCCGTCCTAATGGGGTTGCCAGGTGCTACAGATATTTTTTTTAATGTCTTTCTTGCTAAATTTCCAGTTTTGTTGACAAGGTAAATTGTTATTTACTTTCTGTACGGCATCGAGTTGAATATTTATTTTTGTAATTGATACGTTGGTATTAATACTGTATTGCTTAAATAAAGTCGGAAAAAAATATAGTTTTCTGCCTTCAGCGCTCTTTATTCAGTTAGTTTTAATATTTCCACTGATGGTATGAAAATCTGAAAATATGTTTATATATCTAGTCATTCACGATGACAAGTGCCGTAGTTCTTTCTTATTACAATGTCATTTAACCCTTTCAACGCCACGCCTCGACAAAACGTAAACCTACTTTGGATCTTATGTCATTGTGTCAAGATCACTTTGACACTGTACGTAGTGAGACCTATACGTGTCGTTGGCGTTGAAAAGGGTAATGTCTAATTATGACTAATTCACGCGTCTTCATGAATGGCACTACACTGACTAGAGATAATCTACGATAACATGGCCCGCCCCTCCACATTACTATTTCAATGTGTTTAGTCACATATTTACGAAATAATTTTTATTTAGTAGTAATGCACTGTAAAATTAAATACATATGACAGCTTCAGCACTGTCTGTGCAAAAATGTCGCAACTGTACGTAAAATGATTACCTCTAGTATAATATTAACCCTGCGTTAAATATGATCTGGGTACTTTCTCGCTTCACCCCGGGTATATTTTATTACTGTGGCAACCCTGAACACAGGCGGGGTAGTAATTGTTATTTTATTAATGTGCTCCTCCCTTACATCGCTCCGTTTTTACACAAGTATAATCCGAATAGCAATACACTGCGGGGTTTGAATGATCTTTTATTATACCTACTTAGGTTGACCCGCAATCTATAGCAAGTTAGGTATGAAGTATCTATAGCTGAGCTTACTCGTGTAATGAAACCCGCAGAAATACCAACTTAGACATGGCATTCTATTTTTGCTCGCAGAACCAACGGCCGATAGCAGTAAAGCACCAAACGCACTGAAAGCGATATCGGGGCGGCGCGGCGCCGGTGACGGTCGTAATATTCTAACTTGTATGAACGGTTGTGCGGCACCGTACCGCGAACTCGTTCATACAAGTTAGAGTATTACAACCATCACCACCACCACAACGCCACGCCTCAGCTGTCTGTGCGTTTGGAGCTTTACAGCTATTGTTTAATTTAAGTGTTTATCTGGGATTGATCAGCGTAGCGTGTTGATGTGCTACAGCGTAGACTGCTACGCCGTAGAGCGCTACGACGTAGCACACAACAATGACAAAGATAGATACAATAAGATTAAACTCTTACGTATTGTAGACAAAATGTTTTTTAGACCAATTGCGTTGTAGACGTGAAGCGTTTTAGTCCAACAGCCAGGTGGGTTTAAGACTACCTCCTACTTAGACTTTTGCTTTTTAGGGTTCCGTACCCAAAGGGTAAAAACGGAAACCCTATTACTGAGGCTCCGCTGTCCGTCCGTCTGTCCGTCTGTCACCAGGCTGCATCTCGGGATCCGTGATAGCTAGAGAGTTGAAATTTTCACAGATGATGTATTTCGGTTGCCGCTATAACAACAAATACTAAAAAATGGAATAAAATAAATAAATTAAATAAATATTAAATAAATATTAGGGGACAATCTTACACAAATCGATCTAGTCCCAAACTAAGCAAAGCTTGTACTATGGGTACTAGACGACGATAAACATACTTATATAGATAAATAAATACTTAAATATATAGAAAACATCCATAAATCAGGAACAAATAAATATTTAAGGGGGCTTCCATACAACAAACATGATTTTTTTGCTCGTTTTTGCTCGATATCGATAACGGCAATAGGTAGACACTTGAAATATTCACAGAATATTTAATTATAAATTAACTTTAAAAATAAATCATTAAATTAAAACTAAAAAATATTTAAGGGGGGCTCCCATACAACAAACGTGATTATTGTAGATAATTGTACGGAACCCTTCGTGCGCGAGTCCGACTCGCACTTGGCCGGTTTTTTTAGACCAGTAGTAACAACTGGTCTAAAAAGCAAATGTCTGTACATAGTAGCAAAAGTCTTAAGTAACAACTGGTCTAAAAAGCAAAAGTCTAAGTAAGACAAACTGCATTTTAGACGAAATTATACTAACCCGAAGTGTTAAATCCACGAAGCCTAGTGGTTTGACCTATGGCCTTTCAAGCAGAGCTTAGGGTCGTGGGTTCAAATCCCGGCACCAATGAGTTTTTCGGAATTTATGTGCGAAATTACATTTGTAATTTACCATGACCTTTACGGTGAAGGAAAACATCGTGAGGAAACCTGCATACACCTGCGAAGAAATTCAATGGTGTGTGTGTGAAGTTCCCAATCCGCACTGGGCCCGCGTGGGAACTACGGCCCAAGCCCTCTCATTCTGAGAGGAGGCCTGTGTCCAGCGTGCAGTGGAACGTACATAGGCTGGGATGATGATGATGATGAAGTATTCACTTATAAACATAATACGCTGCGCGGCACAGTGACATGAAGTGAGGCCAAACCTACCAATACTAGCAAGATAAAATCCAAAATTATCCATAAATCAACTAACCTCAACTTTTATGGTTAAAGTAGCCTTAAATAATAAGTTAATCTAAAAATGCGTATCTACGAGCGTGTTCGGGACACATTCGGCCGTCCAGGTCGGTGCTGCTTCGGTTGTTGCGTGCCTCCTGACCGTTATTCACACATAACCTAGATTAAATCAATGACATAATACTGTTCTGTATAAAGTTTTTTTCTTGAACGAAATAATTGTATTTAATTTTCGTGCAATTATACAATGACAGGTGAACCGTAATTTTTGGTCGTCGGCATAATAATCACAAGTGTCATTAGTTTCTTCTAAATAATGACTCATTCTGAGGACGGTGCGCTTTTTAATAAAACTGCCAAAACTAACCTAACCTGCCCTCCCATATTCAAAAATTACAATGGCTTCTGTCTGATGAGATTGCCAGTATCAAGGTCAAGAGCAGGTGATGGGTGCCAAGCCAACATTGAGTTTACTAAGCTCTCAGGTACGGTCAAGTGCAAAAATAAGTATCGATTTAATCCTCCCATCGTCATTCGTCATATACCTATACCTTAATTCGACGACGTATTATAAGAGCTATGGGACATCTTTATGAGCAAGTTGTGTGCACCCATATTTTATTATTATTATTATTTATTTAAAATATGGCTTCTGTCCCATTACAGGACAATTTCACTAGTGTCAAAGTAAGCTCTCTTTGGGAGCGACGTTGTACGGTGATTGTAGTTTTTGCAACTTGATAGTAAAATACCATAAACCACGTGGAAACAACTTGCGCATTAAAAAATGTGAGACACGAGAGCAATATAGAATTTTGTGATCACTGTTAATTAAGGTTAATCGCCGCATAAAACACTATCAAAATTATACTTCAACTAGCCAAAGAAACAGAAATACCAAAATTATATACTTTCTACATCCGCCATGTTCCAATGCTACAAATCGAATCCCACCCATATTTTTACACTTGACTGTACAGTGCTGTCAAATACAAACGTGTTAACGAAAAATGTCAAAGTGACAAATATAGACAAAGGCTTTTCATCATAAAAATAAAATCAAAAACAATTTATAATCAGAAAACTGAAACAGTTAAACTGATTGACTAATTGATATTGTTCATACATACAGGTTGCAAGATACGGAGCAGTCAAAAACTGACCAGCTGCCAAAACCCAACTTTGAATAAAACATAATTGGGCAACTTTTCCACATTGCCAACAGCAGAAATAAAGAAAGACCGAAGTATAATAATAAAGTGATCATAAACAATATGCCCTCACCATTCGGGTATGTATTACAGTACCGAAGTACGAAAGGCCGAATGTATTAAAACATCGAATGGGTCAAAAGACCGACACGATTTTTTTCTGAAACCGTTAACTTTTTAAGATTGTTATAAAACTATAAAACAAACCTAACCTAACCTAATGGGTTGTGTATGATGCCGTTTTAATAAATTCTGAGAAGTTTACGGTTTCAGAAAAAAATCGTGTCGGTCTTTTGACCCACTCGACGTTTTAAAACATTCGGTGTTTCGTACTTCGGTATTGTAATACATACCCCACCATTCATATGATGGAAAGGTAACCGTCGCTATATTATGTAGGAGGAAAAACCGAGAATCCGGGAGTTCTGTCGGCATATAAAAATACATTTAAATTTCCTCACGTTTATTTAAAAATTGGAATGTTATTCTTAAATATTTTATCATGATACGTGGGAATAAGAGACGTGTAACAACTGCTGGATTAGTAGATATTCAGCGAGACTTAATCTGGGGGAGAATCTTTTGATTATCTAATTTTACCATGTTTTGGAAATTATACTCTTACTCTTATAATTATTACTCCTCCCGTACTTTAGCACGAGCGATCAGAGATCTCTGCACTGTTTACAGCTCTGCTTTCATTAAGATAGAATTTAATTAACACGACGCATTTCACTTGGGCCACATGTTGTGTACTTGCAAAGTCATGAACCAACAAGTTAATAACTTGTACCTCACAAGTTTACCTGACATTTGAAGCTAGTTTAGCTACCAAGAAACTGAGCGGGTGCGTGGGAGGCGATCAAAGCAATTCATAGGCTTTGTAGACAACTATAAATCGGTTTCAGTGTTACAAACATACAGTGGCGAGGCGTGAATTTTTTTCCAGGTAAAGCCGGACGGAACAAAATCAAAAAAATAGATAAAATATCGTACTTTTTGTTTTACACTAAAACTCGATATTTTAAAATTCAATTTCGCTCCAGTAATTTTAAATAAGTTTACGAATGGCTGTATGAATGTCAATTCCGTTGGTTATTCCAAGTGGGATAAATTAATTAAAAAAAAATCTTCTGTCAAAGTGAAATTAAGCCTTATGCACAATATAGAAAGTCTTTTTAAATGTGATAAGCCGATAGAGACCGGCTTATTTTCAGCCTATTCCATGCCTATTCTTACAGTAGATGCTTGTAGTGAATCTATGGTTTTATGAATGAATATTTACATGTGTGAGTGTAAGATTCCTGACGGCATACTGAATTTATGAATGACTGATTGGTCTTGTGGATATTTTGATGCGTTTTGTTACTGCACCATTTTGAAAAATACTTAAAAGTTTATTAAGTAAGAGTAAGTCTCTATACAAACAATCGGTTACTAAGAGAAGCGTTTGGTTACTTCAAAATTTTAGGCAACCCGCCGGGAATCGGGTTGTTAGTACCCTTCGCCACTGCAAACATAGACATATAAGTATCTCTCTGATTGCCTTGTTGCCTTTTAAAGCTCTGGTGCCGTTTGAACAGGCTGAGAACTGGGCATGGGCGTTGTTATTCCCTGCAACATAAGTGGGGTTGGAGGGATTCTCCACTCTGCGATTGCGGTGAGGAGGAGCAAACCATCGAGCACATCTTCCGGCGCTGCCCCCTTCATTCCTACCCTGGTCCTGCTGAAGGCTTAGACAATCTGACTCCTGACGTAGTTGCCTGGCTTAGCAACCTCAAAGCTGTTCTCTGATTGCCCTCATATTTCTATTGCCATACGATTAATAATAATAAGTGTTGCAAATTTGTGTTAGCGAATTTTTTAGTTCGTTTTTTAACAAAGCACACACAGCAAGCAAGCAAGCAGAGCCACTTTTAGCAATTTCTTGCAAATAGGCGACTTTTCGCAATTCAGCGACATCTGACAAAACACTGATCTTACCTTTGATATATCGAGTTTTGTGTAACAATATGGAACGCAGCACAAAGGCGAAGTAGAAAATAAATAGGTTACAAGGCAGGTAATAGGCAACCCTTTAACTACTACGTAACAAGGTAAATAATAGCTGTTATCGTTTCCAAGCGATCAGTGTTGCCACTTAAGTACCTATATATGGATGATATCATATGTATATTCAGAATAGTTTTTCAGAATAGACGTGCGCAATTACATTTTAAATTTACCATGAGTTCGGTGAAGGAAAACAACCCTCACACCCGCGAAGAAATTCAATGGTGTGTGTGAAGTTCCCAATCTGCGTGAGAACAGCGGCCCAAGCTCTTTCTCTCATCCTGTGCCCTGCTGTGGAACTTATATAGGCTGGGATGATGATAATGACTCATTGAATACAAACGTATACTTGTCTTAATTTGACTTGGATTCAGAACAGTCTCTGTCCGGTGGAAATTTCCAAAAATCTGGCCTTATTGCAAAATTTGAAACTCCCAAGTTCGGCTGTTCATGGATATGTCAGTCAATGAGCCAGATTATTTTATACAAACCGGTTTTATTAACTTCCATTAACTTTAAGGTAAGGTTTTTGAGATCAAATAAAGTTAATTTATCTAGGATAATTAACCTTTACTTTCGCCTATCAAACTCGGGCTCCCGTCGTCCCAAGTGATAAATATCTAGGTCGTCCCTCCATCTCCGTGAAAAGAGGCCTTTGCCCAGGCAAGAGGGGCACCAAATCAAGCTACTAAAAAAATCCTAGCCCGTACTATTTAAAATGGTCCTTTTGCGAGTTTACCAGGCATTATGTCAAAAGTTGACCAAAAAAAATAGCTTGTTTAGATCAAATGGCTATGAAATAATAATGCTCTACCAACAAAAAATAGTCAATTCAATACTTTCCATCATTTTTCGTCTCTTTAAAGCCAAACGATTATCTACAAATCAAAACCACACATTTAATGAAAATTTATTAAGTTGGTATTCATTATTTCCTACAAGTTTCCTACAGAGCCGACCTCGCAACCCACAGACAATAAAACTTTTTATCGGTGCAGTTATGATTGGCTGTCTGGAGCGGGCGGATTGAAATCAGTGTGACTGACAGGTATAGAGAATAGACAATAGAGCGGCCCTGGAACGTTGTCTATGGATCTAGATGTAGGGCAGTGATAGCCAGTTATGTACTGCCATCAAAAATGTTGCCGGTTATTTTAGAGGATTTCTGCACATGCTAACCTAAAGTAACCGGTTGCCATAAAACTACTTGAAAAGGGGAAGTTAATTTTCTGTTTAACTGCGGCAACTTGAGAGAGTTAGTAAATGTATAAAAAATATTTCTTATGTTAATCGCTTTTATTGTGAAGAATCAATAATCAGTTATTTATTTATTTCATACTTACACAGCATTACAGACATGCTAAGGCACTGTGTAATTCATACAATTGTAACCAGCACAACACTTGCGTATAACACGTAGGGGTACGGTTAAAATCCGACCTGTAATTGACAACATTTCATATTTCTAAGACTATAATTTGATTCGTTCTCTGTATACTGTTTGGAAAGAGAAAGACGCTGGTAGTTTTAAATTTTCACTAGGATTATTAATTAATTTATTACAATTTTTTAATGATGTGCTTATTCTAAAAGAGCGAACGATAGAATAGATCCATTACTTTTGTCTAGTCTCTATTAAAAAAAAAATGATGACGTAAATTTGACGTTATGGTTGTTATCAAATTTAAAATTATAACAGATCTTTTTTCTAGTGAAAAGGGTAAAGGAAACATATCTATTCTGTGGAAATATTTGTAAGTACATATATAGTTTATAGTTTATTTATTTAAAGAACAAAATTATATGCTTATACAGAACAGTATTATCCGGCAAGCGCCAAACTAGGCTGAGATAGATATGTTTTTAAATTTGTTGTATTTTTTTAAATATGGAGAAATAAATTATAATAAATATTTTTCCGTGTTCAGGAGGCGAAACTCTTTCGATTCCTGTAGTAATTTTCAGGTGTTAAAAAATGAAAGGTTGTCAATTGTCGACCCGCAAAGAAGGACAATAATTTACTCTCCCAACCAAGGACACTCGCCTTTCGTGGCTGATTAGCCAGATGCGAGAGTGACATGTTCGTCCACAGGTCTAACAAGGGAAGTTCGTCATTAGGGTCGTTCAACGTTCATTAACCGCTCTCAAATTCAAGATATATGCATCGGTTGCGCCAACTCGGCGCTATCATTAAGCGAGCAGCATAATCGTTTTAATACAGATAAAAATAACAACGAAATCTTTATCCCATTGTTAGTGAAGACGTTTTTATTGTCAATGAATTGCTCTTCAGTGCCGTATTCAGTTGTTTGTCCCAAAATCTCTGTAATGAGCTCAGTGAGTTGTCTTTTTCTAAATTATTAGGAGTGAAAGGGACGGGACTGTTTGTTTATTTTTAGGTCTCGCGAGTTTCTGTGTAGGCGTCGAGGACATCTTTAGAGGTTTGGTTGATAAGGCCTGATGAACAAAATTGGTAGATATATTCTGGGAATAGACGTTGAATACAGTCGTTAGACAAGTAATTGAACAAATAATGATTCGAAATACGATATTTTCGTTCCTTATTATACATGTTTTGATTGAATGTATGAACTGCCAGTTTGATCGGTCCTGGAGTAACTGAGACGAGACCAAAAAAATTACAATGGTTGGAGCGTATCTAAGAAAAATGATCTTTATTCCTTTCAGTGTCACTGTATATGTACATCATTCCAAACGTCATATTAAACGACATAGTCGGGCCGTAAGCGCAGCATTGGTATATTGGTATAGCTTGCTCCTTTTTCTGCAAGACAAAAAGCTTACTTGTAAAATTTATACATAAATTTTTACTTTTGTGTTTTTTATTATCTTATTTGTGTTTGTGATGGATTGTTACTGTCGGAAATAAATACCATCTTTCTTTCATATGTATGGAAAATGATCTCGGCTATCTATACTTGCTTCTTGTTAGCATTAGAAAATGGTAGTCTTGACGAGCCATTTTATTGAAAAAGACATTTGAAAAAATAGTAACTATTACTTATGAAACCAAAAGAATGTAAATGACCATAACGTCCCGACTAATTGTTACATGTTGTGAATTATTTTTCAAAAGTGTTTTTCAATAAAAATACTCCTCTAGATTTACCCTTTTTGTAATGCTAAAGTAAGCTAAACATATTTCGCTCTAACAAACGCTTGTTAGATAGATATATCGCTCTAATTAACGCTGTCACAATGCAATTGGGACAATATAATTCTTTGGTTTTGTTTTTGGACTTAATTACCGATATCCTAACGAAGTTAGTTCGATTCAATGCAACGAGCCTTACCCCGCGAGCACTAGATGGCGCTATTATCAAACTTTCCGCTGCTATGATTTTTGGACGTATTTATTTAATATAATTAAGTAAATACGGACAAAATCTGAGCTCTTGTCTTTCCTAAATATTTAATTAATTAAATAATGAGGAAGGCCAAATAAATTAAGTACATCGTTTTGTTGCGCAGAGTCTTCTCTGTGGCACGAACTGTCAAAACACATCACACAAATTACGGTTAGCGTTATCTCGAGGGGCGTGACCTAATTTTGTCTTTAAAACCCAGTGCCGCCAAAAATTTGGCACATTTTGAATCTGAACACCACTGTCAAGAAAACAGTCTACCTATACTACTAAATAAATCAGCCCAGTGGATACTCTGCCCGATATTGGTAAGTTCTCTCCAAAAGCAAATATCAACATTTTACCTTGTCTAATTTTATGTGTTTATTTCTAGCTTTCTATATACAAAATTATTCTATTACTATCTCCTGTTTCTTTACCTAGCTAACTCCAACGGTCTGCATTTATTGTAAACTATGTTTAAACTTCTTAGACCGTTAGGCAGTTTCAGTTAGTTCAAATTTAAATTTCAAAAAAAGAACAGTTTTCGTTTTCACTAAATCATTTTATTCTTTTGTATTACATTTAGCTTCATCTTTCTCTTTTTGTAAATTCCGTATGATTGCTCTGCCACACAGCCAGCGTTTAAATTCGGACCTATGGTCAGGGACCGTTATGGACGTTGGGCCGGTGGACAGAGCAATTGTATGGGCCCCTGCTTACATTAACCAAATTCCAGGGCAACCAAGTCGGGGTTAAACCGCCGAACGATACTGCAGTCTCCGCCTCTTGGCTCCACGCCATCAGCACACTCCGAGCCCTGAAGCACCCTGGCCTCAGCTCTGCAACACAGCAAACGACCTTGAAGATCCACCTGCGACGCCCGCAGCGCGTCCTACGGTCTCCTGAATCCAGGGCAGTGTCTGTCCGGGGAAAGCGTATCCCACTCAAGTGCTTAAAACCTACGACCCTCTTGCTTGTTCACAGTTTTAGCGTTCTAATAAACGTCTAGACTTGTTTTTTATGTTTTAATTCCTCTCCGCAAGGCCTAAACCTAAACTGAGACAAGTGGCGCCTCTTAACGTGGTCTTGAGTTGGGAAACGTTTTTTCTGGTTTTATTCGTTGTGTTTGTGTTGGTATTTTGTGCACTTTCCTACTACTTGTGTCTCGCAGTAAGTAATATTCTTTTTATCACTTTTCTAATCACCGTGTGGTTCCGGTTAAGAATAGTGCCACCCTTTTGCACCTAGGTTTCGTAAGAGGCGAATAAAGGGCATTTCGTTGCCCAGTGGTTGTCATCTCAACGGTTTTTTTTTTTAAATTTGTAACGTTTTTTTTTCAAATTTAACTGCCCAATTTTAAATTGAACTACCTACCTAATTTTTAACTTAACTGCCAACCGTTATTCTACAACGGAAAATTTCATACAAAATCGGAAGTTAATAACCAACGGTTATTTAACCTACAACCACTGCATGCTAAATTTCATCCAAATCGTTCTAAAATAAATATAGGCAACACTACTCTACTTATTTTTCTTTAACTTCTATCTACTGCGAGGATATAATTGAGTGGGAAGGTACATACTTAGATTACTCCTTGTTTGTAACGTACGGAATAGTCAAATTACTTGATATTTGCTAGTGGAGACTACCCCAGTAGGCATTTTACTTAATCACCTAAAACTATACCTTAAATTTTAACGATCACTATCACAAAGTATCGTTAAGACTGTTTTTTTTTAGTAAATTTAACTTCAGTACAGTACTACATTCTTTTTATAAGCTGTCGCTTGGCACGCGCCTTATAATTTGTTATTTTTCTAAATTTCATTATCAGCTAATTATTAACTTCAACGCTATCACTTAATCTAAATATCTAATATGTACGAAATCAAGTATTTGTCACTTCAAAAGAATGAGCTAACTTATGAAGTCTTAATTCGTGTTTCTAAGCCGGCAGATTCTGTGCAACAATTACGTAAACAAATATTTAAGCTAACGCCATCTATGCTCACGAGCGATATTCCAGAAACAGGCCTCGAAATTTCCTATTATTATTATTTCTTATTATTAGTATATTTATTATTTTACCTACCACGCGATGTTTACGCTCAGAATGCAGGTTTCCTCACTAATATATTCGACAAAGTGCAACATTCATTATACTACGCGCACCAAAAGAATGTGCGTCGCTATAACTTACGACGTAAGCCTGCAAACTTTGAAGTAGGAGACATTGTATGGAAGCGAACCTTTTATTTAAGTGATAAATCGCAGTATTTCAGTAAAAAACTTTCACCTAAATTTATGAAATGCCGTATTTCCAAGAAAAGGTCACCGTTAATATTTGAACTACAAGATATGTCTGGCAAGGATTTAGGCGTATGGCACATAAAGGATCTGAAATTAACTCCAGGCAATAAATAGTAATAAACTTCAACATAACCTTTAAATAACGTACGAATAAATAACCTCGTTAAGAACGATTTAGCAACAATTAGTACTATTCCTACACAGAAGACTTAATTTTCATCATAATTATAAAATGTACTTTTATTATTGTAACAACGTTGCACTCTTATTACGTTAATGTCGTGGGCTCGGTCCATGATACCTTAAGTTAAGAAAGAGGGTGGCAGTAATTGTCGCGCTGCGCTAACTACCCTGTTTTATGTTCTCAATCGTATCGTCAAGTTTGTTTACCTTAAACAACGCTACTGCATAGCAAGGTCAACGACTTAACATTACTTATAAATATTTTGCGCCTACTCGTAAAATACTCTTCTGTATGTTTTAATCTAGTTTTAAAATGAAAACGCATCGACTCGTTCGTGATCGTTGTGACTACCTTAGCGTCTACCTCGACAGAGTGTGACGCACTAATTATAGTTAACTACTTAAATTTAACATTTACTAGCCGCGTGTTAGGAATAAACTATACACATGGTTCCCGTGTTTAATATTATTTATCTCTAAGTTATAAAAAATCTAGTTGCTTTGTTTACGTACACTAGTTCCTTAGGTCGACACAATTACTTCACTACCAATGCTAGTCTTAATCCAAAGCCTTTGCCGGAGCGGTCTTTACTAATTTCAACTCCTTAAAAATGCCTAATGAAAGCTATATCTAGCGTTGCGCGGCCAGGCAGCTAAACCTTGCGCGTAGTGCTGGATAATCTTATAAGGGCGGTTGGCAACCCTTGTCTAGATTGGCGGCTGTGTCTCCTAATCACTACCTCTTTACCATCTCGCCATTTTCTCGTAGCGTAGGGTCTTGCAGTGTCTTAAACGGCAGACCTGCCTGTGTTAGGTTGAATGAATAAAGTATGTTAGGAAGTATGATAGGATTGATAGGTTATTTTGAATGTGTTACGTTAGGGATTTTTCTCAGGCGGATTTTTTCGCTAAGACGAAAAAATCCTCCGCGGAGAGGGAGGTACTGTCACAATGCAATTGGGACAATATAATTCTTTGGTTTTGTTTTTGGACTTAATTACCGATATCCTAACGAAGTTAGTTCGATTCAATGCAACGAGCCTTACCCCGCGAGCACTAGATGGCGCTATTATCAAACTTTCCGCTGCTATGATTTTTGGACGTATTTATTTAATATAATTAAGTAAATACGGACAAAATCTGAGCTCTTGTCTTTCCTAAATATTTAATTAATTAAATAATGAGGAAGGCCAAATAAATTAAGTACATCGTTTTGTTGCGCAGAGTCTTCTCTGTGGCACGAACTGTCAAAACACATCACACAAATTACGGTTAGCGTTATCTCGAGGGGCGTGACCTAATTTTGTCTTTAAAACCCAGTGCCGCCAAAAATTTGGCACATTTTGAATCTGAACACCACTGTCAAGAAAACAGTCTACCTATACTACTAAATAAATCAGCCCAGTGGATACTCTGCCCGATATTGGTAAGTTCTCTCCAAAAGCAAATATCAACATTTTACCTTGTCTAATTTTATGTGTTTATTTCTAGCTTTCTATATACAAAATTATTCTATTACTATCTCCTGTTTCTTTACCTAGCTAACTCCAACGGTCTGCATTTATTGTAAACTATGTTTAAACTTCTTAGACCGTTAGGCAGTTTCAGTTAGTTCAAATTTAAATTTCAAAAAAAGAACAGTTTTCGTTTTCACTAAATCATTTTATTCTTTTGTATTACATTTAGCTTCATCTTTCTCTTTTTGTAAATTCCGTATGATTGCTCTGCCACACAGCCAGCGTTTAAATTCGGACCTATGGTCAGGGACCGTTATGGACGTTGGGCCGGTGGACAGAGCAATTGTATGGGCCCCTGCTTACATTAACCAAATTCCAGGGCAACCAAGTCGGGGTTAAACCGCCGAACGATACTGCAGTCTCCGCCTCTTGGCTCCACGCCATCAGCACACTCCGAGCCCTGAAGCACCCTGGCCTCAGCTCTGCAACACAGCAAACGACCTTGAAGATCCACCTGCGACGCCCGCAGCGCGTCCTACGGTCTCCTGAATCCAGGGCAGTGTCTGTCCGGGGAAAGCGTATCCCACTCAAGTGCTTAAAACCTACGACCCTCTGGTCTCTTGCTTGTTCACAGTTTTAGCGTTCTAATAAACGTCTAGACTTGTTTTTTATGTTTTAATTCCTCTCCGCAAGGCCTAAACCTAAACTGAGACAACGCCAGCAAAAAAGGAAACTTAGATTAAAAATTCAATCTTGACAAAAACTTATTTAAATCTATTGTTGTTAAAAAGGACGCAAATATTCAACTAAATCTGGTATTGTTTCAGATGGTGTGTAACCAAAGTAACTGAACAAAATGACAACGTGTAACTTATGGTGAGTATCAGTAGCGTGGAGGGAACATTTTTGATTGGCAAGTCAGTTAGGTATGTCTTCGCATGCAACACCTCAGTTAGTAGGTACACAAGCTTTGCAATAAGGATGAACCAACTATTTTCGTGTTGTTTACTCTGTCCCCAGTTATCCAAGTAAAATCTTCATACTGTTTCATAGAAAAATGGTTAGGTTGTCCACGAGACGAAATTTGTCTAACCATAGCAACGGATTTTTATAAAAAAAGTTGATTCACTCATAAGAAGTTTGTCTTTATAAGTGAAAATCTTAAGTAAAGAACCTGCAGACTTAGGTATTGTCTAACGCGCTGACGCTTGTTTTCGCACTCACTGTTTCTATCTGTCAAACGGTATTAGACGGTGACAGAAAGAGATGGTGAAAGCGAAGGCAAGCCCCCGAACGTACCTCCAATAGACTTAAAGTGGGGAAGATTTTTTTTCTCGTCTAACCTGATAGTGTGGGGTATCGTTAGATAGGTCATTTAAAATCATTCAGTTTGTGAAGCCAATTTTTCGATATAGTGATTCGTTTGCGAAATATTCAACTTTAAAGTGCAACTTTTTAATACGGACAGTAGTAAAATTAATAAAATATGCAAGGATTTTTTCGTAACAGCTGCGGAACTCTACCCTGGGCGTGTCCGACACGCTCTTGGCCGGTTTTTTGTGTTTATGTGCAATAGAGTTTACATACATACATATTTCAGACAGGAAAGAAATAGGTTGTTATTGCTCGCCACGTTTTTATACCCACGACGCGCCAACAAAAAGTTAGACGCTTTTATTTCTTGACATTCATATATGCTTTTTTACGTATGAAATAAATCTTCCTGCTGCCGTGTTTTATCTTCTACCCATTGTTTTCTTTCAACTTCTCGGAATTCATCTAATATATTAAAATCTCGTGTTACGGTGTTGTTGTCGAACTCCTCCGAAACGGCTTGACGGATTCTTATCAATTTTATTTCTCTATGTTCCGTAGGTCTGAGAATAGGTCGTAGGCTATTTTTTATACCCCTATTCTTCGCGGACGGAGTCGCGGGCAACAGCTAGTTCATTTTATAAAAACAAATAAAAAACCGTCCAAGTGCGGGTCGGTCTCGCGCACTGAGGGTTACATACAAATTTAAAGGCGGGGAAAACATGGTTTCGTATTTCATACATTATTGTATGTTCAATGCTTTGATGTGTTCAAGGTTTGGGTAATTTCAATACGTACGGTTACTAAGACATACATACGAACCGCACATGCAGTTTCCAATAAATACTTATGATATTCAATCATATAATTTCAACTATTTGGTTTAACATATTACTAGCTGCTGCCGTCTGCAAAGAATTGTTCTAACCAGCGGGTACTATGTTCTTTGTTTTGGGATAAAAACCCTCTATCCTATGCCCTTCCCTGTGTCTCAAACTAAACTTAAGTACCTAACACTCTGAATTATAATTCTTTCATAAAACGAATTCAGAATTTATGAAACAATTTTCGAATAGCAACTGCTCTAAGTTATTCAGAATAATAACCCCAAAAGCAAAAGTTTAAATGTGGAGTCCAATTTCGCAAATTGAACTCGCTATTTCCAGCACCACATTGCCTTGCGAATCATTCCGACATCAGCTCCCCCAATAAAATAGCTCCGCGAGTACTGTATTCTTTTTTAGTGCTTCAGCGTTCCCTTTATAAATGACCTTCCCATTTTTCAAAACGCTCAAAGTAATTGAATTCGATTTTTCAAATTAAAATAAACCCGTTTGATTAACGGTACTTTTTCTGTATTTAAATTTGGAACACTTCAATTTGTTTTTAAACTCCGCGTATTTTTCTTTTTTTTTTTTTTTTTTTTTTTTTTTTTAAGCTTTGCGCTCTTGGCGCATTAGCTAAACGGGGAAACGGAATTAGGTGAAGGAAATTGCGTAGGGATCGGAATTTAGAAAATAGGGTCGGAAAAGATCAGAAAGGGTAGAAGAAATAAATAATACTTATAGTTTGATATTATTCTGAGATAGAAATATATATAAAGCTTTAAATATATACAAGGATTTATCATTAAAGGGAAGGAGGGATGGGACAGATACGGGAAACGGAACGTCAAGGAGTGACAGCTGATGCAGAAAGGAGGAACGATCATAAAGTTGGCAGGCGAAGACTATATGATTAAGATCACAGGGGACAGCTCCACATTCACATGCTGGGCTGTCCACTATGCCCAATCTAGCAAGGTGTTCCGGTGTGCAAACATGCCCTAATCGCATGCGGGATATTATACTTGTGGCAGGTTTAGAAAGCGAGATTTTTGAGAACCAGGGCTTGACAGGGATTGTAGGTTGAATATCACGATAACGCAAACCCGTCCTAACATCATGGGAAGCCCAGAGTTGATTCCAAGCATCATGCAAGAATATTTTTGGCATTGCTAAAAGATCTTCAGCTATATTTTTGTATGGGTTAAGATCTCCGCACTCAATAGCTTCCCGAGCTAACTGGTCCGCACATTCATTCCCCTTGATGCCCCTATGACTAGGGATCCAAACAAAGGAAACAATATATTTACTCTGGTGACATGTAAGTAGAAGGCTTCGAATTTTATATATATGTGGATTATAAGACTTTGATGTAAATGGAAATTTGGCAATGGACTGAAGTGAGCTCAATGAATCTGAGAATATTATAGAGTTCTTGAGTTTCATTAAAATTATATATTCTAATGCTTTCAGGATACCAAAACACTCTCCAGTATACACAGACGATTCCGGTGGAAGTTTTATTTTCTGAACAATACGATATTGAGAATGTAGTACCCCAACACCAACACAACCATTTGAGGAGACCTTTGAAGCGTCTGTGTAAATATGATGTGCATCCTGAGCATGTGTTCCAATGAAATTCAAAAACTGTACATTGTGTTCTATATCATTCTTAGAAATACTTATATTTAAGGCAACAGATGGAACAAGAGTTAAAGATTCATATTCATACTGATAAATAGGAAGTGTAGAAGAATTGAAAGTGGGTGCTAAGATAGATTTATATCTATTAAAGCTTTTAATCAAACATGGAGGTTCCTTATGTTTCCAAAAACTTGAAGAGGCTATTTCCAAAGATAGGCGTGGCAAAATGGACCAAAGCTGATGATTGGATACTTGAGCACAGCGAAAGAGATACCTATCACTAAGAAATTGGCGCCGTAAATAGAGAGGAGGATCAACACATTCCACTTGAAGCGCATTAATTGGACTGGATTTCATGGCACCACAGATAATCCTAAGAGCTTTAGACTGGACGCTATTTAATTTCTTGAAACCAGCAGCACTGCCAGGTTCTAGTAAAAAAGTACCATAATCTAATATGCTTCTTATCAAAGCATTGTACAGTAATTTCATAGACGTAGGATGTGCACCCCACCAAACCCCAGATACACATCTCAGAATATTAATGTTTTTTTCACATTTTGAAACTATATAATCGCAGTGGGCAAGTCCATTTAATTTACTATCTAAAACTACACCTAAAAATTTTGTTTGATTTTTAACTGGAATTACATGGTTATCAAATTTAACATTAATTGGGGGAGGGAATCGCTTTCTAGTAAACAATACCACTGCACTTTTAGACACAGATAGCTCCAAACCATTGGAGTCTAACCATGTCTTTAATGACCCTAAAGAGGATGTGAGACTATTGCTAGCCTGTTCAATGGAGCTGTTAGTTGAGTATAACAGTAAATCATCAGCATATTGTAAGACTCTGACTGATCCATTTAAAGATAATTCTAAGTCATATGTATAAATATTATATAGCAAAGGACTTAGAACCGAACCCTGTGGAAGTCCTCGCCACACTGTACGGGTGATTTGATTATTGTCATCTAGGAGTATGCTAATGAATCTTTCAGATAGTAAATTGATTATGAAATTGATTAAAATTAAAGGTACCCCTAACTTGAAAAGTTTATCCCTTAATACTAAAACTAACACATTATCATAGGCAGAACTAATATCAAGAAAAGCAGCAGTTACTGACTCATTATTTGAGAATGCTAATCGGATATCAGATGTTATTATCGCCAGACTGTCATGGCAAGACCGGCCTTTGCGAAAGCCAAATTGACTTTGAGCCAGTAGCTGTTTGCTTTCCATGAAAAATTCTAATCTGTTTTTAATCAAATGCTCTGCCACTTTGGCAAAGACTGAAGATAATGCAACTGGGCGATAAGACGAAACATCAGTAGCCGGTTTACTTTGCTTCAGAATAGGTATTATAATTTGTGATCTCCATGCTTCCGGAACAATGCCAGTAAACATAACTGTATTTATGATAGAGAGGTAGTAAGAAAGAATATTGTCACTAACATTTGAAAGAAAAGAATAGGGAACACCATCCTCACCAGGTGCCGAATCCTTTAGGTTAGCTAAAATACCCTTTAATTCCTCCATACGGAAGGGTGAGTCCAGACTAAATTGAGAGGAAAGGTTATAGGGAATTGAAGAATGCTGAAAGACATATTGCTCAGGAACTGATGCCGGGGCTAAGTGGTCTATGAATTGTTGAGCTAAATTAGGTGAAAGTATATGTCTAGGAGAATCGTTAAATGCAGATCTAAATCTTTTAACATTATTCCATACTATAGAAGGCTTTACATTAGGAGAAAGTGACGAACAAAATTGCTTCCATCCTTCATACTTTTTCTTACGCAACAATTTTTTAGTATCTCTAGCAACTTGCATGTAAAACTCAAAATTTTCATTGGTCATGGAGTGCCGATAACGCCTTTCAGCCTCCTTCCGTTTTTTAATTGACTGGGAACATTCAAAGTCCCACCAAGGTGGAGAAGGAATTTTACCTGATGCACTATTTTTAACAGGAAAAGTTTCATCAGCTGCTTCAGTAATTATCTTTGCCAGAGCAACCGAGGAAGAAACTACGCCCCCCTCATCAATACTAGGAAGATTAGATAGTCTATTATCTACACGGTTTTTAAAAACTTTCCAATCTACATTACTCAAATTATACTTGAGCATGGGACTGGGTCTCGGAAGCAATGGGATACTAAAAGGAAAAGAAATTAAAATTGGGAAATGGTCACTACCATGTGATGAATCTAATATATGCCAAGATAAAGATGATGAAAGTTGAGCAGAACAAATAGATAAGTCCACAACGCTAACTGCCTCCAAGGGGCCAGTGCGCCTAGTGGGGAAGCCATTATTTAGGACACACAGATTATGGCTATCCAGAATATCTAAAATTTGTTCTCCATGATTACTAGAGACTGAGCTTCCCCATGAGCGATGCTGTGAATTGAAATCCCCTAGGATGAGGATGGGCTTTGGAAGGGAATTTATTATTTGTTCCAGCTCATAAAAGATAAGTGATGATGGATGAGGAATATATACAGAGATGATACTAATGTTATTTACAATGGCAGCAACAATAGACCATTCATTGATGCTGTGTGGTGGAGTAGGTATTGTTGAAAATGAAATATTATTCCTGATGAGTAAGGCCACTCCACCATACCCATCAGGTCTGTCCTCTCGGAGACATGAATAGCCAGAGACTCTAAAAAGAGCTCCGGGCTTGAGCCATGTCTCCGAGAGGGCAAGTACGACAGGACTAAATTTATTTATGAGAAAGATTATTTCTTGTTTTTTGCTAGTTATACTTCGACAGTTCCACTGAACTATCTTGTCCATTTTGTGTAAAAGTAGCAGCAAGTGCTTCAAGCAAAGGGGCAACGTGGGACGATGAGACAAGGTTAGATTTAGATAACAAGGTAATTAAAGCAATTATGGCCTCGGCCACAGATTGAGTTTTTGGTTCAGTATTATTTGAATCCTTCAGCGCACAACCATTTGCTGGAGATGGAATAGAATATTCATTTATTAGAGCATTATGAGCCGCTTGGTCATAACCTTTACTGGTTCTGGTTGGGGGGCCACGAGGCTTAGCATATATTGTTTTTCGGTATGATTGTGATTGTTGGGATGTGTTTTGTCTGGATCCATTTCCAACACTATTGCTGTATGTTTGTTGGTGCATAGGTTGATGAGGTGAGGGATTCTGCTGAAAAAGAACATCTGCAAAAGATTTTTTAATTGGTGGATGACACTTTGCAGCCTCTCCATATGAGATACAACTATTGGCCATAGTTACTTTAATGTCCTTTTGCCTCTTGTGTTCTGGACATGACCTGCTTGTAGCAAAATGTGGACCATTGCACCAAAAGCAGAAGGCGTTTTCTTCATTCACTGAGCAAGTCTCAGCTGTATGCATTTGACCACATTTGTAGCACTGGGGTTTTGACCTGCAATTTGTTTTAGTGTGGCCAAACTTGCAGCAGCTGAAACATTGCACTGTGGGAAAGATATAAAGCTCTACTGGTATTGCATTATAGCAAGAAAACACTCGTTTAGGAAGATGCTGTCCGTCGAAAGTTAGAACTACCGTTTCAGACGGTTGCCATGTAACAGAATCGTTGTTGGTAACTCTTCGGTTAAGTCTTCTCACCTTAACAACATTCCCATACCCAATAGGTACAGAAATGTTGGCTACAATCTCGTCCTCAGACCATTGAGCTGGGATGCCACGAACTAAGCCCATGCGTGTGATGGAGAACGAAGGGATGTATGCTGTCAGATTCTCGGCCTCAAGGCGAGAATCGCGGAGGAATGAGTTAGCATCATTTATTTCGGAAAAGGCCATTGATATGCGGGTCCTACCAATCCGTTTCACGCTTCCATTTATAATGTTTCGGAAATTACTCTTAACTAAAAACTTCCCAAATGAGACTGGGTGTAATGACGAGTTTGCGTTTGTGTTATTTGTTTGGACATGTATAGTAAACGGACTGACATCCGTACCAATAAATAAATTCCTGCCAATCCCTGGTTTATTATTTTTTCCAACCTCCATCTCGAGAGCAACCGCTTCTTTTGTAGCTACCTGGACAGAACAATCGCACGTATAGCCTCCGCCATTGTTTTTTTTAGTTTTTTTATTGCAATATTTGCAAATTGATCTCGGCGCTCTAAGGTGTCGTTTACGATCACCTATAATGCCAGATGTTGAAGAGTCGGTATCTACATTTGAGTCTATAATTATATTGCAACCAACCTGGAGGCTCCCACCTCCAGGATCCGGGGGTTCTTCATCCCCCATCATGGGGCAAGCTTAAGAACTAAAACTTACCTAAACTGGCGTAATTTTATACACTTACACAAATAAAATAGAAAATATGTAACAGGGGGGCAAAATATATATACACACACCGCCTAGCTGATCTTTAAAGTATTAAATAATAATTATAATAAAAAGAAATCTAGAAACACAACCGCCGCGTTTCACGTTTCCCGCGCTTTTTCCCGTATTTTTCTTTAATATTAAGTTTCATAATGCTTCGTTCAGGTTGCGCGCTTTTATAAATTGCCAGTGTTATAAATGCGTTTTTTATAAGTATTTCATAACGGCGTCAGCGTTATCGTAGGACAGTAAAATATATTGATTCCGTTTCCGCAAGATGGCGTACCTTGCGGTTCCGAACCCATAAATCAGGCATAGAGAATGCTTGGCATAAAATATTGGGAAGGGCCACGCAATATAATGCTGGCCACGTTTGAATTTAAAAAGCATTTGAGTGCATTTTTTTATCTACTGCTTATTTATTTTTTATTGACATGAGTCTTAAATGGAAATTGTTTACAAAGTGAGTAAAGTAAGTACCTAATTTCGGTATGTTCGTGATGGTCTTAATTTTAATCTACAGTAGAGGTAACGCCACCAGAGTTGAGGCCACGCACACAACCACATCTCATGTAATGACAGCGGGATTTTGTCGTTGTGTTGTCGTTAAACGTCAACACAACGTCAAAATCTCGCTGTCATTACATGAGACGTGGTTGTGTGCGTGGCCTCAACTCTGGTGGCGTTACCTATATCCAAGAATCCTCCTATCCATTCTAATTACCCGACTGCGAAGAAGAAAGGGTTATGTGTTTGACCCGTATGTATGATGTATGTATGTCCATTCCTATGTCCTCTCGTAACTACTCAAGGGCTGAACCGAAAAATGATACGTCGTTGGATTCTTGATAACCCGAGTGACACTGGGTACATGAAATTCTTGAAAAATTTAAATGGCGGATATTAGGCGCCAAATTGTTTTGATATGTAATTTGATATCGATAAAATAACTTAATACTTTACCTGCTACAGCTTTCTTTAAACATAATAAGGGTTCGGCCATACCGCTGCTTAAAATACGGATACGTTACGGAATCGCGGTGACGTGCCGTAAACGTCAGAATTTACCGCATGCTCTCCATAGTAAAGTTGTGACGTTTACGGTGCGTCACTGCGATACCGTAACGTCACCGTTTTTAAAGCGGCGGTTTGGTTGCACCTTAAATACGAAGAAACAGCCAATATTTATTAGGGCAATGCATTGTGCATTCATTTCCCTCGACGCCGCAGACAGCTGAAGTTTGAACGGCTCCCGCGGCGCGCGCCCGACGTTTTAATTTTCAAGACCGTAGACTATAAATTAAATCCTCTAGCTAGAGTTCTGTGATAAACGTCCAGATTCTAGGATTTTGTTTTGTACAGCCGCTATCTAGATTATGGGAACTGTCAAGGTGCTCAGAGATATGTATATGGACTGGATACGCACCTAAAAAGATGTAAAAAAATCTATGACTTTACAATGAGACTGTTATCTTGATCGCGCTACTTCGCGGAAGAGCAAATCAAGTATATCCATTTTATTTTATACATACCAGTGGCGAAGGGTGCTAACAACCCGATTCCTTCCGGGTTGCCTAAAATTTTGAAGTAATCAAACGCTTCTATTAATAACCCGTTGTTTGTAATGCAGGCATACTCTTCCCTAATAAACTTATCTTTTTTTCAACACGATGCAGAAACAAAACGCAACGTAATACTCTCACGAAATACGATTCATTCCGTTCTCTAATAGTAAATGCCGGTCGGTAATATCAGAATTTGTACACTCACACATTTAAATAATTCATTGACAAAGACCCACACCACTCCAGGCAAACTTCGCGTGTATACGCTACTTAGACAACTCGGGATTAAGCGGCTTATTACATTTAAAAAAAGACTTTGTGTTTTGTGTGTAAGACTCATTTTCACTTTGCTTGCCGCAGCCGAGCGTGAGCGGCTTCTTGGAACATTTTTGGCGCTACGATCGCGTTTAGACTTATACAAAATTACTGCAGCGAAATGGAACGTAAAATATCGATTTTTTAGTGTAAAACAAAAACAATTATATTTTATCTGCTTTTATTATTAAGGTTTATAACCTGGCGAAATTAATATTAGATTAGAATTTTATAAAATAACACCGTCACTTATTGGAAATAATTGTAATGGCAACATTACGATTGATTTGTCATTGATTACAAACTTCATATTTCATTCCTTGTGAAGTATTATTAATTATTGTTTGTTTGTAGTACGTATATTGTTTTAATTTAATAAAAAATACATAGCCAGATTAGTGTTGATACTCAAAACCAGTGAAATTTCGTAATATCGGATTGTGCAAACTTATAGTGTCAAGTGGTCAGTTTAATTTATATTTTTATCTTCGGTCGGACTCGCTAGATAAATTATTTTGTATTTACTAGCCTTAATAAAAGTAGAAAAGGCTCCTTTAATTAAATTTGATTGTGGATGCTAATTTGTTGAGTGACGATTTTAGAAGTTATGTCCTAATTTTCAAGAAGAGAATAAATAAAAAGGTTAAGATAAAGGTTAGTAGTTTTCGCAAGAAGCGGCCTCGCGCCTCGAAAGTTTCCCGTTTTTTGCTCATTTAAACATCCGTAATCTAATGTGTGGCGCGCCATCACAGGGCCTCGCAAAATGTGTCTTGCCCACACCAAATTTAGGTCCTGCGCCGCCACTGGTTTTCGCTACGGCTTTACCTGAAAAAATTTTCACGCTTCGCCACTGATACATACCTACCCGAGTGCTTAGATTATTTATGCACTAGATAGAGCTTAGGTGGCATGGAAACGTCCCGTAAAAATATAAGTGTCATTTGCAGGGTTGCCAATAGTAATACGCTAAAATCCCCAAACGCATTGTCGAAATTCCCCACGTGTGGGGAATGAAAAATTATGTGGGCCGAGTGACTTAGTTTAGAGCTGTTGCGAATAATGAATTGTAGGAAATTAATCAAGACACGCAGAAATTTGATGTCAAATGTCGCGTATTTGTGTTCATACTTAAAATCCCCTCATTTTCACCGAATTGAAGCTCTCCCCACACATTCCCCAATCAGCTTCACTTTCCCCACATTTTGGGGAATGTGAAATTAACTGGTATCATTAAGCACGCACACAGTGACAACCGGAATGACGTAACGCGATCGTAATATGAAGCTGTCAAATGGATTTAGTGGACGTTTTGTATCGCAATGTTTGCTACTGACGCTCCATCTAGTGCATAAATAATCTAAGCCTGAGTGATCGTAAAACCTTGAAAAGTACTTTTGTTTCTAATTGGCCTATGCCTTAGTACTCTTATACTGTGAAGTACCGACCGAATGCCCGCACTCTTGACACGGATGCCACCGCGTTTTCATCTAATCTAATTACATTCCAGCCTGCTCGATACTCTACCTATTTATATCTTCATACGTATAGGTAATTCTGTGTTATTCATACCCAGTTCTATGACTTTGTGCGTAGTATATATTTAGGGCTCCAACGGCCTGCTTAGCGGAGGCGGAGGCGGAGGTCTAAGTCGAAGTAGAGAAAATATAAAATCAAAAGTAAAGAGTTGTCAGTAGCGAGGCTTTGCCGTAAGCTGACAAGTACAGTAATGTCATCCACACTCCAAACTAATATTATAAATGCGACAGTGTATCTATCTATCTGTCTGTTTGTTACGTTACCTCGCTGTTACACCGCTGAACCGATTTAGATGAAATTTAGTATACAGGGTTATTTCTAATTCACTAGCATCCTTTTAACCCTAAACTCCTACCACTTAAACAAATCGATACCGGAAATCTCAAATGGCGTAAAGGACAAAAATGCGAAAATGAGTCTTAAATGCCATCGTATACAGCTTTTTTTTCCCTATCGCATTTTTGTCCTTTACGCCATTTGAGATTTCCGGTATCGAAATGTTTTTTGTTTTACGGCTTTTGTCATAACTTAATATTTTTGGTGTAATAACGTTTTGAAAATTTGAGATTTCCTCTTATTTTTACGATACTCTGTGGATTTGTATGGGGAAAAAAGTGCTTCATTTTAAAAAGTCGTAAAACAAAAAACATTTGTTTGAGTGGTAGGAATTCAGGGTTAAGAGAATGTCAGTGAATTAAAAATAACCCTGTAGAGATAGTTTGAGTCCCGGGACAAGACATAGGATAGTTTTTATCCCGAAAAATTGCATAATTCCCGTGGGATAGCGATAAATGAATTATTTGCCGACGGAGTCGCGGGGAACAGCTAGTGAACTTAAAAAAAATATTAGCCTTTATCTCAGGAGGTTGCGTTCACACTCCAACATAAATACGAATAATGATTTTATTCTTTTGCGAATACGAGTAGCTAAATACATATAATTAATCTAGACGAGAAATTCGGTTCCCTATTGGATGGCATAAAATTATTTGTAATATTATTGTTACGCATAATTGCTTTTAGCCGAATTAGCCATGTGCATACTTACTCTCTTTACGCATAATTTTTTTCGCATAACATTAAAAAGCATAAATACAGAAAGCATAATATTCATGAAGACTAACGTCAATTAGCATAAATACAAAAGTCATAATAATAAATTAGCATCATTACAAAGTGCATGACAGTATTGTCCTAAAAAATAATTAGATTTTCCGGGTGGTCATAAAAAAAAATAACTAACACCAAAGGCTAATGCGGGATCTACGCTGCGCTACGCTCCCGCATTAGCCTTTGAACCTAACCATACCGAGTCGCTTCCGCTCCGACAGGTCTTTCTCGCTCGCTTAATAAAAGCATGGTAACAATGAAACTGTGTTTTATTCATTTAGAAAACTTAAATTATGGTTAATGACATATATAACAAATAATTAATAGCCCAAACAATAATATGCATAATGTGTATTAGTCTAATACAAATTAGTCCAACTGAAATTATTCTAATAGCTTAATATGCCAAAAAAGTAGTAGGCCAAAGTATTACTATGCGACAGTACTATTATGCCAATACAAATTATGCCAAATCAATTATGTGAAACAATAATAGTCTAAAAAAAATTATGCGAATGAAGGGGATCGCGAGAAATTCACTATTTAATAAACATAACCTTCATGAAATAATATTTTTTTTATTCAAAAACAAAGGACATCATACGATACGATATTTTTTTGGTAAGACATTGCCAGCTTTAAAAAAAATCCTTTTCTGAAGCTGCAGTGGATCGTTTTTAGAAAAATAATTTGCAGTAATTATTTCTAACGAAGCGCCAAAATCTAAAAGGGCCGCAAGCGACAAAGCTTTTTTTTAGTACGAATACCATCATGATACTAAAATAGGGTTAAGGCTAGTTGATATACAGGGTGTTTGGTAGCTAGATACAAAGCTTTAAGGGGATGATAGCCGAGGTATTTTTGAACATTTTTAGCCATATATGTCTTAGCCGAAATTTGATATTTTTTTTTTAAATTGAATACTTAGAAATTTTAGGAAAATACCCAGAATTTGATATTCACGAGTCAATTGCCCCAAGGGTATGTATTACAATACCGAAGTACGAAAGACCGAATGTATTAAAACATCGAATGGGTCAAAAGACCGACACGATTTTTTTCTGAAACCGTTAACTTTTCAGAATTTATTAAAACGGCATACAGAACCCATTAGGTTAGGTTAGGTTTATTTTATAACTATCTTAAAAAGTTAACGGTTTCAGAAATAAATCGTGTCGGTCTTTTGACCCATTCGATGTTTTAATACATTCGGTCTTTCGTACTTCGGTATTGTAATACATACCCTGCCCCAATGAGCGTTAATTTGGAAACAAAATCTTTTATTTCGGATAGTTTAATGTGTATTGGACCAAATGAAATAATTTTTAAGTGTCTTTCTTGCCAGAAAAACAAAATGGAGGCATACGAAATTACTCAAAATGTCTTAGGTTGGAACAGAGTAATTTTTCTGTGCTATAAAAAAAATTTAAAAAAAATCCTTGAAATGTTCAAACATTTTTAAAAACATGCCTGTTTATTGTTCTTTCTTTTAAGGTATCACTCATCATTCACATTGCTTGCTAAATCTGAGATAAAAAGTAAAAACCAAACTCAGGGAGCACTCGCTAAGAGAATGTACTAGTCTTGGAATTTCACGTTAAAGGTACTTAACTAGTAAATTACTTGAAAAAAAGATTAAAATTAAATCATTAATCTTCGGTTTGTTGTAATTTGAATACTAAATTAATTAATTTTACAATTTTTTTTTACATTAATAAATCAAATGTATAAAAATTTCCACAATAAATACCATCACAATACACCAAAGTCCATTTTAGTCTGATAAAAAAGTTCTAAATTCAAAATCAAAGTTTTGAATTTAGAACACCTGTACTTTTAAAAAGATACATTTTTAAATGTGGAACGTTTGAAATTTGTTGAACTTCCAATTTCAAATTTAGTGTCTTATGAAAATTCAACGATCGGTTGTTGCGGGTTTTCAAGAATTACATTTTGTAATTTAAATATCATAAACATCGTACATTCGCCGTGCCAATGCTCCATTACCGTTAGCCCTGCCATACGTGAAGACGATGTTAGCATAATCTTCGTTGCTATAATCAGCCATGTTTATGACATTTAAATTACAAAATGTAATTCTTGAAAACCCGCAACAACCGATCGCTGAATTTTCATAAGACACTAAATTTGAAATTGGAAGTTCAACAAATTTCAAACTTTCCACATTTAAAAAAGTATCTTTTTAAAAGTACAGGTGTTCTAAATTCAAAACTTTGATTTTGAATTTAGAACTTCTTTATCAGACTAAAATGGACTTTGGTGTATTGTGATGGTATTTATTGTGGAAATTTTTATACATTTGATTTATTAATGTAAAAAAAAAATAGTAAAATTAATTAATTTAGTATTCAAATTACAATAAACCGAAGATTAATGATTTAATTTTAATCTTTTTTTCAAGTAATTTACTAGTTAAGTACCTTTAACGTGAAATTCCAAGACTAGTACATTCTCTTAGCTAGTGCTCCCTGAGTTTGGTTTTTACTTTTTATCTCAGATTTAGCAAGCAATGTGAATGAGTGATACCTTAAAAGAAAGAACAATAAACAGGCATGTTTCTAAAAATGTTTGAACATTTCAAGGATTTTTTTTTAATTTTTTTTATAGCACAGAAAAATTACTCTGTTCCAACCTAAGACATTTTGAGTAATTTCGAATGCCTCCATTTTGTTTTTCTGGCAAGAAAGACACTTAAAAATTATTTCATTTGGTCCAATACACATTAAACTATCCGAAATAAAAGATTTTGTTTCCAAATTAACGCTCATTGGGGCAATATTGACTCGTGACTATCAAATTTCGGCTAAGACATATATGGCTAAAAATGTTCAAAAATACCTCGGCTATCATCCCCTTAAAGCTTTGTATCTAGCTACCAAACACCCTGTATAATTAATTACTTATACTAGTGGTCAACGCATTTCTTAAATGTAGATTATCATTAGGTATTGAAATATCAAATACCAAAGAGAAACTACGAAAAATGAGAATTTAATATTTCCCGCGTGTATTAAAGGGTCCCATAATTCCGTAATCCATTCGCGTGTCTTGCTCTCCATTCGTTCACTGCTCATCGCGACCCAATCAAAATGATCCGCTCTCCGAGGCTCCTCTAACGAAGAGGTTAATGATCGCAGGGGTTGTCAATCCGTTACGGTTTTATGAATATATTTATAATTCCTAATAAAACGACGATTTCTCCATTTCTGTTATCAATGGCCACTGCTGAAAAAATCTTGATTTAGTGTTAAGCTTACTTAGTGTAATGTAGTCTCAATAATAGAGAACTGTTAAGCTTAAATTGCTAACCAACTAAATCTAGTTTTTTTTTGTGCAGACTGCCTTGGTCTTTAATTATGACTTGTTGATTACAGCATTTTTCTAATAGTTACCTCTGAGGAAACCACGTAGAGATACGTATAAGTGAAAATCACAAAAGTTTTAAACAATTCGTTAATATAATTCAACTAATATTTCAGACATGAAAATTGTTAGAACACAACTATTTTCGTCGAATGCTCCAGTTCTTCATCAAAAAAAAAGTCCAAGTGTACTTTTTAATGTTTAATGTTTTAATTTATTTATTTAATGTTTTTATTTAATTTAGATACTTCGCACTGATTTAAATAAATAAATATCACGGGACAATCTTACAAAAATCGACTTAGTCCCAAACTAAGCAAAGCTTGTACTATGGATGGGTACTAGACGACGATAAACATACTTATATAGATAAATAAAGATTTTTATTTTTATTGTTGTTGTAACGGCGGCTAGCCATGAGACAGACAGACAGATGGACAGTCAAGCGACATTATGACATTAAGAGGGTTTCTTTTGTAATCCTTAGGGTAAGGAGCTCTGAAAAGCCCAAGCTCATTTTCATACATCGCAAAATTTAAAAATTGAATTATTAGCGTCACATGTTCTTGTTTGAGCAACATAAATGTATACTTAGTATGTTATATTTCAACTCCATCGTTCTAGTACATTCGGAGCAAATTTGCTGTGACAGACAGACACGCGAGTGTTTATATAAGGGTTCCGTTTTGTCACTCTCGAGAACGGAACCCTAAAAAGGGCCAGCCCTAGTCTTCTAGAAACTGCGGCGCATCACTCGCTCCCCATTACAGCGTTTACAGCCGACGAGCGTGGCCCGCGGGACCAAATGGAAATCTCGATAAATGCGCTTCGTTCATTCATTCATTCCATTCGTTTTACTGCGCTAGCTGAGTTTGTCGAATTAAATCTTTGCAGACCGCATTGCAATTTATTTTCATTGATTTTTCTGGATCTTAGGTTAGACGAAATTTGTTTCCGATTTGTAATAATCCGCGGTTTCCCGGTGGAAAGTTAAGTAATAAAATACTAAACAAAAAAGTATTTTATTACCTAACTACCTACATACCTTGCTTTTACGTAAATATACCACTAATGTAAACAACACTTAGTTAAAACTGATAAATGCATGTGCAAATTAGACAATTTTTCAAGTTAGGTCCAAAAGTTTTCGACCCCTGTAGAGTTACTTATTAAGTTATTTTATTTTAAAACTTAAAAAAAATAGGTAACCCTACAAAGTACATGCTAAAATTTATTAAATAGAGCGAACATCAAACAACCCGTAAAATAAGTAAAAGCAAACATTTATTCAGGCGTAAACGAATTGCCCGCAAAGTCCGTAACGACTGCCCGAATATTATTCTTTCTCAATTTTCACACTTTCCGATAATGTCGTTGGAAGTAGGTAACAGAATTGTCGGACAAATAGCCTCAAATTGACAAGGTCAAGACTGAAACAATTGAATGAAGCCAGTATATATTTTGGAGACGACTTAGAAACGAAGTTAACTCTCCGTCGTTTAACGACCGCTTTAGCCTAGTTGGTAGTGACCCTGCCTACGAAGCAAGAGGTCCTGGGTTCAAATCCCGGTAAGGGCATACATTTGTGTGATGAGCACGGATATTTGTTACTGAGTTATGGATGTTTTCTATGTATTTAAGTATTTATTTATCTATATAAGTATGTTTATCGTCGTCTAGTACCCATAGTACAAGCTTTGCATAGTTTGGGACTAGGTCGATTTGTGTAAGATTGTCCCCTAATATTTATTATTTATTTATTTAATATTCATTATCGACAGTCAAAAGTCATTCGGCTATTGTATCTTTATTAAATGCTTTTTTTTTCATTCATTCCTCTAGGGATAGGCAAAGGAAATGTCGTCCATACAGCCATGTCTGTCCATTATTTGGAATGTTTGTTAAAAGGGGCGGACCGTGAGTTTGTGGGCCCTGGACTAAATACTACTTGGGGTCTGCCTAATTAATCAACTAATTACAATTTGTCAAAAACTGTCTTCGATAGTGATATGTGTACGGTTCAACACCGCACAGACATTTCTAGCTTAACGCGCGCCCTACTTTAATTTGCGTGGTAGTGCCGACCACAGCAATATTTACCTAAAAACTACAATATAAATTAATCTCAACGCGCACTCCGCGGCTCACTCTCTCTCACTCTTAATCCCTGAAACTAACGTCAAAGATACACGAGATATACAGATATAGATATACTAGTTTGTTAGTTTAACTTATACGTAATTACCAATAAATTATTAGAAGAGTCATAACTTTAACTATCTACTTCAACTACAACCATAACAAGGAGCCCTACTGAAACTCGGTAGCGGCCCCTACAATATACCTATTAGGTCTCCAGTGGGGCTTTAGGGCTCTTTTGTATCCACAGGATCCTTAAAGCCCTTATATAGATCCGTCTCAGTTTGTTGAGGCCGAAGTCAATACAATGTTAAAATAATATACCTATTTAAGTTTAATTCGTATTATAGATCAGTGTTTTTCAGTTTTTTTATTGCTTAACGAGTGTGTCCTAGCGATGCAAAAGCCTCCTCTGCTTTCTTTCACTAATCTCTAACTAAATAGCCATGCTATGCTACAGATCGAGTCATTCATGATGGGATGACGCGTGCCGTGGCTCTTATTACAATGTTATTAATTTCTGATTTTTACAGCCCTAAAAAAAATTGATTTGGCTGTAGGTACTTTAGGCCATCTATCTATCCGACGCGCATATATTTTCAAGTATAAGCGTCTTTGAAAATGTGTGAACTTCTACGTTTAAAACATCTTTTATTTTTCACTTTTGCAGACATTATTAGCGACAGCGACTTTGATCGTTAATTTATTTTTAAAAATCGGCAGTTATTAAATTCAAAAACGTAAATCACCTTAGTATTTTTTTTACTTAAACTTTTAATTTCAAACGTAAAACATCGGCATCAAACTGCACTTAACCTCTCAAATGTAAAAGCTAAATATATTTCAAAAACCTGCATCAGGCGGTACTTCGCTCAAGTATGCGGCGCATGGAATGTAGGGCAGCAGGCACTGTGGGCTAATTCCCGGAGCAGGCGCTAGAGGGCGCTAAGTGCTGGCTGGAACGTTAAAGCCTTTGCCTTTTGAAAAAAAAGCACGAACGGATACCTATGAATACCTAGTCGTACCAAGAAATGATTTAACCACCCTAAGGTACAAGTCAGTTGTATGACTAAAACATCAATAGTAGATTGCACAACGCATCATTTTACCTGAGCCGTATTAAGTAGTTACACGAGCTGCAGGCGAGGTTGCATAGTTAAGTCGAGAGTAAAATGAGTTTTATGAACGAGTCATGCACTGTTTCTCGCTTCGATTACGACGAAATTAAGCAGAAATATTGCAAATAAATCTTGATATTATTAACGTTTAATTTTTCATGTAGTTCTATCTCTATTGCAACCTGGGGTGCTAAAAACTCCTCAGCATTATGCTGAGCCAATATCCGATTTACAACCGCAATGACACACTTGTCTTTATTTTTCATGCTTTGTAATAATATTGAAGAGTCTTGTGGTTTTGTTAATAAATGTATTTTCTTTCTTTCTTTCTTTCTAAGAGCCCGTTCCAGTGTTGCCAGGTCCAATTTGAAAAAGTCAGAAGTGAGCACTAAAAATCAGGAGATTGAAACAAAAAATCAGTAGACCTTATAATAAGTTCTTAATGCTTTCCAGTTTAGTTTTTTCTTTACAAGATTTTAATCTTTATTTTTTTATTTCATCGATATTATTTTTTAATTGCTTAATCCATTCATTTCGGGCTCCCTCCCGCCAAAACATTAACAATATTGACATAAGGTGGCTGCATGTATATTTTTTGGGTTTGGCTGTAGTGCACACTATATGTGTAAACATTATGTTTCACATTTTATTGATTGACGATACGTTTAATTTTACTCATTCGATATTCTAAATTGATTGACGTTTGTTTGATTCAAAAAAGTTGACCAGTTACCAATAATGCCAATAGTCATGGGTATCTTTTCCATATAAACGACCATTAACGACCGCTTTAGCCTAGTTGGTAGTGACCCTGCCTACGAAGCAAGAGGTCCTGGGTTCAAATCCCGGTAAGGGCATTTATTTGTGTGATGAGCACGAATATTTGTTCCTGAGTTATGGATGTTTTCTATGTATTTAAGTATTTATTTATCTATATAAGTATGTTTATCGTCGTCTAGTACCCATAGTACAAGCTTTGCTTAGTTTGGGACTAGGTCGATTTGTGTAAGATTGTCCCCTAATATTTATTTATTTATTTATTTATTTATAATAATTAATTTCGCTAACCGAAATTCCCGAAGTAGAAAATCAGTAGATTCTTGTAGAAATTCAGTAGATCAGTAGCCATACCTGGAATTCAGTAGATATCCTGAGAAATCAGGAGACCTGGCAACACTGGCCCGTTCCCACTATGTCGTTGTCGGATTCCGATTTTAATCGGGCGTTCCAGTCGGGCGGATTTAGTAAATCGTGTCCGACTAGTGTGAACAGCTTCATATATATATATATATATGCTCGGAGCACTCCCCATGATAAATGCGGCATAAGATACATAGGGATGCAACATCCCTTCGCAAAGATAGCGGATCAAACCGGCCAGAAAGTTCCTGGTCGTTGACAATTCGAACGGCTCTTCGTTGAATGCGGTCAAATAGAAGAAGTTAATACTGAGGCGCTCCATTCTAAAGATGAGCACAGTATTCCATATGTCTAACTTGAGCTCCATAAAGTTGTAGACGACGACTCTACTTTGCACTCCCAATTTCTTCGAAGCTAATTTTGCTTTACCCTCCACATGACCAAGCATGCGTGCATTGCGTAATTTTATTAATTTATTAAATATCATTTCTATACACTTCTATGTATTCATTTCTAGTACATGTCAGACTCGCACTTGGCCGGTTTTTATCTTCATTAACCTTCTCAAAACTAAAACGACTACAAATTATTTTCTAATAATGAAACATTTTTTTTTGGTCGTCACCCAAACACGTTTATTTAAGTATTTTAAGTCAGTGCGTGAGCTTGCCGACCACCCATTTATTATTAAATAATTAAGTACTTACGTGGAGTAACGAGACCGTACAAACAATATAGTCACTAAATAAATACTAAACACCCACCCAAGCAGGGTCCAAGGCTCCTGTTTGCTTTACAACGTTACGTCCGCGCATGAATACCGGCTTAATCCAGTTACGAGCAGTTTAAACTTTCACGTACCCATCATCATCATCATTTCAGCCGAAAGACGTCCACTGCTGAACATAGGCATCCCCCAAGGCTCGCCTAACAGATCGGTCCAGTGCCATCCGCATGCAATGCGTTCCGCCATATTGGAAACAAAATATTTACTTACTTGCAGAGTGAAATATCATCGGGCCTACCATTTGAATTGAAATTCAGGGATCTCGCGGAAATTCCCCGCGGGAATTCCCAGAAATTATATCGTCGTCTTCATTATCGTTGCATAAAAAATCCCTATGCCAAACGTCATGTCTCTAAATTTAGCGGTGGAGGTGGATTTTATACGTATAACATCCCAATATGTACGGTCGCGTGCTTTAATTTGGGACTCCTATCGAAAAAATATCCTTTGAATTGAATTCCTATACAATATGACAGGACTGTCTACCCTTAAGTGGGTCCCAAAGTAAAGCTCGTGACTGTACTTTAAATTCATTGAAGTATTACGAAATAAATTCGCACCAAGTACAGCCAGAGCGAATAGAAAGGCTGCACAGGGGAGTAAAAAATAATAAACAAACATTTGTTTTTGTTAAAAATTTAAAATGTTATTTTACAGTATCATTTAAATATTTTTAAAAAATATATTGCGCATATATATATAATTTACGCAATATATTTTTGTATGTTTGGTCATATTCATATACTAAGTTCTTCAAGTTTCTTGTCGCGAATTCTTCTTGGCAATGATGAGCTTTCCAAAAGCTCTGATAAACAAGGCATGTAAAATAGCACTTTAGGGCCTACTCTAGTTACAGAATCATCATTATCCCAGCTTATACACATTTCATTGCTGGACGTAGGCCTCCTCTCAGAATGGGAAGGCACTTACAGAATCAACGTTCTGATTTTTAATTTTTACCCTGAATCTTTTAAAACTGTCAACCTCAATTAAAAAGGGCCTGGGTAACTTTTAATATAAATTTAAGTGTTTCCAATTAATTTTACGACACAATGGTACCGGGGGCAGAAAATGTGGCACCTAGATAGCGGTATTTAGTTCGCTAACTAGCTCTGGCAGGCACAGATTGCCACTTAAAAATGTAAATAAGCAATACAGCCTCTGAAGTGGGTTATGGCTGTTAGTGTGACTATGCGCCGTGTTTTAAACGGGACTTTCTCGTTTTAAAATTATTTGTCTTAAGCCAAATTATGAGGGAAAATCAACTGTTTTGTGGTCAGTTTGTGCGATGTCGATAGATCCCTTGATCGTCTTATTTCGGCTGAAGTATATTAAGCTAAAAAAAAATATTTCAAACTAAATACAAACTGAAATATAGATGCACAGAAAAAACCCCAGAAAAAAGACCAATGCTGGGAATCTTGTATTTAGTTTGAAATATATGGTTTCACGGGATGACCGTAAAAGTAATAAAAAATGAAGTTGAAAAATAAATACAACAAGTTACTTCATACCTAACTTGCTAAAAAAAAATACTGAAATTAATCATCATATCAGCCAAAAGACGTACGCTGCTGGACAAAGGCTTCCCTTAAAGTGTTCCACGATGATCGGTCCTCCGCTGCCCACAATTGGGGAACTTCCTACGTGACGTCTTTCTGCGGTCGTCACTCTAGAACATTTTTGCCCCGTCAGCCCTCAGTTTCAAGAGCACGTGTCCTGCCCAATGCCACATAAATCGGTCAACTCTTTGAGGTTTGTGAATATCTTTGATTCTCCTCGTTTCTGATTCGTATCTGAAACTAATGGTGGGGATTAATCATGGTTGTAGTGTCTATCACATTTGTAATAAGGTGGAAAAATGTATAACCCACCAAAAACATTTTCTTGTAAAATGTTGCCAAAACGAGACCATACGCACTTCAGAACGAGACTGACCCAATAGGAATTATTGTCATTTCAAAATATACCTGTAGTTCTTATAACATTAAGTTTAATTTTGAAATGAGAATAATTCCTATTGGGTCAGTCTAGTCCTGAAGGTGCGAATAAGCACTGTCAAAAAGTTATCTCTTATCAGACCTCATGTAGAGCCAAGTTTCTAACTCTATACGTCCTAACTCTACAAGACCTAACTTCACAAACTATACCTTACTCAAAATTTGAGGCATGGCCGTTTATTTATAAATAAGATAAATTTTAAAATGTTCCGTTTTGAGTCTAAATGTTGGTCACATCAGTAACGGTACTCAGAATATTTTGACGAGTTTTCCAGCCACGATAAACTGGGATGTGTCGGGAGCTTGCCGAGTGATATTATGTGCTTTAAACTTGGGCTTTAAGCTGCCCTGAGGGCTTTTTGAATGAAGCACGCAGATTGCATAAAGTTGTTATGGTGTTACGTCGACAATCATGACGACCTTTTCGGTCGAGATGATTGTGGTTTGGGCTCTTAAATAAATGGGTAAATTAATAAATCTAAGCGGTTCCAATGACTATTTAAAAATAAGGTACAATTGAAATAAAAACTATCCTAACAGTAACCTGACTAGATAGGTACAATTAACTAAGTTAACTCGTGACCACGGCTGCTGCAATGTGGCCGAAACGTCGAGGTAAATAAATAAATATATTACGTATACTTACCTAATGTAATGGTTTTGTTGTCCGCAGACGTAATCACCGCACGCCACTCACCCGACGTACTGACACGCCGCCAACACCCGCGCCCGCAATATATGGAGACGCACCTTGTATAGCTACATATCTGTAAAGTAAGTGAAACTTTTTTCTTCGTAACGCGCGCCTCTCCTCTCCTTGAGTTGATGATTTTCATGGGGCGTAGTGATCATTTCCTATTAGAAGACCCACTTGCTCATTTGCCTGTCTCATAAAAAAAACACAGATCCAACAGTTGAATTGAAAGTTCGGGATTTTACTAAATTTCCAGGGAATTTCCAGAAATTATTTCCCGCTGATCATAAATGTTGCATGAAGGACATCCGTGAAAATTGACATGTTTCTACACTTTACGGTTAACTATATACAAAACTGATTTTGACCACCAGTGTGGTGCCAAAGCGCTTTAGCACTTTTTCTTTCCGTTCTTGTTATGTATTTTAAATGACAATGCAATAAAAATTTAGTTTTATGGAGTCTTTTTGTATTTTTATTTTTCAACTCCAATTTTTTACTTTTACGATCACCCCGTGAAATCCATAAATATCATACTAAATATCGCTGCAATAAGTGATTAAGATTATGGGTGAGGCCACACGAGCGTAATTTTGTGAGTCGTGAGCGGCAGAATTTCGGTTCGCGCCATACAATTTGCGCGCCATCACGTGACACAATGTATGGCGCAACCGAAATTCTGCCGCTCACAACTCACAAAATTACGCTCTTGTGGCCTCACCCTAAGTAAGCTGAGATGTGTGATGCATAGGAAAAATTAGTGTCTAAGTCTCGACCAGTTGTGGTGTAGGGGTTTAGCACGCTGCACGGAATGCTGAGGACCTGGGTTCGATTCCCAGCGCTGGTCTTTTTTCCGAGTTTTTCTGTGCATCCATGTTTCAGTTTGTATTTAGTATAGTCGGGGTAAAAAAAGGTTCGTCACTTTTTGACCTTAATTCGTTGACATAGAGTCGAAAAGTGACGAACCTTTTCTTACCCCGACTATACCTATGATATAAATGCAATTAAATTCAACAAATGTTACAATCAGCAAAAAGCTTCTATTAAACCCTTATACTTTTACGTGCAGGCTCTGTGGTCGATGCCCCACGCAGCGCCTGCGATGTCGGCGCCGGCGCGGCACCCGCACTTCTACACCGTCGAGGTGGGCGACACGAGGTTCACCATCCTCAAGCGCTACCAGAACCTCAAGCCCATCGGCTCCGGCGCGCAGGGGATCGTCTGGTAAGTATCACCGCACAGCCCGGGGGGCTACTACGAAATTCGAAGTATCGAGTCGTCCCTTACACTCTTCCGATTAAGACTATTAGGCCCCTCAAGCACACGGCGTTTTTTAAACGCGCCGTCGGCGCGCGTTTACAGCGCGTTTTTCATTCCATAGAACAGCCATAATAACCCGCGTGCGTATCGCGTTTGTATCGATACAAACGCGCGTCGACGGCGCGTTTAAAAAACGCCGTGTACTTAGGCCCTTAGCGTGAATGGAACGGTTCCCTAACATAAGTAACCAGCACTATGCAGTTAGTATGGAAAAGTGGCCTATAGAATCTAGAGTGAAGAAGCCATTAGGCATTATGCCATTAATCAGGTTTTTTCTGGGTTACATATGATTGAGTTGTACTTATTTACATGTGGATTGCATTTAAATAATAAACTCGTTCTAGCAACCACCATATATTCTAATTATCTAGGCAGGGACCACCATTATTGTACAGTGGGGGAACTGAATCGCGTATCACGGTGGAACCTTTTCTCAAATGATTTAACGATCATATCTTTAGTAGATGTTTGGAATGTGAACATGACATTTTCAGTGAAAAGGTACCCTGGTACGCAATTCATTTTTTTCTGCCGCGTAAGCCAATGTTCGAGATTTTATACACTTCGGAAATATCTGAGTAATTTGCTCGCTGGAATGCGTTTGCCCACCTACCCTGCATCCGCCCCGTATTCGCACATAGTACCGTTCACACACGCTGTATTGTTATTAGTTTGCTGGCCCTTTACTTTCTATTACGTTTAATTGGCGCACAAATATTTCCGACGGCGTGGCCGTGGCTTGGCGTTGCGTTGCGTGGCCGTGGAAAGCTCTACTCTTGTACAAAACGTAGTTTAGGTTCAGTAACTTTAAATCAAAGTATTAAAATCCTGTAGAGTAGCAGATTTAGTGCCGTTTTAGTGTTAGAGTGATACCTATTTCGATTACCAATCAACTGACGTACATTTTACGAGCTGTCAAAACACGATTCCCGTAGAACAAGATTCTGGCAAAATATTCCCATTAAAAAAAGATGCATAAGATGGCAATTGCTAGTTATGGCGTCACTTCTATGACAACTCGATCGATTAACTATTTATTAGTTTTCAAGCAACTAAACATCTAATTATGCAGTTAATTGAAAATTAATTTGGTTGTAAGGTCTAAAATAAAGTGTTTTATATTTTGAATACATTCTTCACCCCTATTCTTTTAAAGCTAAGCACTAGCAACGTTTTTAGATCTAACAAAATTCGAAATACGTGACTCCAAGCTAACTAAATTAGATAGAATAGATATATTAAACTAAAACTTACCCTCTCCCGCATTCACAGGGAATTTGTTTAATAAGCATTAAACGTTTTGCTCAATATCATCTCCGAAATAAGTTGGGAGCATCGTTTTGTTTCAAAGATGCTGTTCAAGTTAGTACCGGCGCGACATTGTCTGCCAAGTTTGTCAAGACTTAAAGAGCAGACACCAGACACCTCGTAGATAAACGATTAATTTAGAATTTAGACTAGACAGCGATACGGCGCGATTGTCATGTCGAACGAACGAGGAAATTACGTTTCTAATCCCACTTCTGAATCTAAAACATTCAAAATGGCGCACTGTTTTGAGGTTATGTGGTAGGTTAGTAGGGACGCGTTCTGAAATAATGTTACAAATTTTTTACGCGGCAAAGAATTATTTTTGATGGCATTAAATTATTGATGTTTGATGGTTTCATTGTGCTTTTAAGTTAGATGTACTTTGTTCACGTTATTTTTCTTTGATTTATTTGATGTGTTACCAATTTTATCAACATTTTCACGATCAAAATGTGCGCCTGGCCTTATATGTACTACGAAGTTCGATTTTCGAACTTCGTGTCGTGTTGTTCCATTCACGCTAATAGTATTAAAAAGAAGAGTGAAAGTGATGGCATGGTACGAACTTGGAATTTCGTTGTAGCCCCTCTGGTTTATTGTAAGTTTTTTTTTAATACTTAATTTCCCTGAATATATAATTAATCATCTCTTGAAACGTTTTGATCGCGAAAATGTAAACATGTTTCGAAATAAGTTAGCGAATAAGATACAAAGGTCAGTTGTGATAAGTAATTAAAGGGAACGTCAGGCCCCTATTCACCAACGTGACAATTGTCGCACCTATAAATATACGTAAATATCGCACCACGAAATATTACAATTTTAACGCAAGACTGACACAGCTTTAATCTCATGTCAAGATTTATCGAAAAATCTACGAATATGTCGATTGGAAAAAAATATTCTCGTTTCACAACATAATTGTCAATTACAGATTCAGTGCAAAGAACCCGCTAGTGGTAGAATTAACTCTCGACATAATGCCACTGACAATGATCACGTTGGTGAAATAGAGGCCAGAATGAACATTGAAATAGTTTAAAAACTTTGGAATACCTTTCAAAAACTTACCCCATCTGACCTTGGGATTGTAAATTGTTCGTACACATACACTTTTTATTGTTTCATTTCACCTTAGCATTTTCTTTCCAACTGATACTGAGCATGAATTCCGTGCAGTTGGCATCGACTCACTGGGTTTACACTCTGCACGCTGTTTCGTTACTTTCTTTGCATGCTTGCACAGCATACTGCACACTTTGGTTTGTAGATAGCTGCTATTATGAGCTAGGTCAAAATTATAGCTGAATTCCACTTAATCGGGCTCTTGACTGCCTGTCTCTTTGATCATTCGGTCGGCATTTACGAAAACATGCAGGCCAGTTACAATCAGAATCAGATTAGATGTGTGGAAAAGTTATTATATTCATGAATTAACCCACAAACACACACCTCTATTAAATTTGTGAATACTTTGACAGGTACCGCATATCTAATACTGATTATTCCGATTGCTGACACGGCTGCTTTTCATTCACATACAATTTACAGAAGACCTTATTCCGTTACACAATGATGTTCAATCGGACGCTCTACATATGGTCTAGACAAGACAAATCTAATCAAAATTTGTGTAAAATATAGTTACAAGTTTTTAAGACTCTTGTAGGACCGTTTTTCCCATTATACAGCGCTGTACTTTTTTTGGGACACCTCAATAAGCTGTGTTACTTAAATTCATCGCCTATGGTCTACAATTAGCAGAACCGTCGCTTTATAAGCCCGGTTTAGACCTACAAGATAAACCGCGCAAGCTGCATTATATACCTAGCAAGGCCGTAAAGCGAACGAGTTTCAAGTGGTCAATCAAACCCGGCAGTGTAATGCAACTTGCACGGTTTTCCTCGTCCTTGCAGGTCTAAACTGAACAATAATAAAAAACTCTCCCGTGATTAATACCTCGCTAAAGATCACTTGCATCAAAAAAAAACTATTTAATTTGTTTATATTTCGACACTAAATATTCAATTACTTACTGCAAGTCGCCTTAAAGTTTGACCAGCGATTGACCTCTGTCTCACTTGATAGAAAACGCAGACGAAGCCAAAAGTGAAAATCACTAGTTCAGAGCAATCTATTCACTGTGACTTTCAAGAGCCCTAGGTTGATCCTAAAGCTCCATTTGAACTGCGAGAAACGTCGTTACAATGCGGAGTACGCTGTGGATTTATAAGTGATTGATCGCCAATAGCAATGTACTACAACTCGTACGATATTTCACGCCCCATCTAAATGAGGCTTAATGGATTTATGATTTGACGGTTTCCTAGATCAAATGAGAAGTACTTACCCTTACTACACTGTTGCTCTATCATAGAACTTCTGCTATGGTGTAAAGCTCTGTTTCGACCTGCGCGTTTGAAGTGGTCTATTCAGCGCCGCATTTTACAGTAACTTATATGATTCTTGGGGGTCTAAACTTCGCTTAAGATACTTGTGTGTCCCAGCAACAGTACAGCCGCTATTTAAGTATCAAATCAACCTTGTCTGGTCTATAGTATCCGATAGAAACTTGCTGTAATATAACCATTTCTCTTTATAGCTGATCGAGTAGCATTAGTAACCATGGTTCAGTTTTACTCGGTATCGTTTGGTGACGTGGTATTCACTATCCCCACGCGCTATACCGAGCTCGCACGGCACGGCGCAGGCGCGCAGGGAATAGTGTGGTAAGCTTAAGACCAGGGGATGCTGGGGGGACCAATCTAGGCTGGCATGCAGGCTTATATGTATGTGGCATAAAACAGAGGATGGCTACGCAGGTGTAGAGAAAATTTTAGTCTGCAACTTTAAGGTGACCATATCAAAATCTGGCTTAAAGCTTTGGATAGAGCTTCATGGACGTCATACTTATTAGGTACTTGAGAGACCTTTAGTTTAGGCTTAAAACTTTGGAAAGCTTTGCAAAAGTCATACTTAAGTTATGTAAGTTTAGTCTGTAAAAGTGATCGTGACGTGATCAGCGTGCGATTAATCGCCACTACTTATCGTTCGTTCGTTAACAAGGTTTACCAGTGGTAGAACGTGTATTTCGGCCGCTTTCCTTGAAACTTGTGCCTTCCTAGGTTTCCCACTTCACGCCACTGGGTAAAGCTAAGTTAAGTAGCTGTCGAAGCTCGATGTCGAAAGTGCGTCGTATACTTTGCAAGGCTGGCACGTAGGAGTTGATAGGTCTTGACTGTGGTGTCAGAAACAACCTGCGTTCAATTCCCAAGAACACATAACATAACATGCTTATCTTTCTGATATCTGTGCTCTATAATTTTTTGAAGTCTTTTGTTGACTGCAGAAATAGTCTGATTTGGGAAACAGAAAGTGTTCTAACATAAATGCTATAAAGTACTTACAATGCGACTTTTTACTCGAATTTCGATATTTATACTGTCCTAAGTGATATTTCGTCTTCTTTCTTAAGTTTTTAATTTCGGGTTGTTCTATGGAATTCGTCAAGTAATCTAGTCGATTTACTAAATCACAAACCCAAAAATGTTAGCAACTCGACATGTTATTTTAAAATCGGGATGGGACTAAAAAAATCACCTTTTGTTAGATGAATCTGGCAAAAGGGCATTTCTATTTTTCCTTGTAACCAATTAAGAAATTGTTAATAGGCAGTTAAATTAGTCCGTTTACTTACGCACTTTTTCAAGCATTTATAATAAAAATAAAACGTAACAAACCGGACAATTCTTCACTTCGTGTTAAACTTTGTTAAACATTATCCGATTTGTTCCGTTTTTTTTTATTAGTAAGTCTTGAAAAAGTGTGTAACGAAACGGACTAATTTTAACTCCCTATTAACAATTTCTTAATTGGTTACAAGGAAAAATAGAAATGCCCAAAAAACAATAGAACACAACGCGGTCTTAGTGTTCTACGTATATAACTTCTACTGGTCGGTTAGTAAAAGAATTATTTTGAAATCATTTACGTAACTTTGGAACGGGAAGCCAAAAAAAATATCAGGTCGAGCTAAATAAAACCACCCTACGGCGATTTCTAAAACAAATGTTGGCAATTTCTATTTAAGTTACTGAAGTCAAGACCGTTTAAACCTTCAAGAGTCTACGTCTTCGGTTCCCTTTCAGTCAGAAGCCGGTAAAACTTTGTTCAGTTCTTTATTTATAGACGCATATTTTTGTAAATGTTACAAAATACAAATACAAATATTTATTGATAGATTGTGAGTTAGTATACATAGGTTCTTATTATTATTTTTAGTACCTAGTCCGTCACAATCTGCCAGGGTCCAGCACACAATATTTAACCTTATAAACTAAGCAAGTAAACACTAGAGTTGAATTATGATTGAGAGATTCACTATGAATAATGTAATAATTTTCCTGGATCAACATGATTAAGTTATGGGACGTAAAACAACAATAATGTCACAAATGTTTCAATTCATAATAATTCATACATAGTCAGAATATACTTAAAATACAATAAAAATAAAAAATAAAATAAATAAAATAAAATATTAAGACAAATGCGAAAGTTTGAGAGTTACTCTTTCTTTCTTTGTTTGTTACTCTTTCATGACAAACCGACTGGACGAATTTGGTGAATTAAGAAATTAAACCGCTCCAGCTACGTACATGAAGATGACGATATGAAGGGTGCACAGAACGAACATGTTTAGTCACCTTAGCAACTTTTTGAGTTATAGCGGTTTGGAAGTTAGGTATCACGAACGATTTAGTAACATTTCTTTAAAAGTGAAAAAAAATGTACTTATTAGTTATACCTATTTAATCCAATGCTATGTTATAATACTTTGCGAGCCCTACATTCGGAGGCTAAAGTCTCATTTTTCAAAAAGGTTACTAGACATGTTCTTTCCGTGTATCCTCCGTATATTTTTTGAAGATTCCCATGGGAATTTAGGAAAAATATAAAAAAAATTAACTGCAGACCAGCAGTGTTTTGGACCTATACTAAGGCTTTTTGGACTGCAGCCAAAGGCCCCAACCCCCTATTAAAGATCTAGTTGGTCATTTAATTATCGATGAAAGCTGACAAAATAGCATTTAGTTTATTTAGATAGCAGAGGACGAGCGTGGAAAATTATGCAGGTAAAGCCGGACCAAAAAAAAACCCAAAAACATACCCGATTTATCCTTTTCTTGCAAAGCATCGCAGTAATGGAGGAGTTACTTCGGATGTTTAGTCAACCCGGGGGAGTCACGTTCTTAGTACCTTTCACCACTGAGGTAGACCCCCAAGTAGTATTGGCCCAGGGCCCACAAACTGACGGTCCACCACTGCAGACCATGTTCTGCCCAAGTTGACAACATTTATCCTATGATAGCTTCTGTACAAAAATAAAATTGACCTGTTATTTATTTATTTATTTATTTATTTATGGAGAACCAACAGCTAATACATCATCTTAAACATTACAGTAAATACAGCAAGCCAATTACAGGTTCTCGCCGACAATTACAGTGTAACAATAAGGCAGTATGCCCACACAGAGTCCCTTCGGACACACAAAAAAGAAAAAAGAGAAAATAACTACTTAGTGACAAATAAGTCAGCACTATTTTATCGGAGGAGAAAAATTAATCAAGTCCCTAACCTAACAAACTTAATCTACAGTAAGGTACAGCGCTCAATGCACGCTCTCAAAAAATCGATTCACCAAAGTACGTCTCAAGGTGTCAGTGTTAACATTAAATTCGTCAATATCAAGCTCCTTCGTTAGTTTATTTAATTGTCTACTTGCACGTATACAAAAACTGTTCCGCCTATAGTTAGAATGGCCAAAAGGTACAGAAATAGGGGGCGCGTATCTCTTCGGTCTGGATGGAGTGTTGAATGATATATTAGCTAGCAGTTCAGGGTTCAGGGTTTTTGTTATTACCAATATTATTCGGGCGTTTGAACCGCCTCACTTGCGTTGTCACATTTTTTATAAATTAACTAAATTTTGATGGCGTTTTCGGTTATTAATTAGACGTCCACGTCGTCGTCTTCTACCAGCTGACTGGAAACTGTGTCAGAATCTTGGCATTTCTACAAAAATATACCTAAGAACCCCGAACAAACGCTCAATTAATGACCCATATAAAAAGACTACTGCGCCGACTGAAACGACACTACATGGTCTTCTACTACATATTTATAGCCAGCACTATCTGCTTTTGTAACTTTATAGATGGAACATCGATTTCACTAAAGGATGCTGATAAGCAATAACGTGTCAGTCAGGCCACAAAATCTCGAACAAACTGAAAAATCCTAATAAAAACCATTAGCGCTTATTTTCACAAGACGACGTTCTTGTGGACATATTAATGCTTATCAGCATTCAGAGAAACCACGGACGTCCAATGTGGCAACCATTTAAGCGTAATTTAAAAAAGTAACCTTTAACGACGTACCTGCATGCCAGCTCAAAGATTGGTACCACCTCGTGTCCCTACCGTCTCTTAGTACCTCGATAGCGGGCATGTGTGACGCAGCTTTGTGCACAAAAATGTTGCTTTTGATGTGTTTGCAAATGCTTTTGCTTGTCTAGTTTTCCACTGGTTTCTTAGGCAAGGTGATTTGTGGTACTACGATGCGACTTTTTTTTAATTAGCCTTATTTGTGCCCCGTGACTGAGCAAGAGCCTTTTGCCCCACTCTCGCCTATGACTCGTTTGTTCTTGCCATCCTGCGAGATACGCATGGAACTAGGGCGATTGGCTTACATAGGTATTTAAATAGATGGGTTACGAGTATAGTATAAATCTTCCCAGGTGAATTTTACGCTTCGAGCCATTACATTAAATTTGAACCTTAATACTATGACGATACCGTCTGTTTTGAAAGATAAGGGCTCGAAGCGAAAAGTTCACCTGGGAAGATTTATACTATACTTATATGCGCATTTTTAAAGCTCCGTTTGGACAGACAGCGGAGGCGTGGCGGTGCCGGTTGTAATATTCTAACTTGTATGAAAGAGTTCGCGGTACGGACCGCACAACCGTTCATACAAGTTAGAATATTACAACCATCATCGCGTCATGTCGCGTCGCGTTTGGAGCTTAAGACTTGTCGCATCATGTTGAGTTTCGTCACTAACGACTTTCAAGGACATCTGTTAACATTAGGTATATACTTCATTAAGAAGAAGAATGAAGATTTGTTAATAATTAATATGTATTTAAGTATGCTTATCCGTTGCCTTGTACCCATAACACAAGCTATGCTTAGCTTACTTTGGGACTAGGTCAATTGGTGTTAATTGTCCCGTGATATTTTTTTTTTTTATTATTGGTGATTTTTTATCGATAAAATTGAAAAAAAAACTGTCCTTCAAAGTTAATTGACATGACTTAGTTAGGCAGTAGTTAGTATCACATCTTTATTTATATTTTTTTCTTAGGTCAAAAAAAGTCAATACATAATAATATAATAATCAATTTAACAGTACAAAAATATGTCATAAACCACAATAAAAAAATCATACACATACTAAAACACAGTCAAACAACATCAATAACACTTACATAAATACGCAGTAAATGCGTAGTTAGTTAATTATATTTATTATCGTAGAATTACCTTGAGATCACGGATTTTCAATTTACATGCCAGATGTAATGGTAAATAATAGCCGTAAATAAAATGATCATGTATCCTACAAAACTTCCAAGTTTATCGCTGCAATTTTCCAATGCGATGCTATGAATTCTGATAATATAGCCCCATTCAATAAAAGTCCGGGTTCAATAAGGTTCCTAGACAAATATTCTATTTACGACTACCGATTACGAATAAAATAAATTCAGCAAGATTTTATTCATTACGAGAATCTCCACCGACACAAAACTTCTAAATCGGTACAAAAAAAAATCGCCACTGCCCGCCCAGGTCCAATTCATATATGTAGTAATCTGACAAAAACTATACTAACTATATTTATCAATTATTTTATCTAATGCTGACAACAGCAAAAAATATTATGTTATGTATGACGACGTTGTTTAATTTAGAAGTACGTATACGGTTCATTTGCAGTTTCAGCTTCAAATTTAGTACATAACTGGTTTCAAATGCAGTTTTGAATAATAGAAGGTTCATTCTACGCTCACGGTCGGTTGAAACATCACAGCGTTAAATTTTAAGCCAACTGCTGTGTCAGGTTTTAAATTAAAAATAGGACGACCGCGTGAATGAATAGTATTAAATTCTATGGCTTCATGTAGCCCCGTAAGTCCCACTATTTTAAATACTTAAGAAACTAATTTCTTCTGTTCCTTTAGGTACTTGATTTTCCTTTAGATACTTAACTGTCGTATTTTGTATCCCTCTGCAGATCGGCCGAGGCCACTTCTCATTTAAGATTACAATTCTTTTAAATCTGCGTTTAAGTAGTTAGCTACTTCGCGTTTTCAAATTATCGGGTCCGATCCGATATCGGTGTCAGATGCCGATATTATATTGGGACAAGTGGTTTTTTTATATGACTGGGTGGAAACAAGCAGGCGAATCGCCAAATATCATGAAATTAGAAATGAGAAAACTAGATGTGTAATGAATTATGTGGTTAGAAAGCAACAAACGACTACAATTACTGCCAAAGTGAAGAGGGTGTTTAAATCATTTTGAGATCCACAACCGCTTATTCGTTTCTACTACTGAACGCTGCCTGTATGATTGTCGAAGATGTTGAATCCGATATATTTCCTACTTGCATCGATATCGCACGCGCGTCCGACCTGGATATCGGTTCGGATTACTTCGGATAATCTAAAAACCTCTGCCAAATTAGCCTTGTCCGTCTGTCGAGTCTCAATTAAACGTAGCTAACAACCTCTTGCCTATAAGCCCTAAGATTAAGACCTCAGTGCCAAATTTAACACCAAAAGATGTTAATATTTAACGATTTATCTTTGGCCCGCTTAGCAAGGCGAGGTTTATGAGCTCGAAGTTACGACGCGCGTAAAAAGTGTTGTTACATTGGATGTGCCGCGCACGTGCGCGTCTCACGTTTCAAGATATTGCTTAAAACAACAAGTCGATTAGTTTGATTGAACGGCCGGAGTACATACTAGTACTTGTTCTTGATGGAGGAATTCGCAGATACTACCTACTGGCGATTTAGTGTCAACAGTTTTAAATTAGGCTCCTAACATTTTGTGCATACAAGCATTGTGACTAACGAGTAATTCTTGTTCATGTGACTGGTCTTAGCTTCGCATGTGCGGCAATATTTATTCTAGTATCTAACAGAAAATAATTTAATGTATGTATTTCACGTTTTGACCTTATATTATATCATACGTAGCTTAAAACTATCTAGAAATCAAATACTTTACGTGATCGATTTCTGGATACCTTCTTGTGATGTCCGCATTAACCACCTGCTCCTCAGTTTCATTTTCACCATTGACTAGCACCATTACGGTACTGCTATGTGCTATGTTTGGTAATGGTGCAGTCAATGGTGAAAATGAAACTGGGGACAAACGGCTAGCATGACTTGACGTGTCTCATTTGTTGAAAATGTTTTCATCATTGGTAAGATAAAATACGACAGAGCGACTGACTCTACTCTCTTTATCTACGTCAAATCAAGCTACGCTTCTTAGCACGCTATATTATCGCGGACATTTTTTAACATTTAACCATTTCTTTACTGAAGTAACTAATGAAGGGATGGAAATCGTCGCCTCAATCAACGCTTTGATACCATCACTTCTTATTCCCAAAATTATTTTCAAACTGTCACTCTCTGGTCGTCGTAAATAACTTGTTAAATGTGTGATTCCAGTGCTGCGTACGATACGGTAACGCAACAGAACGTGGCCATCAAGAAATTGTCACGTCCCTTCCAGAATGTGACGCACGCCAAGCGAGCCTATCGCGAGTTCAAGCTCATGAAGCTTGTCAATCATAAGAATGTAAGTATCATGTACACGTGTCGTGTGTCGGGTACACTTGAATCCAAAAAAATATCTTCTGTGCTTTGGCTAGCCTTCCTTACTTTACTCTTATCTGCCCTCCTCTCCACCATCATAAGGTGAAAGGGCTTAACTTTCATCTTCCTCACGAAGGTATTAATTTATAAAATCAATTTATTCTCTTAAATAAACAAAAAATGAGAATTTTTGACATTTATTTGTAGCTGGGCCAAGGTTAATAACTATTACCACTAAGACCTTAGTCCTAGTTTCTACGGCGTCATCCATTAATCACGTGGTTTTTATGTTTTTTAGCAACTTTTGAACCCCCTGACCTTCTGGTGATAGCCGATAGGTAGTTAGGTTTTAGGATACCCCCTCTACCTAAAATCATGTGTATATTTTGGTACTAAATATTTGGCAACTAGCTAAAAGAGCCCGGCAGTTGTAAATAGTAGGAGGGTGGCGAAATCCTTGTCAAAATTACGTGTCAAGGTGCTTTTCAGTTTAGAACATACGTTCAACGAATAAATAAATAACACCCCCTCCCCCTTGTGATATTTTGTGTTTCTTTTTCCAAAGCCCCTACCCCTTTTGAGCCTCACGTAAATAATGGACGATCCCTACTCAGTACTATCCTTGAATCCTTATTGCCCTTTTACTCATTAAACATTAATAACTGGGACTAGACATTTGACACAGAAAACTGACAAGTGGAAATAATTAACTCCAAGGCTTACCTTAACCTTGGCTTTAGGTGTAGAAATAGAATTTAATATTAATTAACTACAAAACTTTAAGCCCAGTTCCAACTTGTATTAAATACTAAAACTTGACAAAGTTTCGAGGACTTTCTGGGCTTAATGAAGTACAGCCGTGCAAGTTGCGGGCCATTGTCGCTAACAGTTTTGGAGTTCATTCGTAAACTTATTTAATTTCTTCAAAAATTTTACTTTATATACTTTGGTCTTTGGATCACACAAAAGGATTTGAAAGATATGAAACTATTATGTTCCGAAATTCGCGTGACTTTTCTGATCCTCGAGTTATAAAATTGGTTTACACTGCTCTGGTCAGAAGTAAACTGGAAGCTGCTTCTGTGGTTTGGAATCCGCACGAGTCTACTTACGTCTTACTTCTAGAGAAAATCCAAAAAGCGTTTCTCAGATTCCTCTACAAAAAAACGCTTGGGTACTACCCTTTCTTGTACCCTACCAAGTTTCTGCTCGGAACTCTGGGGTTTAAACGTAATTACGCGCTCGTAACGACATCTGCTAAGGCCTTGCGAGGGGAATGCGACAGTGTCGAGATGGTGGCGCAAATGGTGCGCCTGCACGTTCCACTCCTTACAAAATTTAGTTTTAGGCCTCGAAACCACCTTTTGCTAGCACTGCCGTCGGCGCGCACAGCCGCTTACAAGCAGTCGCCGCTGGTCCGCGCGTTGCGTTACGTCAACTCCCTCCTAGCATCGGCGCCTGAGTGTGATGTATTGACTGGTTGTTGGAAGAGAGTGTGCGATGAATGTTTGAAGTTTTGCGAGATGATGGATGCACGTCCGTCCTCATGTTATTAATTTATTTTTACTTTTTGTTGCTTGTCATATTTTGTACAGTTTTTATTTTTCTGTCTTACTCAGTGCTTTGGTATCATACTGTCATACTGTGTAAGTTTTTAATAAATAAATAAATAAATAAATAAATGTTGACGATTTTATTTTCTCTACTATGATAAACTAAACATTACACATTACGAAGTCTTTATGACTATGGTAAATTGTCACAAATGTTTGCCGTATCGTTTAAATTTCAGTTTCAACAGCAGTATGTACGAGTAACTGTTGTCAAGACAGGACTAACCTTTTACCTACATCTTCCTCTTGAGAATTACTACTAACTACTCCAAAATTAGAAATCCCAAATTCAGGAATACTTATTTTAATTCCAGATAATCGGCCTCCTAAATGCCTTCACGCCTCAAAAGAGCCTGGAGGAGTTCCAGGACGTATACCTGGTGATGGAGCTGATGGACGCCAACCTGTGCCAGGTCATCCAGATGGACCTCGACCACGAAAGGATGAGCTACCTGCTCTACCAGATGCTTTGCGGCATCAAACACTTGCATCTTGCTGGGATCATCCACCGGGTAAGATATTCTTAATTTTTTTGAATAATCCCTATACCTATCAATGTCGTGTTTTATACATAAAAGCTAGCTTTTACCTGGATCTAGAAAATTCACCTAATTTCCGTGTGAATATCCGAAAATTCCATGGACTTAATACCAAGCCATACACACATACATAATTAGAACGAGATGCAACTCTCTGGTTTGTTTTTTTTTTCGGCCTCACTTTTTTGTCGCAGTACTCAGTCCTGGTTAGGTATTAAGTCCATGGAAAATTCTGAGAGGAAACTTGTGTCCTGGAGTGGTTGTATAGGTTGGGGTGATGGATGACCCGATAATTACACTGTGGTCTCCATTTTCTAAATGCTGGGATTGAGATTGTTGATTTAACGAGACTAAATGAAATCCCAATGTCGGGGGAATAATAGGATAGTATTAAGTCCATGGAAAATTCTGAGAGGAAACTTGTGTCCTGGAGTGGTTGTATAGGTTGGGGTGATGACCCGATAATTACATTGTGGTCTCCATTTTCTAAATGCTGGGATTGAGATTGTTGATTTAACGAGACTAAATCCCAATGTCGGGGGAATAATAGGATAAAAAAGCCTGTGTTATTCTAGGTATCTAGTTATCTTCTTCTAAAATTTAAGAGCTATGCTCTTGTCGGTGTAGTAACCGCCACTCCGCACGGTCGTCGGCCAGCTGTTTGACTTCCTGCATGATATGACAAGACACACACTTTCTCCTTCGCCTGGTCGAAATAGGTCAATCTTGGCCTTCCTCTGCCTGGTCTCCTTCTATTTTTCCTTCCAGTAGGTTTAAAAAGAAAATGTCGTGTCGTATCAATTGTCTCATCCATCACATGCCCCCTTCTACAATCTACATAACAAATTCCGTCCAACTCCGTCCAGCAGCTTTAGAGTAATAGAATAACAAATGCGCGCACATAAACAACAGGTTTATAGGTTTCCTGTCAAAAACCTTTACTGCTTTACAAAATCTGGTACATTTTGACGTTCTAACTTGCTTAACCTCTGTTTGCAGGACTTAAAGCCGTCGAACATAGTGGTCAAGAGCGACTGCACTCTCAAAATCTTGGACTTCGGGTTGGCACGCACCGCCGGCACCACCTTCATGATGACACCCTATGTCGTCACGCGCTACTATCGCGCGCCTGAGGTAACCACATGCTTTTTCAGATACTACTTTTGACTAAATACACAGTTTTTTTCTTAAACATAAATGTTACCGACCTCATTGTGAATTAAATACTTAATGATCCCGCAGCGATTTTGATAAAATGTATGTATTTAGGACCACCTTGGGAGTATGCCACTTTCAATTCTTTCAGAACAGAACCTCTCAACCTCTTCTTTATTAAGTTGGTTAAATTACTTTGGGGTTGCTACCCCAAACGTGGGGACTTAACAAACTACGGGACTTAACATGCCATGAAACTTAGGAATTTTATAGTAATATTTAGTCTGTAACTTTTTTGTTATGTTATGTCCCTTCGAACACACACTGTCACGACAACCTACCTAAAAGCACCTCTTGAGTCTTGTGTGCATAATTAAGAGGACTATAAGAGCCTAAAGATTATGATGTGAAGACATGCTCCAATCCGATATCAGTATCGGACTCCTTTACGTTGTCGCCGTTATACATGTTATATCGACGAGTGAAATATTTTGATTCCGTTATCCAAAACAGGACAATTTTGATAAAAGATATTCTTTGACTGATAGCGGTAAACATGCTCCTAACGTGTGTGGTTTCCCAGGTGATCCTGGGCATGGGGTACACGGAGAACGTGGACATCTGGTCGGTGGGCTGCATCATGGGAGAGATGATCCGCGGCGGGGTACTCTTCCCCGGGACCGACCACATCGACCAGTGGAACAAGATCATAGGTAAGACATAAGTTTTGATAGCTTTATTGCATAGTGTACACTTCCATTGTCATATAATGCAATGCAATAATGCCCTGTTAATTCAAACCCTTATGGAATTTACTTGGGGATTTGAATTTCAGGTTGTGGTTGGGGTCGATAATTGGAGGCCGTCCTTTAACCTCACCCAAAGATTTGACCCATACTAACACGACAAATAAACAAACGCGTATAATAGTCAAAGAACAATTAAACAAATTTTCAATCTATCGGAGAAATATTGAAAAATGGCTTTTCTTGTTTTTCACTCAAGAGTACTGTAACTCATGGGACTTAATTACGTAAAAATATGTCTTTAAAATGACATCGACCTCTTGCCCGCTGAAACAAGCCGCTGTAATGTGGCCGAAATAATTACAAAGTCATATATTTTTACGTTATTAAGCCCACTGGAAGCTTAGAAATTTTCTAATACTTATAGTACGACTAAAGAGTATAAATCAAAAGAAAACAAACGCACATAACACCAAGTAAATTAAATTTATGGATACTCCCCGTTGAATAGTTTTCTTGCAATGCACGAATCTTAATAGTCTTATTACACCTTTCTACATGGTTGTCTTATGGCCCATGACAGAGCAACTGGGCACGCCGTCGGCGGCATTCATGGCGCGGCTGCAGCCCACCGTACGCAATTATGTGGAGAACCGGCCGCGCTACGCCGGCTACAGCTTCGAACGACTCTTCCCTGACATACTGTTCCCGAGCGACAGCAATGAACACAACCGGCTCAAGGTAAATCAGTAGTACGGTCAGCTGCAGAGAAAAGGTACCCCCTAGTGTGCTTACCTCCATTACAGGCGGGTACCTTTTCTCTGCAGCTAACTGTACCATACCTGACCTTTTAAAGGCCCGGTGCAAGCTATACTTTGTTTATTTTAGCTCAATCTATCGCTCGTGACTCCGTCTGCGATTTTTTATCGCTATCCCGCGAGAACTATGCAGTTTTCCTGTATAAAAAGTATCCTGTATTTTAATCCGGGTTATAAACTATTTGTGTGCCAAATTTCATCAGCGTCCTTCAAATCGTTGACGGTATTCACAAAGTACGAGGTTTTGCAGGCGACGACATTCTAAGGGCCGGCGCTCACTGCCGGCACGGCACGGCGTGTCATGGCAAAGGATTTTATTACTAATCAAGTTATTTTGAATCTTATTTCAATGAGTTTAGAATTCATGTTACTTTATTTCGATACCACGATGCCGCGACGTGCCGAGGGATGCTGCGGTAAAATTCGTATGTAACCTGCCGTGCCATGCCGTGCCATGCCCTCAGTGAGCGCCGGCCCTTAATTCAAGAATCACTCTCCGTGTTGCCTGCTCAAATTGTTCTCGCCACGCCACTGTTCTATGTGCTAAGTTCAGTTATTTTTGGTTGTAGGCGTCGCAAGCGCGCGATCTGCTGTCGCGGATGCTGGTCATTGACCCCGAGCGCCGCATCTCAGTGGACGAGGCGCTGTTGCATCCTTACATCAACGTGTGGTACGACGAAGGAGAGGTCAACGCGGTGAGTGCTCCAAACTACAGAGGGTCTAACCTATATGATTAGGGCACCGTCGTTTATGAACCGATTTGAAATACCTAGTAGATTATACGAGTGCATAAAATGTGTTATTTAACCCGAGATGATTATGTCCGCCCGAGCGGCAGGCGAGAGTAAATTGAGTTTTGTGAATGAATTATTATACAGTCGGTTCTTTCCTTTCCAAAGCTAGGACAAATGATTATATTTGTGGTTGTAATACCTTGTTTACATTATTCCAGTAGCATGCCACTGCGGCGCTCGTTTGATCTATGTAACTCGTTAGCATCGCGCCCCCGCAATGTCATGCTACTGGAATGATTTAACTGGAGTAATGTAAACAGGGTCTAAGCGTCTAAATAAATGTCTTGGTCGAAGACGAAGTTTGCATATCCACTAGCTAGAGCATAAAAAGTCATTTTAATGCAGTTTGTATCGGGTATAAATGTTAACTTTATTTAACAGTACCTGGGCGACCGAGCTCCGCTCGGGCTGAAACTCTGTACCAAGCGTTTTCCCAGAGATAAGACCAAGCTAGATCAATTTTTAATCCCCGAAAACCCCCACATACCAAATTTCATTGAAATCGTTGGAGCCGTTTCCGAGATCCTGATTATATATACAAGAATTGCTCGTTTAAAGGTATTAGATTTTTTTGTTTAAGGGATATTTCCCGTTTCGTCCCATTTAAATTTGAATAAAAAAATCCCAGTCCTACGCTGGCCCTAGCCTGTTTTTTTGTTATAATTATTTTTGAGGTTAACTTGTACGTGTGCAGCCGGCCCCGGCGTCGTACGACCACTCGGTGGACGAGCGCGAGCACACAGTGGAGCAGTGGAAGCAGCTCATCTACCAGGAGGTGGTCGAGTACGCCGCGCCGCCGCCGCCGCCGCCGCACCAGCCGCCGCCCGACCACGCGCAGCCCGCGCTCACCACATAGGTACTCTCCTCCACACACAGCTGTACGCCGACATCTAGTGTTTTTTTTAGTTTGACTCTTATTATTCTCCGACATCTCACCACCAATCTAGCACAAACTGATCCATATTGTGCCACCATCATCTCCTTATTTTCAAGGTCCAAATTCCCGTTCAAAAGAAATCCCGAAATACATGTATAAAGTTTTTCCCGCGCTACGAGATGTCACTGTCACATACAAAACATTTTTTATTTCTTCCTGGCCATAATGCCAATCCACGCTCAAAGAGCCCAACCGAAACATCTTTAGGGTTGCTAGAATATAAACATAAAACTTACTAGAAAAGTATAGCTTGCTAACTTATGTGATAAAATAAATAAAATTTAATAAATACCTTTAGTAATTAACTGTTTTTTTTCAGGTTTCAACCGAAATAACCGCCGAGTTCTAATCCACGAGTATAGTGCAAGGACAATTTTCTACAGGCGACGCGATGTCGTAAGCTGTCACCCTCCGGCGGGAAACTGATGTGATCGAATATAACCTGTTATACATACAATAACTACTGAATACATGTATATATTTATTGTGGGAATGTTATGTGCAATACTCGACGGAATGAAATTAAGTGCAAAATAAAGATTAAATCAATTTGACTCGTTCATGCTCCTGTGTTCAGAGAGTGAATGTTTCAGAGACGTCATCAAAGATTTAGGCAGCGTAACAAATAATAATCTGTAGATTAGGTGAGTAAGTTTGTAACCTATTAAGTACCCGTTTTATTGTTTTGGAAAACCGGTTGTCATCTTACTATTCCTTGTAGTTTTTCCTGTAATAATCTTATGATAATACTAGAATAAGTATTTTATTTTACAGGTGTAAAATGCTTTTTAATCGTAAGCTCAACAATTTACCATTGGTTCTACCCACCTGTCCCACGTTTCGAAATTCAGCTGTTAATTTGCATTAAGGAGTGCCTTTTGCGAAATGCTAATGAAAGTTGGTGATTTTCAGCTTATGGACTGACTTTGAATGTTTGGATATTTTTGTAATGAAATGCATAAAATAATAACATCAGATGTGATTTCCTAATATTGTAAAACATGTAATATGTCTATGATTTTTTTAATGGGGATTTTAATCTTGGTAAACTTATGGAATCGGAATATAGCGAATGATGAAATAGCAATTTAATCTTAAAAGTTGAGCTTAAACATGTGTTGTCGTATTCGTTTTGTATGTTTTTACGTGTTTTGATAGATATTTTCATGTTATAGACGTAAACTGATCACTATTGCAAATTTCTATACTATGTAATGCATTTCTAATACCGATTTCTCGATGAATTTGTTGAAAACGAATTATAGTGCAGTGCCATCCCCGCCCATCTGCCCGCGCCGCGGCCGTGGTTCGGCGTCGGACTTATCATTTCTAAGAATTTGCAATCGTGAATGTGAACGTGTGATTTCGGACGAGTATATGATTTGTTCTTAGCCATAAACAGCGTCATAGTTACTTGGGATTTTGTGATGTTCATAGTTTTTCGTAATTAGTCCCTAGTTAAGTTGTTGATAATATTGTATTGACTGTATTGAATATTGAAAGTAGTTCAATAAGTACATTTCTACCTATGTAGTATTTTATAGGTCACCTCACACGTTGCCGCCGAGTGCTGGAAATAAATACGTAAATAAATAGTCGCGAACTCATTTTTAATATAATGCCGGCTGTATGCATCGGGCGATATCGTGCGTTACGGTTTTGTGTAAAAAATGGCTTTTGGTTTGGGGATTCAGCGAGGCTAACGCTACAGACATACATGACAAGTTAGCCGCTGCAACACGATGCGTGTGACGGATGTATATTGCATATGCTAGAGATGCTAGACATTACTTACACGTGTCGCTAGGCGTCTGGTTTACACAGTGACTGTAGCTCGAACGTGTGAGGGCGTCGTAGGGTATTGTTTGAAACCTCACTAGGTGATATAATTATAAATTAAGGATAATAAAGAATGATGATAGTCTTATCGGGTGGTTTCAGCGAATAGCACAATTTATTAGCTATATAGTAAAAACTGGGCGGTGGTCGAGTCGTGAAATACCATCAGTTTGAATAACCATTAATGATACAAAAGCAATAATACATTGTAATTGATTTATTATTCTTCGAGCGGTCGTGCGTCAGAGTTTATATTTACTATTAATTCATTTCGGCTCTAAAACATATCACGAACGATACAATAGTTTTGTTTCTTTCTAACGACGTGCCGACGGCTCTGGCTTCTTTATATGTTACTTTACTTTGGTTCCATGAAATTATAGGTTACGCAAAATTATAAGACTGTAAATTAACGCGTGTGTGACAACAATAAAGTAATTAAATTGTTAAATAAGGTCAATTGTGTTACCTATAATAAAGCAAGAGCAAGACATCGTGTCAATGCTGTCACCTTAGTTACTTTTACCTAACACTCAAGGCATTCAAATATTCAGTTGTATATATTAAGCTTGCTAACTTTAAAAACAATAATGAGAAATTGACAGATTGGGTGTTAGGTTGGAGTTAGAGGTTCAGCAAGGTGCATTATTCGAGGTGTTGACAATTTGTTTTGAGTACTGCTTGTAAACATTAACATAAAACGGAGAAAATATTGAAACTTTGAAAGTATACAATTACAAAAAAATAATTAATATTAAGAGTAAACCTGTAAATAAATAAATAAATCTATAGTCTAAATGGAACGAAAGTGAAGAACATCTATTTAAAGGGTATTACGTTTGACACTATTATAGTTAATAAAGTTCACAACTGTACGTCCAAATTGTCCATTTATATGTTAAAATGTACCTAATACAAATTACAATAATGTAATCATTAGAATGTATTTTAGTACACTTGGTGAACAAGGTTTAAGGTAGTCGCATGTTGAAACGCAAGCCGCGTGGCTTCTAGCGGTATACTTACTTGGGTTAACACTTCGATGAGTATCTAAAACAACTTATTTTTACTGTACACGTAAGTTATTTCATATTTTAACTGAATAAAATCAAAATGGTTATTATACATAATGCGTTTGATTTGTCCCTTAAGATAGATGTCCAACATGTGTTCAATCTACGCACTTAAAATAATGGCATCTCCTAGTTCGTCTTAATTTCCATGTGTTACATTTTACAATCAGTAAATAAAGCGTCATCCATTATCAACTCTAAGATAGTATGAGATACAGAAGGATGCATGGAAGGACAGCTTAGGCTTAGTAAAAAATTAAGTAAAAATGAAACTTAAATTGATCTGCATTTTTAAAATAAAATTAAGTGATTCCTATTTCCTAACTTAACTAAAACCACACGGCGGCCACGACGTACAAAATACGCGTTCTTGAATCTACATAAGCACGACGACGTCTGTACCTCTACCATGAGTTACACTAGTTTACAGTGACCGTACTCGCTAGCGACGGCGTAAATGATTTGTATGGAGAATTGTGTACAGTACGCTTAGTATAAGTTTTCCTTCACTTCAATACTTCTCGATCGCGTTTACGTAAAAAATTCAATTACTAGGGAAACATGGACAGCGCCTCCGCGCGCGCGCGTCTATGTTTCCATAGAATTGAAATTTATACGTAAACGCGATCGAGAAGTATTGAAGTGAAGGAAAACTTATACTAAGCATACAGTACGCTTAGTATAAGTTTTCCTTCACTTCAATACTTCTCGATCGCGTTTACGTAAAAATTTCAATTCTATGGAAACATGGAAGCGCGCGCGCGGAGACGCTGTCCATGTTTCCCTAGTAATTGAATTTTTTACGTAAACGCGGTCGAGAAGTATTTTGGTGAAGTAAAACTTATACTAAGCACTCAGTATGCTTAGTATAAGTTTTCCTTCACTTCAATACTTCTCGATCGCGTTTACGTAAAAATTTCAATTCTATGGAAACATAGACGCGCGCGCGCGGAGGCACTGTCCATGTTTCCCTAGTAATTGAATTTTTTACGTAAACGCGATCGAGAAGTATTGAAGTGAAGGAAAACTTATACTAAGCGTACAGCGCCTCTAGCGGTCACTTACGGAAGTACAATTCTCCATACAAATCATTTACGTCGTCGCTAGCGAGTACAGTCACTGTAAACTAGTGTAACTCATGGTAGAGGCACTGTACACGCGTCAATGTGTGCGTATTTGCGTAAGATACACAGGGCTGCCTATCGCAAAAACCTAGTACTATAAGATTATGCGCGCACGAGCAACTGTCTCCGCGACTATTTTATCAAGTCTATGGGTTAGTATGGAAGTGCGCACACGTAGCGCCAGGGTGCAAATACACGGACTTGATAAAATAGTCGAGAAGACAAAGTTGCTCGTGCGCCCATACTCTAAATACTACCATTGACATATATAGGTGAGATCTTCTATAATATAAAAATGAATCGCTGAATGTGTTGCTAAGCGCAAATCTCGAGAGCAGCTGAACCGATTTCGCTAATTCATTTTTTAGAATATTTCTTGAAGTACGAGGATGTTTCTTACGGAGAGAAAAATTTTAAAAATTTCCTGAAAAAGTCTAAAAACAACACTTTTCTATACTCCCATACAAACGATTCGTAATCACTACATCATCTATCATCTATATATTATAAAAAAGAAAGTCTTGTTAGTTACACTATTTATAACTCAAGAACGGCTGAACCGATTTCGCTGAAAATTGGTGGGGAGGTAGCTTAGAACCGGAAGACGGACATAGGATACTTTTCATCCCGTTCCCTTGGAACGTTGCGAAATTCCCACGGGATAGAAATAAATGAATTCAATTTCGAGGCTGATTTTGAAAATTCTTACATATTTATTATGTGATATGACTATATATCCCTGATTAACATAGGCTACTGTTTTTTCAGGAAAATACAAAATTCCCATGGGATAGACAAAAACTGAACTCAACTTCGGAGCTGATTTTAAAAATTCTTTCAATAATAGAAATCTACACTATTTTTTGATTGGTATAAACTACTCTTCTTCGGAAAAATGCAAAATTCCCGCGGGATGGAAATAAGTAAATTCAACTTCGGCACTGATTTTAAAAATTATTTTACAAAGTTCGCCGGGTCAGCTAGTACTTATAATATAATGTAGGTATGGCTTAGGCGGCCCCTACACCTACAATAACATTGTACAATACTTTTTATTGTACAATAAGATTGAAAGGCGCTCTGAATCCAAACGAGCAATTATATTGCACAATAATACGAACTGCACAATGTTTTCGTGTTCAGTCGGATACTAAAATATTGCACAATACTGACCCTACACGATGCAATGGAAAAATATTGTGCAATAAAAATTAAACTCGCTCAAACTTTCGGTCAATCATTGCGCAATCTTCAATATTAACCCTAAACGGTCAATAATATTGCACAATTCGCAATATTGCGCAATATAATTGACCGTTTAGGGGCCGCCTTAGATATGTGCAAATAAATGTAATCGTTAATCTTATCTATTTATTTAAACCTAAGTACTTAAAATGTGTCTGTCTATGTATTTAAGAATTATTATTTTCAATTACAATAGATATACGACTACAAACTTTTTCTCCGTTTACATTCAGTTTTATATTCCCTAAGCAATTTTCTTTTACAAGGTATGTTGGCAGACAAATCTTTAGTCTGTGTTGAACAATCTGAAACACTCGGAATTGAAGTTTGTGAAGCAGATTCTGTTGTTGGCATGCGCTGAGAAATACTACATTCAGTTTGAGTATATTTTGTTCGATCCAGAAGAAAATCTTGTGGCAAATTTTGAGTCGGAACTACATCATTTCTTAATTTTCTAGCATGACGATCTGTATTTTTAAAGTGTAAATCACAAATGTAGTAACTGGCGTTTAGACTTTGCACAGTTTTATTGATCAAATCTGAACGACCGGACGCTACGACCCATAGTTTGCACCTGAAATTAAAAAAAGTAAAATGATAATAAAATTTCATCCGTACCTACTCGAAGAGCGTAATCGCGTATTATAACTAATAGCGTAGTAAGAAAAGAGATAGATATTATAAAATAGTAAAATACTCTCTAACTGATCAAAATAATTATTATGACCGCGCGGACCGAAAACAAGGTTACAGCGTTCGAAAGATCATGCTCTGTTTGAGCGCGAGCAACGTTTTAATGTAAAATAAAATGAGTAGGTGTAATCTAATTATCGTATGTACTTATAATTAAACTTATCATTTGTCTAAATTAAGTGTTTAAAAATAAGTAGGTAGCATGCCTCATTTATTTTGTAAAGACAATTAGAGAATGTAATTGTAGATATTGATCTATTGATAAGAAATAATTAACAAATCAATTTTACAAATACCTATGACATGATAAGACGTCTATTTATACATTATAGGTAACAAACTTTTAAACCTATAGTGGTTCTTTCCCTAGTTACCTACACTGTACATGTTGCTAATTAAAGTTGGTTATTTACCTTCTTTCGTCCTTCGGAAATCGAAAAAAACTCCTTTCCTTATCTTTGGTTGATGACAAACACCCATACAATGCACAATATATTCCCATTTCGTAAAAGTTTAGCGCCGTGCGGCCGACATGCATCGCGTTGCGCACCCGACTGGTGTCATGTCAAGCCAAGCGGCGTCAAGCAATGCGCCTTGAGGGGTGGGGTAACTCGAATCGGTGCGGGGCGGCGCGTGGCCATTCTGTACGTTAGTACAGTACCACGTTAGTACTATTATATATTCTGTGCTAAAACCTATAACAGAGTACGTAATTCTTTTTAAAAATGTGACTATTTTGACATAACATAATCCACGACGCGATAATTGGTGGCCGTAAAGTTAAAACCCTAGCTTGTAAGTAATAAATAATGAAAAAAAGGCAGGCACATTATAAGGATTCTAGAAATCGGGTTCTGTACATCGCGTAAAGTAAAATAAAAGTGTAAATAAAGTACATACTAATAAATTCCTTGGATACTTGTAATTAAGCCCCGAGATGGTAGAAATTGTAAAACGTGGCAGCACTTTATTTATGAGCTTTGTTTTTTCCGCGTTTATTAAGAAGACTCGAACATATTTGCCTACCATCCTCCAGTCAATTCAGATTGTCATGTCATCTGTCAGCAGCTGTCAGTGTCAGACAGCAAAATAAGGAGAAAAAAAACCAAACCATTCTGCTGCAACCATTCTGTCTGCTTGATTGTTTGTTGATGCGTCGTACGTAATTATTACTTTCATAATTACATTGTTGTTAACTTGGTGAAGTGCACGAAAAAAATTAAGTAACGTACTTACTATTGCTTGCCAAAATATTAACACTATGTCGGAAAAGGAGAAATCCAAGGTCTCGAGGCAAGAAACGAAACATATCCCGAAAGACGCTCAAGTAATCATGTCAATAATGAAAGAAGTCGGCATCACGGAGTACGAGCCTCGCGTCGTGAATCAACTCTTGGAGTTTACGTATCGATACGTAACATCTATTTTGGACGACGCTCGTGTTTTTGCTGGGCACGCTAAGAAGAAGAATATAGACATTGACGATGTGAGATTGGCTGTACAAATGCAGTTGGATAAGTCGTTCACGAGCCCACCGCCTCGAGAAGTTCTTCTGGAGATTGCTAGAGTAAAAAATGTTAATCCTTTGCCTTTGATTAAGCCACATTGTGGGTTGAGATTGCCACCTGACCGGTGAGTACTTTTTCGTGTCATTTTTGCGTGTTAAAGTACCTGTTTAGGGTTCTTTTCAGCTCTATATTGCCACTATCTAACAGTAGATCTGGACATTTTTGTTATGTTATGTTGCGTTATAAAGTTACGAAGTAGCCATTTTGTACCAAAACCAAAAACAAGTTCTTTACAAACTGCAACTCTAGTAACTATACTACAGAATCTACGATTAAGTTTTCTTGCGAGAAAAAAATTACCATTTCTTTTCCGAATCTAGCATTACAATAAATATGTTTTATAAAACTGTTTCTTGAATACTTAGATTATTTATACACTAGATGGAGCTTAGGCGGCATGAAAACGTCCCATAAAAATATAAGCCAACTGTTGGCTTATATGTCATTTGCCTCCCTTCAGTTTGAATGACGTAACGCAATCGTAATATGAAGCTGTCAAATGGAATTTTTGGACGTTTTGTATCGCAATGTTTGCTACTGACACTATCTAGTGCATAAATAATCTAAGCTTGAATATTTGTTTCCTTTGACACAAAATAAAGCTGCAGCAAAAGAAATTGTTTTTTTTAGTAACTGGTTTCCGAAATACTTAAGGTGGAAGGGCACGCTCTAGGCGCGAAATTCAAACTTTTTACAGTTTTTAATTTATTGTGGGTAAACGGTGTAACTGTTTAACTTCATATGGTATTTGCGCTTGTAAAACAGTGTTCTTTATATTATTGTGTAAAGTTTTTTAACAATAAAACTATTAGCTTGAAATAAAAGTTGTCAAAGCGTTGAAAGTCCGAATTTCTATGTTTGACAACTTTTATATCAAGCTAACAGTTTTATTCTTAAAAAGCTTTACACAATAATATAAAGAACACTGTTTTACAAGCGCAAATACCATATGAAGTTAAACAGTTACACCCTTTACCCACAATAAATTAAAACCTGTAAAAATTTTGAATTTCGCGCCTAGAGCGTGCCGTTCCACCTTAAGTACTCTCAAAAAGAAAATGTCACATTATATTTCTGCGTCAATCCATAACAACCCAGCTCAAGACAGCAGCAGTGACAATATTGGTTGTTGCCCTTTGTACTTGTTAATGAGTGACTAACTATTGGCTGAATGTTTCTCCCTGCTCCTGTAGGACCACAACAAGGGTCCTATCAGCTGCATATTAATTTCTGTGTGAAATTTAATAAAATTAAATTTCGTACAATAGTATTTAAGGTAACAATATATGGAGTACAATCTGCAACTGGCCATGTTAATTGACTAAAACACTTATTGTCTCTTACAAGTTTAAAATTTGGATTTTACCAATTCAAACAAGCAGGAACAGAATGGGAAATGGTCAACCGAAAAAAAAATGGCTAGAAATATGCAACATTCAATTAAAAAAATAAATAGAAGTCTTTATTTAAAAATCACATACAATTAGCAAGATATCACTGAGGCACTGTTCCAAACGTTCTACTTTAGGTACATACACTAAAATCATGCCTTTAATGACTCAAAATATTTTTACAAGTGGAAACAATCATTCCATATACTGAGGCAACCGTTGGTTCTAGCAATGAATCATTATTTATCTTATCCAGAAATATTGCAATATACCCAGATTTTTGTGAAAATATGCATCATCACAAGATTTTAGGTAAAATATGCAATGATAGATGAAAGTGGGCTAAATACGCAATTGCATATAATCCAGTCTCTACTGATAGTATAATATACTATGTTATGTATGTTAGATGTTTGGTCTGACTTAACCTTTCGTATGCCGGAATTTTTAAAAAAAAAAAAGTCGTGCATTCTAGCCTCAACAGTTTCATATAAATCCAATGATACAGATTTAAAAAAAAATACAAAAAGAAAGCCTTAAATTGGGTACGGATCCGGTACAAGGCATACGAAGGGTTAAAAGCAAAGAGCATTAGCTATTAAAAATTTTAATTCGTCTATCATTAACCTATTGGACTAAATGCCTTAGCAACCGTTTAAATGCGACAGATTGTGCCCTTGCACTCTGCAGTAAACAATAACCCATTAGTTTTCCTGTTGAATCACAGAATATATGATAGAACCGGACTAAACCGGAAAATAGCTAATTCGTCAACATACAGTCCTTTATTACTTGAAAGGAATACAATTAACATATTAATCATCATCATCATATCAGCCAAAATACATACACTGCTGGACAAAGGTCTCGCTCAAAGAGTTCCACAACAATTGGTCCTGTGCTGCCCTCATCCAAGTGGTTCCTGCGACTTACCAGATCTTCGGTCTATCTTATTAGGGACCTTCCTACTACCCTGCTGACCCTAAAACGCAGTAAGAGCAAAAAGCGATTAGACCATTATGTTCCTTACGCTGTGCTTGTTATAGTTCAATATTCAACAAACGTAAAAACCCTTTTACTGCGTTTTAGAGTCTGCAGGGCAGCCTATGCCACGTCTGGTTCTCTGTGGCCACTCTAAAACCTTACTGCTCCATCGGCCATTTGTTCTATGAGCAATGTGCCTGCTAACACTTCAAAATGGTTGTTACATTAAAAACTTGTACTTGATCATTCTGGGTTAAAGTTAAAACATGTTAAAGTTTTTTGTGGGTTTTGTTTAATCTTTTTAGGGTAAAAACGGGACCCTATTACTAAGACTCCATTGTCTGTCTGACTGTCTGTCACCAGTAATACCAGTATCTCATGATCTCATGAAATTTTCACAGATAATGTATTTCTGTTGCTGCTATAACAACAAATACTAAAAACAAAATAAAGTTAAAATCTAAGATGACAACCCCATCTCGATCTCTTTAATGGTTACTTGAAATCTTCACTGATTGTTTATTAGTGTATCCAACAAATAATAAAATTATAATTATATTAAATATTAAGGGGTCCTTACTTGACTAACCAATATAAAATGATCCCACATTGCATACATTTTACATTTTTTTTTTTTAGAAGCAGGGCTCTGCTAACACTGGATTATTATACCTAAAAATTTGTATGGAACCCTCAGTGCGCGAGCCCGACTCGCGCTTGACCGGTTTTTTAACGGACTTACTTTTATTTCCAGTTATTGCCTCTCAGCATGCAACTACCGTCTCCGTCCAGCATTTAAGAAGGTGGCAACCAAGCCCGCCGTTCCCGCCCCCACCGTAAAGACTGTGACGTCATCCAAAGCTTCTTCGAGCCAGCAGAACGTTGTGGTGAAAAGGCCGCCGGGGGCCATCGTCAATGTCTCCACGTCGAAGCCTAGTGTTGTGCCAAAACCTGTGCTGAAATTCTCTTCTGGTAGTAAGGTAAGTTTTAAGTTACTCATTAGATTTTGAATATGATTCCAACACATCCTAATGTTAGGCATAATAAATTTTTCATATTAAAAAAGCTATTATAAAAATTATATTATATTCATATTCATTTATTCGCTGCAACCATGGTATTACAAGGTGAAAAATAGATATTTCAGTGCTACATGTACATGGACCCTACTAGGGTGAAGCAACAACTTATCCTTAACTTATTCTAGATTAATGCTATTATTATTATATTAGTTTTGTTTCTACTTAGTTTTAATTTAAGTAAATATTGTACACCTGAAATAGGTAACTGTTGGAACCTAATACTTGCAATATTTAATAACTGTGTGACACTGTTAAACAGTTAAAAAAAATTCTATTCATTCACCAGTCGGACTGGCAGGGACTGTGGAAGTATTAATTATGAAGGCTACCAGGGAGGAAAGAAACTTCTTTGATCACAGCATGGTCCTGTCAGTTAGTCATAGTCACATAACATAACATTCTGATTACAATCATGTGGTATACAAGGTCTTAAATCTATTAACCTTTTGAACGCCTGCATTGTTAGGAACAAAATTGATTCTTATGCAGATGCGGGTAGGTTTAATTTTGTATTACCGTACTGTCGTCTAGCCGACGCTGGCGTTCAAAGGTAAATAAATACATACGCCAACATAAACTCTGCAAGGGCACTGCAATTTGCTGAACAAACAGTGTGTTTGTGTGAAAAATTCTTGAGAGATTATAAAAAAATCTTGACTACAAACAATCTTTTAGCTTAGTAGCGAATAGATGTATCGAATTTCTAAAGGTATCCCTACTAACATTATAAATGTGAATGTCAGTTTGTTTGTTACCTCTTCACGCTTAAACCGCTGAACCGATTTGGATAAAATTTGGTACACAGATAATTTGAGTCCTGGGAAAGGACATAGGATAGTTTTTATCCCGAAAAATTGCATAGTTCCCGCGGGATAGCTACAAACGAATTTTTCGCAGACGGACTAGCTATTAGTTTTATTATAAAAATATTGATTGATGTTGTTCACAGGTAGTGGCGAAGCCCGCCGTCCGGGTGACCGCCGGCCCGTCCACGCAGGGCCCCGTCAAGATGGAGGTCGACGAACCCGCCGGACACAAACGGAAACGGGAAGATGATGACTATGATATGTAGATGTAGAACTAAAGCAAGAAATTTAGAGAAAATAGGTTCGATAATATGTTGTGGCAACAGATCTCTAAGCGCTCCTAGGCTTGATTGCCTCCTACGCTGACATCGGTCGCTGACGTCGGTCGCGCGTACGAATAAACACAATACTCTATGGGGCACCGCGCAGCGACGCGCATTTGTCATACGCCTTAGGCTTGATTTCCTCCTACGCTGACGTTGGTCGAGCGTACCGTCGGTAGCAATCTACAAATAAGCGGCCAGCAGCGTCGCTGTGCGGTACCCCATAGAATATTGTTTATTCGTACGCGCGGCCGACGTCAGCGACCGATGTCAGCGCAGGACCGGTCAGCTTCGCACTAAGCACGCGATAGTGGTGTATAGCGCGTCAGCGCACCGACGCGCGCGCGCTGACGAGCGAGACCGACGCGCGCCATCAGCGGCGCGTAGCAATAAATCTGCCGCGGACGTCAGCGTCGCTGTGCGGTGCCCCATAGAGTATTGTGTTTATTCGTGCGCTCGACCGACGTCAGCGTAGGAGGACATCAAGCCTTATATATTTTTAGCTTACCAGCGCTTTAGGAAATACCAATTCTTGCTAAGAAGAATGCGGCGCAAGAATCTAGCGAAGTTGAAAGACAGTAAATAAATAACCAACTTTAATCTGATGAAGGACAAAACGGTCCACTTAGGGGCTGTGTATGCAGTACTTACTTTATTCATTGGTTACGTAACCAGCAGTTTGAAAATAAGGTGGTGAAACAGCCCCTTAGGGTGTTATCACACCAATCAATTGATCGTCGATCGATGGTAGAATGTATTAGTCGGTTTCGACCAAAACCTACCACACCAATGGTTTATTTTCGGTTATTTATTATTATTAGAGGACTTTACTGCTATGTGGTAACCGAAACCTGTATCAGAGTTTTCTGCCATTTCTACAAAAATGTGCCCATGAAAATTATTCGATACAAACGCTAATGACAGAGCTACCAATTCAAAAGCTTCTACGTCAGTCTTATTTTGTGAAAACTTGAAAGGTTTTAACCCTTTTCCAGGCATAGTGCATATAGCAACGACAAAAATCTATTTACATAAAGATTCGACCTTATCCCCTTTATAATACGGTAGAAAATCAATTGAATTTGTTTAAAATTTGCTTTGCTTTTAAATTAATCCTGCGTAAACAATATAATCGTAATGATTGGGCATCAATGAGAGCGGCCTAAGTCCAGCAGTGGACGTCCTACGGCTGAAATGATGATGATGATGAAACAATATAACACAATGATTCATTTTGTTGCAGCATGTCTTTTCCGGGGTCTGGAAAAGGGTTAATTTAGTTTATAAGTTCAAATTTTTATTTCTATTTTAGTGGTTTCAAAGGGAAGATATTATTTTTAAGTGATAAAAAGTGTAAGTTCATAATAGCGTGTAAATTTTGTAAAATATATATTTTTTTCTCAACACCTTGTTTTGTTGCAAAACTCCAATATAAAAACGATAAGACTCCAAGTAAAACGATAAGATAAAAACGGTAAATATTTATTGATTTCTCAAAATAAAATCTATATCGCAAATAATACAGTTACACATAAATATATGATTGATAACACTGATTCTGACAGGTGGTCTAACATTCCTTTCTGTTTAAAATTACGTACAAGTGTCTACGCTACGCACACTATGCCGAAAATATATGAGAATTTTGCGGATGATTTTACTGATATTACACACCTTAAGGTGGAAGGGCACGCTCTAGGCGCGAAATTCAAACTTTTTACAGTTTTTAATTTATTGTGGGTAAACGGTGTAACTGTTTAACTTCATATGGTACTTGCGCTTGTAAAACAGTGTTATTTATATTATTGTGTAAAGTTTTTTAACAATAAAACTATTAGCTTGAAATAAAAGTTGTCAAAGCGTTGAAAGTCCGAATTTCTATGTTTGACAACTTTTATATCAAGCTAACAGTTTTATTCTTAAAAAGCTTTACACAATAATATAAAGAACACTGTTTTACAAGCGCAAATACCATATGAAGTTAAACAGTTACACCGTTTACCCAGAATAAATTAAAAACTGCAAAAAGTTTGAATTTCGCGCCTAGAGCGTGTCGTTCCACCTTAAAGCGTGGAAATTACGAGACAAAAACTCGGTGGTCACGTTTTGGTGTACAACCGAATTACGGTCGGGCATGAGCCGAAGATTATATTACCACGAGATTTGCGGTGAAGGAAAAGTGCACACACCTGTGACACAATTCAATGGTGTGTGTGAAGTTCTCAATCCGTACTGGGCACGCGCGGGGACTATAACCCAAGCCCTTTAATACTGAGAGGCCTGTAGTGGGACGTATAATATAGGCCGCAATGATGATGATAAACCGAAGATCTGCAGCTGATGACATAATTTCGGCAAATGTGTTTCTAATTGAAATAGTATGTCCCATTTGTCCAATAGAACTGTGAAATTGTGAAGTAACTGAGTTCAAAATCGTACCAAATATATGGATATGTATTACAATACCGAAGTATGAAAGACCGAATGTATTATTACATTGAATGGGTCAAAAGACCGACACGGTTTTTTTCTGAAACCGTAAACTTCTCAGAATTTATTAAAACGGCATCATACAGAACCCATTAGGTTAGGTTAGGTTTGTTTTATAACAATCTTAAAAAGTTAACGGTCTCAGAAAAAAAACGATGTCGGTCTTTTGACCCATTCGATGTTTTAAGATATTCGGTCTTTCATACTTCGGTATTGTAATACATACCCAAATATATCAATTCTGCAGGAGTAAGTAATTAATCACGCCGAAATTCGGTCACGTAATTTCGGCATAGTGTAGTTAAAATCAGTCTTATTTCTTCTCGTACTTGTAAAAGCCCTCGCCGGTCTTGACTCCGAGCTTGCCCTCTGCGACGAGCTTGTTGATGGTCGGTATGGGGTTGAAGAGTGGTTCCTCGGGGTACTTCTTGTGCCAGCCGTCCAGGATGAACTTGTTGGTGTCGAGGCCGACGTAGTCAGCCAGTTCCAGGGGACCCATGGGGTAGCCGGCGCCGAGCTTCATGGCGATGTCGATGTCACGCGCCGACGCGTCGCCTGCAAGGACATTCAATAAGCCATTTAACCCGTCATAAGGCAGAGGCGATTTAGCGACCACATGCATTGAGTTGGAATTTCAACTTTATTGATTACATATACGTCACAATTTCCATTGTAATTATTGAAAATACGACTAGCTTTAAAAATATTCTTTGGCAGGTATGCATTCGATAGCTGCTTTTGATTCTGTGCCAAACTGTCAGTCAATAGAAATTGCAAACAATGTAAACAAACCTTGTATTTAAAATGTCTTTAATTTCCATTTTCCCTCATCAAATACTGCTAAATCCGTGTGTTATTTAATCAATACTTACCACAACACTATCCTAAACCATTAAAACAATAAACAAGTGCTAGAAAATGGATATTTCATTAAATGGTTTATTTACATTGTTCGCAATTTCAATTGACAGCGATTTTAGTGTGCTCCAATACATGGGGCCTTACAAAGGGTTAAGGCTGCGTATCCACCGGAGCTGTGCGAGGATGCGTTGCGAGGGATGTGTTTGTCATGAACCAATAGAAACACTTCATTTACCTATCATCGCTCAGCTCAGCTCTGGGGGAAACGGGTCAGTGGAGCGAGGTTTTTGTACATACAAAAGAAGGGAAAGATGTGTGCGAGGAATGTGTTGCGAGGGATGTGTTGCTAGGCGGCGTTGCACCGCTCCCGCCGGCTAATTTGAAAAGAGCCCGCTACACATCCTCGCACCGCTCAGCTACCTCGCACATCTTTGGTGGAAACATTGACACCGTTACACATCCTCGTTATACAGCCTCGCACCGTTTAGCTACCTCGCACATCTCTGGTGGAAACGCAGCCTAAATCAATGATACCAAAAGCGATCTATATCGATCCCCAGGGCAGGGGTAGACAGACCTGCGAGGGGTCACAACGTACGCGAAAAGAAACCACATTTGAAGTCAACCATTTTGGGATAAATCAATATTCTGCTTACTTAAAGCAGGGAGTCTACTTAGGACTTAAAAAGCCGATTTGATGCAAATCGCAAAAATTTAGATTTGCTCATGTTTGAACTAGCACAAATTTATCGTAATTGACGTACTTATTCTAAAACTAATTGTTTTGTTCGTTTAATTCACTTCTTGTTTCATTAGCGTAATAGTAGTAATTACTAAAGAATCATTAAAAAACACTTTAAAAGACATAAATTAAGTTACTTTACTATTAAGAAGATATTATGGCCTGTATAATTTCGAAATAGGTATGGGTGTTATCTTATCACGCTCATCGTGTCAATTAACTTCTCACTAAATCTAGAAATCTGTAGAAATTTAGCAAATTATTCAATTTTAGGGGTCACTTTCATAAAAACTGTAACACGTATTAGATACCACCTGAAACGCAATAGGTACTGAAGCGGGTGCTGTCGTTCCGACGGAAGACTAACAATATCACTTTCTACTCATCTAACTTTTTGTGGTAAGGCCAAACGCCGTAAAGGCATGGTAGTTTGAAATAAATATTGCGCCGTCTCGTTCCACGTAGTATTATGAATTATTGACTGATACCAGCACAATAACATGAAAAATGGCTAGTTTAAAAAACCGGCCAAGTGCGAGTCGAACTCGCGCACAAAGGGTTCCGTACCATTATCTATAAAAAATTGCGGTTTACGATTTATGACGTATTAAAAAAAACTACTTACTAGATCTCGTTCAAACCAATTTTCGGTGGAAGTTTACATGGTAGTACATCATATATTTTTTTTAGTTTTATCATTTCCTTATTTTAGAAGTTACAGGGGGGATACACATTTTACCACTGTGGAAGTGTCTCTCGCGCAAACTATTCAGTTTAGAAAAAAATTATATTAGAAACCTCAATATCATTTTTGAAGACCTATCCATAGATACCCCACACGTATGGGTTTGATGAAAAAAAAAATTTCGAGTTTCAGTTCTAAGTATGGGGGGGGACCCCCAAAATTAATTGTTTTTTTTTTTCTATTTTTGTGTGAAAATCTTAATGCAGTTCACAGAATACATCTACTTACCAAGAAGTTTCTACAGCATAGTTCTTATAGTTTCGGAAAAAAGTGGCTGTGACATACGGGCGGACGGGGAGACAGACTGACAGACAGACACGACGAATCCATAAGGGTTCCGTTTTTTGCCATTTGGCTACGGAACCCTAAAAATTAGAACTAGACAGACTAGACTAACCTCTTTCGTAAAGCCTCACAGCCTCAGCGATGTAAGGCACCAGGAGCCTGTTGACCACGAAGCCAGGGGTATCCTTGCAGGTGATGCAGGTCTTGCCGACGGCCTTCCCCCACGCCATCATGGCCTGGTAGGTCTGCTCTGAGGTCTCGGCTCCGCGGACCACCTCCAGCAGGCGCATCATCGGCACCGGGTTGAAGAAATGGAGACCGCCGAATCTGAGTGGGCAACATCAACCTTGACTTTGGGTATGTATTACGATTGGGCTGAATGACTGTGCAAAACGATCGATAGCCCGCCTGGCTCAGCAAGGCGTCCCCATACATCATCATGTATTACAATACCGAAGTACGAAAGGCCAAATGTATTAAAACATCGAATGGGTCAAAAGACCACCACGATTTTTTTCTGAAACTGTAAACTTCTCAGAATTTATTAAAACAACATCATACAGAACCCATTAGTTAGGTTAGGTTTGTTTTATAACAATCTTAAAAAGTTAACGGTTACAGAAAAAAAACGTGTTGGTCTTTTGACCCATTCGATGTTTTAATACATGTATTTGGTCTTCCGTACTACGGTATTGTAATACATACCCTTGACTTTCAACAGCTTTGAACAGCTTGTATAGTTTATAATTATGTACTTTGACTTTTAGGGTAAGTATATTAAAGTATGGTCTTTTCCGACTAGTTCCATTATAAGTTCCATTGATGGAACTAGTTTGACTTTTTTCCGAGTAGTTACATTCAACGAAGAGGGTTTCCTTAATGGAACTAGTTGGACTTTTTTTCCACAGAACTAAGTGGAATGTACCCAAGTATAAATATTTTTTTTAATAAACAAAGAAATTGGAATTAAGCACGTAAATTAAAATGCAGGGGCTACTTTGGAAAACAGGTTTTACGCCGTGTCCTTATTTTTTTAGACCATCTGTGGCAGTGAAATAACTACCTTGATAAATTACCTAACTTTTTACGTCATTTGCTCAATCGAGCTATGAATATTTGCGTTTTTATAACCATTTTAAATCTAGTAGCCCCAAAATTTCCTAAAGTAACCCCGGTTTACTGGTACCTTCTATTCATTGCAGCATCATCATTAATTTAAGAGCTTAGCTCTTGCATTCGTTTTTATTTTATATGCAATGTTTTTATTTTATTTTTTTGAATGTAACTACTGGGAAAAAAGTCAAACTAATCCCATCAATGGAACTGATGATGGAACTAGTCGGAATAGACCTAAGTATGAGCTAGTGAAGTACCTGTCTTTCCTCTTGACAACAGAAGAAATCTCATTGATAGAGAGAGAGGAGGTGTTGGATGCGAATATCGTGTGGTCTGGGGCAACCTGAAAAATTTTTTTCAATGAATTTATATATAACTAGCCTTCCGTCCGCAGCTTCGCCCGCGATTTAATTAATTTTCCCACGGTATAAAGTAGCCTATGTCACTCTGTGGTAATGTAATGCGTTCGAACGGCAAAAGAATTTTTGAAATTGGTTGGGTAGTTTCGGAGCCTATTCAATGCAAACAAACAAACATACAAACAAACAATCAAATCTTTCCTCTTTATAATATTAGTATAAATGAGAACTAGGAACCCTATAAGCAAGTATAAAATTATACCTACATAATTTGTGCAGTAATGAAGTATTTGTTCTAATCTAAGTATTCAGGAGTTAGGAGTATTGAAAAATATTTAGTCTCAACAACCCAAATAGGGATCACTAAACTAGTATAATCAAACTACACTTTGTTGTTTTTTATTTTATTTTCACACATTTGTTTCTAGGTTCTTTTCTTTTATTTAAAAACGTGAGTTACTTTAACCATTACAATTTAATTCTCAAGATAATAAGGAATAGTTGAAGCTTAGTTAGTTGAATTTTCTACTGTAATTATCGCAATAAATGATCCATAACTCAACACTTCAATCATGAAAATTTACCATCAGAATAAAAAAGCTGCAGAGTAACAAGTGTTACCTCAAGACTTCCAGAACCCTTGGTCTGGTATTATGTTAGAAAGGCGCAGATCTACATAAGGGGTTTTTGGGCTGCAGCCCAGGGTCCACGGGGCCCCCAACCCTCGGAGACCTAGTATAATATCTCTTCAGATGCCGTGAATTAATAAAAGAAAGCAATCTGCGTTCCAGTCTCAATGTAGATTAAAATAAAAAAACAAAAGGATAGCTAATTTGGCGCAGATCTGTGTCCCAGCTTCCGCGAGGGTATTTGATTAATTATAATTACGTAGGTCCCAAGTAGTATTAGCCCAGGGGCCATAAACTCACGGTCCTTCCCTGATTTTAGATTAGTTCTATACAACTTTTTTTTTAAATAGTTGCTTGATGCCCCATAGCTAGGTAAAGGTTTGCTTCTTTTCAGTCTCTGGCCATTACAATGATAAACATTAAATTATTAAATTAACTAAATAATTACCCCATCAAGTTGCTTAAAGAGCTTATGCTTCACATCCATGTTCTCCACAATAGCTTCTACCACTAAATCTGCAGTCTTTGAAGCTTCCACGGGATCCGTAGCAGTCTTGATCCTGGCGAGGGACTCCTTGACAAACTTCTCCCCTTCCGCTGGGTTGTCCTTGTAGGCCTTCTTGGCAACACGGCCTAAGTTATTCCCAATAGACTTGTGAGACTTGGCGAGGACATCAGAGCTGACATCTACGAGGGTTACATTCTGGCCAGCTGAAGCAGCTACCTAGAAATAAAAAAAAACTGTTGTATGCACAGAAATTTACATTTTTAAAAATATTTTTATAGTTAGAGTAATATGGTCATACTGCCAAAAGGTAAAAGGAAAGGTGCCTCAGTATTATATTTTGTGAAATGCTCTTTTATGTACAAGCAGTTATTTATCAGGTCTGGAAGGTAAGGAATAGAACTTGCCAATTACTGTGTAAGGTACCCTAAATTCCAACATTTTTTACTGATCATACTGTTTACCCCAATCGATGGCTGTATTTACAAGTTTAATGGGTAGCTGTATACGAATAATATGAATTACCTGAGCTATGCCGGAACCCATGAGACCGCCTCCGATGACGGTCAGGTTCTTCACTGTATTTTGTACAGCCGAAGAACTCGAAAAGTTTCGAGCGATCATGCTGAATTGAATCATTTTTTATTATTAAAATCTTACTAAGCTGCCGCACTGGCCGTGTAAATGAAATAAATGAAAAAAGTTAATTCCAAAGTTCAACTATACGATAGGATAGAAGTTTCGGCAACAAGTGAATGTAAGTTCCAAAACCACTACACATCATGTTGTAAAAAATGAGTTTTTTTTATGTCTTCACGCATAGGAGGAATAAGAATAACCGTAAATTAAATACAATTGTATTTTATGTGTATTTATCGTCGTCACCAAACAAATCCCTTTTAAATATCTATATTTTTCAGGTCGGCATATTATTATGAGTTATGGGTTCGGAACGGATGTGTCAGATGTTTGACAACGTGATAGCTACGCTACGTTGAACGCATATACTGTTTCAGAATGTGTAAATTAACCGTTGGGGTAAAGAAATAAATAAATTAAATAATAAACCTAGAGCTACAAATATTCCTTCAAAGTATATTTTTTATATAATTCTACGTTTTCATCGACATTTAATGTATATGTATGCCCTGAATGATTCACATTCGTAGGTATATTGATCAATTCCATTTACCAGTAAGCTAAACGAAACGTAATTGAATTTACATTACAACCAGCAATAAGAAAACAAATCACGTATTTTTCATTAATTCCGTTGTTTTTTTACCTAGTTTTGTTATATAACGTTCTTAAAAATGTGTTCCTTAATCCCCGTGTCGCCGCGGCGATGCTTTTATGGCAGGTAGGTGGTTGTTATCATTAAATATTGCCCGCGGTATCTCGTTTGCATGTTGTTATCGTACCGGACTTCAGACTTGCTTGACTTGTCGGCTTTCTATTCTTCGTACCTAGTATCAGCGAGTTTAACGTACGCTCGTCGCTGTGCTCGACTCACGCGTCATTTTCGCCGGCTTTCCCTCACAGTAAACATCAAGATGAACAAGTTATCTCTTCTTAAACGTGCTTTTTCGAGCTCGACGTCTCTAAATGCGGTTAAAACGGTGACCGTTGTCGGCGGAGGGTTGATGGGATCCGGTATCGCACAGGTAAGTTATTTAATTCAGAATTTTGCTAAATAATGTACATATTAATTACTTTTATGCAAAACAATTGCCAGTGGCTTATTAAGTATTCAAAGTGTCTTTGCTTTGAAGAGGTGTATCTACACGTTCCTGTAATGATATGATCATTCTTCAATATTACTCGGAAACAAATATACTAACAAGTATATTTTCAAAAACTGGTTTTCCTATTTAGTGAAACATAATTCTCACATTACAACATTTGTTTAGGTATTATTATTATAAGTATTGAAAGTGGTGGCCTAGCGGTTTGACCAATGGCTTCTCAAGCAGAGGGTTGTGGGTTTAAATCCCGGCTCGCCCCTCTGAGTTTTTGAAATTTACCATGAGCTTTACGGTGAAAGAAACATCATGAGGAAACCTGCAAACACCTGCGTAGAAATTCAATGGTGTGTGTTAAGTTCTCAATCCGCACTGGGCCCTTGTGGGAACTACGGCCCAAGACCTCTCATTCTGAGAGGAGGCCTGTGCCCTGCAGTGGGACGTATGTAGGCTGGGATGATGATGATGGTGATGAGTGCTATGGCCAGCCTAAATTAATTTAGTGAAATGATTGCATAATGCATATTTACAGGTTGATTCACAAGAGTTGGCACAAATAGAATGAACAAAAGCAATGTCACTTTGACATTTTTGTAGGAAAATGACTGTTGCATGACATTTTCATATTTGTGTGAAGTGTATTTAAATAGGTAACACATAGAACTTTCATTCGCTTATTTGATCCATTCGTGCCAACTCTTGTGAATCAACCTGTAAAATTGAAGTGACAAATCCTGGTAATCTCTTGCTTCTTGAAGGTTGCAGCGCAAGCCGGGCAGAATGTGACCATAGTGGACCTGCAGCCAGAATTACTGGAGAAGGCCCAGAAGTCCATCCAGAACAACCTGACCAGGGTTGCCAAGAAGGTCCATAAAGATGATGCTGCAAAGGTTGAAGGGTTTGTCAAGGAATCCTTTAGCCGAATTAAGGTTGGTGGATTGAGATGTTGCTATCTATACTAACATTATAAAGCTGAAGAGTTTGTTTGTTTGCTTGAACGCGCTAATCTCAGGAACTACTGCTCCGATTTGAAAAATTCTTTCAGTGTTAGATAGCCCATTTATCGAGGAAGGCTATAGGCTATATATCATCACGCTAACACCAACAGGAGCGGAGCACCAACGAAGAATGTTTCAAAATCGGGGGTTTTTGAAGTACTAGTATATTATAAGTACTCCGTCTGCGAAGAATAGGGGTATTAAAAATAGCCTATAACGTATACTGAGACAAACTAAATATAAACAAAAAATTCATAAAAATTGGTCAAGCTGTTTCGGAGGAGTTCAATAACAAACACAAGATTTTAATGTATTAAAAAAAGATGTCCTTTTACAAGTAAAAAATATTCTATAGTATGTATGTATGTATGTAAACCCTTTATTGTGCAAAAATAAAGAAAATAAAACACTATTGATAACTCATGAGATACCATGCACAGTCAAGGTCTTTCAAGGTCATAAATATATGTATGTAAATTATGTAATGTAACCAAGATGTCAAAAATATATATACAACTCTATGCTATTAGATATAAGTTTGATGTTTACATGTATTTGTATGATGGCTGTATAGATATTAAAGCCAAACTTATCCCTTTAAGGGATCTTTACCATTCAATCATTGATTGGATGGCAGTCTTTAACAGTCACTTCTATTAGTATCCCCTATTTAGTTTGTTTTTTTTTTTAAAAATGGCTCTTTCCACCAAAGGGCAATTTTACCATTGTCTAGTGTATTTTGCTGTTACTTGGTAAAAATTGCATATTCTTTCTTATTATTAATATTATCTTTAAATAAAATAAATAAATAAATAAATATTAGGGGACAATCTTACACAAATCGACCTAGTCCCAAACTTACTATGGGTACTAGATGACGATAAACATACTTATATAGATAAATAAATACTTAAATACATAGAAAACATCCATAACTCAGGAACAAATATTCGTGCTCATCACACAAATAAAGACCCTTACTGGGATTTGAACCCAGGACCTCTTGCTTCGTAGGCAGGGTCACTACCAACTAGGCTAAAGCGGTCGTTTGACATGTAACATTTACTTAATTGAATAATTATTGGATAAAAACAAGTTTGGTATGAAGTATCTTTTTGTATTTATTTTAACAACTTCATTTTTTATTACTTTTACGGTCATCCCGTGAAACCATATTTTTCATACTAAATACAAACTGAAACATAGATGCACAGAAAAATCCCCAGAAAAGAGACCAATGCTGGGAATCGAACCCAGGTCCTCAGCATTCCGTGCCGTGTGCCATACCCCTACACCACCACTGGTCTAGAGATTAGACACGAATCTTTTCTACACATCGTACATTTCAGTCTGTTAGATAATCACCTTATGCAGTGATAAACGCACATCTATGTTACACCCTCTATCGAGAGACTTTAACACTCCTTTGAAGCTAACCGCCCACCCTGACCAAGAGATGGCGCTACAGGGCCAACTTTTACAAGTTTGGTATGAAGTATCTTTTTGTATTTACAAAATTTTTTGTATTGGTTAAAATTGCAGGTTAATAATTTTTAAGCATGTTGACTTTAGCTTTACCTAAAACATTGTATACCGTAAATCGGTCGATTGTGACGCACTACTGAATTATGTATCACCTGTATAATTACGGCAATCTGGCAATAAATGAAATGAATGAATAAATAGTGTAGAAGACGAAATATGAGAGGTAATTAAATTAACCTGCTATTTAATATTTTGCTGCTAAATTTGAAAATAACTAGACATAGGCACAATATGTTCAGTGCTATATAGAGATGTGGCGAATCATATTATTGTTTGTTCAAGGTATCAACCAACATCGAGGATGGGGTGAACGCAGATCTGATCATAGAAGCCATTGTAGAGAAACTGGATGTCAAACAGGAGCTCTTTAACAAGCTGGACTTGGTGAGACTCAATTCTTTTTATGTGTTAACTACTAGCTGTTTGCAGCAACTATGTCTGATTTATTCTTTATGTCATTCCCAGGGTCTCAAATTCCATGCCAAATTTCATCCAAAGTGGATATTTGGTTCAAGTATGACACGTTAACAGACCAACAGAGATATTTTCGCATTAATAATGCACTAACTCAATTTTAAATAATTATAACCATAAACAAAATTATAATAAGACTAGCAATCTCCATACAAAAGAACGTTGCTTAGTACGAAAAGGAACTAGATATCGGTATTAAAACCCGATTAAAGGCCGGCGCAGACCGAATGCCATACCGGTTGTGGTGAGTGGAGCTGTGGGAGGGATGGCACACTAGATGCGTGCACATTGTCTGCCATTTTTCTTACAGTTTCATTCATTACAACTGGTGCACTGGTGTCTGCGGCGGCCTTAAAACTAATTTCAATGGCGCGACATTGCTCGATGTAGCGCGGTGGTAATAATGTTCAACACTTGAGGCACTTCTGCATTTCAATGACAAATTATTTTTATTTCTTAATTTATGTTAAAAAGAAGGTCAGTTAGATATTTTTTGTTTGTTTGTTTGTTTGTTTGGACCGACTAATTACAAAACAATTTGAAAAATTCTTGCAAATATTGAAAGTTGTATTATTACTTTTACCCCCTGTTTCACCATCCATTGATCAAATTTATTTGACGGATAAATGTGTTGCCGTCTCTGTTTGTTTTGTTCGAATAGACGAAGACGGCATCACATTTATCCGTCGGTTAAAATTTATCAATGGGTGGTGAAACAGCCCCTAAATCTTAGGAAAATTAAAAGTTCCCATGGGAAGTAGGCAAAGTCGCGTGCAATGGTTGTAGCTTATAAACTTCGCTGAGCACCATTGCGATTGAACTAGCTTCTAATTTCACGGTAAAATTGATTAACGGATATTGATTAAATTTGTTGCACTATTTCCCAAATTTTTAGTGTGAAGTTACCAATCCGCACTGGGTTTGCATGGGAACTACGACCGAAGCCTTCTCATTCTGAGAGGAGGCCTATCGTTGAGTTTTGGGACACCCTGTATAATATTACGACACGTTGAAGTGGCGTGCCGATAATGTAGATTGATAGACGCGATATTGTAAGTTAGAAGATCAACCTTTGCACTTTGGAATCACATTAAAGATTAAAGGTTGATTATACTTACCAGATAGGTATTGAACTAAACTATCGTAAAAAAATCCAATCTTTATCCATCCATCACGGGCAAATTGACCCCGATAGATCACCAACAGCAGTCTGATTGTAGCGTCATCATAATGGTGGTAGGTGGGTATGTATCATAACAAAATACCTAACGAAAAATCATAATACCTACAGTAGAAATTCCGACGTTTAAAACATCGAAATTCAGAATACAGAAGGTACCTACAAAATATCTATAACCGATATAACGAAGCTCGAAATATCTATTTTCAAATGACCGAAAGTACGCAATCCCGAAATCAGAAGACGGGTTATGTATGATATTATGACCTATGAGCGGAGAGCCAAACATTAAAAAGTGGAATGGGGATCCAAATATAAAAGATTTAATAGAAAATTTTTGACAATAAGTTGAAAAATCAACGTAGATAGTAGTTCTGTGCTACTACAAAAAAAAACTAACATCGAAGCGTAGCGTAGCTCCCGCCTTATCCTTCTGAACCTAAACTATCCGAGTCGCTTCTGCCCCGAAAAGTCTTGCTCGCTCGCTTCGCTCGCTCGCTACCAGCGAGTCACCGATTAGGGTGTACCAAAAATATTTTTTATCATTTTTCGACCTAGTTCAAGAGATAGAACCCTGTTACAGGCAGATGGACGGACAGACAGCAGAGTCTCAGTAATAGGGTCCCGTCGACCTTCACTCTCCCTTATTACCTTGGCAGTAGAGTCGCGTGTTGCGTGTAGCACAACAACCGTTCATCCATTTCTCCTGCTGACTGTACCACACCTACTACACCTACTACATTTATAACACAGTGATTGATAAGAAGAACAAACATCATGTAACATTTCAGTAGGATTAACTTAATCTCAAATATATATTTTCAGTTATCTTGTTTTGTAACTGATAAGTTTATTTGTGGTGAAAAATCATTGAATTTATCAGGCTAAGTTTTATAAAGAAACTAGTTTCCCAGCCCGGCTTCGCACGAATGAATGAAGAAAATGAGGCTTTTTGACTGTGTTTTTTTATTATTGGTACTCCGGAATTACGTCATATACAACCCGATTTTTTTTTGAACATGGAAAATACGTGTGTGTAAACATTATATTTGTGAGTATCTACGAATATCCAATCCCTGCCTCTAAGCATGTACGATGTGTGGGGTCATTTTACATTATACTTTCGTATTCTTAAAATATGTTAGGACATCTGCATTGGCCATAGAAACATTGAAAGGGCCTCACAGATGCGATTTTGCTCACGGCTTCAACCACGCTACGACTCTGGCTGGAGAGCAGCATTTATTAAAGCCCTCCCTCCACGGATCGCAGCGCAGGGCGTGCGTACGACAGCGACGCGCGCGCTGCATAGCACTGAATCATATGCGCTGTGCCGCGCCGCCGGTGTATGTCACCGTATGTATGATTCAGTGTTATTGACCGCGGTGGGCACGCTCCGTTGGCGCTCTGCGCTGCGGTCTGTGTCTGCATTCCTACTGCTACGTAACTGCAACTGTCGACTGCCCATACATATCAGTCGAAGCTAACGTGCAACTGCCAATTGCTATGGAAAATGTATGGGCAGTTAGCACTTACTTTGAAGTTGGAATGCAGTCCGTCTGTATCGGCCTAAGGCCAACACAAACCGGGAGCGCGGGGCGCCGACGGAGAGTGCCCAGCGCGGTCAATAACACCGAATCAAATACGGTGTGCCGCGCTGCCGGTGTGTGTCACCGTATATTTGATTCGGTGCACCCGGTTTGTTGTGGCGTTTAGAGACCGACGACGAATGAGTTTCAAAGTAGATTGATTCAGTTAAACCAAATCCTTAGGGAGTCCGTTCCGCTCGCAGTGAAACCCGGCATTAAGTTATTTAATTTGCGACGTGTAAAAAAATATACACATGTAAATGGATATTTTTTTTTAATTCCAGTTGGCTCCAGAACACACTATTTTGGCTAGCAACACTTCCTCCATTTCGATCAATGAAATCGGTGCAGGGATCAAGAGAAAAGACAGGTAAAGCATTTTTCAAACGGGACAATTAGTGCAAGCTTTTGGAAAGAGCCTCTCGAACACGTTAGCGTTAAAGTGTCAAATAATGTTGTGATAAGTATGTTGCCAATACGCGCCGTTAGAGTCGTTGTCAATTTGCCCGTGGTAGCTTCTAAACTGCAATCTCGTAGACACTTCTAGCCAACTGACATGGACCGAATAGGTATGTTGACACCACCAATCAACTGACGTACTTTTTATGAGCTGTCAAAACACAATTCTCCCATAGAGTTTGAATGACAATAGCAACTTATGACGTCACTTGTTCGCCAACTCAATCAACTAACTATTTATTTGTTTTAAAGCAACAAAAAATTAATTTTGCAGTTAATCGAAAATTAATCTGGTTACCTGGGCTAAAATAAAGCGTTTTTCTACTGGAGTCGTGTCTTCGAATTATTTTTTAATAGCTTCAACGTCCCTATTGTCTAGGTCCCTACTGATACGATTAAAATCTTTTTATTATTACTTTTTTAATTAGGTATAATAATATTTTTAGGAACCTAAATAATCAGGTGTAGGTACATATCAGTTGGCTTTGGGTATGTGACCATCAGATTCTATTGAAATGAACTATCGGAAGCGCTTGAGAGACGACTTAAATAAGAATAACTTCACTGTCTTTTTTTCTTCCTGCTTATTCCCCTAAATTCAAGTCTAGGGTGAATGAGCATTTACTAGGCAAGCGTGCTCCATCGTAGGCCTCATCTTCGCTTTCCATCAGGCGTGATTGTGGTCAAACGCAAGCCTATATTGACTTCAAAACCGTTCCCTTTTTGGTGGACGTGTCTCGCAGGACGTCATCGACCCCTGGGCGTCGATATAGACCACTTTAGGTATAGGTAACGACACCAGAGTTGAGGCCACGCACACAACCACATCTCGTGTAATGACAGCGGGATTTTGACGTTGTGTTGACGTTAAACGCCAACACAACGTCAAAATCCCGCTGTCATTACACGAGATGTGGTTGTGTGCGTGGCCTCAACTCTGGTGGCGTTACCTATATCACTGATATAGATACGATGAAATACCAATTCGCGGTAGGAACAGTCGAATTCTTCAATATTTGCACAGCCGTTCAATCATACGTATATAATCGCCGACCTTGTTTCTAGTTACCATAGAGTCTTATTTCGATAATTCTAAATGGTTCGCTTCGCTGTGTTTATTGTAAAATATTAATTATATTCTTGATTGTTTTATGTTAATGAGCTAAGTAGCTGAAGGTTGGAGTTAAATAGCTACTGGCAGTTAATGTCACAAAACATACAACGAGTCACTTAGTAATCTGTCTGATTCGCTAAGGGGCTAAGTAGCGAGAGTAGGTAGGTATGTTTTAGCGGTAGCGGTGGATCAAGTTGTTACCTACATCGTACGTATACTTCATTTAATTTAGCATTGGAAAGCACAACAACATTATATTGCGGCTCGTGAACTGTAATCTCTTTACAATTTGTACTAGGTACAGTAACAATTGACGACACGCAAATAATGTGGCATTAAAACAATTTTATTTTGCGGCTCCCAGACTATTGTACTGTACTATTTGCTAGGTAAGAAATAGTTGACCGGACGCAATATAATGTTGTTGTGATTTTCAATGCTAAATTAAATGAAGTATAGATACATGAATTCGAAAAATCCATGAGGTGCGAGTACGAGTTTGAACTTGCGATCCTCTGCTTGAGAGGGCATAGGTGAAATCCATGACCATCATGGGTTCATTTCTCCGTACTTGACTGATAACGATTCATCATCATCATCATTTCAGCCGTAGGACGTCCACTGCTGGACATAGGCCTCCCTCATTGATACCCAATCATTCAGGTTGAAAGCGGCTTGCATTATGCATTACTAGCTGTCCCGGCAAAAGTTGTTTTGACATATAAATTATTTAATTATCAAATGTGGAGAAAAATTTGATAAAAATCGGTCAAGCCGTTTCGGAGGAGTTCGATAACAAACACCGTGACACGAGATTTTATTAGTAAGATTATTGCTTGTATTATGGTTTCTATTTCACTGTCAGAGGACCGAATGGCCTTAGTGGTTAGAGAACTTGACTACGGAGCATGAGGTCCCGGGTTCTATTCCCGCGTCGGGGCAGATATTTGTATGAAAAATACGAATGTTTGTTCTCAAGTCTGGGGTGTTTAACCTTTTCGACGCAACGACACACATATTCGCACCGCAGGTTCTACGCCAACGACGGATATATCCGTCACGGCGTGCACAGCAATATCTACCTACATGCTTTTTTTAGGGTTCAACTTCACGTTTGACATTCCGATGTTATGGCGTATGAGTGTGAGCTGTTGTATTTGACAGAGGGTTGGAAAGGTTAATATGTATTTAAGTATGTATCAACCTATATAAGTATGTTTTATCCATATGTTTTCATACTAAATACAAACTGAAACATGGGTAAACAGAAAAAACTCAGAAAAAGAGACCAGCGCTGGGAATCGAACCCAGGTCCTCAGCATTCCGTGCTGCGTGCCAAACCCCTACACCATCACTGGTCAGGAGTTTAGACACAATTTTTTCTTATATATCGACATTTTTCAGTTTGTTTTTCTATAGTCACTTTACGCAGCGACACAAGCGACATCTATGTTAATGTTCTCATCGAGAAACGTCAACACTCCTTCGGAACTATCCTCTCACCCGGACAAGAGATGGCGCTCTTAAGCAATCTTATCTTATCTTTTTCTGGGTTTTTTCTGAGTATCGATGTTTCAGTTTGTATTTAGTTTGGATTTCACGGGATGGCCGTAAAAGTAAAAAATTTGGAGTTGAAAAATAAAAACACAAAAAGACTCAAAAAAAAACCAATCTTGATATGTTTTATCCGTTGCCTGGTACCCATAACACAAGCTTAGCTTACTTTAGGACTAGATCAATTGGTGTGAATTGTGCCGTGATATTTTTTTACTGCATATCAGGTTCGGCGGCCTCCACTTCTTCAACCCGGTGCCGATAATGCGTCTCCTGGAGGTGATCAAAGGCGACCACATCTCAGAGGAGACTTATCAGACCATGATGGCGTGGGGCAAGTCCGTCGGCAAGACCTGCATCACCTGCAAGGATACCCCTGGCTTCGTGGTCAACAGGCTCCTGGGACCTTACAGTGCTGAGGCCCTCAGGATGTACGAGAGAGGTCAGTTAGCATCTTAGAAGGCGTCTTAAGGTGACTTTCAAACAGAGATGAAGGGTCAACGTTATACCTTGGGGGCCATCCATAAATTACGTCACACCAATTTCGATCAATTTGGACCCCTTCCCCCCCCCTTGTCACACTTATTACTATGAAAATCGCCGTTATTTAGTTCTAGTGTCACAAATCGCTTGACCCCCCTCCCCCCCTCCCCCTATGTGTAACGTAATTTATGGATGGCCCCTTGTCACTTTAACGTCATGTTTGAAAAGCTACACGAAATTATGTAACGACTGAAAGCGACAAGGTACAGTCAGCCTCAGGTCGCTGAACACTTTAGTATTTTGTTGCAATAACCAGTTGTCCTGTGAAGTTTGAAATTTGTCACGTTAGTGAAAGTGACAAATTACTGAAGTGGTCAGCGACTTCTGAAGCCGACCGTACAAAAGTTTCACATCCTCTCATCATAGCTGCATAGCAAATTTCTGGTGGCAAAGCCATTAAAATCATATGACTCTGTTTTTACTCCTCCCCTCTCGGCATAGTTTTAAATTCGCACAAATTCCGAAAATCAGAGGTGCGAGCCTGGACTTGAACCCACGACCCTCTGCGTGAGAGGCCATAGGTCAAACTGCTAGGCCACCACGACTTCTTTTGTCTTAATTCTTTTATTAGAAATATTAAAATTACATACACTAAATAATATAACCGTTTCTGCTAACAGTACGTTTTTTATTATGTCGGACCGTACAGAAGGGGAAACTGAATTACGTACGGTCGCGTGATTTAATTTGGGACCCACTTAAGGTTAACAGTCCAGTCCTGTCATATTGTATAGGAATTCAAAGGACAGTGGCGATCCTTACATAGAAGCCCAAAAGCCGGGCTTGCCTTATAAATCTCAAATCAAGATTAAAAATAAAAACCAAACATCGCCCAAACGATAAAAGTTCTAATAAAATCACTTTCATAATACGCGCTTTATTTTACGTAAAATACTAAGAATTGCATAACAAATCCGCTGCGCGGCCCGGCGGCGCTGAACGACGATAGTAGCGACGTTATAAATAGCATGACATCTCGCTCGCTCTTGTGGGCTTTTACGGGGCTTCCAAGCGCTCTCTTCATACTTAGGAAAACGTTAGTTTTGCAAATATCTATGTATAGCTGCATATATAGCACTTTCTTTGCAATTTTGAATCTGGCTTACGGTGTGAAGTTTGTTGCGTTTGGTTTGTTTGGAACGAGAGTGCGCGGGCGAGATGAATAACTTCACGATTGTTTATATCGAATCGTGGGCCATGCAAGGCGTTGTAAAATGCGTGATTTGATGCAATTGACAACCTTTCATTTTTTTTTTAACACCTGAAAATTACTGCAGGAATCGAAAGAGTTTCGCCTCCTGAACACGGAAAAATATTTATTATAATTTATTTCTCCATATTTAAAAAAATACAACAAATTTAAAAACATATATGTACTTACAAATACATCCACAGAATAGATATGTTTCCTTTACCCTTTTCACTAGAAAAAAGAGCTGTCATAATTTTAAATTAGATAAGATAACAACCTTAACGTCAAATTTACGTCATCACTTTTTTTTAATAGAGACTAGACAAAAGTAATGGATCTATTCTATCGTTGCGCTCTCTTAGAATAAGCACATCTTTAAAAAATTGTAACAAATTAATTAATAATCCTAGTGAAAATTTAAAACTATCAGCGTCTTTCTCTTTCCAAACAGAATACACAGAACGAATCAAATTATAGTCTTAGAAATATGAAATGTTGTCAATTACAAAATAAATAGGTATTCTTGTTTTAGTGTGGTGTACAGTGCAGTGCGTGTGAGAATGAGTCTGTAAAATTCTGTCTAGTAATAGAATGTTTAATGATTAATGTTTATTTGGGCAAAAAACGGCACAATATAATGAGTGAACTTAAAAAAAAATAGAATGAAGTGTGCTTTGGTAAGCTGGTCCAAACTGAAAAGTAAAGCGGCAACAAGATGGATTTACCTACATTAAATTATAAAAAAATAATAAAACATATCCCTCGGCTTGCCATAGCTTGATACCCTAGGCACGCCACTGTCAAAGGATATTTTTCGAAATGGGTTCCAAATTAACGCACGCCACCGTACCAGAGTAGAAAAGTTACAAACAATTTCAAGATAATTTCCTTAGCAGATGTATGGAATGTCAACATACATTTACAGCGCAAAGGTTCCAATCTGGTACACGATTCAGTTTCTTCGACTGTATATATATACTTACTAAATGCATGACCAGAAATATAAAACAAAATATCACTTCGATAAAGCCATTTGGAATGGTGCGCTATGGAGGTTTATAATGGAGGCAAAGGTTGTGTGACTTGTGGGTTGGGTGCATGTAAGTATATTTCACTGCTTTTTAAAACAGCTAAATTTTCTGTACTCATTATATATTAGTGTCTACATACATTTCATATATGTGTATTTGCTTGGGTTAGATTTGAGTACTCTTTACTTTTCATTACGTGTCTGTCTATTCTTGTTTCTAATGTCCTGTCAATCGTTCGAATGTTAAGGAAGATATCCTTTGTACCCTTACCTATTATGCAGAGGTGACAGACAAACATACACAGTTTCGGATTTATCATATTAGATATTATTAATATGGAACCATAACACAAGCTTTGCTTATTTTGGGACTAGGTCAATTGGTGTGAATTGTCTCGTGTATTTATTATTTATTATTACAACGCCAAGCCTAGCCAAAACGTAAAGCATCTTTGAACCCTATGTCATTGCGTGAAGATCACTTTGACGTTGTATTTTGTGATGCACATATCCGTCGTTGGCGTTGAAAAGGTTAAAGTGTATGTAGAGGAGTTTTCTACTTTGCTTTTCGTTTTATCGCGACCACAAATATAATATACTATTCTGTGCTTTTTTCTGTGCTTGCATTAATTTAATATCTTATCTACTTATTTAGCCTACTTATTGCTTTTATACCTACATATCCTTTGATCAATTATAACTGTAGATCCACAGTCGCGCGCCCGAAAATGTCCGAGCCAAATGAGCGCCACTTTGATAAAAGTGGCCTTCTTTTTTCTCAGTACGTTGCGTGAAATTGTCAAGTTTAGCTGTCAAGTGTCAACCGAAATTCGACTGTAATGAATTAAAGACTAGGTTCAAATTTCTGTGTAGGTGATGATTTTAATTGTTATGCAAACAAATAAAAAAGTTCGGACACTTTTTGAAGGGGATTTTGTTCGGCAATGTGTATCTTCAGTTATAATTGATCAAAGTACATATGCTACAATGGCAAAGGGTAATAACAACCCGATTCCCTCTTGGTTGACTAAACTTTCGGAGTTACCAAACGCTTTTCTATCATTACTGCCCTTTCAAGAAGAGTATAAATGGGGTTTTTAGGTTTTTCTTGCTCCGGTTTTACTTGCAAAAATTTTCTCGCCTCGCCACTGATATCCTACTTATTTGATCAAACTTAATGTTTATGTTTAATACGGGAATAAATTGGCTAATGGTTCCAATTTTTTTTATACATATGCTACTTATTTGGTCAATCTTTTAACCAGGGGCGGAGCGTGAGTTTGTGGGGCCCTGTGCTATTACTATTTGGGATGGGACCTACCTAATGAATGAAGTAATTGCGATTATGTCAAAAGCTGTCTTCGATATTATACCAGGTCTCCGAAGGGGGCTGGGGGCTTATAGCCACGGGGTCGTGGGCTGCAGGCCAAAAAGCCCTTATGTAGATCCGCCTGTGCTTTCAACACATATTTGCCCAGTGGGTCGTTTTTTGTCTCGCAAGATAGGTATAACTCGCGATTATAAATAAAAAATATTAGGGGACAATCTTACACAAATCGACCTAGTCCCAAACTAAGCAAAGCTTGTACTATGGGTACTAGACGACGATAAACATACTTATATAGATAAATAAATACTTAAATACATAGAAAACATCCAAAACTCAGGAACAAATATTCGTGCTCATCACACAAATAAATGCCCTTACCGGGATTTGAACCCAGGACCTCTTGCTTCGTAGGCAGGGTCACTACCAACTAGGCTAAAGCGGTCGTTAATATACAAACGAAAGTGCTCATTGCGACGTCTAGCGCCATCTACAAGATAGAAGTCGTACCTTTTCCTAAAAAAATAGGTGACCTAAAAAAAACAGGGAGCGATTGACACCAAATTGACCTATAACTAACTGAGCGTGTTTAACTGAGTCCGCGCCTCGTGTGGCTACCGCCCGCACCTCTCCCGGCCCCCTTTGTCGTCCTACCCTCAGCCCCTGTACCGCCCGGGCGAGGAAACATTTAAACGGTTTAGCTATAAAGTCCCAAACTAAGCAAAGCTTATACTATGGGTACTAGACAACGGATAAACATACTTATATAGATAAATACATATTAAACATCCAAGACTGGAGCACAAACATTCGTATTTTTCACACAAATATCTGCCCCGACCGGGAATTGAACCCGGTACCTCAAGCTTCGTAGTCACTACTCTAACCACTAGGCCAGAGATGGCGAATCTTTATTGGTGAAAGTGCCTTTTTTTAATGAAAACAACAACAATCTAGTTATGACGTGCCATCAAAGATACTTAGTGATTGCATAGATGCATGATTAGTGACGTGCCCAAATTATATCGTCGCGTGCCATTCGTTCGCCATCCCTGCACTAGGCCATCCGGTCGTCTGTGTAGAATATGTTCACTCCACGCAACTCAGTGCATTATAGTACATTACTGCAGCGGCCGCGAAACAGGGGATTGCCGGCCGAGTAGTTATAGATGGCAGAGTGTTAACGAGTGTTAGCTTGTATAGAGTTTTTCTCAAACATGCATCACCATCACCACCATCATCATCATCACCATCATGATCATCATCAACATCATCGTCATCACCATCATCATCATAATCATCATCACTATCATCATCATCATCATCCACATCATCATCATCATCATCTCATCATCACCATCATCATCATCATCATCATCGCCATCATCATCATCATCATCATCATCATCACCACCATCATCATCATCATCACCATCATCATCATCATCACCATCATCATCATCATCACCATCATCATCACACCATCATCATCATCATCATCATCTTACCTTACCTTAAATAAGCGTAGTGGCAGAATGTCTTAATGAACCAAAACGCAAATATTGCTTATAGTTTTTTTTTTAATGGCTAAATGCTATGATGCCGTAGACCTATAAACGTCATGGTATGAAACAATAGACGATCACTTTGCTGGCCTAGGCCAGCAAATTTGCATGAAATTCCATTATTGACCTCTCGTCTAGGCGGTCCCCCACCACCGGCTGCACCTGCACCTGCAACGTGACACTTCGTGGCGTATTATAAGGAACAGAGCGTCAATATTTCATAGCATGTTTGAGAAAAATTCCTATTTATCATTTACAGGCGACGCTTCAAAGGAAGATATTGACATTGGAATGAAATTGGGCGCCGGCTACCCCATGGGGCCCTTCGAACTGGCCGACTACACCGGCCTGGACACCAACAAGTTTGTGCTCCAAGTCATGCTCGAGAAGACTGGCGACCCCGTGTTCAAGCCCATCCCACTGCTGGACAAAATGGTCGCCGAGGGCAAGCTGGGTATCAAGACTGGCGAGGGATTCTATAAGTACAAGAAGTAATTGCCAGTGACAATATCAACCCCAAGAGCACAAGAAGTATATACAGTCAAAACTGTTTATAGCGACATTCAAGGGACAGCAATATTTGGTCGTGAAACACGGTTGGTTATTGTAACCAGTATTACTTTGGTATATAAGATCGTGTTGGGTTTTTCTTGGTCGTTACATCCAATATGTTGTAATTGGTGTCGCTATAAACTGTTTTGACTGTAGTCACTATTTTGAAATGGTGAAAGTATTTTTTTAATGCTAAAAAAATTAAGCTATGAGAAAACGTACATTATATGTTAATGCAGACATCTTAACACTATCAAAGAACTTGGGTTTTATTTCACAAGCGATAAAATATTTTACATAATTTACTGTTAACCATAATATTATTATTATATTTTTATATGTGTATTTACTCTGTTAACTTTTAATTATTATTTTTATTAAAATACTTATTAACGTATTGCAATTAATAAATGACAAAAGCTACGCTTCATGACGGTCTTTATCATCGAATAAATAATGTTTTAAAAAAATATACTTAAGTACATTCATTTAACAGAAAGTTAAAGACTGCTCAAAACCTATTTTTTATATACTTATTTGGTTTTAATAAAGATATTTTCTTTTTGAAACTGTCTTTTATTGAAAAACGTTGAGCTTGGTATGTAAACCATAATTAGGTTAGAACTTGTATATCATGCGGAGAAATTTAAGTGTGAAGTTCCTAATGGGCACTGGTTCCGCATGGGAACTACACCTTAATGCCCTCTCATTCTGCTTAATTAATTTTTATTGCATAATTAATAAACGCTAATTGTTATGACAACTTTTTTTTGTTTAGGTAACTGAGGAATTTGAGAAATAGGGTAAGACTATATTTTTTCTCCGATTTTAGAAAAAATTTGCATTGATTTTTTGCTCAGAATCAATAGCACTATCGATTATAAAGGAGTAAAAAAATGTACTTACCCAGTTTTTCATACAAAAATAAGTGTCGGTTTTGTTACCTTCAAACACCAATTTATGAAAAGTAACAAAACCGACCTCGGGACGCTTTTTTTCACTATGTAGAATCAATAGTGCTACTGATTCGGAGTAGATCCATGCAAAACAATTTAAATCTGAGAAAAAAAATGTGTTGTACCTACCCTATTTCTGAAATTCCCCAACTACGACTAAAAGCACGAGTTTTAGTAATCTTGTCAATTATCCCTTTTTTATCAATTGATGACCGCACAGTTATAGTACCAGTTCAAAGAAATAAGGTATGATATTATCTTGTCTATGACAAATTTGGCCGGACCGATTGTGTCATTGAGCCTATCTTTATTATAATAGGATTTCACTAATAGATATCTTGCCAATGGCCCCTGTATTATCAAGTGATGCCGGCATATTTGAACGTGAAACTACTGTGAGACTCACTCATAGTGAAAAATACGAATAACTCATGACTTTAATCATAATATAGATATATCATCAGAAGTTGTAAATAAATGTATGTATTTTCTTTCTTTCTTTAATCGAGTGTAGCCTCTGTATAGAATAGAGAGCCTTTATATAGAGCCCTATCTTCGTAACTAAGAGACGCCGACGAGTCTGTTTGACACTTCTTTGATGCAGTGTTTCGTGCCAAATGTACCATCGACAAAAAGGTCGCCTTGACACCGTAAATGGGCATTTCTATTTTTCGTTGTACCCAATTAAGAAATTGTTAACAGGGAGTTAAAATTGGTCCGTTTGGTTACGCACTTTTCCAAGTCTTTACAATAAAAAAAAACTTAACAAACCGGACCATTCTTCACTTTTTGGTACACACTGTTAAACTTGTCCGATTTGTACTTTTTTTTATTGTATTGTAAAGGCTTGAAAAAGTGCGAACCAAACGGACTAATTTTAACTCCCTGTTAACAATTTCTTAATTGGGTACAACGAAAAATAGAAATGCCCAAATGTCCATTTTGCTTGCAGTGGCTAGACATCTGCCCATACCAATCCATACCAATGAATGAAACTGGGCAGGCCTCGCTTTTGTCGACTGTACCTATGTATCTGCAATTATCTCTCAATTATATGTATATTCCTAATTCCAAACTTAGTTCTTATGGTTACTACTACTTGAATAGAAATAACAGCAGGGCCGGATTAATATCTATATTATTATCTACATCTACACTAATATTATAAAGAGGAAAGATTTGTACCTATTTTTGTATGTTTGTAATGAATAGGCTCAAAAAGTACTGGGCCGATTTAAAAAATTCTTTCACCAATAGAATGCTTCATTCTTCCAATTTGACATAGGCTACATTTCATTTTGAAAAAAATTAGGGATCCTTGGTAAAATTTGAACAATGTAACCGAAGGTGTAGAAAAATGAGTCTTAAAATGTCTTTCGTCGAATGCGCTGCCGAAACTATTAGCGATAGAACAAAATAATGTACAACAATATTGAAGAACATCATAATGTCTACAAAAAACTCCGCGGTAGCATATGTCCAACTATTGTAGTTATGTCACTACAACAACTTTTTTCATTTTAAACATTAATGAAAATGCTAACCAAATTCAAACCATGCTATTTATGTGTTTATATTAATCCTTATCCAAATAAATTATTTTATGGTCAAGACCATTTAACTACCTATAAAATAGTTTTTAAATTATTTAAATTGGACTTTCCATTCAAAAGATATTACGAATTAAAAAATTCAAACAGTAAACAAAACCGCCATACATAGATAATATAAGACAGGATCTGCCTTTGACGTACTTTTACCTGCAACTTTTTCTGTCAATTCGTGCGGGGGGCGAGGAATGACCATAGATAATAGAAGGGAATGACTTACAGCACACTTCTACACGTTGCCGCACACTCATGTCAAAAATTTTTACGTTCCTACAAACGCCTACCAAAACAAAATCGTAACACAAATGTAAAACACGCACACAAATAGACAATTTCTCGTAATCACGCTGATTTTTAGACGACAACTAACACACGACATAGTGATGTGACACGTGTAAAGACCGATTCGATTGAATGTGATCAAAAAAAGAATGAATGACTGAAATTAAATCAATATATTTTGAATGAAAGTGATCATCATTTAATAAACTTTTCACGAATTTTAATAGTTTTTGATAGCGGATTCACCTACTTACTCGTAATTTAATGACAAATCTTATTAATTAGATTAATACGTCTATAAAACTAAATAAATAAAGGGGGTCGCTGGGGGGGAGTGCTGACAATGTAGGTACAACTTTATTCAAAGTTTGGATATAAGTGAACTTTAACTGCGCTACCGTTGATTAGAGCTGCAAAGTTAGGAATTTCCTGCGCAGGAGTGGCGAAGGGCACTAAAAAACCGATTACCCCTGGTTGACTACACTTTGGAAGTTACCAAACGCTTCTCCTCCATTACTGCACTTTCAAGAAATACTTAGGTTTTTTAGCTCCGGTTTTACTTGCAAAATTTTTCACACCCGCCACTGCTACGCAGTCTCCAAAAATACTGTTAAGGTGCTAGCGGTCATAAGGCCAATCTTTCAAATGTCGTACAACTTCCTATGAAATAAATATGTTACTACAGACGAACCTTTAATTTTATAGATTAGGGTTATGCAGCGCTTATTTGGCCCGTCGGTGAAGTCCAATGAACATCTAGTTATCTAGGTGGTTAAATGCGCGTTAGACTGCTTCGCTGCTGCCCTCTCGTTCTGAGAGGAAGCCTGTGCTATACAGTGGGATTATGAGACTGCTCCGATCTATTGTTTATGATGGCGACTGTACACCATCAGCAGATCACAATGAAAATACTTGAAAAATAATTACAAACTTAATTTGTTTATTTTTTATTTACAATAATTACAAATACTCTTTGATTATAAAATGTCAAAATGGTGAGAGCATATAATGCTCGACTTGTTTGGAGCCCAATTAACCGGTCGACGACAAAATTTAATCCATTGGGCTCTGATTATGGGTTGTTTCGGAAAACTGTAAATAGGAAGTAAAAGCTGTAAACAATTTATTGCAAAAAAAAACTGCAACAAAAAACGCTACAAAAAACAGTACATTAAAGCTCTGTGATTTAAAATAAAGTTTAAATAAACTACAGGATAAACTTCATTCACTTCATTCGTTCATCGACTCAGTTTGCTTGTGTCCCAACCCTATCCACGTACATAGTTATAGTTTGTTATTTTACTGTCATTCATGTTACGAATTAAAATCTGTTATATTAGCGTTCTGATAGCGTAAATTGATGATTAAATTACTTACGTGTGATAAGAAACGCCCTCTTTCGTAAGGCTACACTTTTCTGACCGTGTTTTACATGAAATCACAACGCAAGACACCATTTTCCATGAGATGTGTTCACTGCTACGGACACTCACAAATGACGAACTGACACTGTCAACTTTGGTTTTTATAAACGATGACGCGCAAGTGCGCATATAGCATGGCATGAGCATGGCAGAGGGGAAAAAGGTGCGAAGGCGGATCCTGTCTTATATTATCTATGCCGCCATAGCGCCGTGGCCGTTGTTTGCGATGCAGTCTGAAAAGCGCGCCGGGCATCGCCACTTAAACCATCAAAGAAATTGAACATAAATAGACTTACATACAAATATAACTGTGGGATTTTTTTTAATATATAATTAATAAATAAATAATAAATAAAAATATTTGTGAAAAAAAGTGTTTTATATCCAAATTTCCAAAAATAAATAATTGTCTACCCCGTGCGAAGCCGGGACGGGCTGCTAGCATTATATATATTAGGGCTGTGCTAATTTCACAACACGTGTGAACAGCTACTCGCTTACATCACTGTCTCGGCCGAGAAACATTTTACTGTCTCGCCCGTTTGCTCGGTACTTGTGATCAAGGCATAAGGCTGAGTATCCACCGGAGCTGCGCGAGGATGCGTTGCGAGGGATGTGTTTGTCATGAACCAATAGAAACACTTAATTTAAAAGGTCCTAAGTGAATGAAGTGTTTCTATTGGTTCATGACAAACACATCCTTCGCAACGCATCCTCGCACATCTCTGGTGGAAACGCAGCCTAACCATTGGGCAAAGTAGGCAACTGCCTAAGGGCCTAAATAAATTAAAAAGGCTACCAGTTGAGTTGATTTGACTTCTTGAAAAGTGCTGTTGCTATAAGGTTGAAAGGGGGCCCCGAAAATTGCATTACCCGGGGGCCCCAACATTGTTAATCTGGCCCGGATCCAGTATTTATCCAGGGGAGCGTGGCTCCCTGGCGCAGGGTCCCAGAGGGCGCGGCACAAGCTATCACTATCAACCGCATAAAAATCTTTTTTTTACCTAGCAAGGGGGCGCTGCAGTGTAGGCTGATTTTTTTTAGGCTGTCAGCCCCGAAAAGTTCATTTTAAAAAAAAAAAAATCATTTATTTTCAGACTGTTATGTCCATAGTTTGTTAGTTACTAGCTTAAGTCCTATGTCAGTATCACAATTTATAGATAAATGAAAATGAATTACAATGTCAGAAAGAATTAATTAATTAAAAAAATATATATATATAACAATCAAAAGAAAATACACTCACTAGTTAAGAGATTCCATGTCTGAGAACATGCAGCTCAGTGTATCGGCTGAGTATGGCGGTATCGAACCTCCCTGCTATCATCTTCAGGATACCATTGTTACTCCCCCGCATTCGTAATAAAACTGATGCTGTCTTTTTGCGCATAATGGCATAGAAGTCATCTACACTGGCGGCAGCAAACATGCCGGACGCGCTACAGAAACGGGGGAGCCTCAATAGTGCCCTAAAGGTGTTATTATATTGAATCCGCAAGGAGTCGTAAGATCTTCGCCTGAAACTGGCCCACAGACCCCCCGTATAGAAACTTTGGCAATAAGCTCGAAATAATGTTAATTTCACTTCATACCTACAACGAGCAAATCTATGCGCCAGCATCCCGCCCCTAACCGACAACGACCTGCGCTCCCGCTCCAGGTCCATATCATCCCTGAAATCCTCAGTAATGAAATGTCCCAGATATTTGAAATGTGACACACGTTCCATAGGAGTCTCGTAAAGCATTACAGGGGGCACGTTAGTGGGTCCTTCATTTTTACCTTTTATGACCATAATTTTGCTCTTAGACACATTATATTTTAAACCATGCTCATTTGCATAAGCCTCGCACACCTCAAGTAAAGATCTTAAACCCGCCACCGATGGGCTCAGCAGCACCATGTCGTCTGCGTAACTAATGTTATTTAAGCTGACATTGTCTATTCTACACCCGACATGCATGCTGCTGAGCTCACCGATTATCATTTTGCTTTTTGATAAATGGGCACGGCATCCACGAGTTTTCCGACTGTTCGATTACACTAGTCTTGCATAAATATAATGATAATGACATCATTCCGCGAACTTAACTGATACCAGATATCATTTTACGGCCGGTATCTGCGGTCAACGCTTTGTTTAGTGATAAGTAGATAAAGATAAGGAGTCTGCTATTAATTGACGTAATCAAAACAAGATTGATAGGTGCTAAAATTAATACAATTTTAAAATTAAGTTTTCCTTAATTTTTTTCTATAATTGGCTGACAGCGGAGATCATCATAGCTCAGACAGGACATCGTAAAACAATGGCAACACGCCAATAGAACAAGATTTATAGAGTCGTATTATGTACAGTATTATTTTATTATGTTTTTCAATGACATTTATAACGGCAACCCTAAAGTCAATTGATTAAATGTAAGCTTATACTAGGCTTGGTCATATGTAAGCAGTCTTTAACCATACTTATTTAAAATAGTACCTGGGCGAGCTCGGGCTCAAACTCGGTACCAAGCGTTTTCCCAAAGATAAGACCAAAGCTAGTCTAGCTTAGCTAGATCAATTTTTCATCCCCGAAAAGCCAAACACACACCAAATTTCATCGAAATCGTTGGAGCCGTTTCTGAGATTCACACAACAAACAAGACAACAACAAACAAACATTGTACAAGAATTGCCCGTTTAAAGGTATTTAGAATTACCCATAAGTAAATAATTTTACTCATTTCAGCTGTCCTAAAACTATTTCAGGAATACTAAACTATGACAGAAATGCAATTAAAAAAGGTCAAATATTCACTAAATAAACATAATCTTAGATAACACTATTACGACTCTATTGAATCTTTGTTCTACTGCCGTATCTATTTTACCCGCCCGCTTATTGTCTAATGTGCGTGCGCTTACTATCTCATTCACTATTTCTTTCTGTCAAACGGTATAAGATGATGATAGAAAGAGAAGGTGAAAGCAATGCCAAGCGCCGTTAGTTAATATGGCGTCTGTCTGAGCTGTGTCCATTGTCTGTTAATCTATCTTGTTGTAGGAGACGCGTCAGCGCGCGACATCGATACCGCCATGAAGTTAGGCGCAAGCTACCCCATGGGGCCGTTGGAACTGGCTGACTTCACAGGCCTGGACAACAAGAAGGCTATACTGGCCGTCATGCTGGAAAAAACTGGCAACACTTCGTTCAGACCGGTCGCCATCTTGGATCGGTTGGTGGGCGAGGGGAAGCTAGGCAGAAAGAGTGGAGAGGGAATTTATAAATACGATAAATAAATAAATTAAGTATACTTAACATAGTTTTTATGATTTGTTCCTGCCGAGTCACACCAGTTCCCACTTGTCGGATGTCGGGCCTGGATTTTAATCGGTTGTCGGCGCCTCTGGTCACACCGCAACGAAGCCGGTGTCGGGCAAGTGTGAATAGCTTCATATAAAATGCCATGCCACTGGAACATCCGATTAAAATCCGGGCCTGAAATCCGATAAGTGGGAACCACCTCTAATTAAATAAATAAAAAATAAATGTCACGGGACAATTCACACCAATTGACCTAGTCCCAAAGTAAGCTAAGCAAAGCTTGTGTTATGGGTCACGGATAAACATACTTATATAGATAAATATATACTCAAAATATTAAACACCCAAGACCCGAGAACAAACATTAGTATTTTTCACAAATATCTGCCCCGACACGGGAATCGAACCCAGGACCTCAAGGTTCATAATCAAGTTATCATCAGGTGGTCATCTGGGCCCAGTTACATAACAAGGTACAACTTATATTACAAGCGGAACTCCCTTTCTAGTTAATATAACTGAAGCGAGAGTTGCGCTTGTTGCGCTCGAATAGTCGGCTGCCAACGAATTTCTGATCGACTTGACTCCTTGGCGCTGCGTAGAGATGTAGCTTCACTGTGCATCTTCTATCGCATGTACAACGGAGAGTGCTCCGAGGAGTTGTTCGGGTTGATCCCTGCCGCATCCTTCCGCCATCGCACTACGCGACAACACTTCCATCCTCACCACCTGGATGGTTGGCAGTCTTCTAGTGTGCGTTTTTCCAGAAATTTCTTGCCTCGAACAGCTAAGCTCTGGAATGTAGTACCTGCTGCGGTGTTCCCGGACCGATTTGACCTTCAAGCTTTCAAAAAAAGAGCGTACTCCTACCTAAAAGGCCGGCAACGCACTTGTGACTCTTCCGGTGTCGCAGGTGTCCATGGGCGACGGTAATCGTTTACCATCAGGCGATCCGTCAGCTCGTTTGCCCCCTATTTCATAAAAAAAAAATATTAGTTGTACAACTGGGCCCTGGTCGTCAATATAATTGTCACATTCCACATTCGCAGTGGCGAAGGGTACTAACAACCCGATACCCCCCCCCCCCCCCCCCCGGGTTGACTAAACTCTCGAAGATATCAAACACGCTTCTCTTCCATTACTGCACTTTCAAGAAGAGGAAAAACGGGGTTTTTAGGTTTTTTTCTCCGGCTTTACTTGGAAAATTATTCACGCCCCGCCAAAACATTCACATGACACATTGTGAATATTTTTACTAAAAAACCCAATCAGTCACACTGTTGCCATGTAGATCGGGTAGTTTTTAATATTATTCCCAACGAGTTCCGCCCGCAGCTGTCACGCTGTGACTCATTGGGAATACTTTTTGCTACAAAAAACCTAACTATAATCCGACAAGCTCGTGCGTGGCTCTCCGCGGAACCCTGTCGCAGTCAGCATTTGCCGCACTTGTTAAAAACAATCTCGTTAAGGGCAGCAGAGACTCCCTGCGACAGGGTTCCACCGAGCGCCGCGCCGCGCCGACATAGTCAAGTCACACTGTCACTTGATGGGACGAAAATATCATTTATTACCAACAGTCTTTGGTTATACTAGATTTTTCCAACGACATCACCTGTGTCATTCTCTAAAGCAGAGGTCCCCAAACATTTTGTTTCGTCGACCCCTGGCCATATTTTTCGGTTTCGGGTAGACCCGTAGTATTTAATTTTTGCATAGTAATCAATTTCGAGTGTTTTTTTTCTTATAAGTAGACACTCGCAATACTTGGTCGACCCCTAGGGGTCGATAAGACCACTTTGGGTATCACTGCTCTGCTCTTAAGGTTCGTGGTCTCTGCGCTCGATAAGTACCAATAACTGTCTCAACGTTGGTCGGGCGTTGATGTTGATTGACTATTAGCATGTTTGATCAGTAGTTAAAGATACTAATATACTTGGTCAAATTGCCTTTGAAATGCGTCAACTATTGTTATGTTTGCCATATATTTTAACTAGTGGTTTGTTTAACTATTGATCAAACAACGGGCTCTTAGGCAGCCTATCCCTCCTATTATTAGTTCTGTGGAATTGATGCCTGATATATTATATTTTTATATTCAGCAATCTACCTATTCGTACAAACATATACCTATACCTACCTAATCTAAGTATTTTGTTGGTATTGTTTTTAACAGGCATATCGTACGTAGCTGCAATGATAATACTTTTAAAATACGTATCTTTCACATGCATAATCACTTGAACGATTAACATTGTTTTGTTTCCTTAATCCATGCGTTTAATATCTAAAGACACACAAAGAAAGTTACAAAACAAGATTGTTGAGCCACTTGCCAATGTTCGTAATTTAACCAAATACCTACCTATGTTCGTAGTAAATATTGTAATTTTAAACTCGATTAGCAGGGTGATTAAGGACCCTGGGCACTTTAAGATAAGGGCCCCAGGGGCTATGTCCAACAAATGGAGTAGATAAAACCAAAATCTATATGTATTTTTTTTGTTGCCACTATACTCCATTTAATTTTGAATCATAAACCACAACAACATTATATTGCGACTCGTGAACTGTAATCTCTTTACAATTTGCACTAGAGTAACAATTGACGACACGCAAATAAAGTGACATTAAAACAATTTTATTTTGCGGCTCCCAGACTATTGTACTGTACTATTTGCTAGGTAAGAAATAGTTGACGAGCCGAAATTAAATGACGTATAGGCCTAGGGTAGGGACATGCCCATAGTGCTCAGTGGGTAAGAGGAGCCTGACTTTTCCACCAGATAGTTGCTGTACAGCTATGCCGCGAGGATATAAAAGCTACGAAATTATGTGACCGTTTCCACCAATGCTAAGCTATGTAGCTGTTCGAGGAAGATTAAAGTACCGCCACGAGATTTGTGGTCACGCACACGACAATATGCCATGTAATGACAGCGGGATTTTGACATTTATACGTACCGATAGCAAGTTCAACAGACTCAACAGTGAATTGCAAAATTTACAAAAATTTTCTCTAACCTATTTCATTAAGAATTATCTAGGCAAATAAATCTAGTTAAAATAAAACATTTTGATCTATTTTATTTATACGAGATAAGCATATTTTTCGCCATTTATAAAAAACCAATTCTATGCGAATATTTCTTATCAGTTTCAAATTATTTTATTTCAAAAATGGGTTACATGAAAAAGAAAGGTTTAAATGTGTATAGTATTCCGTAGGTATTTTATCATAAGATCGTATAACTCACATTTTCATTCATTCACTACTTTTTTTGCAATCAGTACTTTATGCAACTGTGTGTGTAATCATTCGCCTCAACTCTCGTGGCGTTACCTACCTATATTAAGATCATTAAGATGTGTAGCCGTGAGTTAGCAATGCGAGGAAGACAGCTCGAGCTATGCGACGTATCGACAGTAGAGACGATTCATAGACCACATCCACAGCACGCATCCAAGCCATATAAAAAAAACCGGCCAAGTGCGAGTCAGACTCGCGCACGAAGGGTTCCGTACAATTATCTATAAAAATCACGTTTGTTGTATGGGAGCCCCCTTAAATATTTTTTTAATTTTAATTTTAAGATTTATTTTTAAAGTCAATATATAATTAAATATTCTGTGAATATTTCAAGTGTCTACCTGTTGCCGTTATCAATATCGAGCAAAAACGAGCAAAAAAATCATGTTGGTTGTATGGGAGCCCCCTTAAATATTTATTTAATTCCATTTTTTAGTATTTGTTGTTATAGCAGCAACCGAAATAAATCATCAGTGAAAATTTCAGCTCTCTTGCCATCACGGTTCCCGAGATACAGCCTGGTGACAGACGGACGGACGGACGGACAGCGGAGCCTCAGTAATAGGGTTTCCGTTTTTACCCTTTGGATACGGAACCCTAAAAACATAGCTTAGTTGAACCTGTTTCTACCAGAGCTATACTATGTGGACCAAATGTGATTGATGGTTATCAAACGCATCCATTGCAACCTGGCATAGCAAATCTCAAGTGGCAAGACACCCGTTATACGGCCAAATTACGAATGATAGCAAGCGGCAGAATATTCCGTTCCGTGACTCTACTTACCAGTGGCGTGGATTAAAAAATATTAATAATAAATAAATATCACGAGACAAATCACACCAATTGACCTAGTCCCAAACTAAGCAAAGCTTGTACTATGGGTACTAGACAACGGATAAACATACTTATATAAATAAAATATAAAATAAATAAATATCACGGGACAATTCACACCAATTGACCTAGTTCCAAAGTAAGCTAAGCAAAGCTTGTGTTATGGGTACTAGGCAACGGATAAACATACTTATATAGATAGACATATACTTAAATACATATTAAACACCCAAACCCGAGAACAAACATTCGTATTTTTGATACAAATATCTGCCCCGACACGGGAATCGAACCCGGGACCTCAAGCTTCGTAGTCAGGTTCTCTAACCACTAGGCCATCTGGTCGTTAAATACATACTTAAATACATATTAAACATCCAAGACTCGAGCACAAACATTCCTATTTCACACAAATATCTGCCCCGACCGGGAATCGAACCCGGGACCTCAAGCTTCGTAGTCAGGTTCTCTAACAACTAGGCTATCCGGCCGTATATTGTTGGAGCGGTTTCGCACTACATCCGATCTGAACCCTGCATCAAAACTTGTCATCATTGAGTCACGTATAAAAATGTTGGCGATCCAGTGGAAATCGGGTTTTTACGGCACCACGCGATATCTACATATATGATTTTGGTACACTTTAGTGCGCTAGTTTTCTCGTCTCCTGCCTGTGTAATAAATTTACGAAATAACTGCTGTTTATCCCCATTAAATGAACATTTACGTAGGTAAACGCATCAGCTATAAATTCAATTAGAAAGACAATAACTTTATTTGTTTTAATTCATTAAAGACAATAACGTTATCGTATCGAGACTAATGATATTTTAAATTACTAAGAAACTATTTTTTCTCAGTAGACGGTTCGCTGCCTCGATCGAAGGAAGGCCGCGTATTACGGAAATATAAAATTAGGTGTTTCGTGATGTTTTAAACTTTCACGACGTTTATTCATCAAAGACTACCGGACAAAAGTTTTCCGACTTGCAATGACTGAAATCTGGGTTCGTTGAAATGGCACTGGGCAAGGGCATATAGCACGCAGAACAGATGGCTGTTGGGGCCGAAAAGTTCTCGAATGGATTGGAGACCACGGACTGGCGAACGTAGCGTGGGATGTCCACTAACGAGGTGAAGTCATCAACTAGTCCAACAAAGAAAAGTTGCTGACATAAGTCACCGTGTTATCTATTCATGTAATTATTAGTGTGTAGTAGATCTGCATAGTAATCCGAGTGTCACCGAGACGGGGCTAGCTGAAAATCAGCGCTGGGATGGTATAAGCGCCATATCCTTGGCTTGGATTGATAGGGTATGCTGAGCCAGTGTCCAAATCGCAACTATAATGACACATTCTATGTTTGTTGATGTGCCTAGTGTTGTTGTAAATAAATGTACATTCATTCGGACGTAGTTTAGCGAAAAGGATCCAAAACACTGACATTTTCTTCTTTACTTTCTCTTTTGTTGGTACTGAAACTAGATCCAAAATCAAAAAGCGACTTGCTGAGGGTTGGATCCTTTTCGTTAAACTACGTCCTCTTTCTTTTTAAGTTTAAGTCCGGCGACTTTGGCGTGTAATGCACTTTAGGTGGTCAAAGATATCTGAACACGCACTTACTCGGTTGACAATATCGTCACGTTCAGTTTATGAGTAGGTATGTACAGTTCGATATTTTATGACGTCGACTGTACATGCAGCCTTAACGCGCCCCAATCTGGAGCGAACGGATCTCAGCGCATTCTCAACTCTGATCTATTTAAATCCAAATCTAAGTGTAAAAACCAACGTCATATCTAAAGATAAATCGACCGTCAATCGCGATTTATGACGATTAGATAAAATACACCTTCCTCTTCAATATTCCTCAGTTTCGCTATTAAATATATTGCAAAAACATTTCGCTCCCGTCGCGAGCGGTTGTGAAATATTGGAACTCGTAGGTATTTCATGAATGATTAACGCTTTATGTTTCCTTGTGGTTTGGTTTTATTCATCTTTATTAAGGTCACGTGAGAAAAGTATGCAGTGAGACGTTTCGTCATAGTTTTTGTTTGTGACAGTTGTCCAGTGATTTTTGAACGGTTTTGTGTTCTACCCGCGATAGAAGCTATATTCACTTTTTTTTAACTGTGTTGTGTATACGTTTAAGTATAAAATATTTGGAAAATCATGTTATAAATCACCAAGAAGTGTCGCGACAAATTAAATTTAAAAGTAAATTTAACTAAAAATATCGCGGCCTTCGAATACTTGTGTTCATTGCGTTCCGCAGTTTCTGTGATTATTCGTTTAGTTTTTGGCTTTTTCAACTTTTATATTTAGCGTTAATTAAATGAGCCAAGCAGTACTTAACTAAAAGGTATTTCAGTATTTGTAAAAGTTACTTTCATTACTTGCCACAAAATATAAATTCAAAAGTCAAAGCTTATATTGATATCTAATCTTCTCATCTATTTCTTATGCTTATTATGACCATGCTATATAAAACTTAAACACGCTTATGGCTTACCTAAGAGACGATCATGCACACTGGCGTACAGACAGGACATAGCTATCTGGAGATAGTAATGTAAATCTTCCGTAGGTTTATATTGCTATCTTATTCTAAAAGATAGCGGTGTCCCTGCTGGTAAAGACGTACCCAAAATACTACCGTAGTGTATAAGTAGTCAAAGAATTTAATTCCCTACCCATTTCGTAAAAATGTCGTTTAAAATTTGCAATGCATTAAGGTCGATATGTCAATTGCAACACGTCAAAGCAACATCGTAGCTAGTTCTTATGGTGACAGTTTGCTGTACGATATTCAAACTCAGGTGGGTTGGAAATTAAATTCCTTGACTGTACTACTACTTAGCAATACCTATGGAGCAACATATTATATGATAAATGACAACTTAAAGTTTATATACTAAGTAGTTTATGCAAATGTGAAATTAATTAGTATTAAGGCGCTTCGATCATTATCAAGAAGAATACGCTGGAAAAAACTTGTCAAAAAGTTTTTTTTCTAAGTTCAAGGATAAATATTTGCTACGCTATTTACGGGACTTAATCATCACCAACTATTAGTTGCTAAAATTATGAGTCGACTCGTGACCACACGTCGAAAGATCGAGGTAATTTTGGCAACAAATATTCGTGATTGTCTCGAGAAATATTAGTTATGATTATGAGTGGTAATCGCGAAAGATTAAAACATTATAAGTTCAAAGGATATTCTAAGTTTTTGTAGCAACAGGATGTTATATACCTACTTACAAAGTTGGTTCGATCGAGGAATACCAATAACTACTTACATTGATTCGTAGAAATATCAAAAGCTATTCACGTTCTATTATGTTTAATCGTATGTTTATTGTATATGACGTCATGTTCACATCCGATATAAAATGGATATAATTTGTATTCAGGCGTGAACTCTGTTGATAGATGTTTGTTAATGTTATGATGTCGGAGATGCCTAAGTATGTGCCGTGTGCATTTAACATCTGCAGACGGTTTCCTATAGCTTCATTTGAATGACGTGCGAAATATATTTCGAGATTTATTATGTTGCTGGCTCGCGTGGCTACGGATTTATAAAGGATCGAACATCGACAGCAATGTACCGCGATTCGCATGATATTTCTCATACCATCTATATGTAAATGAAGCTTCAGAATACGTTGGCCGGAAATTCTTGACTATGTTTTTTTTCCCCCCAACTGTATTTTTCTGCGAAAAGAAGTAACATAAGAATTTACTAGTTAGTACACACTAGCTCAGGGATCGCTAAACCTTTGTGTTTCATAAACCCCTAGCCATATTTTTCAATTTTAGGTAGACCCCTGATTACTTAGAGGTACCAATGTACCTTGAGAAAAAAACATTTCTTCACATGATTTTTTTTTTATGTTTAAGAACTATGTTACTAGATGACAATACTCCTGATTATTTATTGTTCGTACCTATAAAAATACCAAGTGTCTTTTTACACGACTACGGCAAAGCCAAAAGGAAGCGGATTTTTAAATATACATAAAACAAAAATTGAACGTGGTGTAGTATGCAAGGTGTCTCAATATTAATTTATATACGAAAACCTGCGAGGTTTTCGTCGACCCCTGGGGGTCGATATTGACCACTTTGAGTATCACTGCACTAGCTGTTTTCTGTAACTTATTCTAAGCTGCATCTAGTGAGAACATTGCTTGATCACCACCTGATAAAATATTCCGAATTAATATTGAGACACCTTGCATACTACACCACGTTAAATTTTTCATCATGTGAAGAAATGTTTTTTTCTCAATTCCATGAATATATATGTCAATTATTTTTAAAAATAAAACTTCAGTCTCTTTTCTCTAAAAAAGTCTTTATTATTTAGGGTAAGTCTCCTTCATGACTCATTATTTTACTCCAACCCTGTAGGTACATTATTAAACATCTTTCCAGTTTGGACCTAAATGACTGACACAGAAGTGCAGCCTCGCCGCCTTAGGCGTAACCGCTCCATCTACCAGGTTCACTACGGCCTGCCGCGCCAGGAGCGCGAGGCAGCCCGGCCTCTCGTCATGCCGTTCGACTCGCTCGAGATACAGGCCTACGGGAAGCAAGTCGCCGGACACACTAGCAGCTGCGACAAACAGTTCCTGGGTGAGTATAGCGCTAAACTACTGGTGCAGCGTACCGCCACCCCAAGACCTTGAAACAACTACTGGTGCAGCGTACCGCCACCCCAAGAGCTTAAAGCAACCCTATCGTGATGCTATTCGACTGGCTCAAGATACAGGCCTACGGGAAGCAAGTCGCTGGACACACCAGCAGCTGCGACAAGCAGTTCCTGGGTGAGTATAGCGCTAAACTAATGGTGCAGCGTACCGCCACCCCAAAACCTTGAAACAACCCTATCGTGATGCTATTTGACTCGCTCAAGATACAGGCCTACGGGAAGCAAGTCGCTGGACACACCAGCAGCTGCGACAAGCAGTTCCTGGGTGAGTAGCGCTAAACTAATGGTGCAGCGTACCGCCACCCCAAGACCTTGAAACAACCCTATCGTGATGATATTTGACTCGCTCAAGATACAGGCCTACGGGAAGCAAGTCGCTGGACACACCAGCAGCTGCGACAAACAGTTCCTGAGTGAGTAGTGCTAAATTACTGGCAGGTATAAAGGACTGCCGCGCCAGGAGCGCGATTCGATCCGGCCGCTCGTCATGCCGTTCGACTCGCTCGAGATACAAGCTTACGGGAAGCAAGTCGCTGGACGCACCAGCAGCTGCGAAAAGCAGTTCCTGGGTGAGTAGTAGGAAACTACTGGCAGGTGCAGCAAACTTCCGCAATCCGCGCCAGCAGCGTGGGCGGCTCGCCTCATCTTAAAACCATTCGACTGGTTCGAGATACAAACTTACGGGAAGCAAGTCAAGCAGTTCCTGAGTGAGTCATCATCAGCTGGAAAACGTTCACTGTTGAACAAATTCCCAGAACACCATAATGAACGACAACTTGTCACCTCCATTCACCGGTTGCACGCACCTCTTGCGATGTCGTCGATCCACCTATTGAGAGGCCTGCCAACGTTGCGTGTTCTGGTTCTTGGTCGCCACTGGAAAACCTCTCTCCTGCAACACTTAGGTATATTATTCGAGCGAAGTGGCCCGCCCGTTGACATTTAAACTTACTTATTCTTCGAGCTCGACGAAATTTCGGATTCTATCGCGCAAAGAAAATCCAAGCATTTGAGACTCTCCAAACATTCAGCCCTGTGTGTGCCGTCTGTCTGTCTGGGCTGTTTTTCTCAGGAACGCGTGAAGGTATCAAGTACAAAATTAAAGTATTTATAATACTGAGGTCTGCACTCTCTTAGAGCTGTGTAAATAACTTTCTTGAAAACTATGAAGTTATTTTAGGCATAGAGTGGCAGACGCGCGAGTGATTCACTTGATGGTAAGTGAGCACCACTACCTATTGACACCCGCAACATTAGGATTACAGATGCGTTGCCAGCCTAGAGGGCAAACATAGATTACATCTTGTACCGGTAATTTCACCGGCTATTAGTCTCCACGCGCTTATTTTTTGCTGATTCGCATCTGGCTGTTTTTTTTAAATTGCAATCATTTGTTTTCCAGGCCTCCTCCAATGCAACAACGGCACGATCCTCAAGCCGATCCTCAAGGAGTGCCAGCGCCGAGAGGTGGACTTCTACAACCACCTCGCCACCACCTCGGAGCCCGACCTGGTGGAACTCAGGAGTTTCGTGCCAATGTACTACGGCTGTCGGAGGTTCACGTACAATGGCCATGAGCAGGAGTACATTATACTAGAGGATCTCGTCGAGAGGATGCTGGAGCCGTGTATTATGGATGTTAAAATAGGTAAGGGGAAAATTAAACCACAGAATCGTATTATAATAAAATAAATAAATAAATAAAATAGCTGGACCGTTTCAATGAGTCCTCGCCTGCGCGTTACAGGGGTTGGGGGGTATGACGACAAAGGGGGCCGGGAGAGAAGAGAGATAACATAGGGATAAATTTTAAAGATAAATGTAAATCAGATGTACACCATTTTAATTTATCCGACCACTCAGCACAGACGATAAGTATACCTACCATCAAAATTTGTAAGGCGTTTGGATTTTTGGTTCATAGAGAAATTTGACTTTGCTGAAACTAATCTTAAAAAGTTTAGTCAATGTCTAAAAGCATTGCTATTTGAGGACATTTTTTCTTTTGATAATTCAAACGAAGCATTTAATCTCCTCCATGAACATACCTAAGTTAAGTATGCAATTATTTTTTAAATTATGTTTCCCTCGTATTAAAGTAAAAGTAAATAAAAATGGACGTCTTTCGGCTGAAATGATAATGAGTTTTGACTATTACTCGTTAACTTGTAAAACTTACTACTTTTAAAATTAGGTAGGTACAATTAACGAAAATCGAGCACCATTGAAACAGAAAAAAATGTCTATTCCAGGCAAACGAACTTGGGACCATTTGGCCACAGAAGAGAAAATACAGAAAGAACAGTCCAAATACAAACAGTGCAAGGAAGAGTACGGGTTCTGTATACCGGGCTTCCAAGTGTTCCGGCTGGCCACCGGTAAGCTGCTGAAGTACAACAAGGATTACGGGAAGCGGTTGCACGGACAGACTGTGAAAGACGGTAAGCGAAAAATTACATGGACAATACTTAAGGCTGCCTTGCTTAGCTTGTCTAATATATAAAAATCTCGTGTCACGGTGTTTGTTATCGAACTCCTCCGAAACGGCTTGACCGATTTTTATAAAGCTTTTTTCTCGCGTAACTTTTTATGCGTACGATAAGGCAATCCCTTTAATTATTTTTTGTGAAGTGGTACACTGTAAATAGAGTCACTTTATTGGCGATGTGAAAGTGCTAGATCGCAGACCACGTGCTTGGACACGGTTGGATGAGACTCCGTAGTTTAATCTGTACGTAAATTGTGAAGAATTCTAAATACTGCTATTCCACACCGATTAAAGTACAACTTGGACCGTCTACGACATTTACATCAATAAATGAAGGTAGTTGCTTATTTGATATGTATAAATGCATTACAGTATATTAAAATTAAATAACTACAGAAAAAGATTTAAAAAGCATTTATCTCGAAATGGTTTTCGATTTACTATACATTACAAAAAAATAGACAACCCCAATTGGCTAAATCCTGCCCCGACTTCAGCTACCCAAGCAGCAAAACAGTCGTATGAGCAAAGCTTCTTACAGCTAAAGATCGAGAAATAGTCGTAAAAAGGAGTTGCCAAATCGTCGTATGAAAGAACTATACTCAACTCTTTAGCATTTTCGCATTTTGGGCGTAAAACTATGTCGACTAAACGATTACTCGACATGTTTACAGCGCGTTTACTCAATTATTGTATAAATGTGCCAAATTTCACTTTTATACCACTTTAAGTGCTAAATTAGCTGTATAAAAGCTTCTAATTTTCTAATTAGCTGCTGAAGAAGCCTTTATAGCACCGTCATTCGACATTGTTCCCGTGGAAGCATTAGTTTTGAGCGTGACTCTTTACCATCTGTTTCCGGCAGCCATCCGCAACTTCCTGAACGGCGTGGGCACGAGCCTGTGCCGCGCGCTGATCCTGCAGTTCCTGGGCACGCTGTGGAAGCTGCAGAAGTGGGCGGCGCGCCAGGCCGCGCTGCGGGTGTACTCCTGCTCGCTGCTGCTGGCTTACGACGCCGCCAAGCTCCGGGAGTGTTGCGGGGAGGAGGAAGTGCTTACGTAAGTCAACTTTGACCTTGCCTCATCGGTTTCTATCAGCCGCAACTTCCTGAACGGCGTGGCTACAAGTCTCTGCCGCTCGCTGATCCATCAGTTGCTGAGCACGCTGTGGAAAGTCCAGAAGTGTACTCCTGCTCGCTACTGCTGGCTTGACGACGCCGCCAAGCTCCGGGAGTGTTGCGGGGAGGAGGAAGTGCTGACGTAAGACAACTTTGACATACCTCATCGGTTTCTATCAGCCATCCGCAACTTCAACGGCGTGGCTACAAGTCTCTGCCGCTCGCTCATCCTTCAGTTGCTGAGCACGCTGTGGAAAGTCCAGAAGTGTACTCCTACTCGCTGCTGGCTTGACGGCGCGGCGAAGCTCAGGGAGTGTTGCGGGGAGGAGGAAGTGCTGACGTAGGACTTCTTTGATCTTGCCTCATCGGTTTCTATTAGCCATCCGCAACTTCCTGAACGGCGTGGGTACGAGTTTCTACCGCTCGCTGATCCTTCAGTTGCTGAGCACGCTGTGGAAAGTCCAGAAGTGTACTCCTGCTCGCTGCTGGCTTGACGACGCGGCGAAGCTCGGGGAGTGTTGTGGATAAGACGTGCTGACATAGGACATCTTTGATCTTGCCTCATCGGTTTTTATCAGCCATCCGCAACTTCCTGAACGGCGTGGGTACGAGTCTCTGTCGCTCGCTCATCCATCAGTTGCTGAGCACGCTGTGGAAAGTCCAGAAGTGTACTCCTGCTCGCTGCTGCTGGCTTGACGACGCGGCGAAGCTCAAGGAGTGTTGTGGATAAGACGTGCTGACGTAGGAATTCTTTGATCTTACCTCAACGGATTCTATTAGCCATCCGCAACTTCCTGAACGGCGTGGGTACGAGTTTCTACCGCTCGCTGATCCTTCAGTTGCTGAGCACGCTGTGGAAAGTCCAGAAGTGTACTCCTGCTCGCTGCTGGCTTGACGACGCGGCGAAGCTCGGGGAGTGTTGTGGATAAGACGTGCTGACATAGGACATATTTGATCTTGCCTCATCGGTTTTTATCAGCCATCCGCAACTTCCTGAACGGCGTGGGTACGTACGAGTCACTGCCGCTCGCTCATCCTTCAGTTGCTGAGCACGCTGTGGGAAGTCCAGAAGTGTACTCCTGCTCGCTGCTGCTGGCTTGACGACGCGGCGAAGCTCAGGGAGTGTTGTGGATAAGACGTGCTGACGTAGGAATTCTTTGATCTTACCTCATCGGATTCTATTAGCCATCCGCAACTTCCTGAACGGCGTGGGTACGAGTTTCTACCGCTCGCTGATCCTTCAGTTGCTGAGCACGCTGTGGAAAGTCCAGAAGTGTACTCCTGCTCGTTGCTGGCTTGACGACGCCGCCAAGCTCAGGGAGTGTTGCGGGGAGGAGGAAGTGCTGACGTAAGACAACTTCGAACATCTATACTTCTATACTATTAGCGCCCCGTCCCGGCTTCGCACGGGTGCAATGCTGATAATAAATATACTACAGAATGTCTTTATTACAACGTTCACAGCTTTTTTGTCATTAGACTTTATAGGCACGCGAGTTTTCCCGAGTTATCCCGATCGATGGAAAATCATTTTGCACTACATCTGTATTTAAGATTATTTAAAAGCGAAATAGTTTTTCGGGTGCGCCGGTGGGATTCGAACCCACGTCTCCTGGGTATGCGCCCCAACGGGTGTTCTACCAATTGAACCACGTCGCATCCAACCGACTCCCCCGAAATTCTTAATCGCTTACATACGCCAACAGTGGCGTGTGGTAACATCCATCGCAACTATTAGAAGCTACGACTCCTACGTTCCAAATTACATTGGAAATGCGTAAGAAATGATGTACCACATCTATTTATACAAATATTATTTATTTTATATTTAGGCTGCTCACCGAATCTAAGATTATTTAATTTTCGGTGAGCAGCCGTAATGCTAATAAAATAAATAACATCTGTATTTATCGACAGACGGTTTATTCCGTGGCGTACAGAGCACGTCACTTTTTGACAAAAACAAATCTGACGGTAAACAGATCCGGTGGAGAATGTATCTGTTAATGATCTGACGATTAACGAATCTGACGAAAATTGCATCAGACCAAAAACGTATCTCATGGATATTGTGAAATCCATTTTTTCATCTCTCCTGTTCAGAAAGTTAAATTTTTGTGGGTAGAAAGTAATTTTTTTTAATTTTTACGATTAGCCATGGAGTCGAAGATAATTCAGTTATGTCAATGACACTTTTTCACGTTTCGGCATGGCCATCTAGATGCACGTCGTGACCAAGGAGCTTATGTATATACAACACTGGAGGTTGTACGCCGAATGTTCGGATGTCCGTATGAAACAAGAAAATTTGATCTTTATTACGTCACGAAAATATTCCATCTCTCTCTTAAGTTAGGTTAAGAAAGAGATGGAAGTCATTCGCGAAAATGTGAAAGAAAAATATAAATCTATATATATAAAAGAAGAAACTGACTGACTGACTGACTGACTGACTGACTGACATATCAACGCACAGCCCAAACCGCTGGGCCTAGAGATTCTAAATTTGGCACGTAGGTTCCTTATAAGGTCTAGGGGTGCACTAAGAAAGGATTTTTCAAAATTCACTCCCTAAGGGGGTGAAACGGGGGTCCAAAGTTTGTATGGGGAAACAAGATTAGTTCGACTATTTTATTCGAAACTTCACAGAAGTACTCCTAATGATAAATGATTAAACACGTGTTTCAGGTTTTTTGGGAATTCAACCCCTAAAAGGGGGAAATGGGGTGAAAAAATCTGAAATCAACATGGGTATTGTTTCTATAATTTATCGGGTCGCTGGTTACGAAAACAATAACGGTTTTAAAATCCTACGTGGCGGACGTAAAATACCATTTCCCTGGATGGGGTGCGATGGGGTTGAAAAGTCTAAATAAACTAAATGACTGTTGATATATCAACGCACAGCCCAAACCACTGGACCTAGAGACTTGAAATTTTGCACATAGATACCTTCTACAATGCAGGCATCCACTAAGGAACGATTTTTGGGAATTCCCACGGAAACGGGAAAAAACGGGATTTATATATTCGATTCCGAGTGACCCAATCTCAGTAACTATAATAACTAGACTCTTCAAATTTGATACACAAGTAGGTATTACATTAGTTAAAACATTAATTTCAGGATTTTTCAAAATTCCCACGGGATAAAGAAAAAACGGTATTTATATATTCAATTCAACGGGATCCTATGAACTATAATTATTAGACTCTTCAAATTTAGCATAGAAGTAGGTAATTATAATGGTAAAAAACAGTTTTAATGATTTTTGGAAATTCCCACGGGATAAGGAAAAAACGGGATTTTTCGTTTTACTGGTTGTAGAAAGCTGAAATTCGGCATGTAGGTTGCTTGGGGAGTGTAAAGGAGGATTGAGAGAGGGCTTTTCAAAATTCCTACGGGAACGGGAAAAAAAAACGGGATTTTTCATTTTACTGGTTGTAGAAAGCTGAAATTCGGCATGTAGGTTGCTTGGGGAGTGTAGAAGAGCATTGAGAGAGGACTTTTCAAAATTCCCACGGGAACGGGAAAAACGGGACTTTTCGTTTTACTGGTCAAAGAAAGCTGAAATTCGGCATGTAGGTTGCTTGGGGAGTGTAGAAGAGCATTGAGAGAGGACTTTTCAAAATTCCCACGGGAACGGGAAAAACGGGACTTTTCGTTTTACTGGTCAAAGAAAGCTGAAATTCGGCATGTAGGTTGCTTGGGGAGTGTAGAGGAGGATTAAGAGAGGGCTTTCCAAAATTCCCACGGGAACGGGAAAAAAAAACGGGATTTTTCGTTTTACTGGTCGTAGAAAGCTGAAATTCGGCATGTAGGTTGCTTGGGGAGTGTAGAGGAGCATTGAGAGAGGACTTGCCAAAATTCCCTCGGGAACGGGAAAAACGGGATTTTTCGTTTTACTGGTCATAGAAAACTGAAATTCGGCAAGTGGGTTCCTTGGGGAGTGTAGGGGAGCATTAAGAAAGCATTTCCTGAAATTCTTACGGGAATGGGAAAAAACGGGATTTTGCGTTTTACTGGCTGTAGAAAGCTAAAATTTCAAAATTCATAAGTTTATACTGTAAGTAGGCCGCAAAGGGCTCTTTAACCGTCTTCAAAAAAAGGAGGAGGTTATGCATTCCACTTAATGTATTTTTTTATGTAGGTATGTTCACTGATTTCTCGGTCAATTGTGGACCGATTATAAAAAATGTTTTTTTATTCAAAAGAATACAATATAGTCCTGAGATGGTCCCATTGTCACCAAATCAGGATCTGATGACGGGATCTCAGGGAAATCGAGGGCAACCCTCAAATTTTGTAGGCACGCATTACGTTTTTCATATATTTTCTCAAGCTATTTAAGTGTTTGCGTCTGGTAGACATCATCTCTGGTTGATGAGCTGATGATGGAAGGTAAATCTTCTTAACGGTTAGGAGTTGAGGATAATTTTTCAAATATTATAGGTACGTATAGACCGATTGTTGTATTATTTCAGGTTATCCGGGTGAGCTGATGATGGAAGGTTTTTTTTTTTTTTTTTTTTTTATGTTAGATAGGCCAGACAAACGAACTAGTGGGTCACCTGATGTTAAATGAACACCGCTGTCCATAGACACCCGCAGCGCTTTACACGATGCCAGTGCGTTGTCGGCCCTAAAGGAGAGGAAATAGGGGAAGGGGGAGAGGGAAGGGGTGAGGTATTGGGGGTTAAACTCCTTAACGGTTAGGAGTTATAGGAAGTTTCTTTAAATATCACATGCACGTATAGATCTTTAGTTGTATTCTTTCTGGTTATTCAGATGAGCTTATGATGGAAGGTATAACTCCTTAGCGGTTAGGTCACACAACACCTTTACAAAATACTATAATATGTATAATATCAATGCTAAGTAGGTACACAGCGTTTCCAGTTACTCAAGTTTCCGTAGAAGGTAAGAAAACATTGACTTATACCTAATGCAGGACAGGGGAAAGTAATAATAGGTTTAATATTATTAATGAAAAACATTATTGTGAAACAATGAATTAGTGAAAAACATTGTATATAAATAAATACTGTAAAAAAAGAAAAAGAAAGAAAGAAAAATATTTATTACACAAACTAAAAATTTACATGAAGCAGTATCCGGTGGACCCCAAACTAGGCTGAGCCTGTATCTTGGGACCCGTTCTACCTGAAGTTTAGTCGGGCTTGCTTGCACGCTTGCTTGCTTGCGTGCATGCTTTCTTGCTTGATATCTTAGTTCTTTGGAATATTCATGGTACACGCGAGCGAAGCCGCGGGCAAAAGCTAGTAAGTAATAAAGGTCAAAACTTCTTCGTTTGGCGTTTAACCTCCAGTTTTGTATATAAGCTCCTTGGTCGTGACCAACTCGATTTTTCGGCCGTGGCAAGTGGCCAGGGCAAAAAGGTTGGAGGTTGGCTATAAGTAAATTCAATTTATTATTATTCTCTTCTTTTGTAGTATTTTACTTTCCTCACAGTCGAAATGAAAAGTAGAGTGTCTAACTCGGGTGAAATTACCCATTTCCCCTCGAACTATTGAAATATCTCGAATTCAATGGGTCACCCACTGGTTATCAATCTACTATTGTAATTTTTTTGGTTGGGAACGGACAATTTAAGACCTCTGTTAATAGATTATTTAAATTCCTATAATTAGCATTTAGTTCTGCTACTTGAGTTATTGAAGCATGGTTATCATTTCAGAACTCGTCCTAAGACGAAATGCCGGACAGAACCAGTGGCGCGTCGCCAATCCATCCATTCAATGCACAGCGACGCCGGCTCAAACTTCAGCGGCCAACTCTCGGCCAAAGGACCAGTGTACAAGAAAGTCAACTCCGTACCTCTTACCTCCATGCACGTAGCGCAAGGCAGTTTCGCACAACCGCCCACCATCAGTTCACCGTGGAGCGAAGCGCTAGAGAAAATAAATTTAAACCACTCTTTCGACCACAATTACGAAGACAAGCTTTCTAAAATAAAAATGAACTACAGAGCTATCCTTGATCAGCTATCGTCAGATTCCCCTAACCCTAGGGAATGGGGGACGGTGAAGGTGATAGACTTTGCTCATGCTTTCTTCAACAGCGAGGAGGAAATGGCGGTCGACGAGAACTTTAGAGACGGTATCGACGCTTTCGTAGAAATTTTCGAAGCGTTTTTGAAAGAGACTGACGATCAAGTGTTTTAAGAACTTTTTGTTACCTAATTCCCGATACCTGTGCCCTGCTGTGGGATTATGATTCGAAAGATTTACTGTCATTAAGTATAAATGGAAAACGGCCACTTGAATTGACGAATTAGAATTTTGATCAAAAATAATGATTAATTGAATTGGTCGTGATTTCTTTCGGCCTGTATCAAATACCATGGGACATGATTCCATTTTCGTCGGTATTCAGGTTGGACTACAATACGTTTACTTTTAGTTTACCACTGACAGATGGCTTGCCTTCATTTCATTTCCCACTTTAACACCATACAAATAAAGTAGCTATTACAAAATCTGCAAACGTGGGTAACAGTATTCTAAAATTGGCTTTATTTGTAGGTCGTTAAAGTTGAATATGAAATGAAGGCAAACCATCTGTCAGTGGTAAACTTTATATAATTTTGCTGTACTTTCCGTATTGATGTCTTTAACCCTTTCAACGCCAACGACACATATAGGTGTCACGAAGTACAGTGTCAAAGTGGTCTTGACACAATGACATAAGATTCAAAGCAGGTTTACGTTTTGTCGAGGCGTGGCGTTGAATGGTTAATTGGGATTTTTCTGGTTTGACGTATAAATTCGAGTAGACAATTTTCCATTTTTACTTATATATGACAGTAAATCATTCGAAACTCCGCGTCGAAAATAGGCAAAACACCGTGGTATTTTACAATACATAAATCTTGTATTACACCCGAGACGAGCGCGACACAAAAAATAGTTGTGGTATTTTTACTTAACGAGTTTTCACTGTCGTGAATTGAAAACAAGTGTACTTAGGTTGATTTTATGACGAAAATTTACATTTGACGGATTTTGTTATTTACGAAATTGTTAGTGTCTCTTATTGTTGTCTTCTTTGTTTACTTATAAATTATTGTGACAAATTCTAACAAAAGCATTTTTGAATTGTACGTTTTCTAGCATTAAGTTAGTCTAGGATAAGGTTTGTAAATAAGTACAAATGTATCGCTTTCGCATTATAAATATTTATTTTCGAAATCAGCCAAAATTATTTACCCAAATAAAAATTATCTATAAACTTAATATATTATCTAATAAGAAAATCAAATGTGGCACACCCGAACGGGCCGAATTAAGTTCACGTTAAATAACAGTACAATATTAATTATAAATTCATTCCAGCATGAACAATACAGAGGTTTAGACGAAAAACACGCGAGCGGACAAGTGTATTCAATATTTTAATGTTTTTTTTAACGTCGCTTATAAAAATAACGTTTAGTTGTTACGCGCCAGCAGCCATATTCTGGCGAAACCGAAGCGAGAACGATACACATTTTAAAGAAACAATATTTAGTAAACGTGGAATCATAAAAAATAAACAATTTCACTTGCCCTTGTCCGCTCTATATTTCCAGCCTATTGTCAAATACAGTTTTAATTCCATTCCCGACGCGCCGGACTTCTCTATAATTACAATAATAAAAGGCCATTAAACGAAGGATTAATATTATTATTACAAAAAATATATTCCTATACCGACGCGTCCCAAATTCAACTAAAACTGACAACGGACGTAGTCTCCGGTTGCCTTACATAAAAATAATACACAAAAATTTAAGCGGACCATTTTCATGTAGTAATTTTATGACTTGGAAGGCATAAGACTATGTGAATGTAGCTTCATGAGGCAACTAGAGGAGTGTCAATCGTCAATCGCACATTTAGTTGAACATATTCCACAAGTTTATTGATTAAAGTCTTCCTTGCGTCGTCACATAGGCTCAGGCCTGAAATGTCCGTTTTCCTAAAATGTCTTAAAGACATGACATATTATGGCAAAGCAGACATTTTGGGAAAGATACATTTTAGGAAAACGGACATTTCAGGCCTGAGCCGTCACCTATACCTACCAGAGCACTTAATGTGAACGGCATTAATGAAGAGTAGTCAATGTAATTACTTTTCTTGTTCTAAAGAAATATTAACTGACGCACCACACACATCAAAGACTAGATTTTAGCGCCGTAGATATAAAAAGTAAAGTATTTTTATTAAAAACCAAATTCAACTTTATTCCTTCCTACGCAAGGCTTTTAAAAAAAACTAAAGAAAATCATACACTCAGTTCATTTAAGCCATTTTTTAACGTTAACGACTGACATTTCCCTAGTTTTTAGAAGCAAGTGTTCGGTTAAACAAATTAATATATATAAGCAATAAATCTAGTGTTACACGACGTATGTTACAACGAATTATAGAAACCGAGAGATCTAGCACGAAATAAAGCACCACATTAACCATTGCCGATGAAATTTAAGACTAGAAAAGCATTTTCGTAATAAATTCAGATGAGTTTAGCTCGAAATCATTAAGCGTCTTCCACATTGTCTCGCCAAACGTCAAACTGACAATATGGCAAACGCTTTATTCTTCAGCGAAAATAAGTCTATCTTCTGTCAAAAATCGGTACAGTCAACAATAAAATGCCAGAATCCGGTATCGAAAGAAACACCGATTTTGTAATTCGGAACCAGTCGAATCTATGAGCTAGACTTTAAGGTCCAGGTTAAAATAAATTAAATCCTGACATTTTGTCAAACCTTTTTAAAACATAACCTTAAAGCTACGACTAGAATGAATTTATTACGAAAACGCAAAAACTACAGCCTAACAACTTCAGACTCTCAAGCTTTCACTCAAGTCAGTGCAAGATGTTAGTGTGATCTCAAACTTGACACTAACGACATAATAACAAATACTGATTGAAACGAAACTGACATCTGTCACACTACGAAAATGACACCTCACACTTCAAAATCCATCGAGCCGTTTAGGCTGCAGGGCGTGCCAAAGAATACACACGCTCTAAAAACATAACCCTCCGGCAGTCGGGTAATTAGGGCCGTCACTTCTATTGTCACATTCAATGCAACGCGTCATGCAAGTAGCGCGACGTTGAAAACCCTAACCGCGTCGTGCTAATACTACAAAGATTCGATTTTCGAATTTCGTATCGTGCCGTTTCTACCACGCTTCTCGTATTAAACAGAAGAGTGAAAGAGACGGCACGATACAAACTTCGAATTAGTAGCCCCAAAGGTTTTTGATGGTATAAGAGTTCAGACGGAATCAAACTGGGCCCAATTGCATAAGAAAGTACAACTTATAAAGTAGTACTTTTTTGTAGTGGTAGAGCCATGTTGTAGCTAGCCGCTGCATCACGAATGGGCCGGCTCGTCCGGGGCAGTACCACCCTCTCACAGAACACCGGCGTGAAGCAGCAGTACTCCTGCTGTGTTTCGTACGGTCAGTGAGAGCGCCGGGGGCCCAATACCTCTCCCCCTCCTCTATTCCCTCTCCCTTTTAGGGTCGACAACGCACTGGCATCGCGTAAAATGCTGCGGGTGTCTATGGACAGTGGTGATCATTTAACATCAGGTGACCCACTAGTTCGTTTGTCTGGCCTATTACAAGCGGAACTCTCGCTTCAGTTATATTAACTAGAAAGGGAGTTCCGCTTGTAATACATATAAGTTGTACTTTGTTATGCAATTGGGCCCTGGGTTCCTAATCTCAGCAAGTGACAGATGTCTGTAGTTTCGCTTCTCATATTCATTTTTATGCTACCGACTCTGGCCAAGGGTGTTATTGAGGAGCATTTTTTTTCGTAATTTTTCTCAATAATTTCTTTACAAAACAAACGCACACGTGGCAGAAGATAACATTTTCTTCTTAATTTAGGTCAGAATATATCACAATTCGTTCGACAGCGCGCAGCTCGCGCGGTCCTAGTATTAGTACAAGCAAGTATACACTATAACAACGTATATAATAGTACGCGGCACTAGCGTTTAGAAATTACAAAAAAAAAGATAGCCCTACAAGAATACAAATGATTATTATCCCTTGCCATTTCTTTTACTACGCTGTACTTTCACCTTTTTTAAAACACATCTAGTAAAGAATGTGACTTTTTTATATAGCGCCTAATGAAACTAAAATATTGAACATTTACACGTTCACAGTCCTACACAAATTTCAAATTCCTGGTAAGTCCAGCAAATTAGTTTAATCATTGTAGACTTTGATCAATTATAACTGCAGATCCACAGTCGCGTGCCCGAAAATGTCCGAGCCATATGAGCGCCACTTTGATAAAATGGCCTTCTTTTTTCTCAGTACGTTGCGTGAAATTGTCAAGTTTAGCTGTCAAGTGTCAACCGAAATTCGACTGTAATGAAATAAAGACTAGGTTCAAATTTCTGTGTAGGTGATGATTTTAATTGTTATGCAAACAAATAAAAAAGTTCGGACATTTTTTGAAGGGGATTTTGTTCGGCAATGTGTATCTTCAGTTATAATTGATCAAAGATTGTAGAGCTTGTCTAATTTAAAACGACGCGCCCCACCACCGCATTTACGCACAGGATTTTTCATGCGATTTGTCGATCGTGATATTGCACACTGATCATAGAAAGTTAACGGAATAGTTGGCGCTCCCAAATAGATGACGAGTTGTATTAATATTTGTATGCACTCGTCCAAATCAACTGATTCAGTAAAGGGGCGCGCGTCATTTTAGATTAGACAAGCTCTACCGTCCTGCTCAATGTGTAAACATGATATTGTACTAATCTGATGCAAGTCTGGTTTCTTAGTGCCCCATATGTGGGCACAGACCGGTGGAGTTAAGTCGCTGTGACCCTTATATGGGTCACTGGACTGTGAAAGTGTTAAACCGGGTGTTAAAATTTTCATATTACAATATTACCCGCAATCTTTTATCTAGGTAACAATAATGTTAGTATAGTTACAAGATTAATGCGAATATTATTGAAATAAGCACGATTTCAAAACCGCTTGTTTCTAGTGATGATTTTAGATTTTAACTCTGCAAACATATCAAAACAGTGTACTTTAAAGTCATACAATATACATGCATCTATCAAACACAGGAAAGCTACCCTAACACCAAAACATCTTTCAACATCTAACACTTAACATTATAATTCCATAAACAAATTTTGAAAGTGCAATTTTATCTGATCGATCCACTTTTGAAGTATTTTTTTATTTTTTTGAGAAATTGCAGCCAAAAATAAGAAAGAAGTCAGTATATATTTATGGCTTACATTTTTCTTTCACACATCGGCGGACTTCAAGGTATCATTTTTATCTCAAAAAAAATACGCTCAAACACCCTAAATTATTACTTACTAGCTGATGCCCGCGGATTCGCCCCCGTTCTATTTTTTCTTTCATAAGAACCTTCTCCTGACAATAACAAACGCAACAAAAAAAGAATTATCCATCGGAAGTTATGCGCGTACAAACATTTCGGTAATTCATTTTTATTTATATATAGATTTAATTGTTATCAACATAAAAACTAAACGCCAGTGCCGCACACTAAACGCCTAACTACCCTATGACAAGAACATCCAATAGCAACGTCAATTTATCCCGCCGATCCAAAAATAAGTGTTAATCAAATCGGATTAGCATACTACAACTATAGTGACCAATAAGACACTTCACGTATCGTTGAATTTATAAATTTACCGAAGGCAATGTGTGTTATATCTTAGGCAGTTTGGGGGCACTCACTAGCGGGTTCGCGCGCTGCAGATACTGGTGCGCGTTAGCTTTGTAGTCGTACGCGCACCCGTGGACTTCGGCGTATCGGTGCGGGGCACAAAACTCCGCGCCACACCTACATTTATGCACAGTGGCTATGCTGAGTCGCTTCTTGCAGAACCCGCAGCGTATCCTGGTGACTTTCTTGACTTCTTTCTTCTCGGGCTCCTTTTCTAGTTCGGTGGTGACGTCCTCGAAGGAGTCGCCGAAGCGGAAGAGGCGAGAGTTCTCCAGTTCGGCGATCTTTTTGATGCGTCGCTGGCGGCGCTCGCTGCCCGCGTCCAGGTTTTTTCTGTGGGTCACGTCCAGACCTTCGTCGCTGAGGTGCAAGTGCTCGCGGTTTCTGCAACGAATTACGACAGTAAGCAAATTGAAATAAGCACGCTTTTTTTACGATGCGCCTCATAAGAAAACTCAAAGTCACTCAGAGGGCGATGGAGAGGGTTATGCTCGGAGTTTCTCTCAAAAAAAAAAATCAAAATCGTTTATTGACCAAAATAATTTTTACATTAAAATACAGTGTCTAGTGGGCCCCAAACTAGGCTTAGCCTGTATCTTGGGGTCCGAAAGTGCAGTTGACAATAATATTTTAACAGGTTAGGACTACTAAATTTAATCGGTAATTTAAAACTATAAGCTTTGATCAATTATAACTGTAGATCCACAGTCGCGCGCCCGAAAATGTCCGAGCCAAATGAGCGCCACTTTGATAAAAGTGGCCTTCTTCTTTCTCAGTATGTTGCGTGAAATTGTCAAGTTTAGCTGTCAAGTGTCAACCGAAATTCGACTGTAATGATGTAAAGACTAGGTTCAAATTTCTGTGTAGGTGATGTAGAGCGCGGCGGCGAGCGGCGGCGCGCGCGGCGGCGGCAGGCAGCGCAGCTGCAGCGAGGACGCGGAGTGCGCGGCGGCGGCCAGGGGCGCGGCGCGGCACAGCGGCGTACCTGTGCCTGCTGAGCGGCAGCACGGCGGCGGTGAGGTGCTGCAGGTCGGAGGTGGAGGCGCTGTAGAGCGCGGCGGCGAGCGGCGGCGCGCGCGGCGGCGGCAGGCAGCGCAGCTGCAGCGAGGACGCGGAGTGCGCGGCGGCGGCCAGGGGCGCGGCGCGGCACAGCGGCGTACCTGTGCCTGCTGAGCGGCAGCACGGCGGCGGTGAGGTGCTGCAGGTCGGAGGTGGAGGCGCTGTAGAGCGCGGCGGCGAGCGGCGGCGCGCGCGGCGGCGGCAGGCAGCGCAGCTGCAGCGAGGACGCGGAGTGCGCGGCGGCGGCCAGGGGCGCGGCGCGGCACAGCGGCGTACCTGTGCCTGCTGAGCGGCAGCACGGCGGCGGTGAGGTGCTGCAGGTCGGAGGTGGAGGCGCTGTAGAGCGCGGCGGCGAGCGGCGGCGCGCGCGGCGGCGGCAGGCAGCGCAGCTGCAGCGAGGACGCGGAGTGCGCGGCGGCGGCCAGGGGCGCGGCGCGGCACAGCGGCGTACCTGTGCCTGCTGAGCGGCAGCACGGCGGCGGTGAGGTGCTGCAGGTCGGAGGTGGAGGCGCTGTAGAGCGCGGCGGCGAGCGGCGGCGCGCGCGGCGGCGGCAGGCAGCGCAGCTGCAGCGAGGACGCGGAGTGCGCGGCGGCGGCCAGGGGCGCGGCGCGGCACAGCGGCGTACCTGTGCCTGCTGAGCGGCAGCACGGCGGCGGTGAGGTGCTGCAGGTCGGAGGTGGAGGCGCTGTAGAGCGCGGCGGCGAGCGGCGGCGCGCGCGGCGGCGGCAGGCAGCGCAGCTGCAGCGAGGACGCGGAGTGCGCGGCGGCGGCCAGGGGCGCGGCGCGGCACAGCGGCGTACCTGTGCCTGCTGAGCGGCAGCACGGCGGCGGTGAGGTGCTGCAGGTCGGAGGTGGAGGCGCTGTAGAGCGCGGCGGCGAGCGGCGGCGCGCGCGGCGGCGGCAGGCAGCGCAGCTGCAGCGAGGACGCGGAGTGCGCGGCGGCGGCCAGGGGCGCGGCGCGGCACAGCGGCGTACCTGTGCCTGCTGAGCGGCAGCACGGCGGCGGTGAGGTGCTGCAGGTCGGAGGTGGAGGCGCTGTAGAGCGCGGCGGCGAGCGGCGGCGCGCGCGGCGGCGGCAGGCAGCGCAGCTGCAGCGAGGACGCGGAGTGCGCGGCGGCGGCCAGGGGCGCGGCGCGGCACAGCGGCGTACCTGTGCCTGCTGAGCGGCAGCACGGCGGCGGTGAGGTGCTGCAGGTCGGAGGTGGAGGCGCTGTAGAGCGCGGCGGCGAGCGGCGGCGCGCGCGGCGGCGGCAGGCAGCGCAGCTGCAGCGAGGACGCGGAGTGCGCGGCGGCGGCCAGGGGCGCGGCGCGGCACAGCGGCGTACCTGTGCCTGCTGAGCGGCAGCACGGCGGCGGTGAGGTGCTGCAGGTCGGAGGTGGAGGCGCTGTAGAGCGCGGCGGCGAGCGGCGGCGCGCGCGGCGGCGGCAGGCAGCGCAGCTGCAGCGAGGACGCGGAGTGCGCGGCGGCGGCCAGGGGCGCGGCGCGGCACAGCGGCGTACCTGTGCCTGCTGAGCGGCAGCACGGCGGCGGTGAGGTGCTGCAGGTCGGAGGTGGAGGCGCTGTAGAGCGCGGCGGCGAGCGGCGGCGCGCGCGGCGGCGGCAGGCAGCGCAGCTGCAGCGAGGACGCGGAGTGCGCGGCGGCGGCCAGGGGCGCGGCGCGGCACAGCGGCGTACCTGTGCCTGCTGAGCGGCAGCACGGCGGCGGTGAGGTGCTGCAGGTCGGAGGTGGAGGCGCTGTAGAGCGCGGCGGCGAGCGGCGGCGCGCGCGGCGGCGGCAGGCAGCGCAGCTGCAGCGAGGACGCGGAGTGCGCGGCGGCGGCCAGGGGCGCGGGCGCCGGCGCCAGCGCGGAGCTCGACCCGAACCGGCCGCGCCAGCCTCCGCCCACCACGGGACCTGCAATATAAACATACAGATTAACAATCCTTTCTTCAAGCCAAGGGATTCACTACGGGACAAATAGAGTAAATCAACTCGAATTGAATCGAATTCGTAACGAAGTGATCCGACAGAGAACCAAAGTTATCGACATAACCCACCGCATTAGCACGCTGAAGTGGCAGTGGGCAGGCCATATAACCCGAAGAACCGATAACCGTTAAGGTAGACGAGTTCTTGAGTGGAGACCACGGATCGGCAAACGTAGCGTGGGACGTCCTCAGTCTCGGTGGAGCGATGAGCTTCGCAAGGCGGCTGGCAAGAGCTGGATGAGAGTGGCCGAGGATCGTGCTCAGTGGCGTGCCACGTGAGAGGCCTATGTCCAGCAGTGGACGAACATAGGCTGATGATGATGATGAACTTTTTGTGTTGTTTACTCTGTCCCCAATAAAATTGTCCAACTGACTCTTAATAGGGGGCCATCCATAAATTACGTGACACAAATTTCGATCAATTTGGACCCCTCCCCCCCTTGTCACACTTATTAAATAAATAAATACAGTGGTGGTCATACAATTAAGAACGATTTGAAGTTTCCGATTTTTTTTTATCTACATCATGTCATATGTCTAGTTGTGTTCCTTCTTAGAAGTAACAAGTTATGTTATAAAATAGCCACATGGATAGAGCAAACGGGATTAATAATAATAGTGTATAATTGCTAACATTTTTTTTTACAAATTTTATTTGTTCTCTATACTAATAAATTCAAATAGTAATGTAGCTGGACAAATAATTAAGAACGATTTATTAAACTGCTCGAGAGTTGTTTTATATGAAACTTAGATTAAATAAATCATATTAATGTGAAGTTGGTATAGAAAAAAAAAGCAAATTAATACATTTGAACTAAAATTAATAGTTAGTTGCATGTCCACGGCTTTTAATTACGGCTTTACATCGGCGAGGCATTGAATCTATCAATTTTTGACATTTCTCAAGAGAAATAAGAGTTCCATTCTTCTAAGAAAACGTCGTACAGCTCTCTCAAATTGCCACACTGTCGATTTGAAACCTTTTTCTTGACTTCGCACCAAAGATGCTCTATTGGGTTAAGATCTGGGCTGTTGGCTGGCCAATCTAAGACTGAAACTGATTGTGATGTGAGGAATTCCTTAACGGTGCGTGCAGTATGCTTTGGATCATTGTCGTGCTGGAATGTCCAAATAACCGGAAGCACGTCTTCGGCATATGGTAACATTGTTTCTTGCAGTATATTTTTGTATTGGAATTGATCCATGTTTCCTTCTATCAGCCTAACAGGTCCAACGCCATGTCCAGAAAAGCACCCCCAAATTTTCACATTTCCCCCGCCATGCTTTAATGTCACTTTTGTGTACTTTGGGTCGAATGCTTTATTCGGAGGGCGTCGTACATATCGTTTTCCATCAGAACATACCCTATTTATTTTTGTCTCGTCAGAAAAAAAGAACGTTTTTCCACTGTCTGACTGTCCAGTTTTCATACCTTCTTGCAAATGCAAGTCGGGCTTGCCTATGACATCGTTTCAACATAGGCACCTTCCTTGCTATCCTTCCGTTCAACTTATTTTCTACCAAACGCCTTCGAATAGTGCGTACAGAGATTGCTGAAGGGTTGTTTTCGCCAAAATATTCTTTTCTCAACTCATTAGACCCTTTAAAAGGATTTTGTTTTGCCAAACGAACGATATTTCGATCATCTCGACGAGATGACTTTCTCTGTCTAGGTCCACGCGGAACGTTTGAAGTAGTTTGATACGTGGAAAAATGCTTTACGGCATGGAAAACCATTGTTTTTGAACATTGCAGATGGTCGGCTATCATTTTATACGACCAATTCTTCTCGCGAAGTTTTATTATTACTTCTCTTGTAGATTTATCACAACTTTTATTTTTCCCCATTGTTTTTATACGAAGTAATCACTTTTAAGACTTTAACAGCACGAAATGGCGCCAAAATTATACGAATAATAATCTACAACCACAGAGCCACACAGTGTTCTCTATTTAAATTTGAAAAAATAATAAACTATTCAGCGTTCTTAATTACGTGACCAGCCAGTAAGTACTAATACTAGGTTCAGATCGAATGTATAAAGTTTCTCTATTAATTTTTTAGCCAACAATGTTGCATAAATGAATGTACCGGTAGTACGGAAAAGTTTTGCAATACCGAGAGAAATAAAAAAAATACGGGCAATTAGTTATACTTGTTACTTTGAAAAAATCATCTCAATAAATAATCGTTCTTAATTATATGGCCACAACTGTATATGTGTGACGTAGAGACAAATGGTGTGGACACTCCATGGGTTAAGGTTGCGAGAACGTTGGATGCGGATGACGCGGGACCGATCTGTTTTAAAAACCTTGGGGGAGGCCTATGTTCAATAGTGGTCGTCTTTCGGCTGAAATGATGATGAGCCCGTCGTAAGCGTTCATTTCATCGACATCATGTTGATGAATGGCAGTCTTCGACGGTGCGTTTTAAGCGGTCTTTTTTGCCACGAACTTGCAAAATCTGGAACGAGCTTCCCGCTGGGGTTTTCCCATCGAGTTACGACCTGGGCGAGTGTACAATTTTCTGCAGGGCCGACAACGCACTGGTATCGCGTAAAGCGTTGCGAGTGTCTGTCTATGGACAGTGGAAGTTCATTTAACATCAGGCGACCCACTAGTTCGTTTGTCTGGCCTCTCTAACATAAAAAAAATGAGGTTGTGTAAAGGCACTCACCATAGTCAGTAGGCACGGGCTGCAGCTTGTTGGGTCTGGGCGGGGGCTCCTGGAGGCAGTCGTCAGCGGCGGCCTGGAGACACTCCTCGAGAATGGCCTCGTCTCCGTCGCGCTCGCGACCCGCTAATAGCCCGCTCAGCGCTTCCGACATCAGACCAGTCTCTAAAGAGTGTAGGCGGTCCACCGACTGCTCGGATTCAGTTCGGGAACCTAAACAAACAAAATGGTTTTGAAAAAAAGCCGACTGTAATAGTAGATTGATAAACAAGGGTCGTAACGTAATTGATCATTTACACTAAAGTAGAACACGCTACTTTTCATCAAAAAATCCGAGGTAATAAAGAAAATCCGTTATGTTAAAAATGTATACGCAATTTGTAACAGAGCAGAAGAAAATTTATCGCGCCAAAAAGTCTTTTGCTTTTTTTTTTATAATGGCCTCGCGCTCTTTGGATTTGGCACATTCAGCCAGCACTGGCCAGCAGCATTATGCCAACATGGAGGTTTGGAGGTTTAGGTATTACGCATTACAATCTCCTTGTTTACCAGTTCGTGAATACAAAGGAGCACCATTCTATTTTTAAATTTACTTACATCCCTAAAGATGTAAATCGAATTTACAACACGGATGTCATGTTAAATGCAACCTACTTTCAGAGCTTAAGTGATGAAAAAACATCATCATCCCCTCGCTGAATACGAAATATTGTTATGTACGTTTATTTGTTTTATTGTTAGATATATCTGTACCAAATATTAGGAATCAAATAATTACGGTATGCAAAAAAAAAAAAACAAAAATTATAAATTCAGACGGCAAATTATGCATCATCCATCACAAGACTTTAGGTAAAATATGCAATGATAGATGAAAATGGACTAACGAAAGTGCATATGCAAATATGCAATTGCATGAAACACACAGCAGATACAGACACAGGCACAGGCAGGGGCAGGAGGTTTGGCCATCTGCGCATGGAGGGCGGTCGTGCAGTGAAGAGGGCCTACCAGGGTAGGCCAACAGGGCGGCGTCCCGTTGGTCGCCCTAGATACCGTTGAGCAGGGTGTACTTCCGTTTGGCAAATTATTTCTCCCAAACTGATTCATTTGGCAAATTTAATGTTTAATTTCCCAAATGTTTATTTTTTCTGAAACTGTAAACTATTTAGGATAAATTTCAGACACATACACACACATACACGCACGCACGCAAGTACACCCACGCCCACCTACACACACAACAAGTACACAAACACATACACACACATACACACACATATACATGCACATTTAAACACACACACACACACACACACTCGCACATACAGAGTTCAATTAATCATGCACTAAACCTTACTATTACCTATTACTTACTATTTAATTTTTAAGATAATATATTGTTACTAAGTGATATTTTTCTTTGTATAGATAGCAAACATCGAAATGCATTTGTAAATTTTGCATATACTACTAACATTCACATTTACATACTGCTGCTACTTAATACCCTCAACTTTTTAGTTATGTTACATTTCGATTTCTCAATCGTACTTTGATCCACACATTGTTACTTAATAAACTTCACGATTATGAATGACTGATCTTACTTCACCGTGATACAGTTTATACTAGTACGGGGAGTAAAATTAATCATTAATTACTACAAGTATAAACCTTCAACTTACCCACCACCTTTAGTATTAAGGTTAAAAAATGTACTTACTGTAATTTGTTAAATGTTTGTTGTTGTTGGTGAAATAAAGTTATTATTATTATTATTATTATTATTATTATTATTATTCTGTAGGTTAGATTAGGTTAGGTTAGGTTAGGTTTGTTTTATAACAATCCTGAAAAGTTTACAGTTTCAGAAAAAATAAACAGTTGGGAAATTAAACATTTGCCAAATGATTCAGTTTGGGAAAAACAATTTTCGAAATATTAGTAAATCGTTGGGCAGATGTGGTGGAGGCGGTTCTGTGCGAGCTTAAGGCTGGTGAGACAGAGACGGCACAGGACCGGGATTTTTGCCGTGCAGTCGTATTGGCGGCCAAGACACAGTTAGGGTTGTTGCGCCAGAGTAGTATGAAATCCGGTCTCTAGTGATAAGGGTCTAACATGCCTCTACCGTTGGCATAGCTACAAGCACAATACATAACGGCTCAGGCCTGAAATGTCCATTTTCCTAAAATGTATCTTTCCCAAAATGTCTGCTTTTCCATAATATGTGACGTCTTTTGTATAAAAAAGCAGACATTTTGGGAAAGATACATTTTAGGAAAATGGACATTTCAGGCCTGAGCCTACACTACACTCACCTATGGGCGGCAGCAGCGTGTAGCGGTCATTGAACGAGCACTCGTAGTCGTAGCGCGTGTAGTGCCCGTCGTAGAGCGGCGTGAAAGCGTCGTCGGCCTCGCTGTAAGGCGTGTAGGCACCGTAGGCGCCGTCGTCTAATAGAGAAGGGACGGAGAGGGTTTCCTCGCTGCGCGTTTTCTGGATCTCCGCTTTGGTTTCTGTGGAAAGTTTAGAGAAAAAACGTAAATAATTGATAATAGGTATGATGACAATATTAAAAAATAATTCGAAGGCACGACTCCAGTAAAAAACGCTTAATTTTAGCCCTGCAAACCAGATTATTTTCAATTAACTGCAAGATTAGAATTTTTGTTGCTTTAAAACTTCTATTGCCATTCAAACTCTATGGGAGAATTGTTTTTTGACAGCTCATTAAAAGTATCAGCTAGTGGATCATAAATGACAAAAGTTATACAAAACTAGATTTTGCCCGCGGCTTCGCTCGCGTGTACCATAAGTATTCCAAAGAACCAAGATATCAAGCAAGTAAGCATACAGGCAAGCAAGAAAGCATGCAAGCATGCAAGCAAGCATGCAAGCAAGATGCAAGCAAGATGCAAGCAAGCATGCATGCACGCAAGCAAGCAAGCGTGCAAGAAAGCGTGCAAGTAAGCGTGCAAGCAAGCGTGCAAGAAAGCGTGCAAGTAAGCGTGCAAGTAAGCACGACTAAACTTCAGGTAGATACGGTCCTCTATACAATGTTTTTCACTAATTCGGAAGCGGACACTAAAAATCTGAATAACCAGAAAGAATACAACTAAAGGTCTATACGTGCTTATGATATTTAAAGAAATTTCCTGTAACTCCTAACCGTTAAGGAGTTTAACCTTCCATCATCAGCTCACCTGGATAACCTGAAAAAATACAACTATCGGTCTATACATACCTATAATATTTGAAAAAATATTCTCAACTCCTAACCGTTAAGGAGTTTTACCTTCCATCATCAGCTCATCAACATGAAATGATGTCTGTCTACCAGACGCAAACACTTAAATAGCTTGAGAAAATATATGAAAAACGTAATGCGTGCCTACAAAATTTGAAGGTTGCCCTCGATTTCCCTGAGATCCCGTCATCAGATCCTGATTTGGTAACAATGGGACCATCTCAGAAGTATATTATATTCTTTCGAATAAAAAAAGAATTTTTTAAATCGGTTCAAAATTGACCGAAAAATCGGTGAACATACCTACATAAAAAAAATACAGTGGAATGCATAACCTCCTCCTTTTCTAAAGCCGGTTAAAGAGCCCTTTATGGCCTACTTACAGTATAAACTTTTGAATTTTGAAATTTTACCTTTCTACAACCAGTAAAACGCAAAATCCCGTTTTTTCCCGTTCCCGTAAGAATTCCGGGAAATGCTTTCTTAATGCTCCCCTACACTCCCCAAGGAACCCACTTGCCAAATTTCAGCTTTCTATGAACAGTAAAACGAAAAAGCCCGTTTTTTCCCGTTCCCGTGGGAATTTCAGAAAGTCCTCTCTCAATGCTCCTCTACACTTCCCAAGCAACCTACATGCCGAATTTCAGCTTTCTACGATCAGTAAAACGAAAAATCCCGTTTTTTCCTTATCCCGTGGAAATTTTGAAAAGTCCTGAAATTTATTTTTTTAACTAATGTAATACCTACTTGTATATCAAATTTGAAGACTCTAGTTATTATAGTGACTGAGATAGGGTCACTCGGAATCGAATATATAAATCCCGTTTTTTCCCGTTCCCGTGGGAATTCCTCAAAAATCTTTCCTTAGTGGATGCTTACATAGTATAAGGTATCTATGTGCAAAATTTCAAGTCTCTAGGTCCAGTGGTTTGGGCAAAACCTTAAAAACGACACCCATATTGATATTTAGACATTTCAACCCCATCGCACCCCATCCAGGGAGATGGTATTTTACGTATGCCACATCGGATTTTAAAACCGTTGTTGTTTTCATAACCAGCGGCCCGATAAACCATAGAAACAACACCCATATTGATTTTCAGACTTTGTTACCTCTTTCCCCCTTTTAGGGGTTGAATTCTCAAAAAAACCTGAAACACGTGTTTACTCATTTATCATTAGGAGTACTTCTGTGAAGTTACAAATAAAATAGTCGAACTAATCTTGTTTCCCCATACAAACTTTGAACCCCCTTTTCACCCCCTTAGGGAGTGAATTTTGAAAAATCCTTTCTTAGTGCACCCCTAGACCTTATAAGGAACCTACATGCCAAATTTGGAATCTCTAGGCCCAGTGGTTTGGGCTGTGCGTTGATATGTCAGTCAGTCAGTCAGTCAGTCAGTCAGTCAGTCAGTTTCTTCTTTTATATATTAAGATAGAATTGGTAGATTTTAATGTCTATCGAAAATAATTTCGCATAGTCAGTAACTTATTATTTCAATCAAAGGGGACTAAGATCTTTCTCCCGGCAAATGAGATGCTTGGGGACCGAATTCTGAAGTAAAAGTTGGAAGTTGTATTTATGTATTCTGATAATTAAAAAAATCATAAATATTCCATTTATATCTTGAATACGATTTTGGAGGCCTGGGGCTGACGTTTACTTGTTGATTTACAAACTCTTATTCGAAAAACGGTAGTCTAAAAGTGAGTTTAATTGGCAAATCAAAAACCGTTAGTCTGTGGTTGCGGCTAGGAGACAATTTTGACATTTTAGTAATCGATATAATGAATTGATTTATAAGTGAATAATCGATTTTTATCGTTCGTCATTATAATCATAGCATCATTTCAGCCGAAAGACGTCCACTACTGAACATAGGTAACCCTCCCCCAAGGCTATATTAAAATAATCAGTAAATTCATTCAAAGTAATAACTATATCGTTTTTTTATTAATTAATATGTTTTATAAATAAAACACACAACAAGAATAAATACAAGCTTCGCTATCGCTAAACATATACAAGATTGTCTATGGTCGGGTTCATTAAACCATTTAAACATTCATCATTTCATTAAAACATTTTTTGTTTTTTTTTTTCTCTACATTCTCTCCAAAATGGTCTGGAATACATTATAGACTGTAATACCACGTAACCCTGAGGCTTCAGTATGTGTCAGGACGGGTATGTATTACAATACCGAAGTACGAAAGACCGAATGTATTAATACATCGAATGTGTCAAAAGACCGACACGATTTTTTCTGAAACGGTAAACTTCTCAGAATTTATTAAAACGGCATCATACAGAACCCATTATACTCATCGCCGTATATAGATTTCAAAAAAACTACCAGTGTGTTGCCAATAAAATGAAAAAGTTTTGCATCGTTAAGTTTTACCTTTTCTAAATATAATACATAAGTAATTTATTTATATGTAATTGTAAAGTTAAAATTAAATGCAACCGCATAAATAAATAATTTAATATCAATATTAATTTCACCTACAGATATTTGGTTGAAACTGTTTTGTAGAAGAAAAGTTCATATTACAGTGGTAATACTTCAGGTTTAAACAACAATTGGATACTATTAATGTTATAATTTGCGTACCTATATACTATTTACAAATATTACTGATATTCACATAGAAAATAAATGTTGACAACAAATCACATATGTCAAACTTTATGGTAAACATGGCGACCACAGGGCCACCATGACATCTCCAAATTGTCACTTCATTCGGCATCTGACGTTTGGATCGATCGAATGCTTTCTGTACTCGTGATAATTTTCGTTGTTGAGTTTTTATTTCCTGTTAAGTTTTGTTATTATGTTTTATTCCTGGGTTTTGCATTTACGCAAGTAACATGGAACCGGTACCTGCAAACTTATTGTCTAACGCTTCTGACGCTTGCCTTTGCAATCACTATTTCTTTCTGTCAAACGGTATAAGTTGATGACAGAAAGAGATGGTGAAAGCGAAGGCAAGCGTCAGAAGCGTTAGACAATATGGCCTCAGGTCCCTCTCACAGGGACGAGAATCTTCCTCCTCGCGGTATCTGTGATGTCCCCCCTCGTACTTCTTGTAAACCACTTTTCAAACGGTTGAATATTCTGACAGTACCTTGTTTGTATATTTTTGAGATTTGTAATTTCGTAAAAACATATCCAGAATATTTTAAAAAGAAAAGCCAGGTATGCCACTTTAATACTAGGTATCCAGACATATTTATCTACCCAAAATGTAACACACACTTATGCCGACGAAACTGTTTTCCAATGGCGGTACGTATTTTTAATAAGCTGCCAAAAGATATAGCCGAGTTGCCTCGGAGTAAGTTTAGGTCCAAACTTTTCCAGTGGCTTAAAGATAAATCATTTTATTCAATTAAGGAATATTTATTACACAAGGACATTATTTATTACTAGCAGTATAGAATTATAACATATAAATGATTTGGTATTTATATAAATTGATTGACATTTAAACCTAATAGAAATAATATATTATATCTAATTTTATTCTGTATAATTCATTCAATAATTTAATAGTCATTTCTATCATTATAATTTTGAGTAATTGATTTATTGGATTATCTGATTTACTGTAGTTTATAAATTAGAATAAGAATTTTTGCATGCCATTGTAACTGGCTAGACATGTCATGGCACTGTAACACTCCTCTACAACATATCTACTAAACAACCATGTCTAAAGCAGAATAAATAAATTTCATTTCATTTCATTTCATTTCCTTCTCCACCAAGGAAGCGTCCTAGAAGTCATATGAGTGTCAATTCAAGTCAATTGATTGTGATAAATTTTGGCACATGGATAGTTCAAAACCAAGGTATTCATGCGCAACACACATTGTACACAATACGGTATGTGTAGGTATACTTATAGGAAACATCAAAAACTTGGGATAATCTTTACACTTAAATAACAACAAAATATTAATATGACTATTTTTTATTAATGTGTATGGGTTGGTTACATCTGGAAGGTCACAATGACAATGACACTTGTGTCAGTTACGTTCGGCCATCTTTGGAAAATTTTTTGGAATCTAATACGTCGTTTAGTTTAGGTTAGGTTTGTTTTATAACAATATTAAAAAGTTAACGGTTTCAGAAAAAAATCGTGTCGGTCTTTTGACCCATTCGATGTTTTAATACATTCGGTCTTTCGTACTTCGGTATTGTAATACATACCCGTCAGGACGCCTGTGTTACCTGCGGGGTGATGCCGCTGTACGGCGAGCGCCTCCATGCGGCGGCGCAGTTCTAACATTTTGTGCATCGTGACGGCGTTGTCGCGCGCGCCCGCGCCCGCTCCCGCTCCCGCTACCGCGCCCGCGCCCGCGCCCGCTCCCGCTACCGCGCCCGCGCCCGCGCTCGTCGACGGCACAGGCGAGCCCAGCGGCGAGAGGGAGGATGAATCTGTGAAAAATATAGTCAGTTGGTAGCGAACCTATAACGACGTGATGAGTAGAGTTACGATGCTGTGTGTGTGTTGTAAACGGACAGCAACTGTATCACTCTAAATCTTTCTCTGTGTGCGTGTTTATGTCTAAGTCTGTCTGTATCTTAGCGGTCTGTGTGTCTTATGTCTAACTGCGTTTGTTTCTGTCTCTCTGTCTCTGTATCTAGGGGTTTTTCTTTTTGTATCTATTTATCTTTCTGCGTCTGTACCTATTGCCGCTTTATGTCTAGGTGTTCAATTTTTAATGGCTATGTCCATTTGTCCAAGTCTCTCTGTATCTACTTAGCTGTCTATTTCTCAGTACAGTACCCGGCAATAAAGATTGCACACGGTTTTTGAAAAAAGACTCGGCAAATGTCAGACATTTGCAGTCTTTTTCCAAAGACCAATGTGTTTTTTGTGTGTTACACACACAAACACAAAAAAACACATCGGACAGAGATAGAGGGATCAAATGGGCCATTCTACTTTTCGTTGACCAGTAATTTTTTGTACTGTGCTCTTCAAATATTTTTTTTACAAAAACGGTAAAGTGCTCGGTTTAAATCATACAAGATTTAAATAGGCACATAATTAAGCTTACATTTAAAATTATCACTACGTATAAAAAGTAATCATTATTATCTATAAAGTAGGTAACGCAGTGGACATGCATGTCCCCGCCATTTGTATGGAGTTACCAATTTTTTCCACAAAATTTCTTTGAATTTAAAGTTTTATTGCTTTAAAACATTAAATTTAGGTGTTTCAGTTTGTATATAAGTTATTTACACTTGAAAAAAATCACCAGGTATGCCTTATATTTCACAAAAGATTAATGGTTACTTAAAAGTAGAATGGCCCAAATATAGAGAGACAGATAGATACAGAGACACGTGTGAAAAACACATCGGACACACACACACACACACACACACACATTCTCTTATAACTAGCTGCGACTGTGTCCATTCCTCTACGTGTCTCTGTATCTACCTGTCTCTCTATATTTGATCCCTCTATCTCTGGTATTTTTGTGTCTGCGTATGTCTCTGTGTTAAGATGTCCATGTCTCTGTGTAGTTTTCTCTCTGTCAGTGTGTGCGAGTGTATGTTGTGTACGTACAGTCGTGGTGCGGGAGCGGCTGCAGGCTGCCGTCGCGGTTCTCGCGCACGCGCAGCATGTTGACGCGCTCGCCGTCGCGGAACACCAGCACCGTCACTTTGCAGCCGGCCGCGCCGCCGCATCCCGACCCCGACCCCGACTCCCTGGCAAACAAACCACATTATAAATAAAATAAATAAATAAATAAATATCACGGGACAATTCACACCAATTGACCTAGTCCCAAACTAAGCAAAGCTTGTACTATGGGTACCAGACAACGGATAAACATACTTATATAGATAAATACATACTTAAATACATATTAAACATCCAAGACTCGAGCACAAACATTCGCATTTTTCATACAAATATCTGCCCCGACCGGGAATCGAACCCGGGACCTCAAGCTTCGTAGTCAGGTTCTCTAATAACTAGGCTATCCGCTGTCGCTGGTTATCTTATCATGCGACAGTTGGGCTATACTGCCCTGCAGACTAAAACGCAGTACAATACGTTTACTTTTAGTTTACCACTGACAGATGGCTTGCCTTCATTTCATTTCCAACTTTAACACCATACAAATAAAGTAGCTATTACAAAATCTGCAAACGTGGGTAACAGTGTTCTAAAATTGGCTTTATTTGTAGGTCGTAAAAGTTGAATATGAAATGAAGGCAAACCATCTGTCAGTGGTAAACTTTTTGCGTTTTAGGGTCTACAGGGCAGCATAGTATAGAGGGTAAATATTAAAGGAGAACAATAACATATGGGAGAACAGTCGCATAATGGCCCGACCACGACTTCGCGCGGCCGGTGGCAGCGGCGAGCGTTTTCTCCTGTTGTTCATTGCGCGGGTGGCGGGTTACACATGATATAGACGCAAGGCGCTTCTATAGTAAAGAACACCGACGTTGGTGGTTACGTGTAACCAACCTATATCTATTGGTGTTAAGCAGCCGTTCCAACACAAAGACCTCAAAGTCCCCAGGCGACGGTGGCAGGCGGAAATGAAATGCGGCGCATGGAGCTAGGACCATTTCATACACGAGTCGCAGGCGCAGGCAAGCACCGTCACGTCAATACCGTGTACATTAAGTGTCTCTGACGTAGCTAGGAACAAGTAATACAGGTGTTTAGGAGCCTCTCCAACTCCTCTCACCAATGTCACTCGATGGTGGCAGCAGGCGTGTGAAAATGGGTCCTCGGAACACGGGCCGCTCTCACAATGCTAAGCAAGCACACAGAGTAGTCCCCTATGGTTCTGATAACATGTAGCTGGGTGAATCAACTTTTTCTTGCCACCCGTTACTATGGTTACACAAATTTTGTCTCTTGGGAAATCCAAGCATTTTTCTATGAAACCGCATGAAGATGCCACTTGGACAACTGGGGACAGAGTAACCAACTACCTAGCTACCCAGCTACCGACCTGCATCTGAGAATAAAGCTAAGCAGTCGCTCCAACTTCTCGCCAAGATCGCTCTACGGCGGTAGGCTGTCGCAATAAAAAGCACATTGAGGAGTCCCCGATGTTGCTCGAACGCGATAAGAGGCATGCAACTCGAAGCTGTCAGAGGCGAAAGCCACACAGAAGAAACGTGGGACGGGCGCAGTCTGCGTCGTTTGTTCGCAGGCCGCGTCTCCGCCCCGTCTCTTCTGTCTGCTTTGGATCGCGACGCTTCTATACATTTAGTATGAAAACTGATTCAAAGCGTCAGCGACGCGCCCCCGTCCCACGTATCTTCTGTGTGGCTTGCACCTGAGTGTGTACGTACAGCCGTTGTAACATGGAGCTAAGTGCTAACCTGTATCTACTGGTGTTGAGGAGTCGTTCCAACTCCCCGCCGAGATCGCTCGGTGGAGGGGGCAGACGGCGCGTGGAGATAGGTCCGCCGCGCATGCCGAGCACGAGCCGCAGGCGAGCACCATCAGAGATGCCGAGGGCGCGGAGCGACGCAGCATCGTCGAGCTCCTTTAGGTTGTACACTAGATGCTGTTGCGAGACCGGTATGCCTGGAAAGGAGAGATATTGGTGTTGAAACTGTTGAAAGATGGTAGTAATCGGCTTTGATTTAACTTTGTCGTATCACGCAATGTTGGGCTTAGGCCTTCCCCAACAATCTTCACGGCGATCGGGTCAGAGCTAGCCAATGGTTTCCAGCGTTTTTTACCAGATTGTCCGTCCCACGGAACAGAAAAGAAGAGACATGTTGATCAAGTGATCATAAATACGTTCAACTGAGTTACATCAATTTCGTTGTCAAATTTGAATTTGCTAATTCAACTAGCATCCGGTAGCTGTCAATTATCTTCCCGCTATTCCATGCTAGGTGGCGGCACATTTAATGCAATTTTCAATTAGTACATTCCTGTAATAGACTCTCAACGATATACCGCTGTCGTAAAGTTTTAATTATAGGTATGCTACCGGTTCAAAAGTGATTACTTTCAAGTAGAACCTACGATAATAATCGCCACGATTTCAAAGCATGTATGAAACATTTCTGGCAGTATGAACCGGGATTAATGACATTTTCTCTTGTTTTTAGGATTCCTTGATCCATCCACCATGCGGAAGCCTATCAAGATAGGCTTTTCGATAAGCGGTCTCCACTCCGGAACCTCACCAAACGAAAGGCTATAAACCCTACGAGCAACTTGCCGCGCCCGTGATCTTACGAGTCTGGCAATAATGGCATGGCAAATGTGGCCTGCGTTTAGCGTTGAGGAGAGACGCAGCCCCGGGCATCACCGCGTAGGTGCCCCGTCTACCGAGCCACCTTACTAGTCGATATTACGCTATGACTCTGTACACTAAAATCGCAGACCTCAGAACACGGATATCTGAACACTGGTCACCGTTTATTGTCTGCCTTTAGGCATAAACATCTTTAGATCTCGCATATAAATGACAGATTGATTTTTAAATTGACGACTGTAACGATGGATATTAAAGTGAACAATCCTCATTCCAATTTGAACTTTATTAAACACACGACATCCAACTTAACCAACTGGCGAGGCAACAAAGTATGACCAATACATTTTAAACCATACAGTTAAAAATAGCGCAATCAGCGTAACGGTTACACAAGGCAAACTTGCCTAGTGCTTCTAATCTGATTGAATTAACCGCGGGCGGCTTACAGCACCCATCAGAGCCGGTTAGACTTAACTACTTAGTTACGTTATCGGCTAATGAGCCATTTGAATTAACTTTGATTTTCATGACATCATTAATGATAGCCTCGCGCGGTTAGGGGGCGTCCATGAATTACATGAGCTATTCAGGGGGGGGAGGGGGTCAACACCAAATCTCACTTGGGGGAGAGGGGGGCACAGCAAACATCACGTATTTTTTTCTGGCAAGTGCAAAAATGCGAGAAAATTTGGTTTAAAAGTTTGAAAAAATCTAATTGTGCACGTCTCACGTTTGTTATATTATAATAAAGTAATAAAACAAATTGTGTTATTTTTAAAAATAAAGCAACGCATTTATACTCAATATAATATTTTTTTTAATCTCATGTAAGATTGGAGGGGGGGGGGGAGTCGTGGCGAATTTCACCAAGGGGGCGGGAGGTAATAAAATCCTCAAAAACGCCTCACGTAATTAATGGATGCCCCCTTAGTGTACGGTCAACATCAAAAGTAGCTGGCTGGTCACTTTTGTAATTTGTCGTAATAACACAATTGTCAATCAAGTATGACGTTTTCAACCTAACTGTAGAGCGACAAGGTACAAAAGTGACCAGCAACTTTTGATGCTGACTGTACGACCCCGTACTTGACGACCCGGAATGATTGGCAATAATTTATGGAATTTAGATACCTTAAAATTACAATTAAATAGACAGACGAACGGACAAACGGTGGAGTTTCTGTAACAGGGTCCCGTTGGCACCCTCTCTGGGTACGGAACCTTTAAGCCGCGACGTGCTAGGTCCTAACGTTCAGGGCCCACAGAGGCAGACAAGGAATTTCCACCTCACTTGTCTTGTCCATAGCTAAACCGTTTAAATGAGTACCTACTCTACGGTGAGGTTAAGGTCGCGGGTGAGCAAAGTAATTGTTTTAGTTCATGAGTACCTACTCGCCCGCGCGGTACAGGGGCTGAGGGGTGTGACGACAAAGGGGGTCGGGAGAGGAGCGGGCGGCAGTCACACGAGGCGCGCTCGCCGCCCGCACCTCTCTCGGCCCCTTTGTCGTCATACCCCCAGCCCCTGTACCGCGCGCGCGAGAACTCATTTAAACGGTCTAAATAGCTATAAGTAGAAACAGCTTTGTGCGAATTTTAAGAAACTGACAAGGGCGAAGGATCAATCTGTGGAAGAAACGAGCAAAATTCCCTAATAACCTAAGCACACGTATAGATCACCTGTTACTATAAATACAAAACTAATATTTCTCACGATCGCCCATTAATCTTGCGAATCAGGGTAAGCGGACAAGGCCGCGCTCTCTATTCAGGGCAATGTTGGAGGGACAGACGCGGAAAAATAGAGGTAAGATGTTGGTGAACTTCAATTAGGGTGCGGATCGATAGTCTATGATGGTCTATCTATCGATCGATAAAAAGTTAACCTAGACAAGAGCCAACGACATCTCATCTTATTACCTATAGGTCAACTTTAGTCGTTAGACATCTTAGCTTGTATTATTGCTGCAAATAATTCGAACCAAATTGATTTTGAGTTCAGGCATCAAGATTTAAAAGATCAGGTAGCCTGAATTTGAAGATCTTTTGACTTATCCTGTGGAACCTGCTATACTAGTGGCCATAATTCGAGAGACAACTTTTTGCTCAAATGTTGCCACAGGCAAACAGGGTATGCTGTTCGTGTCGGTATTAAAAAAAACATTACGGCTTTGGCTACCTGTGGTCATTACTTACGGAGATATGATTAAATTAATTAACAATTTACTTTTCAATGTAAGATATCTTTAAAGGAAGTAAAAAAAAAATCCGTCTTATAGTAAATGATATAGTCCAGTCGACACTGATTATCGATATCGGCCACATCGCTGTTTAATTTCGTCTAACCCAGGGGTTCCCAAACTTTTTCAGTTTGCGGCGCATTTTAAGATTTCGCATTTTGTCTCGGCGCCCCAAATAATTGAAAGAAAGAAAACGGCGCCCCTCTTAACACTTTGGGAACCCCTGCCTGGTCTAACCCTTTAATTGTCAAGCTTGTCTCTCAAATTATGAATTATGGCCTAGTGGTGGTACTAGTATAAATCCAATTGTACCATAGTGTCCACGAACAATCTCGAATAAGTTGATCGCTTGCATTCGTCAATAGCGGCCAGAGTAGCGCCACCGAAAAAAAAATCGTTTTATAAATATCATAACTTTCGTACGTACAGTCAGCAGCAGACTGCCGCCGATATTAGAAGTAAGTCTGATTTTGCCAAAAATTTAAAATATAACTTACTGCTAATACCTACCCTTCGTCTGATTTTGCCAAAGATCAAAATTCAGACTTGAGGCCGGCGCAGACCAGATGCGTGCGCGTATCACGCACCAGTTGTAATAAATGAAACAGTAAGAAAAATGGCATACTATGTGCACGCATCTAGTGCGCCATCTTTCTTACATTTTCATTTATTACAACTGGTGCTGATATCGATCGCACGGCAGCAGAAGTGGATGGGCAATTGTAGTGTCCAAAACCTACCCTCCTATTACTTTGGTAGGTTTTCTGTGTTATCTACTTCGGCTGTTGACTGTACAATGTACATACTGGTGGAAATATAAATCTGACGCTTGGAGTGCTTCGACCACCTGCGAAGCGGGAATCTATCTTCAGCCGCCGTTATTTATTTTGAAACGGTTTTAATATCTCATGGCAAGATTTACAGCTTTATAAAAACTTACAAGACTAGCACTGGTTTTTTCGCCAAAACATCTCATCTCGCTGGATGCGGGTTGCGCAGGACCGACCTGTTTGGCGAGCCTTGTGGGAGACCTATGTTCAGCAGTGGACGAAATGATAATCATCTCATCTAGAGCGAGTGACCACCATTAGCCTTGTCGCTAAGAGTCTCATGGAATGATGCGAGCAGGAAAGATATGAGTAGAGTGAATAAGTTTTTGTTTAACATTTGGTTGCGGTTAAAATCCACATCATCATTTTATATGAAAGATGTCCACTGCTGAACATAGGAGTCCCCCGAGGTTCGCCGAACAGACGCGGTCCTGCGCTATCTGCATCCGACGCGTTCCCTCAACCTTAATCAAGTATTTGCTCTATCTCAGGGTTTCTCAAACTTTTGGCTCCACGAACCCGTTAAAGTTCCCAGGTGACAGCGAACCCCATAACTAATTAACCCTCCCTACCCCAAGAAAATAATTTCAGTAAAAGGTAACAAATACAGTGCGAAAAGAAATAACTTTTTAATATTAATGTGACGGGAGAGCTTGTTTCTTGTCGCAAATTGAGACAATTTTCGGGATAATTTTAACCTTAATTCTGACTCTGTATCAAGTCGATTTCGGTATTTCGTTTTTATCATGACCTGCAGGCTTATTGTCTAACGCTTCTGACGCTTGCCTTCGCAATCACTATATCTTTCTGTCAAACGGTACAAGACGACGACAGAAAGAGACGGTGCGGTGAAAGCAAAGAAGCGTCAGAAGCGTTAGACAACACGGCCTCAGATGTGAAAACCCACTCTCGCATAGACTTAAGTATGTTGTTGCAAAGGGTAAAAGGAAATTCATCGCTTTGCGTGAGTTCGGGATACTCTTCTTGTCTAGCAGCCAACGTAGTCTAGCAGTCTAGTGCTGCACGTGCCTGCCAGTCATCATGCCACCATTACGTAAATCTTGTCGCGAACCCCCTACCGTCGAATGGCGAACCCTTAGGGGTCCGCGTACCCCACTTTGAGAAACCCTGCTCTATCTTGTTGGAGGCCTATAAATATTTGAATGTTTTTGTGTAAAAAACAAATGACTACGTCCTGCAGCCGCTCATGCTAGGCGTCCCGTAACAATTCTCACTGATTAACGACAAGATTTAAAATGAAACCAGCGCTTGTCATTCCCACCTGATATGGCGTGAATCACCGTCTGGAGCGCCGCCAAGAAAGAACTTCTGCGAATCGCGTCCACTCCCAAGTTTTGTTTTGGGCAAACAATAACATTGATGTATGTTTAGACTGCCTTCTGACCTTTTTGTTGTGTAATCGTTAAAAAGAGATACTTAAGAGTTGGTCGTATTCAAATTTTGGTTCGCTGAAATTCCTTTTAAGAGCCTGATAGAAGTGTTACACATACAAAGAAGTTCGCGAAATCAGATGACACACGTACAAGGTGTAGTAAGAAGAAGTCGGAGCGCACGAACATGTGTTAAGTTTAATCACGCTTAAATCACATCAAGGAAGAACGATCTAATTCAATTCGGGGTTTATTTGAATAGCAGACAATGCATACAGTATGCAAGGTCATTGCGCAAAATTTGTCAATTAATACGATACATGGCATGTAGTTACGTAGCTTACTACGTATAGCTATGGGAAAACCTGATGACGGATAACCACAACACCACATTGTAATAAAATAAACTAGTGAAACAACTATAAGGAAAATCAAACAAATACTATACCTACAAGAAAACTGTAATTGCCTTCATGGAAATGAGTGAGTTTTGAATTCGTTGCTTTTCGTCAATTTGGTGCGTATTTTTTTAGGGTTCCGTACCCAAAGGGTAAAACAGGACTCTATTACTAATACTCCGCTGTCCGTCCGTCTGTCTGTCCGTCTGTCACCAGGCTGTATCTCATGAACCGTGATAGTTAGACAGTTGAAATTTTCACACATGATGTATTTCTGTAGCCACTATAACAACAAATACTAAAAAAAAAAGTTAAAAATGAAACGGGGTCGTCATACACGTCATTTTTTTTTCAGTGTTTTTAACTCCAGCGACAGTTGCTAGGCAATTCGAGCGACCCCCCATGCTGTTCGGATGTTTATCTATACTAATATTATAAAGAGAAAAGATTTGATTGTTTGTTTGTTTGCATTGAATAGGCTCCGAAACTACTGGACCGATTTCAAAAATTATTTTGCTGTTAGAAAGCTACATTATCACCGAGTGACATACAGGCTACTTTTTACCGCGGGAAAATACCTTTTTCTACAGGAAAATTAATTTATCGCGGGCAAAGCTGCGGACGGAAGGCTAGTCTACCTATAAATTTGCTGTATAAGTGCTTACATTTCGGAGATTTTTTACTGAACTGTTTTTAAAATATTGTGCGGAGGTACGGAACTCTTCATGTACGAATCCGACTCACACTTGACCGGTTTTCTTTAACTTACAACGTTCGTATATAAGCTATGGTTTTCAAATTATCAAACTATTTTTCGACCACTTTCTGGTAGTTGCAAATAACAGATGGCTTTCATTTCTCCGTAAAATCCTTGCTCTCCTTTATGGTGGCCTCGTCACACATCCACATGCCTGACCTAATCACCTGGGATTATTATGAAGCTTAGAAATGGTGAGACGAATGCTGCAAACGGAGAATATGTTTACAATACTAAAAAACCGGCCAAGTGTGAGTCGGACTCGCACACAAAGGGTTCCGTACCAATATCTATAAAAACGGCAAAAAAATCACGTTTGTTGTATGAGAGCCCCCCTTAAATATATGTTTTATTTTAATTTAATTATTTATTTTGAAAGTGAATATATAACTAAATATTCAGTGAATATTTAAAGCGTCTGTTGCCGTTATCAATATCGAGCAAAAACGAGCAAAAAATCACGTTTGTTGCATTTTATTCTGTTTTTTAGTATTTTTTGTTATAGCGGCAACAAAAATACATCATCTGTGAAAATTTCAACTGTCTAGCTGTCACGGTTCATGAGATACAGCCTGGCGACATACGGACAGACAGACGAACGGATAGCGGAGTCTCAGTAATTGGGTACGGAACCCTAAAAAAATTAATTAGGCTTTAACAAGCACTTATGACAGCCAAAGAAACTACCACCGCCGTGCGTAATAGTGGCCTGACCGTTAAAAATCTCGAGTTCACGGCCACTCTGGAAGGTATTTTTAATATTTGGCAGCTATGTGCAGTAGAATTCCAAGTGAGACCATCAGTCATGTTTTATTAATAATAGGCGACTAAGTGCCCTTAGGGATATCAAACTTTTTACACAACAATCGGAGAGTTTGACACCCTGGGAAGGACGTAGGATAGATTTTATTTCAGAAAATTGCATAATTCCCGCGGGGTAGCGACAAACTAAATCATCGTTGACGGAATCGCGGGAAACAGTTACTTTTTTAATAATCTAACTGACGAATGTATTTTTCTCAAGAATCTACCCCAATGGGATGAGCGGCGAGCGTTATTCTGTTCATTGCGTATGCTACCAGCTCTAGGCCACTGAATTAGCTGGGTCCTCACTGAGCGAGCCGTCTCGCGAGGCAAGCGCATGAGGCATAATTTTGCTCGACACAGGGCTCAAAATCGTGCCGAAAAGGGCTGCCTCGCGAGGCCGCTCGCTCAGTGGAGGCACAATTCAAGAAGTCAACCAGTTATTCAACTGCATACTAGAGCGCCCCATCGACGCCTTTGAGAATTTAGCTAAATTCTCAAAGATCGACGCACGCACACAGCCAAGCGTCTTACACGGCCGCTAACCGAACTTCGCTAGACAGAACAATGCAGTTCCCACGCTCGCGCCGTATAAGACGCTTGGCTGTGTGCGTGCGTCGATTCGGGCGCTCTAGTATGAAGTTGAATAACTGGTTAACTTCTTGAATTGTGGTGGAGGTCCGGCTATTAACAGAGAAAATGCTCGTCACGCCGCTGGTCGCACATAGTAAGTAGCCAGTCCGTACAATACTTATAAAAACAAACCATGTCAACCTTAATGGATTAACCATCAACATAGAATTAGCATGTAACACAGCAGTTACCACCAATTACACCGATCGATCGTCCCACAAATGCCTAAAACTTCCAGCTTATCTAGTACGCGGACCAAATCTAGTTTGAGTTGCTTGGGAACAGTCAAACAACAATAGCACGATAGGCACGAGCCATCGTTGGCATGACTTCAAAGTTGCAATGAATTGTAAATCTCATTGACCTAGCCGCGTAAAAACTAAAAACGGAACGTTTGGAGCTCGCCTACTCTATTTATAGTAATAAGCTGAATATAAACAAAACCGCTGTAGGTGTATATGAACGGGAGATGGTCCGAGAGCATTTTCATTTTAACTGCCATTACCATTCATCATGCCCCCTCATTGACCGCACCGCAGTCTCCGGGCCCAGCCACCGGCTGCGCGTCGAGACTCCGACGACGGCACTCTACCTGTCTCGCCTGCACTACACAGTGACGGCGAAAGATGTGGTGGAGTACATCCGGAGCGCCAAGCAGTACACCGTGAGGGTCCAGCTTTTGGAATCGCGCCATGAACGAACGTTTAACTCGTTCGTGGTGTTGGTTCCGACGAAGGACTGGGGAGCCTTGACGATGGAGCAGTTTTGGCCTAAAGGAGTAGTGTTCCGGCGTTTCCGTGGGCGACCTCGGGTCTCCGGTGCTACTGACGCGACACCGGCTCTGCGGGTGTCCTGAGTGTTTGATGTGTGATGTTTAGTTTTATGTAGTTTTAAGTTTTAAATTTGATTATGTATGTTACTCTGTAAGGTATTTATCTAAGGACCTATGCAGCCTGAATTAAATGTTTATTATTATTATTATTTACACGACCAGATGGCCTAGTGATTAGAGAACCTGACTACGAAGCTTGAGGTCCCGGGTTCGATTCCCGTGTCGGGGCAGATATTTGTATCAAAAATACGAATGTTTGTTCTCGAGTCTTGGGTGTTTAATATATGTATTTAAGTATATATCTATCTATATAAGTATGATTATCCGTTGCCTAGTACCCATAACACAAGCTTTGCTTAGCTTACTTTAGGACTAGGTCAATTGGTGTGAATTGTCCCGTGATATTTATTTTTATTTTATTTTATTTATTATTATTGATACCCAATTATTACGGTTGAAAGCAACTTGCTTGCACCTTGAACTTCTTCTTTACAAATCGTCCGTTCATGTCTTTGGTGGACGTCCCACGCTGCGCTTGCCAGTCCGTGGTCTCCATTCCAGAAGTTTTTCGGCCCCAACGGCCATCTGTACTGCGTGCTTAAAGGCCTGCCCATTGCCATATCAACGAGCTAATCCGTTTGGCTATGTCGGTGACCATTGACCTACGGATCTCCTCATTCTCCTCACGGGACATTTTCGCATCCCCGACTTGTTTTTCGGGACACCGGGACAGAGTACCTGAGTGAGAGCGGGACAGTCCAGTTCAAAACGGGACGCATGGTCACATTAAGTACAACAGACTTTCCATCAGTTGCATAGAGCTGCCTAGACCGGCTGTTTACATCGCTTTATTATGAATTACATAATCATAATTCATAATATATGGGCTGTGGGATTTTCTAGAGCTCGTAGCCACTGGTGACGTCATGCGCCGGCGCCGACCGATGAATGGCCTGGCCTTAATCACGCGTGATGGACACCGACCAGCCCAGATTGTAGGTGGCATCGAGATCTACCACGATCGGTTCTATCTATAGAACTTAATAGTCCGATTATACATAGAATCACTATAGCTGTCTTAATGTATGCTAGAGCCCTTCGGCACCAACGAATATCGGTCCCCTTTCAGTGGCGTAGCTAGTTAACCAAAGGCCCTGGGGCAAAAAATAAACTAGGGCCCCAACCCGTGTTTGTTTACCTACATGATACGACAAGTAAGGATGAATGCACTTTAAATTCACTAGACTCGCGCGCTTGTAAATTCACTAGTAGCGTTTTATAGCCGCGTTTCTCATAGGTCCGCGTTTATAGTTTGTAATTCAGAGTCCGAGGGCCCCCTGAGCTTGGAGGCCCCGGTGCACTGCCCCGCTTGCCCTACGGTAGCTACGCCACTGTCCCCTTTGGAATGCAAGTGAATGCCATTGACAACAAGAACTGATTCATAGTGAAAGAACTGAGATAGTGAAGATTACACACGTCTTTAAACGAGTTTAACTTGACATTTTCGGGCTAATCCGTAGCCCTTCTTCTAAGGCCGATATTAGACTATCATAGAAACATGATCAGACATAGGACTCATATTAATTTGATAAACCTATGACAGTGTAATAACAACCTATGATTCATATAGTCTATGATCATAGAAGTTTGATCCTATTTGACAGCAAGCATACAATTATGATCATTATGCGGTCTACTCTACCTCAAAGATGGCGTCGTCAAGAAGTAAGAATTTCGAGTGGAATATCGAAACGACTAAATCTATACATATAATAAATCTGTAACAAGTCGGTGTCTGTACATTGAAGATATTTGAGAAAAACTGTCACTAGGGCTATTTACTAGCGCAATAGAACCCAAAACAATGTTTTTTAGAATTATTGTCTGTTTGTCTGTTTATCTGTTTGTCTGTGCGTTTGTGCGCGCTAATCTCAGAAACGGCTTAACCTAGAAGGATGCGGTTTTCACTGATATGTTGGTATTTTCTTGGATTAACATTTAGTGTTTGTTTCATTTGAATCGGTTCACAAATAAGAAAGATACGTCTATTTTAAGAATTTATAGAACAATTTTTAGAAGTAGTGACTTGGGAGTAGGTACGGTGGTGAATGTGAACGCGGGTGTGCGGGGGGTGGTTCGGTTGGGGGTCGGTGAGGGGGGAGGGAGGGGGGGGGGGGAGGTTGCGGGGGGGGGGGGGTGCGGGTAATTTTTTTTATATCGAGGAACTAAGGAAAGCCATAATTGATGAAAAAGCAAATTGATAAAAAAAATAAGCTGCCCAAATTACTAATTCCACGCGGACGGAGTCGCGGGCAAAAGCTAGTTATTAATAAATCTGTACGAGGAAAATGAGTGTTTAAATATAATAACTTTATATCTTCCAGTCTAAGTTCTTCTAATAATGTGTTATTGACTCCTCAAAAAAAATCAAAATCAAAATCAAAACGTTTATTCTGCAAGTAGGCCGCAAAGGGCTCTTTTACATGTCATTTTTTTAAACTACCAGCGCTTTCGTAAGGACCATCATTGCCAAGAAGAATGCGCCGCAAGAAACTTGGCAGAAAGTCATCTTTTCAAATCAAAATATAATAAATTACAAATTAAAAAAAATCATACGAATATAGAATTAAGTAAATAAAAAAAATAATTATATAAAAAAACAATACAGGGATGTATTGGGTCCCTTAGTTAAAAAACTAAAACAATACCTACATCTTAACTATATCTACGTTAAGTGGAAGTGTAGAATGCTTCCACCATCAAAAAAAAAAAAATAAAAAGGAAAAAATAAAAATATTGGAGATGTCTTCCAATGTCACAATAATTAAAAATGATTGTGTTAAAAACACATTTCAGGTCAAGTAACCATTAAACTTTTGGATTCCAAAGGCAAATGCTTACGCCTGCCGCCCCCAAAGTTGGCTCACACGCACTCATGTCATGCTCTGAAAGCAGAGCGGTACCGAGGGCATGTATCGCTTCCGTTCCCATAAGCCTTATGGGACCGTCTTAGGAACTTCGACGTCGCGGGCCAATGACTAGTTAATAAAGTATTAATTAAAAAATAAGAGTTTAAATCCATAAGCTTAACAATATACAGCCTTAAATATAGCAAAGGGATATATAAAGTCCCTGAGTTAATAATAAATAGAAAATACTTCATCTAAATTTAGACTATATGTCTCTAAATGTCAACGTAAACTAGTTACATACATTAGAGGTGTAAGAAGCCTCCAAGGTCAAAATTAATAATAATATTAATAAAAAGAGCTGGAGATGTATAAGGTCTCCGAATATCAAACAAATAGGTACCTACTTAATATAATTAAGTGGACAACGGCAACAGAACCAGAAACTAGCCGCGGATTGCGCCGGGACACTACAAGTCACACCTCTCTCTGATCACCTTGCAATCCATGGTCTAACCCAAATACGTTGTAGAAAACAACCTTATTTTCTTTTTTTTCTCATCCCCATTAACAAAATTGCACTCATAGCAACGGAAAACGCGGCTAAATCTGTATCCATCGTGTTTACCTATGACACTTATATGACCTTAGGTGTAATATGCAAACATGGACCACTATCATATAAAAAAATGATCCTAGACTTTGACAGATATGAACTCATATTTCTATGATAATTGTATGATAGTCTAATTCCGCCCTAAGAGCACACGCCACGGCGGCTAGGTACTGCCAAACGCGCATCCAGTGTGGATACGGCTACGGATTAGCCTGAAACATGTCGAGTTAAACCCGTGTAAGGACGATAGTAATCCGTATTCTTTCACTATGAGTGAGTCTCACGGTATTTCATGTTTAAAGAACTAATTCGTCATCATCATCCCAGCCTATATACGTCCCACTGCAGGGCACAGGCCTCCTCTCAGAATGAGAAGGGTAGGGCCGTAGTCCCACGCGGAGTCGATGCGGATTGGAAACTGCGCACATTTTTAGACGACCAGATGGCCTAGTGGTTAGAGAACCTGACTAAGAAGCTTGAGGTCCCGGGTTCGATTCCCGCGTCGGGCAGATATTTGTATGAAAAATACAAATGTTTGTTCTCGGGTCTTGGGTGTTTAATATGTATTTAAGTATGTATCTATCTATATAAGTATGTTTATCCGTTGCCTAGTACCCATAACACAAGCTTTCCTTAGCTTACTTTGGGACTAGGTCAATTGGTGTGAATTGTCCCGTGATATTTATTTATTTATCTTTGAATTAATACATTTGTGTGTGCAGATTTCAAAACAACGTTTTCCTTAACAGTAAAACTCATGTTAAATTTCAAATATAATTTTGCACATAAATTTCAAAGCTTAGAGGTGCGAGCCTGGGCTAGAACCCACGACCCTCTGCTTGCGAGGCAAAAGGTCAAACAACTAGACTACCACAACTTTCTTTTACTATGGAAATTAAAGGTAAATTATCTCTTCACAACCCCATAGAAATCTACGTCATGGTAATTTTAATAAAAATAAATACAGTTGTTCTAAATAGATAAGATTGAAGTTGAAATGGCTTGGGAATATGAAACCGTCTGTCTAGGCATTAACATTAGATGAACAATTATGTAAATGAATGAACATAGCGGTTTCTCAAATTAGCGGCTAGTTAGCGCTGTAGGTCTCTACAGAACGTAGTAGTAACATGTCCAAACAAACAAATTGATGTTACAAATTTTAGTAATGACGTAATGACTTAAGCTCCACATCAATCAATTCTACCAACCTAGTAGAAATAAAAATTTCATAAGATAGATATGTATTTACCTTATATTAAGAGAAATAAGGGTAAAATGTTTTGGCCTAATCCGTAGCCCTTCTTTCCATTACATGTTGAGTTAAACTTGTTTTAAAACGTGAGTGATCTGTTTATTTTTACTATGACTGAGTCTCACGGTAGTTTCATGTTTAAATAAGGGTCCCCTTATCAAGAAGCTGGACAATAAGTTTTGGTAAAACTTCTGTTAATTTAACAAAAAAAGTTTTATTTTTGACTGCATTTACATTGCTGTCCAACCTACACGCACGAGTATACTAAACTAGCTTCTATCTGCACCTTTGTCTGCATAGGTATTAACAATTAATCGCAAGATACAAAGACTCAGGCCTGAAATATCCATTTCCCTAAAATGTATCTTTCCCAAAATGTCTGCTTTTCCATAATGTCACGTCTTTTGTTTATACAACATCTATCATCGATACAACTCTTCATAAACTACCAAAATGCATGTTGGGCCTGAGTCACTTTGAAACTAAAATATTATCCAGCCAATTTAGGGTGAGGCACACGAGCGTAATTTTGTGAGTTGTGAGCGGCAGAATTTCGGTTACGCCATACATTGTGTCACGTGATGGCCCGCATATTGTATGACGCGAACCGAAATTCTGCCGCTCACGACTCACAAAATTACGCTTGTGTGGCCTCACCCTTATCTCAACATATACATCTCACTGCAGGGCGCAGGGTGTTAATAGTTAAAAACGCAATATAATTGTTAGTGATCAAGGTCGGGTCCAAAGGATAGTAGTATTTAATAAGTTTCTAATAGGATTCAATTAAATAAACATTAACACTTTGAATACTATGTTAATTACCAGAAGTCGGAATTTTCACAGCAAAACAAAAAACTGTTGCAGTCAAGCCATATTGTTGAGTATTATTGGGTATATAAAAAAATCAAGTCAATATATTTTGATAATATAAAATATGCAAAAGACGTGGTACCACCTCATTGAAAATAATCACTTCAGAATTTAGTGTACAGTCGGCCAAAAATATGGTCTACCCCCCTACGATCGAAGTTCATTTGCACGTCATGATACAACGAGGTTGATTTTCCATTGCAATAACATGGTGACAGTGACTTAGGGATATTTAGATGCCACAGAAACTTTTGTCAAAAGTGGTAGACCACTTTCTTGGTTGACCGTACAATGGTTTATTTATAGTGATGGATGAATGAAACTGTCTACTCCCAGAAAATGTTGAGAAATTAATGATTGTTTACTCCTATCACTATCACAAACCAAATAAAATGTCATGTGCTGCTGTGTGTACTGACATAGGTTTTTGAAAAAGAAATTGCATCTTTCTCTAATTAACCTTACGTAAAATTTTGTATAAAATATTTTTTATTTGGCGGACCATTTTTTCTTCTATTACACTCCTATCAATATCAATAAAAAAATGTCTCTGAGACTAGTCTGATTGCGACAGTCTTTTGTTTTGCCGTGAAAATTCCAAGCTCTGTTAATTACAAATAAATCTGTGTTGTAATAATCATTAAATATGAATGAATCACTAGTTATCATTTCCATTAATAAATAATTATAGAATTATAATGAATATAATAAACAATTTGTCTTTAATTAATGATTCACTTAAAGACACATTTATTATTATTTTCCCTTAATGGCGGCCTTAAGGCTTGGGAAAGACGCATTTCATTTGATTTTCCTGTGTGAACATTACGTAAATTTATTTACCTCAACTAAAACAGAGGGGTATTCTATCTTTAAATTATTGTGGGGCATCATACTTCAAATCCAAACTCAAACAACAAAATATTGTGTATAGCTTTTGCCTGCGACTCCGTCCGCGTGGAATTAGTAATTTGGGCAGCTTATTTTTTTGATCCAATTTGCTTTTTCATCAATTATGGGCCATTTATGGCTCTCCTTAGTTCCTCGATATAAAAAAATGACCCCCACCCGCACCCCTCCCACCCCACCACCCCCCACCGAACCCCCCCCCCGCACACCCGCGTTAACATTCACCACCGTACCTATAGCCTTCCTCGCTAAATGTGCTATCTAACACTGAAAGATATCATATCTTTCTTATTTGTCAACCGATTCAAATGAAACAAACACTAGTTAAATGTTAATCCAAGAAAATGCCAACATATCAGTGAAAACCGCATCCTTCTAGGTTCAGCCGTTTCTGAGATTAGTACGCACAAACGCACAGACAAACAGACAATAATTCTAAAAATTATTGTTTTGGGTTCTATTGCGCTAATAAATAGCCCTAGTGACAGTTTTTCTCAAATATCTTCAATGTACAGACACCAACTTGTTACAGATTTATTATATGTATAGATAGAATAGAATATAGAATAGATAAGAAAAGAACATTGGGTATAGCTGTCCCTTACTTTCCATTGCATGTATAACATTTGAGCAAACCAAGAAATGGTCTGAACTTTGAGGTCTTTCCATTCATTCATTCATCTGGAGATAAGACTTTGACAGATTGATTTTTAGAACAGAAAAGATCCTTTTCTCAAACATGCTATGAAATATTGACGTTATGTTCCTTATAATACGCCACGAAGGGTCACGTTGCAGGTGCAGGTGCAGCCGGTGGTGGGGGACGACGAGACGAGAGGTCAATAATGGAATTTCATACAACTTTGCTGGCCAAGGCCAGCAAAGTGATCGTCTATTGTTTCATACCATGACGTTTATAGGTCTATGGCATCATAGCATTTAGCCATTAAAAAAAACTATAAGCAATATTTGCGTTTTGGTTCATTAAGACATTCTGCCACTACGCTTATTTAAGGTAAGGTAAGATGATGATGATGATGATGATGGTGTGATGATGATGGTGATGATGATGGTAATGATGATGATGGTGATGATGATGATGATGATGATGGCGATGATGATGATGATGATGATGGTGATGATGAGATGATGATGATGGTGTGATGATGATGGTGATGATGATGATGATGATGATGGTGATGATGATGATGGTGATGATGATGATGATGATGGTGATGGTGATGACGATGATGTTGATGATGATGTTGATCATGATGGTGATGATGATGATGGTGGTGATGGTGATGCATGTTTGAGAAAAACTCTATACAAGCCTTGGCCACGAACAGGGATTGCCGGCCTCGTATCTCTAGATGGCCTCGTTAACACTCGGCCATCTATAACTACTCGGCCGGCAATCCCCTATTTCGCGGCCGCTGCAGTAATGTACCCTTAACCCTAGATTTTCCTAGAGCCATGACCATGAGACACAATGCATGTCAAAAATTGCCTGCTTAATAGCATTGACTTTGAATTTTAACTAAATAGCAAAAGGGTTCCTAATTCAAACACACAGTTTTTCTGGATCTCAGGAGGTTAAATAGAGAAAGATGGCTAGAGAGTGCACAAACAGAAATATTAAAAATATTTTTAAGCTCTATTTTGAATAGATGAATTCACCCATACTGTGAAGGCTCTTATTGAAGGGGTGTGGTTAAAATACAACTAGATAATTATCGACCTTGAACAATACAACATTAACACACACCTGACAATTCAAACCCTTTTGGCAATAACACGAGGGTTTTAATTATCAGGTTTTACATTAATGTCATTAATTCTAGATTGACAATTACAGGTCATGTTTTAACTGTTGCATAAGTGGCATACCATAATACTCTCATGAATGTATGATGGCATGCATGACCATGCAAAAATATAAATTAGCATTTTAACATGGAATACTCTAATAATAGGTAGCCTTCAAGCTTATCATGTGCAAAGATCAATATGCAAGGTCATGTGACCATTATTTAAATGTTAAAATAAGTTTTCCTGCTAGTGACATTAAAGTAGTGAAGGTCTAATCTGAAAGAAGCTGTGTGTTTAACGTCTCATCTTTTCAATTATTTAAAAAAGCATGTAAAAATGTTGCCAACACAATGTTGAAACAACAACATTACACTGACATACAACCAATAATTGACCAGGTATGTTTGTTGCAAGTTTTTTTATGACATAGGGTGTAAAATGAGAAACTACTGATAAGTGTGCCCAACATCCATAGTCACCAGCAACATCAATTTCTGACGATTGGAAAGATGTTCCCAAACTGGAGAACTAAAGATTCCGCTTTATCATCTGCGATTGATGTCTAAAATGGTTTACCATAGCAACTATTAGTAGCTAACTTCACAGCAAACTTAAGGAGTATTGGACTTCTGACACATGTCATACTTCCTGTAAGAAGTCATTGATCTACCAATTTAAGGCAGCTTAACAGGCACTGATTGCTCCTTAGGAGTGTCATGTCTTTATATTGACATGGGCAAAACATGCTTTGAAAATAAAGGCACTTATTGGGGAGCATTTCAGGTGTGCCCAACAGTTGCAGTTTCCTTCTGGATCTGTCCGCAGGATAGGCAGTGCCACGGCCAGTCCAGCCTGGGAATCGGTTGGCTAATAACCCAACACGGGAGAGGGGTGTACAGAATTATTTTACAAAACAACAGCAATCATGTTTAAACTTTTGAACGCCAATTATCATTTTTGTTACAAACAAAATTGATTCTTATACAGATGTGGGTAGGTTAAATTTTGTATTACCATATTGTTGTCTATAGCCGACGCAAAAGGTTAAGACTGTCCTCTACTTGACAGTGGCAAAATTGTCCCTCAATGGATAGAGCCATATTTTTTTAAACTAACTATCAGGTTTTGATTAACTATTAGATAGTGTACTCTTATTTGTTGCAAATTGTGAGTTTTAGAAATATTTTTTTTTTTATGAAAATCTCAATGCAACAAAATTAAGATTTTTTCTCTTTGTGTGCATTTTGCACTCATTTAAAGTGCTGTTGACAAATGACTCATGTTGTAAACAAAAATATCAAATTTTAAATTGAAGCATGTAGAGTCCAATTATTGACATGTTTGATAAGATGTACACTTTTAGGGGTTTACAGTAAGACAATAAATAAACTAGAAGTTTAATAATCAGTACAGTAATCACTTAAGCTATTAACTTACTAAACAATGGATTTAATGCAGGCAAATCAACTACTCTAATGTGTTTAGAGTTTGATGCTACAGATCATGCTTGTGCCCATCAAGGAGGTTAAATAATTGTGTGTTCAACAAGATTGCGAATAGGGCACAGTGCACTCTCTGCCAATATTTGATCAAGTGGCGTAAACGCAAAATCGCTGCGTAAAAGCCAAGCTCCTTTGTTGATTTCCAATGACGCACTATTAATGTAAGACCCGATTATCGTTGTGCAACTAACCTTCCACCCTGAAGATCTTCGATTTAATCGCGAAGATAGTGTCCGAAGGCGACACAGTCATCTCGAACGCGGTCCCCGTCAAAGTTTCCACTAAGACTTCCATCGTGGCCTGCCCCGCACTCTCTTCTTGGAAACCCTTCGATCTATTCGACAGTCTCTCTGGGCATCCATGTTGGGACATTTCACACGCGTATCACTTTATATTCACTATCTAAACCACATCGCGGCTCACGGATTACCGTGAAATATAACACTAATGCCCCAGCCTCTGCACGATCGCGCTGCGACGAAGTAAACTATGTGGCCGATTACAAACACACATCGAACATGTTTATCGTTATTATATAACCGATACAGTTAAAAAAACTACACAATGAAAATTTTATATCAATCTACTACCATTAAGCAACAAAATAATATAACTCGGTGACTGAAATGAAATAAATACAATTTCGTGACAGAACAGAAGCAGATATTTTTTTTCGATGATGGTGAATGAAATGAAATTGAATGATTCACGAACAATACGGACGTGGTCTAGTTTATGAAAAAAATAAACAAAGTCGTTATTTTGTTACTAAAAATAGATACACGTATTTTTACGCTGACGAACAATCACAAACTAAAAAGGAAAGGTAAAAATTCTGAAAATTTTATTAAAATTACTCACTCTGTAAAAGTTACGATATGTGTAAACAAACTTTAATTTCGATTATTGCAACTGGCAACACAAAATTTATTGTCAATGGCCGTCCGGGACGGAAGTAGTTCTTGACGTTCGCGCTTGTCTATAACCTCTTTCTTTTCCGTCGCTCTTCGTTTACCGAAACAGAGGTTATAATCATGGTGCGTACATTTTTATTACAAAAATTACTTTTATGCCAGTGCTATTAACTAAATCTTATTCTGATTACGTGGATAGTAGTTGTGCTAAACAGTTTAAAAGTTATCTTGCGGAATTAACCAAGATTTGACAGGCACGCGTCACCCACATTATCGAAGGAACATGTGGCTAAATTTTGGTATTTCTGATTTCAGACTCGCAAACGCCGTAACGGAGGACGGGCCAAGCACGGCCGTGGGCACGTGAAGGCCGTACGATGCACCAACTGTGCGCGTTGTGTTCCTAAGGACAAGGCAATTAAGAAATTCGTGATCAGGAATATTGTGGAAGCGGCAGCGGTCAGGGACATTAACGAAGCCTCCGTTTACACCTGTAAGTTGAGATAACTCATTAGTATAACATTTATTTTAACCTATGGTTATTAAATGTAGTGTTTTTTATAGATCTTGCTTCTTGTGCATTTCTATTTAGGCAATCTATCAAACAATTACCTTTCATGTTTGAAGAGGCTTTACTACTTAGTAAGATGTCAAGTCAAAAAAAAGTCCAAAGTTTCATGATCTAATCATATAGTAGCTGTTTGTAATTTAGGATTGTTTATCATACATACATACATATTGTGAGTGGTATATGGTTAGGTGGATGGTGTCAAATACATTACCAGCTTGTATAACATCCATCATTAAAATACAAAACAGTGTTTTTAATATGATAGGCATTTCTCCAACCCTGTGTACTATACAATACAGCAAAGCTTTGAGATGTTAATCAATTTACTTAAAATAACCCTAAAAGTCAGAAGAAATATACAACCTCGTAGTTAACCCTTTAAAAGGCAGAGGCGATTTAGCGACCACATGCATTGAGTTTGAATTTCAACCTTATTGTTTTCACTATACAACACAATTTCCATTGTAATTATTGAAAATATGACTAGCTTTAAAAATATCCTTTGTCAGGTACGCATTCGATAGCTGATTTTGATTCTGTGGTAGTATGCTCCAGTATATGGGGCCTTATAAAGGGTTAAGGTAGACTAAGAAATAAATACATATCAAACTACTCAATGGTAATGGTATTTGGTGGTAGTATTTTATAATTCCGGATATATCGCATCCCCAACCGAATAAAGCGGTAATATGAAATGCCTTAGTTTGTAAACTAAGCTTTATCCGGTCGCATTATGGCTTAGTTTGTAAACTAAGGCATTTCATATTACCGCTTTATTCGGTTGGGGGTGCAATATACAGGACTGTGAAAGTACTATCTAAGTACCCAATAATGGTTCATTTTAAAATTATTCCATTTCATTTTGCAATCATGATCTATAATTGAAATAAATAACAGTCATTCTCAAATCAAGAACATGGTAAATGTAACTTTATTTTTAATTTGTAGTAAACCAGGAAATTACTAACCACAAAGAAAAAGTATTCTTTGTATTGTGTGAATGTTTTTGGTACCATTCAAATCTATTCAGTTTGCATTTTAATGATGAAATATTGACAGAAAAATTAAACTTAATTTATATCATATCAAACTTTACTGACTCTGTAATGACATTGCTATTGATGAAAAGTTGTTAAGGCCAGTTAGACCTGCAAGAAAAACAGCACAAGTTGCATTACATTGCAGCATTCAATTTGCCACTTCAAACTTGATTACTTTACGGCCCTACAATGTAATGCAATTTGTGCGATTTTTTCTTTTAGATCTAAACTGGCTTTATGATGGCAGCATTAGTTCAGGTCTAATCTCCAACTCAGATAAATTTGTGGCACTGTACTGTACAGTGTTCTTGACTTTTGCTCTAAAAAAAGTTTTCTTCCCACCCATAGCTTTTTAAACTCCAACACCAAGCCCTTCTGCCAACAAGCTAGTTTTTTTTCTGGCCATGGTTTCAGAGCCATTCAGCCTAACCAACTAGCCAGTCTCATCTGTGTTGCCATACTAAAAAAAGCCTTTTAACTTTACAGCATTCCAGCTCCCCAAACTCTATGCGAAGCTGCACTACTGCGTGTCATGCGCGATTCACAGCAAGGTCGTCCGCAACAGGTCCAAGAAGGACAGGCGCATCCGTACGCCGCCCAAGAGCAACTTCCCCAGGGACATGAACCGCCCGCAGAATGTGCAGCGGAAGTAGGCTTTAATACATAATGTAAAAAACTAGATGTTGTTTTATTTTTAATTATGTACCTATCAGCCTTTAGGGCGCGTACGGGGTTTTATAAACGCGCCGTCACGCGTTTGTTGTTTTTTAGGGTAAAAACGGGAGCCTATTACTGAGACTGCTGTCCATCCGTCTGTCACCAGGCTGTATCTCACGAACCGTGATAGCTGGACAGTTGAAACTTTCACAGATGATGTATTTCAGTTGCCGCTATGATATGAAATACTAAAAAACAATAAAATAAATATTTAAGGGGGCTCCCATACAACAAACGTGATTTTTTTGCTCTATATTGATAATGGCAACAAGTAGACGCTTGAAAGAAATATTCACTGAATATTTAGTTGTATATTCACTTTAAATAGTACATTACTGCAGAGGCCGTGAAGTAAGGGATTGATGGACGAGATTTGGGGTATACGGCCGAGTCGTAGACGATGTAACGCTTTTGTTTTTTAGTGGGGAGTGTGATAGAAACAACCAGAATGATTTTACAATGTTTATTCTGAATTTAAATAACTAATTATACAACATTATTGCCAAGCGTTAAATTTAGAAGATCTCAGGGGGTGGATTCTAGATATTCACTAACTTCAGAAGGAATTTAGATTTAGCGATTAAATGATTCTAAATACAATTAATAAAAAGAATGAGAGAGAGAGAGAGAGCCGTGAACACTTAACACCGTCCTATTGGACAGCCACTTCCCTGTAGTGCGACGGCGGCGTGTAGTTGCGCGCGTCCAGTGACGTCACGGGTAGATCCGGGACGTAAGCAGGTCAGCAGAAGTGGTGAGACGGGTCAGAGCACACGATAACGCAGCTGGTACCAAAAACCCTGAAATATCCATTTTTGGCCATTTAGTGGAAAGTCTGATTCCACGTTACTGACTGCAACATCCGGCGGAAGGTGAAGATGGAAGCACTACTTGCAGGATGACTACCAAAAGCATTAAATAGTGATCAGTGATGTTGCAGCAGCATACAAAATCAGCTTAGTAGGTAAGAAGTATTTTGTCACAATAAAATTTGTAAATGAAGTGCTATAATCATTACAGAAATTGGTAAAAATGGGTACAATAAATTAGAAGCAACTGGGGTTTGATATTATTGAACGTTTAAGTTCATAATTACAATTAAAAACCAAATTATAATAATTATTATTTGACAAGTGGGTAGAAAAATACTCAGCTAATATTAACTCAGGTATTTAGTTTCCTCAAATATTTATCTGCGACGATTGCTATAATAACAAAGAAATGAAACAAGCCAAACACATGATAATTAAGTAAAATTAGGCATGAAAGTAACTATCTACTGATTCATATTAGTAATAAATTGCAACACTCACCCGGTCGGGGCAAACTCGATTCACTTTTATTTTATTACGCAGCGATGCACATAATAAGTATTTTACTATTTTAATTAGATGTAGTTTCATGTAAAATAAACGAATTAAAAAATAGTGACAAGAATTAAGTCCAGAGGTGTCTAGTTCGCTCGCCGCTTCGGTAAAGAAATGAGTGACCTCTTCCCTCTCCCTCTGCCGTGCGAGACCCTCTCCGTGACAGCGCTTGACCTCCGTGCGCCTGCTACTTTCTATTAGCCAAATTTTAAAGCAATGTTTGTTGATATTGTCGTAGTTATAGGATCCTTTGTTAAGTATTGTACATAGTTTTTGTTAGTTTAAGTTATTTTTAAGTTATAAATAATTAGATCGTAGTATAAAATTGTTTACTTAGAGGACCGTGTAACGATTACGTTACAACGAGGCCGGATAAAACGAGTCCAGCAATCCCTCTTCCGGCCGAGGATTGTATAGAGCTTTTCTCAAACATGCATCATCATCATCATCCATCCATCCAACCATACATCCATCCATACATCCATCCATCCATACATCCATCCATCCATACATCCATCCATACATCCACCCATACATCCATCCATCCATACATCCATACATCCATCCATCCATACATCCATCCATCCATACATCCATACATCCATCCATACATCCATCCATACATCTATACATCCATCCATACATCCATCCATCCATACATCATACATCCATACATCCATCCATCCATACATCCATCCATCCATACATCCATCCATACATCCATACATCCATACATCCATCCATACATCCATATATCCATACATCCATCCATACATCCATACATCCATCCATCCATCACCAGTAGTTTAGGCGGTTTTATAGAAATAAAAGAAGATAGATTTTTTTTAATGTCGTAAGTTGGCTGAATGTAATTTTTCCTTTGTCAGTTTAGTGTTAGTAAGCAAATTTAAAAAGTTACAGCAGCGGACAATAATGGTTTTTCATACTTACTTTTATGGCCTAGGCCAAGAAGTAATGTAGGAAGCCATAAACAACAAACTTCATGGCTTCATTTCGTGACATTAACGCATACATTTCAAAGCATGTTTGAGAAAAATAAATAATTAAATCAAAATAAAACAAATAATTAAGGAGGGCTCCCATACAACAAACGATTTTTTTGCCGTTTTTATAGATAATGAATGGTACCCTTCGTGGGCGACACCGAATCGCACTTGGCCGGTTTTTAAATTCTTTCTGCTAGTGAAAAGGCAAAGGTTTAAAACCATACAGCCAATTCTTCTTATCGATATGCACGCGAGTTGTATGGCTATTACATGAACAACCGTTCCTAAAATGCGCGTTTAAAAAACTGCAAAGGCCCTGTCCGGAATTCTCGAGAGTTAAAATAAGTCTTTAATCGCGTTTCATGATTTCATTCATGTTCTTAAACTTAGTGATTGAGATTTCAGGTTTTTTCCAAGATCCTGCCTGCTATCTACATGCCAAATTTCATACAAATCCGTTTTGTAATTTTAATGTGAATAAGTCCTAGCTACACATTTTCGCATTTATAATAATAGTAGCATATATAGCGATACAACTTAGGGATCTTTAAAAAACCAGCCTATCTATTTCCCTAAAGGCAGGCAACGCACCTGTGATACCTTTAGTGTTGCGGGTGTCCATGGGCATGCATTTGATTTGTTGAATAGAAACTCCAAACAGAAAACTGTCCCTAGACATTTTGAATGTGTTGGAAATATTTAAACGGTCTCTTCCCCACGATTAGCGGGTTTTCTTAAATGTTACGACATGGGTCCCTTTGCTTTTAAGAGGCGAATGTACAGTTTCAAGCAAGGCCGGTGACGTGCCACTGTAGGTGTTCATGGGCGGCGGTGATCACTTACCATCAGGTGCACTGCTTGTCCCATAAAACTACTGGGACGAAAAAGTCGCAGTTGTCCCATATCGAATGGTAGTTCAATGGGACTAGGGTAGCGTTGCCAACAATAGATAGAACTATCGATAGTCTCGACAAAACTATCGTGGCCTCGAAAAATAGTAACAATATCGATAGGCCTATCGATACTATTACATTAACAATACTATTGCATTTTTACAAACTATCGATACTATTGAAAACAATACTATCGATATTATCGATATGGTGACTATTTTTCAAGGTCGACTATCGATAGTTATGCAACGCTAGACTAGGGGGATAGACGGCTATTTTCTACGAAACTGGGCAATTTTTGCCTTAACCTTAAACGCTTGAATATGGCAACAATTTTATATAGACAAAATCTAGCTTTTCTCATGCGTTTCCGACTTTTCTCGTTTGTCAGAATTCAAAATGTATTGGGCCAAGTCAAAAATAGGTCAACAAATAAAACAACTGTTTTCAGCGTTCAAATTATATTCCTTACGTTCGAATAATCTTTAGAGTACTAACAAAAATCGTTGCAATAACTCTTAAAAAGCTATCTCTAATACCTTATTCCAGCATATTTTGTAAAATTTCTACAATTCGTAAATACAAATTGAACACTTTTAGCCTACGACTAAAACCTCGAATACTCAAACAGATGAGTTTATACATCAGATGAATAATCATACATAATTACAATTAGATACCTGAGAAAAAAAGTTTCATTTAAAACATTCCCAATGTATGACAGCCAGCGCGCGCACCATTACTTAACATTCTTAGGGTCAATCCAAAGATTTATTGGAATACGGATATTGAGCTTGCCAAACAAGAGCTGTAGCAGACAAAACAATATGTCAAGGGAAGTTCAAGCAATTCTTCTATACAGTGAAATAATTAAATAAGTCTGGGAATAAAAACCTAAAAGTAATAATTATGCCAATATACAGGGTGTTTGGTAGCTACGTGCAAAGCTTTAAGGGGGTAAGCCGAGGTATTTTTGAACATTTTTAGCCATATATGCCTTAGCCGAAATTTGATATTTTTTTTAAATTGAAGACTTAGAAATTTTAGGAAAATACCCAGAATTTGATAGTCACGAGTCAATATTGCCCCAATGAGCGTTAATTTGGAAACCAAATCTTTTAATGTGTATTGGACCAAATTAAATATTTTTTAAGTGTCTCTCTTGCCACAATAACAAAATGGAGGCATTAGAAATTACTAAAAATGTCTTAGGTTGGAACAGAGTAATTTTTCTGTGCCATAAAAATAAATTAAAAAAAAATCCTTGAAATGTTCAAACATTTTTAGAAACATGCCTGTTTATTGTTCTTTCTTTTAAGGTATCACTCATTGACATTGCTTGCTAAATCTGAGATAAAAAGTAAAAACCAAACTCAGGGAGCACTCGCTAAGAATGCACTAGTCTTGCAATTTTACTAGTAAACAACATGTGAAAAAGACAAGTCTACGTCATTTTTTTATGCCATATTTAAAATTTCCAAATTAACGCTCATTGGGGCAATATTGACTCGTGACTATCAAATTCTGGGTATTTTCCTAAAATTTTTAAGTCTTCAATTTAAAAAAAAAAAAAAACAAATTTCGGCTAAGACATATATAGCTAAAAATGTTCAAAAATACCTCGGCTATCACCCCCTTAAAACTTTGTACATAGCTACCAAACACCCTGTAGATTTTAGATAAATAATGGCACACACCATTGTAACAAATTATAAATTTCATTCACATAACATTATGTAATGTTAAGACGTTATGCAGAGCAATGATCCCAGTGTAGTTTTACCACAATTTTATCAATTCACAATACTTTTTGCTGTATAAATTAATTATGAGACACTTTAAAACTTGCCAAACATCTTCAGACCAAAAGACCAGCAGGCTATTGTCTAACGCTTCTGGCTGCCTTTGCAATCACATTTCTTTCTGTCAAATGGTATAAGATGATGACAGAAAGAGATGGTGAAAGCAAAGGCAAGCGTCAGAAACGTTAGACAATAAGCCTGCAGATTAGAAAATCAGCTTGTCCATTAGATTATCAAAGTATTTATATACACCAAATTGCATTGCTAAGCAATGGCAATAATTAGCATAAACTTTCTGAAATTATTTTAATTTGAAAACATGGTCTATATTCTAATCTAACATAAAATGGGAACTATGTAAATAAGAGCATACAGTACAGGAGATTATGTACAGTGAAGAAACTGAATCGCATACCAAGGTGGAACCTTTTCACAGTCAATTTCCCAATGATTTCTTTGGCAGATGTAGGGAATATCAACGTGACATTTGCAGCAAAAAGGTTCCATCCTGTTAAGCAATTCAGTTTGTGAGTGGCTAGGCAACAATGAACTCATTGTCTATGGTTGTTATTTGATGGGCTTAAATAATATTAGGGCATCGAGAACCAGTTCTTGCTGCATGGGATGAACCTGTTTTTTCGGTTTCCACCATACAAAAAGAACCAGTTTTTTAGGAATATAATTTCCCCCTTCATGAACTACATTGTTAACTTTGATTTTTTGGCAGTAACTATACTTTGTTTTTTTAGCATTAGAAATAAGGTAAACAATCATGAAAAAATAGTGACTATTACTTATGAAACCGAAAGAATATACATGATCATGACCATATTTCCTTGTTAATTGTTACAAGTTTGCCGTTATTTATTTTTAAAGTGTTTTTCAATAAAAAGACACTTCAAGATCGCTTACCTTTTTTCTAATGCTAAAAAAACGAAGTATAAGCAAGACTGCATCAATTTTTTGCTTCCAATTAAACTTTTGAACGCCAGTCTTTGCTATAGATGACAATACGGTAATACACAAATTAATCTACCAACATCCGCAAAAGAATCAATTTTGTTTGTAACAAAAACGATGTGTGGCTTTCAAAAGGTTTTAATTAATGTCTGCTTATAATGCAACTGTATGCTCTTAGAACTGATCAATACAGGCGCTATCAATAAATTCCGTAATTTACATATCATGGCTTAATCTTATAAATGGTCTGAGGGAACTTTGTCATGATCGGTTTCTCCACAGTTGTCTCCAGGGCATGCTTGAGGTTCTTCTCAAATACTTTCTTGGCGTCACAGAAGCCTTGCTTTGTTTTGCCAAAGGAATTTGGTCCTGCCGAGGTTGGTGTTTCTCTGGACAACGAAAAACATTTTGTTAAAATTTTTGGGTTAAGCAATAACATAATTTGCTCTTTTAGAATACTGACACAATTTGAATTATTGTCAAAAGAAAAACAGGTTTAGTTTTGAAATGACAATGACTCCAATTGTGTCATTATCATTCTAAAGGAGCAAATTGTGTATTGGTAGTGCAGTAGCATGGAGCTGTAACAACTAAATTCCAACTGGATTAATTTATTGAATCAGGTGTTACTTTGCGGAGGTCCATATTAATGAACTAAAACAATTACTTTGCTCACCCGCGACCTTACAATAGTTACGTTTATGCAAGAAATGTGCGAATGCATGGAAATAATTAGGTACAACACTATGGGGTCTATTATTAATGAACAGGTAAATTTAGTATCTTCTCCTTTACTGCGGCTTGGGTCTAATTTGAACAGTTAGTATTAATAAAATATGCCTTATAAATAAATAAAGAAAAATTCAAGGTAGTTTTATAATATGTCAATAAAAGTTAATTTTTGTGGGGTAGTTTGAGAATAAGAAAAATAAAGTGGGTACTTGTGAAGTTACAGTGACAAGTTAAAACATTTGTTTTGGTTTGTTAGTTTAACATTTGGTAGCATAGCATACGGTTGTGGTAACTCCGAGGATGAGCTCTGGTCGAGTTCGAAACGCGTCAGTGTAGCTTGGTGGTGGTGATAGTTGTGTTTATGTGATTTGTGTGTGTTCGTACAGTGTGGAGGTGGAGGAACTGCATGAACGCACATTTCTTGCATAAACGTAACTATTGTAAGGTCGCGGGTGAGCAAAGTAATTGTTTTAGTTCCAACTGGATTGACTAATTTTTACATGTCAGTGATTACCAGTATGGCAAAGCTTGTGTGCACTAACTACAAAGTGGTGCATCTAAAGACATACATATCCGTACACTGGGTTGCCTAATAAAAATGTTTACTCCATGCCACTGGTGTATAGGTAACGCCACCAGAGTTGAGGCCACGCACACAACCACATCTCATGTAATGACAGCGGGATTTTGACGTTGTGTTGACGTTTAACAACAACACAACGTCAAAATCCCGCTGTCATTACAAGAGATGTGGTTGTGTGCGTGGCCTCAACTCTGGTGGCGTTACCAATAGTGTGTAATTCATTGAAACTTTTCAATGGAATTAACAAAAAGTGCTTTAAATATAGCTTGCTCCTACTCCCTCTTGCTCTGCTGCTGCCTGCTTCAGGTTATTAAGTATAGCAAATTTTATCAAAATACTTTCAGTAGTTTCACTTGAGAGTAACATTAACATTAAAATTTATAATATTGGTAAGATTACAAGTCAATAGGCAATTCAACATTACTATTACTATAAGGAAATTTATTACAATTTCCTCCCCCTATCTAAGGGCCTACGCTAGCTGACGCGGACGTCCGCTGCGTGCGCCCGCACGCGGGTCTAAAATGTACCGAAAATCCGTCGCACGCGCCCGCGCCACTTAGCGCTGTTCATACAATTTCTTATTAGACGCGCGCACGACGGGAGTCCGTTCCAGGTAATCCGCATCAGCTAGCGTAGGCCCTAAAAAGTTACCAAACAGGATTTCTGAAGGTTTTGCAAAGCTCATTATTAAAAATGTGTTTGGTCTTACCTTCCTATATTTCTCATTCTCATCCTTGCCTCCGCGGGCATCTCCTCAGGCTCGTCATCATCATCATCATCATTAAACACTGATGCTATTGTTGGCTTGGCAGCAGGGGCGCTCAATTTTGATGGGCCACCCAGGCTCATCTTAATGGGTGCTTTGGGTTTAGCCATTGGGATGCTGATTTTGGTAATGCGTGGAGGAGGGGGTGGCGCAGGGACTTCTTCATCAGAATCATCCCACTCTGTACGCTTATGTTTACCTGCAAAAATATATTGACTTTGTAGGTACATAGAACAGTGCGGAGTAAGAAGTGTAATATAAACTTAACTTACTGCTGTGTCTGTCTTCTTTATCATAGGATCGATCTTTCGAGTGTCTGGTGCTGGCGGGAGAGTGACGGCGTCTAGGCTCGCGCTCGCGCGGAGACCGCGACCGGACGCGCTCCCGACCATGCTTCTCCTGCCTAGAATCATCACGCGCGGATCGAGACGACCCTGCCAATGCGAAAACACTGGCAAAGATAAATAAAAGTACTCATACGAGTCTAAATCTAAACAAGAAATTCACTATGGTTCTGATGGGTGAAAATTATCCAATGCCATTCGAATACCTTTGCCGTAGTCGTAACGACTGCTCATTGTTGAATTCACCTTGTAAAATCCGCTGGCAAATTATCAAATTCTTTAAAATATCAAATAAATTTGACAGATGAACACAATTTCACAGATCCGCCATTTTGTCTAACCATAAAGAAAGTAGAATGAACACAGACTAAGCTAATGAAATGACGTGGAAATGGGAAGAATGGAATTGCACGCACACGGAAGATGCATAGGAAGATGAGATTGTTTACGATTAGCCAACATCGAAATAATTCCCAGTCGTGTTTTCTTAATCATAAACGGTTTTTGTTTAGCTGTTTTTTGAATCGGTATTATCCGTATTATCGGGTATCAGATTACGCCACACACCGCTACTTATCTGTCCTCTTGATCTGCCCTTCACATACACAGAACTTGAGTTGGCACTAGACAACCTTCGTAACAGCTCACCTGGTGAAGATGGTATTCCATATATTTTTATCCGCAAACTTAATCGCTTTTCAAAGGAATATCTTCTGAGTCTGCTTAACCTTTTTTTTGTGTCTGGTGAAGTCCCCGAGGAATGGAAGTCACAAATTATAATCCCAATCCTCAAACCAGGAAAAAACCCCCTGGATGCAAACTCCTATCGCCCAATAGCCCTTTCCTCTTCAATATGTAAAATATTTGAACATTTGATTAAGAATAGGTTGGAATGGTTCGTAGAGAAAGATAATTTGCTAGCTAATACACAGTTCGGATTTCGTAAAGGTAAAAGTACTATGGACAATTTAAGCATACTGACTTCAGACATTAGATTGGCCCTTTCAAAAAAACAACATCTTATAGGATGCTTCTTGGATATCTCCGCTGCGTACGACAATGTACTTCTCCCGGTACTCAGAGCTAAAATGCTTCAGCTGAGTATTCCTGCGAAGATAGTACATTTTGTCTGTAAACTGTTCATGGGAAGGACCATTAAAATCCGAACTGGTAATACCCTCTACCCTCCTCGTACCCTATGGCAGGGACTCCCTCAAGGCTCGGTACTCTCTCCCCTCCTCTACAATCTATATACAATGGACATTGAACACTCTGTCTCACCCTTTTGTGAAATCCTACAATATGCAGATGACTTGGTGCTGTACACCGCTACACAATCAACTGCTGAGGCAGCCTCAAGACTGAACGAGGCGATCAGTTATCTTAAGGTTTGGTTGGACGAGCAAGGTTTGGCTTTATCTCCGTCTAAAAGCTGTACAGTGACCTTCACGCGTAGTCGAATAATCCCTAACATAGACATCTGCTATGAGAGTGAGGTCATTCCTTGCAAAGACTCGGTCAAATTCCTCGGAGTGTTTTTGGATTCCAAAATGACTGGTGTCCCACACTTGGAGTACATATCTGGGAAATGCGAAAGGGGGGTGAATGTTCTCCGGGCTCTTTCTGGTGTCTGGTGGGGCGCTCACCCATACTGCCAAAAACTCGTTTATAATGCAGTAATTCGTAGCCAGATAGACTACGGCTCACTCGTAATAGAGCCTTGTAATAAATCTGCCCTTACAAAACTTGACCTTATTCAAGCTAAGTGCCTTCGTATTGCTCTGGGAGCAATGAAATCATCTCCAAAAAACGCCATGCAGGTTGAATGCTATGACCCTCCCCTCTCCCTCCGCAGACAGTATCTGGCGGACCGCTTCATTTTTAAGGCTTCTTCATTTTCAAATCATCCTCTTCTCCCCCGTTTGGAGGCCCTCTCCCAGGAAGTTTCTAATAATATATATTGGGCACATAAGGAAACTCCAAGATATATCTCTTCTTACTCCAAATTAAAAAACCTTCCATCTCCTTTATTTTCCACTACCGCCAACCCTATATTCGAGGCCAGCTTTGACTCTTTAACCTATTCCCCGAATGTTATTCTTGATTTTGGCATTCACAAGGATAGTCCATCAGCTAACACCCATTTCAATAAAAAATTGGAAAAATGGCAAGACCGGCTTGCCATTTACACAGATGCTTCCAAAGTGGATTCCGATGGTTGCGTGGGCGCAGCGGTATGGATCCCCAAATACCAAATCGCTTTGACCCAAAAAATCCCAGCTCAATCATCAGTTTTTACTGGGGAGTCCATAGCAATTCTAGAGGCCATTAAATTTTCGGAATCACATAATGTTCCAAAAACTATAATTTTTACAGATGCTAAAAGCTGTTTACAAGCAATTGTAGGCAACCATTTTAAAATGAAAACTAAATTCCCAGTATTATTAAAGATTAAAGAGGCTCTAATGCGCTGTGAAATGGAAGGACTAGAAGTTACTCTTGCATGGATTCCAGGCCATTGCGGCATAGTTGGCAACGAAAAAGCGGACACGTGGGCAAAAGAGGCCATCGAAATCGGTTCCCAGGACTATAACATTATCTTTTCATCAGACTTAATGACGTGCGCTCGAACTTACTTGAGGGATTCCTGGCAGAACCAGTGGAACCTCTCCAGACATCAGAAAGGTCGTCATTATGGAAACATTCAACCGCTGATACCTCACAAACCTTGGTTCTACCGTTTCCGCTCAGCTAATAAATGGGTCACTTCTACTATTTGTCGACTCCGTCTGGGTCATGTCTGCACTCCGGTATTCCTGTCAAAAATTAGGGTGCGGGATAACTCCCTATGCGAATGCGGTCTTGACGAAGGTACCCTGGATCACATTTTTTTCAACTGCAGTAAACTAACATACTCCTTGTATGATGTGTTACCTAAGGAAGTACCGCGACCTATCGACTTCCTATCACTTCTTTCTCTCTTGGACTCTCCCTTGCTAAAAGTTTTAATAAAATTCATACAGTGCCACAACATTAAGCTGTAGTTACTGTAGCATGCCTCTCTTATATAATATATTATGCTTCCAAACTTTTCATTCCTTTCGTGTTAGCATGCTTAACTACCATTTCCCTCCAATTAAAAAAAAAAAAAAAAAACTTGTAATGTAAGATCGTCTTATATGTTGTCTGTGTACCGTCCATAACTCGTGTTATTTGTTCTAGGTCTCCTGTCTATTCCTTCCCCAAAATCAAAATTTCTTAAACCGAACAGTCTCCTCATGTGTGTCATGTCTTTACGTCGACATTGGCAAAATACGCCTTGCTAAAAAAGCAAGGGTGAAAGCCAAAAGAAAAAAAAAAAAAAAAAAAAAAAGGTTACTTAGAGATTACATGACTCAAATAATTCTTATTTGTGTATTATATACCTTTTTGAGAAAAAAAACTATCGATATAGAATAGTTTGATAGTGAATCAATTACGATGTCATTACTGCAGCGTACGCAGCGGTTGCTGAGGTTATCCAGCAAGTACACTTCCAATTCATGCCGATGTTTATCCGACGCTACGAAGTTGACTTCTAGGCGAGATAAAATAAAACAGGGACCGGGATTAAAGGACTTTATCATCGGAGACTCCGAGCCAGTTCTTCTAGATCGCCCTCATATACCATATTTACCGGAGAACGTAACATTTGCATCAAAACGTAAAGTATATTTCGATGTTTACGGCTGTCAAATGAACTTGAATGATACTGAGATAGTTTGGTCTATTTTGAAGAAAGAAGGGTTTGAGAAGACAGAGATTGAGGATGAAGCTGATATATTCCTGGTTATGACGTGCGCCATCAGAGAAGGTGCCGAAAGTAAGATTTGGCATCGTTTGGATCACTTGCGCGGGTTCAAGCGGCGCCGAGCGTTAAAAAATAAAGAAAAACCGGTAAAAATTGGTTTGTTGGGCTGTATGGCGGAGCGGCTCAAGACTAAACTTATTGAAAAAGAAAAAGCAGTTGATGTTGGTAATTACTTGAAATTTTTTTAGTTTTTTGACTATGAAGCTCTTTTTATTTTTATGATTTATCCGTTTTTTTTTTATATTGAAAAACTCAAAAATGATAGTTGTGGCTGGTATTTGAAAGAAAGAAATCGTTTATTGCCCATAAAATACCACTCAAGTACAAATATACATTTTCTCTTCTTTCTTTGCTTCACCATATCAGCCAAAAGACATGCACTACTGGATAAAGGCCTCCCCCAAGGTTCTACAACAATCAGTCCTGCGCTGCCCGTATCCATGTGGTTCCTGATCATTTCCAGATTATCAGTCCCTATTCCTCGCAGACAGAGTCGCGGGCAGCAGCTAGTAGTAAATATAAAAATTGTTTGCAGTGGCAGGTCCAGACAGCTACAGAGACCTACCTCGGCTCCTGGCTCTCACATACAGCGGCCAGACCGCCATAAACGTGCTGCTGTCCTTAGACGAGACCTATGCAGACGTTGTGCCTGTTCGACTAAATCAAGATAGCGTGTCAGCATTCATGTAAGTTATAGGTACAGATCAACCTTTTCCAAGTGTAGACCTGCTAGCTCTTACTTACCATGATCCAGGGATAACTAAAAAAAGCTTATTTAAAAGCTCAGATTAACAATAAATATTGACGTTGTGATAATAGATTTGAAAATAGATATACTGATATTATCAAATGTATTATCACAATATCTACTTTTATTACAGTTACAAAAACAGTATATAAACTCATATAAACTAAACACAAAAATTATTAAATAATTGTGCATTACGGTAGCAAGTTTTGTAAAACTTATTTTATTTAGGTACCACAAAACGTCACTTTTACGTCATCGTCACCAAAAGTTCGAGCTCTGGAATGGCTCTTATTGTTTCCAGCTCAATAATGCGTGGTTGCGACAATATGTGCACATATTGCATAGTGCCGTTCACGCGTGGTCGCGAGCGCTCGCGCCGCGTCGCCTCCATACTAGACGAGGTGCGCCATCTAGCGGAGCAAGGGGTCAAAGAGGTCACGCTGCTCGGACAAAATGTCAACAGCTACAGGGACGGTGCCGACGGTGCTGGGGAAACGGAGAGGTGCGATACGAAGCTAGCTAAAGGTTAGTGACTCTAAGAGCGCGCGCAGACAGAGAGCGGTCTGGAGTTCCGAGTTCCGCGTTCAGAGTTCTGTGTATTGACCGCTCGAGAGTTCCGACCGCCTGCTGTGTGCGTTATCGTAAGGGACTCAGTACATTCGAAAGAACGCAGAATTCTGAACGCGGAACGCGGAACGCCAGACCGGGCTCTGTCTGCAAGCGCTCTAAACCCTTTAAATGACTCCTTGCCCGCTTGGTATAGGGGCTGGGGGGTAGGACGACAAAGGGGGCCGGGAGAGGTGCGAGCGGCAGGCACACGAGGCGCGCTCGCCGCCCGCACCTCTTTCGCCCCCTTTGTCGTCATACCCCCAGCAATTGTACCACGCAGGCGAGGAGTCATTTAAACGGTTAGCTACCTATAGGAAGTTATTCCGAAATTCGGAAGTTCGTATTGTGCCATCTTTTCACTCTTGTGTTCATCATAATCATAATCATCAGCCTATGCTCGTCCACTGCTGAACACGATCCTGGGCCACTCTCATCCAGCACTTGCCAGCCGCCTGCGAAGATCACCGCTCCACCGAGTCTGAACGTCCTACGCTACGTTTGCTGATCCGTGGTCTCCACTCAAGAACTCGTCTACCCCAACGGTTATCGGTTCTTCGGGTTATACGGCCTGCCCATTGCCACTTCAGCGTGCTAATGCGGTGGGCTATGTCGATAACTTTGGTTCTCTATCGGATCACCTCGTTACGAATTCGATCTTTCAGAGAGAAACTCCGAGCGTAGCCCTTTTGCATAGCACGTTGCGCGACTAAATTTGTGGACCAGCTCTACCGTGAATGTCCATGTTTCGGCACCGTATGTCATGACGGGTAGGACGCACTGATTGAAGACTGTGTTCAATGGTATTATTAGTGCGAGCGAAACGGCAAGATACGAAGTTCAAAAATCGAACTATTGAACTCCGCTAAGTAACGCCTGAATCAAACAATAAAGGTGCGACCAAACCGCCGCTTAAAAAACGGTGAATCGCAGTGACGCACCGTAATTTACCGCATGCTCTCCATAGTAAAAGTTTTGACGTTTACGGTGCGTCACTGCGATTCCGTAACGCCACCGTTTTTTATGCGGCGGCTTGATCGCACCTTTATTCTGACATTGTACGTCATTCGATAAGCATTAGTAGAGAGCAAAATATTAATTATAATGAAGACTTGGCTGTATGGTTCTAAACCTTTGCCTTTTCCCTAGCGGTAATAATTAAAAAAACTTCTATCATTGCTATAGATAGATAAAGGCGTAATTAAAGGCCACCACGAACCGAAGCGCGGGGCGCCGACGGAGCGTGCCTAGCGCGCTCTATAACACTGAATCATATATACCGTGACACACACCGGCAGTGCGGCACAGCGTATTTGATTCAGTATTATAGAGCGCGCTGGGCATGCTCCGTCGCCGTCGCACACTCGCCCCGCGCTGCGGCCTGTGGTTCCCTTAATAAAACTATTTTACTATGTTATGGCTCTATGGTGACACTCGTTAAGCACTCGTTCGACCTTCAATTAAGTTAAATAATTGTCTGTACACTATTTTCAGGGTTCAAAACAGTGTACAAATCAAAAAAAGGAGGGTTGCGGTTCGCAGACCTTTTGGAGCAGGTGTCTGCCGTGGACCCTGAGATGAGGATCCGGTTCACAGCCGCACACCCGAAGGACTTCCCTGATGAGGTAATGACATGCTAGGATTTCTAGATGATTCGAACATCAAACGCTCGGCAGAAAGTCATTTTAGAGTGAGATAAAACACAGCTGAAACCTGATATAAGGAACTACCAATCAATATGTTCAAACGAAACCTAAAAAACTGGTTAGTCCAAGAATGTTTTTATTCTGTTGACGAGTATTTTGATTATTTTAATTATTTATTATAAAGCATTGATTGGGTACATTGAATTAATTCAAATTTAATTAAATTAAATTACATTGCTATTATCATTATTATAATACAAGTATTTATTATTAATTATGACAAATTACAATTACAGTTACAATTAATTAAATTAGATTAAATTACAATAATAATAATACAATGTCAATACATTCTGCATTTCAAATGACATAAATAAGAACAAAATCACAAAGAGATCGTAAAATAAATTAAAAATACATTAAAATAAAATGTCGTACCAAAATCAAATGTCACAAAGAAAGTTATTATAATAACAATAATCAAAAGAAATTACAAAGATTACTAATCTAAAATAAAAACAAAGTCATAAAAAACTAAAACTAAGGACCATCACCCCGCACCATACCTGGCTCAAAAGTGCCCATAATACCAGCAATTATTATAATTATTATTTAATTATTATTTTATTTTTGCTTGACATTATAATGTAGTTTAAGGTGAATCTGGGAATATTTTATGATGTAACTATCTGTTGACGTAAGTTTTCATTATTTTTAATTATTGTACTTGACATTAAGTGAATTACCTATGTGTGTGATTGAGGAAGCTGTTGTTGCTGTATTTTTATTTTGGTCAAAATTAATACATGTTTTTAGCATGTCCTAGTGATGTCCTCTGCTCTCCATGTTGCATGCCAACTACTGGCAAAATGTGTGCGCCTTTAAAATATCTTTGAGACCAATTATGTACTTACCACATTTTATGCAATAAAAAAATTTGAATTTGAATTTGAATTTTATAGTTAACTAGCTGTTGCCCGCGACTCCGTCTGCGAAGAATAGGGGTACAAAAATAGCCTACGACCTATTCTCAGACCTTCCAAATTCTTATTCTTCTCGTCGATTCTTCGACATTTAAAATGTTAATTTTAGCTTAAATTGAATAAATATTTGGGGGTAGCTGCAATAGAGAGATCTCTCACTCCAGGCAGATGTTATGCCTGGGGACCGAAGTCCAATGGATACAAAAAAAAAATACAAAATACAAATAATTTATTTGTCAAACATAGGTAAAATAGATGGTACAATGATCAAAGACTTGTATCACTATGCTGCGCCCAAGGGCATACAAATATGAATATTCACATTCAATCATGCACAAATCAATATACTTATAGTCTAAAAATCTGATAAACTATCACGCATATACTCATCCAATGAATAGAAAGCTTTATCCGCCAAAAAGTTAAAAAGTTGTTTTTTAAAATCATGAACATCCTCGGTCATCAGTATATTCTTTGGAAGTTTGTTGAAGATCTTGGATGCCATGCCGAATACGCTGAATGAAAGTTGGAAGTTGCATTTATGCAGCCGAGTGGAGAAACTTCGATAGCGCGATGCAGGATTGTAGAAATTAGTTTCTTATGTGATGACTAGATGGCGCTAGTAGTCGCTACAAATATATTTTGACTTTTATTACTCAAAATTTAATGAAAGTCTTATCTATCTTATGATGCCACCATATGGCATCCATCGGCCGCCCATTTTTTTTTTTTTTTTTTATATAAGAGGTGGAAAACTAGCAGACGGGTCACCTGATGGAGAGCGATCACCGTCGCCCATGGACACCCGCAACACGGGGGGTATCACAGGTGCGTTGCCGACCCTTTTAGGAATTGGTAGGCTCGTTTTTTAAAGATCCCTAAGTTGTAACGCTCTGGGAATGCTGCCGCAGTAAGCTGATTCCAGATCTTTGTCGTGCGAGGAAAGAAGTTTCGCTTAAAACGCACGGTACTAGACTGCTGATTGTTGGTGGCCTTGGCAACCTATTTTTAATTTATGCAATTATGCATGCAGTTCTCACCAAACTTACTTGCACTTTACTTTTTTGCTTGTCACCAAAATTTATGACATGGTTCCTACGTGGATTTATACTATGGTGTGCTTTGATCAATTATAACTGTAGTAGATACACATTGCCGAACAAAATCCCCTTCAAAGAATGTCCGAACTTTTTTATTTGGTTGCGTAACAAATAAAATCATCACCTACACAGAAATTTGAACCTAGTCTTTACTTCATTACAGTCGAATTTCGGTAGCGGCAAAACTCCACTTGACAGCTAAACTTGACAATTTCACGCAACGTTCTGAGAAAAAAGAAGGCCACTTATCAAAGTGGCGCTCATTTGGCTCGGACATTTTCGGGCGCGCGACTGTGGATCTACAGTTATAATTGATCAAAGATGGTGTGTCTTATAGTTACTGACTCGCCACGAGAGTTTTGAGGCTAATGATTTCACACACAGCTACATAAGACTGATTACAAAAAAAGTAGTGAATGAATGAATAAATGAAAATGTGAGTTATATGATCTTAAGGTGACGACTGACTTGTAACCTTTGCTTATAATGTATCGTTCACGGCGATCGTGTTTCATTACAGTTACATTACAGCTACGGCGCGAACGCTCGCCCTGAGCGCTCTGTTCGCTTGTGCTCCATTCTGTTTCAAAAGGTCGGATATGGAGGTTGCGCTTCACTTATTTACTAAGTTATTGCTATCTAAAAAAACAAGAAGAAAAAAACGAAACGATATTGGATATCGAATTTGTACCAAAGAAGGAACTATAATACGAATATAATGAATATTCTTCGAAACCAAGAACTTTTTTAAATCTTATTGAAGTGATCATGATGCGTGGGATCCCACAGTATTTCTCTATCGCTGTATTTGTCAATAAATAATAGAACTTTCTCTCTATCCCATTCCATATTTTATACAGCTTCTAAAATCCAGTTCCGAAACACAATCACGGGAGAAGTGCACTCGCGGCGACTTGCGAACCTGTACTGTCTTGTCTCTTGTAATGTAACACTCAAAGGGATTCGCGTAAAAACCGACAGCTGAGTGGAGCACGTGGCGCTCGCGTCGAGCGGCTCAGCTCGCTGCACTGACTGCTGTAATGCTTGGGTTATATCGTGTTACATTGCACCGAAATGTTACAAGTCAGTCGCCACCTTAATGGTGAATTACCTACGCAACTTGAAACTGATAAGAAATATTCGCAACAAAAAAATCGTTATTTTATAAACAGTAAAAAATATGCTTATTTGATTTAAATAAAATAGATTAAAATGTTTAATTTTCTGTTTTGTTTGAACTATAATATATGTATTACTTACCTACTATTTTTATATTACTAAGATGTAAGTATTTTACTAAATTATTCTTAACGAATTAGATTGAAGAAACTTTTAGTCAGTCTCGTAATTCACTGTTGAGTCTGTTGAACTTGCTATCGGTACGAATAAGTGTCAAAATCGCGCTGTCATTACATGACATGTTGTGCGCGTGACCTGAACTCTCGTGGCGATACCTATACTACCCTGCCTTAGATTATTTATACACTAGATAGAGCTTCGCCGGCATGAAAATGTCCCGAAAAATATAAGCCAACTGTTGGCTTATATGCCATTTGCCTCCCTTCAGTTTGAATGACGTAACGCGATCGTAATATGAAGCTTTCAAATAGATTTTTGGACGTTTTGTATCGCAATGTTTGCTACTGACACTATCTAGTTACCCTGCATATTTATTGACGCCAGGTGCTGGACATAGTAAACGCGCGGCCTAATATCTGCAAGTTGCTGCATCTGCCCGCGCAGTCCGGCAGCAGCGGCGTGCTGCAGCGCATGCGCCGCGGGTACTCGCGCGAGGCGTACCTGGACCTCGTGGGACACGTGACCCACAGGGTCCCCGGCGGTGAGCCCCGTGCAGAAAAAAATAGTAGAGGAGACAAACGAACGAAATCAAACGAGCCCAAACTCGATGGGGTTGTGTCGTTTTATTGTGGAGTGCCTTTGGCCATACTGAATTAATGAAATTAAATCTATGAACACTTTTCGATAGGCAAGTTATCATAGGCATATTTGTTTATACTTAAATTATATTTGATAAAAAATATGTCTCATCGAGTTATCAGATCGGTGAAGGTCGATCTTCAGCGGCTCTTAGACCAAAATGAAAATTAAAAGAAAATGTATTTATTCCAATAGCCAGAGCGACATGCAAGAAGGTTAGAGACCTCCTAGTAGGTATGTGAAAGAAAATACATGTGACAGGAGATCCCGCTCCTCTAGAATAAAAGTACCTGGGCGACCGAGCTCTGCTCGGGCTGAAACTCGGTACCAAGCGTTTTCCGGTTTCCCAGAGATAAGACCAAGCTAGATCAATTTTTCATCCCCGGAAACCCCCACATACCAAATTTCATCGAAATCGTTGGAGCCGTTTCCGAGATCCTGATTATATATATATATATATATATATATATACATATATACAAGAATTGCTCGTTTAAAGGTATTAGATTAGATGTAATTATAATGACATGACTAATAGCAGTAACAGTAGATAATTAACTTATAATTACTATAATTATATAAAACAATCACAGTAATTTTATGCAATAAAGATAACGATTATAATTTTATGTAAATTATGTATGTTGGAGACATACAACACACACCACCCACAAGTATACATATACTTGAAACCATAATTAGGGATGTTGACACCATCAATCAACTGACGTACTTTTTATGAGCTGTCAAAACAAAATTCTCCCATAGAGTTTGAATGACAATAGCAACTTATGACTTATGACGTCATTTGTTCGCCAACTCAAACAACTAACTAAGTATTTAGTTGTTTTAAAGCAATAAAAACGCTAATTTTTCAGTTAATCGAAAATTAATCTGGTTTTCGGGGCTAAAATAAAGCGTTTTGCTTACTGGAGTCGTAAGGCTCTACCGAGCTTTTGACGCATTACGCATGGTAGATTCTTCGACGTTCCTATGAACGCATCAATTGATCGATGATGCCTAAGAAATGGAATAAATAATTTTGACTTTGACTTTGATTTATTGCATTCATTTAATCTCGTGCTGTTTCATTACTAGCAAAGCTATAGTCCTGAAATTTATGTGTAAGATATTTGAGGATTCACTCTAATGACAAGTGTTTATCGAAACACGATTACTTGTAGTTCGCTCGATAGAAAAAAATCCAAAGTCGTCTCTAAAAAATAAAATAAATTCGTAGTAGGTACGATAAAATTAAATCAACGACACAGCAAAATTAATTTCTCGACTCGTTCGTTTACAGTTGGTTTGTCTACGGACATGATTTGCGGGTTTTGCGGCGAGACCGAAGAGGAGTTTGAAGAGACCATGACGCTTTTGCAGCAGGTGGACTATAACGTGGCCTTCCTGTTCCCGTACAGCATGAGAGAGGTAGCTTGCTTTTTTATAGCATAATAAACAAATAACCCTCCTTCGACAGTCGTGTGACTAGCATGTTATTTGGCTGATGGTAAGCAATCGCCGCCGCCTACGGAGACCTAACGTGCCTGAACATTGATTATGACACTTACCCCCTGTTTCACCATCCATTGATCAAATTTATTTGACGGATAAATGTGATGCCGTCTCTGTTTGTTTTGTTCGAATAGACGGAGACGACATCACATTTATCCGTCAGTTAAAACTAATCAACGGGTGGTGAAACAGCCCCTTAGTATAGTACGAATTTTTTGAGGTGTCCCGATCTCGTTAAGAGCCCACCTTTCGAACAAAGCCATTGTATTCTATTATGTCGTCACAAGTGAATAATCCTCAGTTGAAAATGAACGTAAATATAAGATAAAATAGCTCATTGAAATAACTACTTTATTATTTACAGTAGAGAGTTCATTTTAATTGAAACTTTGCTTGTTTGTTTTGGTTGTTTTGGCTGCATGCCTACGACGCATTCAATGTTGAAAAATATTATCTGTCAACAAAGTGTCATTGAAAATGAACTCTCTACTGTAAATAATAAAGTCGTTATTTCAGTGAGCTATTTTATCTTGCAATGGCTTTGTTCGAAATGTGGGCTGCTAATGAGATCGGGACATCTCAAAAAATTCGTACTATACACCCATAGGTACAATGTGGGCACAAAACGCAGCAAACCTAAAAATGACAAAAAGATCTGTTAAACTGTCATTACTTAGCATCTTCCCTTTTTAGGGTTTCGGAGCCAAAATCTATCTATCTATCTACAGCCATTGTTAGCCAAAATAGCAAAACGGAAGCCTTATAGTTTAGCCAGGTCTGTCTGTCCGTCCGCGGTTTTCCTTAGAGACTATTTCTGCCGTCGTATTTATAAAAGGCACAACTGCAAACTTGCTCGGAAAAGAAACAGCATAAGTTTACAAAGAACAAGTGTGCACTTAGGCTTTTTCTGTTTCACTAAAAAAACTAGTTGTGCCCCTTTCTCTTGCGACGGCAGATTAGTGCTATACTTCGTTTTATTTTGCATTAGAAATAAGGTAAACAATCTTGAGGAGTATTTTTATTGAAAAACGCTTTTTAAAAAATAATTATTATTTTATTACTTTTTGGGCACTTTACGGGACGCCGGGAGCCGGCCGACGAACACCCGAAGGGTTATGAAACCAAAATAATGTAAATAACCATATGTCCTTGTTAATTGTTACATATTTGCCGTGATTTATTTTTCAAGTGTTTTTAATTCAATACAAAGACACGTTTACATTACTTAATGCTTCAAAGTGAAGTTAAATGAGCTGGTAAAAATACTATTTTCTTTATTTATCTTTCAGAAAACCGCAGCCTACCGTCGTTACCAAGACGACGTGCCCGAGCACGTGAAAAAACAGCGCCACGCCCGAATGATCGACCTCTACCGGCAGAAGTCGCAAACTCTCAACGAAGCCGAGATCGGGAACACACACCTAGTGCTAATAGAGGGCACTGTTCACAAAACAGGACAATTGTTGGGAAGAAACGAGTTTTACATAAAAGTTGCTTTTGAACAGCAGGAGGTTTTAACGCAAGATAATAGTAAGAAAGCTATGAAACCCGGCGATTATGTTGCTGTGAAGATTGTAGGAGCTAAAGCGTCCGTTTTGAACGGGATTCCATTGTACCATACGAGTATTAGTGAGTTTTATAGGGAGGTTAGCTGGGGAGAACGAAATGTACTTAGGGTTTGATTTAATTATATGATGATAGTTTTCTTTTGAGTTTTAATTGTTAAGTCTATAATTATCTTACCGAACAACGACTGACAAGTTTCAAAACTGTCTTCTACTTGATGCTGGCAAAATTGTCCTCCAATGGATAGAGCCCTACTTTTTTTAAACCTACTAACTACTGGTAAGAACGTGCTGGTTTGTGTATCGAGATACTTCCGGTGCCAGTACAAAGCATGCCAGGAGATCGCACCTCGAATGATTTTTTTTTTGAATGAGTCGCCAGAGGGGCCAAAGACGCGAAGTCTGCTGTTTTTTACTTTAGGGTAGGAAGGGTAACATGTGCTCGGGAAAAATCCCTTCGGACGAACTGTGAATGGAGGGCCCAGACAGTGTCCGACTTGCACGGACTAAAAAACCCGGTCACAAGTCCCCTTCTCTATTGATTGTCAATACAAAAAACGCGTGTAAAAAATAGCTCGAATGATTTATCTCCTCGTGGGATAGTGGGGCGGGAGACTTGCATGATAATGCATTAAACGGGACAGTATAAAGTTCCCGCTGGACACAGGCGATGTAATAAGTAAGAAAAACAATCATCTAGTCGTGACACTTCACAAGTGCAATTTTATTAGAATCAATCAGTACAAAAATTACAAAATAAATATGAATAATTATTTTACAAAAAACACGCAAAACTCTCTTATTATACGTTACATCGTTCAGAAATTGGCTATTTACAAACCATTTGTAAAGATACATTAGAAACTTACTTATTAACGTGTGACACATGGCATCAAAATGTTACAATTCTATTTTTGTACTTTTTCTTATTATTTTCTTTTACAAAAATATGTGCTGGTGATTCTAACATAATATATTATTGACGGTGCCTAAGCTATATTTAAATCTAAGTGGCATTAAAGTATTTGTACTTTCTTATACGAGTAAAGTCACTTTGAGGAGTATTTTTTTACAGTACTATGAATATGAGGAATAAAAATATCTTTGTTTCTAATCGGCAATTTTAATTTTAAAACTAATAAAAATGTAAATAATTTCGAACTTCATGATAACAAGGCCTTAGAACGAGTGGCAACGGATTCTAAATTGTTATTTGTAACAATTTGTTGTGTTTTTAGGATTAAAGAGCGGCATATTTTGCAGTGTAACACACCTTGTTTTTCACCCAATGGGGTTAAAAGTGAAAAATCGTCTTTTGACAGCTCATAAAACTATGTCAGTTGATTGATGATGTCAGCATCCCTATTGTCGTATCATAACAAAGATTTCTAGATTCAATTAAGTACAATACGTTTACTTTTAGTTTACCACTGACAGATGGCTTGCCTTCATTTCATTTCCAACTTTAACACCATACGAATAATGTAGCTATTACAAAATCTGCAAACGTGGGTAACAGTATTCTAAAATTGGCTTTATTTGTAGGTCGTTAAAGTTGAATATGAAATGAAGGCAAACCATCTGTCAGTGGTAAACTTGTATGTAATTTTACTGTACACATTCGCACACCAAGCACCAGTAGAAGGCATTCTGACACTCCATTGATAAATGGCATTAATGTATTAATACCCTCATTCGTGATACACAAAAAAAATTAGATCTAAATCTCAGTATCTGGAAAGAGGGCCCTATCATTTCGACGTTTCTTTAGCCCAACATCAATACCCAGTAAGTACATATAATCAAGGATGATATAGAGTGGATTGGCAGTCGCCATAGTACGGATCGGCCGCGATTTTTGAAGTTCGATTATTAAATCTAGATGGCGCTGAAATATAGCCAGAGGCTTTGAAGGCAAAACAATAAGACTCCAGATGTTTCATATTACTACAAATGTATTATTTTTCAAAAATATTGCATAATAAATAATACATTTGCAGCGATATGAAATATCTGTAGTCTTATTGTTTTGCCTTCAAAGCCTCTGGCTATATTTCAGCGCCATCTAGATTTAATAATCGAACTACAAAAACCGCGGCCGATCCGTACTATGGCGACTGCCAATCCAGTCTATATCATAATTGGTATAATACACGAGGTTGAGTCAGATTTTTATACCAAGCTGGACGCCCCAATTTGCCCTATGGGCTTACCGTTGGGCAAGATGTTAACTCTCTGCCCTGACAAAGTGTCAGACCCGTCAACATGCCCGGATAGACTTGGCGATGGGCCTTGTGAGCTTCCATACACCTTAGTACTGTACCCTGAATCGTTATGGGATTCCCTGTCAGCCTGACTCTGCGTTTCTGTTAAATGCGTGTTGATGGCTAAGGACTGTAGCCTACTGTGCAGCAAACTGTGGTCTGGAATAGGCTTCCTTGTTCCATAGTTCGGGTACGGTGGACGATTGTCATAATATCCTCCGTGAAACTCATTCTGATTCGCGATTTCCACTTCAGTGTTCTGGTCCAAATGCTCGCTGTAGCAGTGGGGTATTCTCTCCATCTCCCTCATGATGTGGTCCTGCATCATAGCGTCGAATACACCCGTTTGGTGGTGGTATAGTGGGTTCCTGTTTCGAGGTTGGATTTGGGGTTGAGGGAGCCCGGTCTCGTTGTAATCTTGATTGTATTGAGGAGCCGGAAGGCCATTGTCGATCATGTTGTACGGCAATTGGTGGTTCGGTCTGTTTGGTATTTCGTGGAAGTAAGCGTCTTTTGGTATCATTGACCTCATGTCCGGTGGGTAAGATTTGGGAAGGACTTGCGGGGCTGGAGATTGGGATTTGGTCGACATGGTTTCATAGTTTGGTAAAGGGAGAGTTTGGAGTAAGTTGGTGTTTTTCATAGGACCGGGCTGGTTGGTGGTTCTGATTGGGCTGTCTTCTTCGTCGCTGCTTTCTGAGTTGTTGCCGTTGTCTTTCGGTGGGGTTTGAAAGGTCTTTCTCGTCGGAAAAGGAATGAGGTTGTGCAAACTGAACCGTTTGCTTTTAGGTGGCTTCTCTTTTAACACCGGCGCTGGTCTTTGTGGTTGCTGAGGCATCTTTAAAATACCGGGGTTTGGAGAAACTGGAGGCAGGGGTTCGTCGGCGGGTTTTCTCGTTTGTTCTGGGGAGCTACATCTCTGCTGTTCCACCTGTGCTACTAACTCTTGAACAGACTTTCTGGGTTCTCTTTCCACGCTGTTCTCCTCTCGAATCTGATAGTTCTGTTTGTGAAGCTTTACGTAACCATCTTGGGATATGTCTAGAGATTTGGCGTTGTTTCTCATGACAACTTGCGACATTTCCTTTTCGAGCATAGCTCTCTTTCTTATATCATCAGCTGTCCTTTGCAGGACTTGACTCTTCCACGCTGGAACACCGGGAGACTGGCTCTCCCTTCTCTGATCTTCTGAATCACTTGCCTTATACTCCCTGCTACCGCTAGGTGACTTAGTATTGGATTGGCGACTAGGGGAAGCGAACCTTTCATTATATCCTTGAACTTCCACGGAAGCTGGCGACTGGGATAGCGATATCTTATTCGCTTTCACGTGGATTTCAGCCGTGACGTTATGCAAGTGGCCTTGGTCAGAACTCGTGCGTGATGCAGTTGTATGTGGAGATCTGGACATACGGGACGGCCCTGCGTCTAACTGGTCAGTACTTTTAGAGTTCTTCAGAATATGCTTCCTTCTTGGAGTAGGAGGGGATCTGCTGTCCAGTACTTCCGTGCTTCTTGACGTAGCTTTTTCTTTAAGATCTTTGGCATCGCTTTCATAAAGCTCGGCACCTTGATTGAAGCTTTTGATCAGCCTGTTTACTTTATGCCAGTCTTCTGAGCGGTCTAGGATCTCCAAACTCCTTGTTCGTTTCATAGGTGGTATATCCAACGACCCTCTAGGACTGTAGTCTAACTTTCTGACTCTTTCTGACGCACGGAAGACCACGCCTCTCGTCAGCCAATGCTCTAGATGCTGGTGTCTTTCCTTGCATAGCGCCCTTTCCGCCGCGACGAATCTCGTCAGCTCCGATATCTGACCTTGCGTCTTCATCTCCAAATCGGTGACCTTCTGATCGATTCTCTCATGAGCTCTATCTATGTGGCGTTTCAAATCTTTCTTGTCCTCGTTCATTTTTTCTTCCATATGTTTGAAGAACGGTGCACAGTAACACGTGTACCCGGCACCAATGGGTCCCTTTTTGATATTCCCTGCTAAGTCGAGGAAGTATTGCTCGCCTTTTCTAAGCGGTTCGGTGGGCAGCGAGCTTAACTTCGGCTTGGGGAAGTATTTAGGGTCCGGATAGTAATGACACCCATAGGGCGACCAAGCGACGGGGGCCGCTGGTTTTTCAAAGTGAACATTTTTCTTCTTCTTACCATCCTTTGGTTTCTTTGCCGAATCTGGTTCATCTAAAATTCTCTCCTTGCTCTTGTCCCTTTTGTCTTTTTTCTTCTGTTTGGCTATCGGTGTGTTTAGGATGGCTATGATCTCGTCGAGGCCCTTTCTGGTGGCTATGTCCCGTGCGGTTTCTCCTTGGTGGTTCTTGAGGGTTTTGTCGCAGCCGGCTTCTAGGAGGATGCGCGTGAGTTTGCGTCGAGCCATGGCTGCGGCGATGTGCAATGCGGTGTCGCCGTTTTTGTTCTGCGCGGCGACGCGGCAGGCGGCGGACAGGAGGATGCGAGTAGCGCCGGCGTGCCCGTAGCGAGCGGCCGTGTGGAGCGCAGTGTCGCCGTACTGGAAGAAGGAGATGACGTTTGGTTAGGTTCAAATCTTATCCTCAAACCGAACAAAAAGTATACGTGAGGCCGGTGAAACTACAGTTGTAGCTACATAAGTGGCATTTATTACCAGTTATTTTCGAGTATACCAATACTACTTGTTGCCCGCGACTCCGTCTGCAAAGAATACTTTTATCGCTATTCCACGAGCATGATGTAATTTTAAGAAATAAAAACTATGTCCTTCCCAGTCAGGGTCTCAAAATAACTCCAAATCCAATTTTTTCTGAATCAGTTCAGCGTTTTAAGCGTGAAGAGGTAACAAACAAAAAATTACTATCGCAATCACATTTTTAATATTTTGTTAATAGTTATAAAATAAAATTAATTAATTGGAATATTAGTAAGGATAAGAATTTTAAAAGTCTTTCTTCAGCTGCGAACCTGCCCCCTACTGAACTGACAAAGAATATTATTCAAACCACTAGTTCGCTGCCCGGGACGACGGTAAAACATGTGACCGGGATATGGGATGGGATATGGGTGGAGTTCAACTTCTTCACCCCTCCACCACCGGAATTGACACCCTGACCCATCGTGCCGCCGGCTGACGATCGCTCGCTGGACTTTCCCATCCGGCGGGCTCGATCTCGCAGGTGGCGAAGAACCCGGACATGACAGCAGTGAGCCTCATATCCAGTGACCCGGCCATCTTTATGAGCAGCGTACGAAGCCGCCGCAAGGGGCAATACCCCGAACGGCATCCCGCGCCCTCTGCAGGAGGGGAGAAGACACCCAGTAGTATAGCAGTTACTCACGTTGTTCTGTAGATCGGGCGGTGCGCTTGCGAGCAACAACTCGCGGGTACTCTGGTTGTGTCCGTTCTGGCAGGCGAGGTGCAGCGGCGCGAAGCCGCCCGCGTTGCGCGCGCGCAGCTCGGCCCCGCCCCCCGCCAGTAGCGCCACGCAACGCGAGTAGCCCTTCCACGCTGCCTCGTGTATCGCTGTGTTGCCATGCTGGAAAAATGATGGAAAAAATGGGATGTGAAGGGTTTTGTTGACTAGAGTTTGTCAAGCGAGTCGCGTCCCTTGAAAAGGCAACATTTTCAAAAATCTTTTATATTTCAACACTAATAAAATAATTCTGAAAACTATGATTGATACTCGAATTTATGTATCAGTAAGTAGTCAAAACGGCAGCTACTTAAATACAAGTATAAATCATAGTTTTAAAGTATTGAAAATGACGCCTTTTTCAAGGGGCACGACTCGCTTGACAAACTAGTCTAGAATTTTATATATTGATATAATTTACATTTACAGTAGGGACCAAATTGCCTATGCTAGGATAGTACATAAAACTACAGCAAACAAAACAAGAACAGAACAGAATACAGAGAAAGGTAACATTTATTATTTATGTGATTAAAAATAATTAAAAAAAATAATGATGGGACCATTGTCACCAATTGACCTAGTCCCAAACTAAGCAAGGCTTGTGCTTTGGGAACTGGGCAGTGGATAAACATACTTATAGTTATAGGTATAGATAAATACATACTTAGATACATATCAAACATCCAGGACTCGAGCACAAACATTCGTATTTTCCACACAAATGTCTGCCCCGACCGGAAATCGAACCCGGGAACCTTAATCTTCGTAGGTTCTCTAACAACTAGGCTATCTGGTCGCCTTCTTACCACATGATCCTGCTTGTTGGGGTCAGCGCCGTGTTGCAGCAACAGTTGCACAGCCTCCACGTGTCCGTCGGCGGCCGCTCGCTGCAACGCGCTGCAACCATTCTGCAACAACGCGTAACACGTTACGGCAACTGTTCAGTTTATTTGAGCTACAGAACTTTAATATGACAATTACAAATGAAAAAAAAACGGGTTGCACTCCGGGAGTGCCGGCAGAAGTGAAAACTTGAACATTAACGATGTGCCGTCTTACCCCGCCCACCACCCCGTCTTACGAATTTTCGATCAGGGTCACGTGTCCTGACGCGAGTTTAACATTTTTTACCCATCCCAAAAAGTGCACAACGCCGCTAAAGAAGTTATCACTTCAAAAAAAAATCAAGGTAACATTGATCCAATATTGGTTAGTAAAAATTGTAAAGACTATGTTAGTATAGTAGCTGAATGGAAAGGTTTGCAATTTATCGACCTTAACTTGTTGAATGTTGATATAGAGTCTGATATTAGGTACTTATAGATTTGAAAAGTGACGAACCTTTTCATTCCGCGACTGTACCTTATTTCTAAAAGTGATTTAGTATTTTTTATCATAATGTCCGATCAGTGGACAATCCCCATATGACTTGTTATAGCTTGTCTAGTTTAAAATGACGCGCCCCACCACCGCACTCACGCACAGGATTCGAAACTCAATTCAAGCTACAATAGACTCTATTGTAGCTCAAATTGAGCTCCAAATCCCGTGCGCAAACGCGGTGGTGGGGCGCGTCATTTCAAACTAGACGAGCCTTGCTATGTCACACGAGTTAGAAACACGAATAAGGAATATCTTACTCTTATTAATATAAGTTACGGTGAAGGAAAACATCGCGAAGAAACCTTCGTACACCTGCGAAGAAATTCAATGGTGCGTGTGAAGTTCCCAATCTACACTGGGCCCGCGTGGGAACTACGGCCCAAGCCCCCTCATTCGGAGAGGAGGCCTGTGCCCTGCAGTGAGACGTATATAGGCTGGGATGATGATGATTATTGGGCCTGCCATCTATAACTGCTCGGCCGGCAATCCGCTATTTCGCGGCCTTAGCAGTAATGTATGGCCGACCAAGTAAGTGGTCTACCAGTTTTGACAAAAGTTTCTATAAGATCTAAATATTGCTGAGGTTGACATTTCTAACTGAGTGAAGTCATTAGTCACTGTCATCATATTATATTTATTGCTAAGGAAAATCGACCTCGTTGTATCATGACGTGCAAATGAACTGCAGCCGTAGGGTGGTAGACCATTTTTTTGGTCGACTGTACTATTTCGCAAGTTTATATATAACGATACTGACACTATACGAAATTATTCTCATTTCAAAAATTAACTTCGTGTTAAAAGAAAATCGGTTTATTTTTGAAAAGAAAATAATTTCGTATAGTGTCGTTATCGTTATAAACGTGCGATTTCTAGTGGTTTGTGTTATCTTATCATAGTACCATTTTGTAATCAAAGAGATTGAATAATAAAGAACCTTTCCCTTCAAAAATTTACTCCTTTTAAAGCTAAATGTCATATTCAATAAGCTTCATTGTTAATGTCATTAAAACTGCCAAATGCCAACCTAACGACCTCGCCGTAAAAAATGCCCGACCACAGCTGTTTCCCGCCTTATCCGCTCGTCAATATTAACCCATTTCATTCAGAAACAGCCTTTAAAGCTCACGTCACAAAGCCGTTTCAAAAACTAAAGCAAATGCAAACTTGTATCGTTAAATTTTATCGTTTGAGAAGATTTGCGGTGGCCATAATTGGATACTAAATCGGTCAATTGAATGTACAACCATAATAATAAATACTATCAATGTCTTCATTTGAACTTTAATAAAACTCATGAACTTTATGCTTAGGGATTATGGTTCGAAATAGGATATTTTTCGCCACAGCGCTAAAATACGAGACCGTGTGTGTTTAGTATAGTTTGCATTATTTATGTACTTATAGGTTGGCAGCTTTGCTCGTGTATGGTTGAATCAAGTCGGCTATTTAGAGTAATGGAGCGATAAATAAAGTTCTTGGCTATGGCATTAACTGTCTTCTTGGACTCGAAATGCGTTCTGCATTTTTGAGAAAAGCTTAGAACCCCATTAAAAACATAAATGTGAAAAATGTTAGCCAAGATTAATATGCTTGGTTATGGACTTGGATAAAACGATTGAGATATAAACTGGGTGCCAAGTTTTGCAGATAATCTTGAAATTAAATCATTACATCATAAACAAATATGAAACTCTAATTTATTTGTTTTCTAAATAAAATTCTTAAATCGAACTGTCGAATAATCTACACATTGTGTTAATTTGAAGCTTAATATTTTATTTGACTATAGTCAATATACTTTAGTCATTTTATGTTTGGCTATCAACTTATCTTCTTTATTTGATTCCCGAGATAAACGACGACATTGACTGACAGACGGACGGACGGACAATAAATTGATCCTATGTCCTGTGTGTGTTGGAGATGTCTCTGTGAAGCGCTTTCAGGTGCACGGAAAGGTGGAAGCACGAGTTTAGGTACTCAGAAGACCCAGTGAATGCATTCGTTAATGGCCGTCTCATGAAAAGGAAATGGAAAGCAGCAGTTCGAGAGGAATGGCTACAGATTGAAGCGTGATACTAATTCTCAACCGTCGATCACAACCGCTCTATCAAGAAAAGTCTTGTGTAGAAAGGACACGTAATAAGTACTAATAAAAATAAGTGACATCTTCATACTGTTTCATAGAAAAACGCTTAGGTTGTGCATGATATAAAGTTAGTGTAACCATAGCCTCCCGTTTGTGTCAAGAAAAAGTTGATTCAGAATTAACTATTCCCATGTCCTTTCTGCTCTTATACAATATCTCGACAGCGGGCAATCGCACTGAATCGCTTCAATCAAAGTGCTCCGAATACCTCAGATTGTCCGACCAGCCAAGCGCTGGATCAAACTGAACGGTGTGGATTTAGTGGGATATTGGAATGGAAGCAAAACATGCATATACTCTCTATTCGTAAGTTACTAGTGTACTAAAAGAACTAAAAGACCGAACTATTACGTTGGAACTATTGTACTTGCTAGTATAGGTAACGCCACCAGAGTTGAGGCCGCGCACACAACCACATCTCATGTAATTTTTTTTTTTTTAAATTACAATCTAGCTCTCAAAGGCTAATAAGCAATATTAATTTAACTTAATCGACTATTTTGTTTAAAGTCTCTAAGAATAACGTCCAATGACTTTTCTTAGTGTGAACTTTGTTCATGTGTTCTTCATTTACGTCACTATCACTGTAACACTATATCGAGTATGATTAACACTACACTAACTCAAAGGGTTTAGTCCTTTTCAGTCTTCTCACTAGGTCCGTGTTGTCAAGGAGTTGGATTGCCTCAACGTTCACATGATGATGAAGTCTGCGTTCATGAGCTTCGGCGTATTTAGATATTAATCTCATGTAATGACAGCGGGATTATGACGTCAAAATCCCGCTGTCATTACATGAGATGTAGTTGCGTGCAGACCTCAACACTGGTGGCGTTACCTATAGTTGGGAGCGATCTGTTTAGTGAACGACCCCGCAACTCTAGTCAAGAGTGTATCTACGTAGAATATATTCCAGTCTACTCGTGGGCACGGTTTTTGTATAAAACTAAAACTTCGAGGAAACTTTAAAGTTATGATTTTACTTGATTACCTGGGTAGTAGGTACATTAATTAAAACCACATTAAAACAGATTATGTAACAAGCTATTAGTTATTTTTCATTTTGTATCGCTGATAACAGTCTTAATAATTTCACCGGCAATTGAAAGATGAAAACGTGTTTAATATGCAAAAATGTCAGCCATTCAATATACATGCGTACGCGCGGTGCGCGGTAGCTAATGGAATAAATTTATTTAATGGAGATATTTTTGGTTACATCAGCTCTGGAGATCATAGCCCGTATAGGTAACGCCACCAGAGTTGAGGCCACGCACACAACCACATCTCATGTAATGACAGCGAGATCAAAACGTTGTGTTGACGTTTAACGACAACACAACGACAAAATCCCGCTGTCATTACATGAGATGTGGTTGTGTGCGTGGCCTCAACTCTGGTGGCGTTACCTATAAGTGTCAGTTTTTTTGCCGTAACAAATCGTCTTGGACGTGTCGAATATGTACTACCTACTACCTTTACCTAAAATAAAGTTTTAAACCCTGGGAATCGTCAATATCATATCAGCCAAAAGACGTTCGGTGCTGGATAAAGGCCTCCTCCAAAGACTTCCTGCGACCTTGACCAGATCGTCGGTCCATCTTGTTGGGGGCCTTCCCACACCACGTGTTCCGGTTCGCGGTCGGCCCATCAGCCGTCGGTTCTACGAGCAATGTGCCCTGCCCACTGCCACTTAGGTCAGGCATCTCTCTGAGAGATGTCAATTACTTTTGTTTTCCTGCAGATTTCTCATTACTGATTCGATCACGCAGGGAAACTCCGAGCATAGCTCGCTCCATCGCTCTTTGAGTGACTTTGAGCTTTATTATGAGCCTCATTGTAGGCAACCACGTCTCAGTTCCGTCAGTAATCACTGGCAAAATATACTGGTCAAAGACTTGAAGGCACTGCGGTATTTTGGACGTGAAGATATTGCGTAACTTCCCGAACGCTGCCCAACCGAGCTGGATTCTCCGAGAGACCTCTTTCTCGAAGTTGGAGCTACCTAACTGGACTGTTTGTCCCAGATATAGATATAATCGCGGTCAACGCAGGGCATAGCCAATTAAAATGTAAATTGTGTTAATCAAATTTATTGATACAGACGATGCAAACGTTACTTTGCGGAGGATCGTATTAGGTAATGAAAATTATAACCTTTTATCTTGCTAAATATGTACTAGTACTTCGCGACTGATCGCAACTTTTGTATTTAGTTGCGCTACTAGTAGGCAAAGTTATAATTTTTGTTAACCTGTTATTAAGAAAATTAACCTGGTTTAATGCTAAATTCAATGTTTACATTATTAAATAAATCATTAAACTGATCCGAAACTAAGCGAAGCTTGTAAATAGGTGCATTATATATTAAAAAATGTCGAAACCCTGAATATCGCTTACCGGGGGCAGCGTGCCAAGCATGCAAGCTTGTAATATAATATGTTTACTAGACAACGGAAAAACCAACTAGTATAGATAAATAGGTAATACTTAAATACATATTAAACATCCAAGACTCGAGCGCAAGCATTTATATTTTTCATACATAATTATCTACTCTGACCGGGGACCAAATCCGGGACCTCAAGCTTCCTATATTAAATAATCACATAAAGGAAACACTCAATATTAATTAAATCAGTTATTTAATTGCAACCAAGAAAAGGACCAAGTTAGTTTTTTCCCCATTAAATTCCCCTTCTTTCTAACGGAAAATAAATATAACGGAATATTTGGCATGCATTTTTATATTTATAATCTCATTTAACAAACATGAATGTCGCCTGGCCGGGGGCGCAGACATCAGGCATTTTAATTAAATATTCCATAAAACGGAATCTTAGCATGTCCACTGCGAGCCGCCATATTTAATTACAATGCACTTAAACGGAGATTGAAAATTTTAATAACTTTAATATATTTATCTGCCATTGTCACGTAGAACAGTCATGCTATATTTAGTTAAGGCCCTACCGAGTCTTTGGCGCTAATCGATTTTAGGTATGCTATGCATTCGTGTATGTGTGCGTGAGAGCGGCTAGAATCAAAGCAGTGCGTAAGCGCGAGCGACACGAATTCCTCGTCCGATGGCCGAAGGAGAACTAAAGCAGCACTCACGCGGACATGGGGGAAGCACTATGGCTCAAGATAAGTTGGTTAGACTGCGCGTGTATTTAGGTATTTTCATCGTATTACTAAAACAAATACACATGTTAAAAATGTAGCAACACTACGCCCTAGAAAACGTCTCGTTTTATTAACATTCAAAAAGTCATGACCTGCCATGCAGTATTTACGTCGTACTACGAATTTATTTTATTTTTTAGAGACGACTTTGGTTTTTTTTTGGGAACGTATCAAAATATATAAAGTTTAAAACGAATAATGGACGAAATACATAATGGTCATAATACATACTAAAATTTTCTATGAAACTATTGATAAAACGAACTTTTTTAATCATGTAATCTACAAATTGGTTTAGGTTACGTTAGGTTTATTTTATGAAAATCCTGTAAAGTTGAGAATTTCCAAGAAAATTGCATTATATCAAATGACCATTATGTATTTCGTCCATTATTAATTTTAAACTTTAGATATTTTGATACGTACCCTTTTTTTTCTATAGAGCGAACTACAAGTAATCGTGTTTCGATAAACACTTGTCATTAGAGTGAATCCTCAAATATCTTACACATGAATTTCAGGACTATAGCTTTGCTAGTAATGATACATTATCATTTGCGCGCATTTGGAGCGACGACCTGGTTAAGGTTGCGGGATCGCGTTGGATGCGGATGGCACGAGACCGATCTGTTTGGCGAGCCTTGGGGGAGGCTTATTATATTCAGCAGTGGACGTCTCTCGGCTGAAATGATGATGCCGTCATTTCACTTGTATCTTTTTGTCACTAAAAATAAGGTTAATCTTGACCTATCTTTTTATTGAAACTCTTATTCTATGCTATCCGATTCAATACTACCAGTCCTAAAAAAGCATTTTCACCTCACTAGCTCGGAAAGCCCTTTTTGTTTGTTTGACATCTATTGAGAAAATCGCTTTTTATCCACATGTGAAGAAAGAGTTTTGACATTTGAAGGCAGCTTACGTGATATTTGGCAGCTAACAAAACGTAAAACGTTAAAAGTGCTGAATTTTGAACATCACAATTAATGAATTGCATCGAGTAAAAAACACTAAATACAGTCTTACAACTTTATTTTAATTCATAAATATCAGCATTCAACATTAACCTTCATTCTTGTTGCAAAAACGGATAAAATGTTCTGACAGTCCAAGTAAGTCGATGTGCGAACAAAACGCATCCGAAATAATAAAAAAAAAACTTAAGTCAAAACCTTTCAATTAATTATTTTGAGTGAATAAATAAATAATAATTGATAGTACAAACCCTTTTTCTTATTTTCCTCGCTGTAGTGAGGTGAAAAGTTTTGTGTTGTACACGGGTGAAAAATTATTTTACGTCTCGTGTGTTGAAACACTCGCTATCGAAAGGATTCTATTTTTGAACCACTCGCTTCGCTCGTGGTCAATCATAGAATCCTTTCGATAGCTTGTGTTTCAAATGGACACTCGCAGGTAAAATACAACTTTCCCCCCTTGTATAACAAATAACTATTGAAGAAGTTTGGATCTTCTAATGTTTGGATGTTGTTACTCAATCTTGATTTAAGTAAGATGAAACTTAGCGTACTACGTACTAAACACACATAGGAAAGGAAAGCCAAATACAAAGAGATGATAAGATTGGGAAATGGGATACCTAATATTCCAGTTCTATGTATGTACCGTATGTACATACTTAATTAAGTATCAAAGTGTATAAGTTACTCAAGACTAGAGTCAATAACTCAAGATAGACGTACTGAAGGCTCCCGAAGAACCTACCTCCTTATTCACTGTATACCTACGCGATGATAAAGTAATAAATTGTGTTACCTTTGCCATATTTATAGAACATAAACTTATTATTATAAATGCGGCATCGTTAAAGGTGACATTTGAGACATTTCGAGTTTTTGTTCTCCTACATAATTAACACCAAGACCAAGGAGCTTCTGCAGAAAAAATTTGCGCGAATCGTCGGCCATCTTGGACTTTAAGCGAGGCAAAGGCGCGCCGAGTCGTGCCAACAAGATTTATAAAATGCTGTTTGAGAAGGTGAGAAAAAAGTAGCCGTAATTATTTAAGGGCTCGCTTATTTATATTATGCTGGGGTCCATTACAGAAAATTACAACTATCTCTGGAATAAGTTCTTCGAATTGAATTCCATTGTATTTCGGTCCGCGTTTCGGTCTGTGGAAGCCTTTAGGGCGTGGAAATACAAAATGACAACTGTGCAAAAATATGTGACAAAAGATTAAATTTAATGACACTAGGAATAATTAAGAATATTAATCTATTAAATTAATATTAAGGATGAATTCATTTTATTATGCAGTCTAGTTAGTTTTAAAATAGTTTTCAAGTTTGCAAAATTGGCTAAATTTGCAAGCATTAAAAGCGTCACCTTTACAAACAAAAATAAAATAAAAGAAAAAATCCGGAACAAATTTTATTGCTATTTAAATTTTGAACAGATGTCCATTGCTCGTATCATGAGCGTACGTTGTAAAAAAGTAATATTGTAATTTTGTATAAAAAGTAGTTTTTTTTCCTCACATTCAAAGTGAAAGTACAGTGTTTAACGCAAGAGTAAACCACCATAAATGACAACTCAAACTAAGTATAGCCACCCTCGCTCTTGCTGAAGTGGCTAAACATCTCGTACCCTAGGTATGGCCTGTTTTAGTCCCTTGTTGAACAATCTACTATTATTGCTAGTTTAGTTTGTATTCTTTGTGTATAAAAATGCGATGCACAATATTTTGAGATTGACTTAATTTTTATTCTAAGAATTCTAGAATCTGAAATAAAAAAGCCTAGAAAATTCCTTATCTCTTTAATAACGCGTACCTACACATGTGCGATGGATTCGTTTAATCTAAAATTGAATAATTATGTCTACCTTACGTTACGTAATAGTTACCTACACCTAAAATGTTAATTAGAAACGGAACAAGAAAATCATAAACTACTGGCATTTAAAATGAAATCAAAGCTTGGTGCAAGACAATTTCATTGTATGCTAAACGTACGTATTTTCTCAACACAATAACAATAATTGTGAGAGAAAACCCGTAGTTTCGAGGCACCATTTAATTTTGATTAAGCGGGTCTCTAAATGGGTAGTTAAGTAGTTACCATTCGTAAATTTTTGCTATCAAAATTACACAGCTTTCGCGACTCTATAGTCTACTTGACGTTGTCTTGAAGAATGTTCCAGAACATGGTCCTTTGATGGTTTGAAATTAATATTATAAATGCGAAAGTTCATAAGTATATTTACTTATCAGACGACCAGATGGCCTAGTGGTTAGAGACTATGAAGCTTGAGGTCCCGGGTTCGATTCCTGTGTCGGGGCAGATATTTGTATGAAAAATACGAATGTTTGTTCTCGGGTCTTGGGTGTTTAATATGTATTTAAGTATGTATCTATCTATATAAGTATGTTTATCCGTTGCCTAGTACCCATAACACAAGCTTTGCTAAGCTTACTTTGGGACTAGGTCAATTGGTGTGAATTGTCCCGTGATATTTATTTATTTATTTACTTATGTGTTTTTCACTACCAATTTGTTAGATATTACTAGGTATATAGTAAGGTTTCCAATAAGATTTTATTTAACTAGTAATAGTGAGGTAATCCGTTTGTGTGCGCGTTTTGCAGCCGCTGTGACGTGCGACTCCGAGAGGAAGGGCTATGGATTAGCCCGAAACATGTCGAGTTAAACTCGTTTTAAGACGTGAGTGATCCGTTTATTTTCACTATGAGTGAGTCTCACGGTAGTTTCATGTTTAAAGTTAACTAGTAATGTTTTTTGAGTGAAATCTTGCGAGAAAATTTCACTCATTAGCATTAACTTGAAATTTACAACAGAATCGTGTTGTATCGTCACCTTTGAAAAAAAGCTCTTATCTCAAATCAATATGTAAACGAAATTGAACCTTGCTGCAGACTTTCACAAAGTTCACTTTGCCAGGTTATCGATTTTGAAATACAAGCTTTTTTCAAAGTTGTGACGATAAGTAGTTTTAGTTTGGATAACAACGCAAGTATCTAGGTAAGTACTACACTAATACGCATAAGTATAGTAGCAGAATGCAAAGGTTCGTCACTTTTCGACCGAAAAGTATCGAACCTTTTCATTCCGCGACTGTACATGTGTTTTACAAAAACTTATTTAGGTACATTCAGGCAGTAAGATGTGTATGCAGTCTGCAGCCCAAATAGCCCTTTCGAACCCGAGTGAGTATGAAAAGTGTTACAATAATGGACTTTGTGAAATGTACTAATATTATCTTTAAATTTGGAATCCCCATAATGATGTAAAGTTCAAATTTGAAAATGATGTAAAGTTCAATTTTAATTGCAATTAAACGTCACAATTGTATTGGCCGGGTCTGAAAGGGCAGCAGCATTACCTACAGGCAAAGGATAACTTAGTCTAAGACTAAAAAAGCCACAAACTTGCAGCAACAATCTCGCTCCCCCATACTTCCTAGACAGAGACAAACTGATTCCAACTCCAACAACTCCTCAGGCAAATTCACAAACGCACGACATCCAGGCCTTTTGCAATCACAAAGAGCGACTATTCCTACAGCTTTAGGGCTTTCGTTTGTGATGTGATTGCAGTGTTGGAGCCTGTGATTGCAGTAACGGCTTATGATTACGTGCAGTTACGCAAAGCAGGTGATGATGGCGTAGAAATTTACATGCGAGATGAATGCTTTGGTACGCGAAGGTGTTTTGACCTTGTTGTAGTTTGGTGTTGAAGAAAGATTTTATTATTAGTTTCGACACATCTAAATTATCATATTGAATAGCTTAATTTCAAACTCAGATATATATGTCCTCTCTACCCTCTTAGCAGATTATCTACTTTATTTATTCTGTGCTCAAGCTTCTTAGTCAAGTTCTACCACTAGGTCATTTGTTCGTCCAATCCTTATAGGTGTAGGTACATACTGTAACCGATTTACTTCGTACTAATGTTATAAATGTGATATTTCAAATCTAGGCTTGATGTAAAATTGGTTGCTACTAAAACACTTAGGTATTAAAAGATGTCGATTGTACTCAAATCACCTTTACATTATGAATAATTCCACCTCGACATTTAACTAATAAGGTCGTAAGTCGTAACGTTTACTGCAATACCTAATACATGCTTTCTAATCTGACGACCTCTTTAGCCTAGTTGGTAGTGACCCTGCCTACGAAGCAAGAGGTCCTGGGTTCGAATCCCGGTAAGGGCATTTATTTGTGTGATGAGCACGAATATTTGTTCCTGAGTTATGGATGTTTTCTATGTATTTATTTATGTATTTATTTATCTATATAAGTATGTTTATCGTCGTCTAGTACCCATAGTACAAGCTTTGCTGAGTTTGGGACTAGGTCGATGTGTGTAAGATTGTCCCCTAATATTTATTTATTTTATTTATTTAATCTTAATTAAATAAACAGTTTAATTTTAACGCCACGGCGTGTAAATATCGAAACACTTACGGTTTCTACAAATTGCTGGCAGGTAACAAAACGGAGGCAATAAAATACCAATTAGAAGTGACAAAATAAGTCATAAAGATATAAACGCCCATTTACTTATACTTAACATAAAATAACGTAAGTTCTTGTAGCCCACGCATTAGGGTTTCAAGTTAAACGTTATTTGTGTTTCGGTTATTTTTAACGTTGGTTTTAATCAAATTAAAGATGCGCTTAAATCACTACGGTCTCTTTAATTAGTTGGAAATCGCTAATTCGAAGCGCTTAATTAAGTTTAAGGGCTATGTTGTGTTAAAAGGTTATGCCTTGGTTGTAATTAAAATAAAATATGGCACGTAAATTGACATCAATTTGTGTAGGTAATTAAGGATGGTTCGTGTTGGGTGATCGGAACTTTAATGAATAAGCTTCAAATGAGTTTAAATGAAATATTAAACTTTGAAAAAGCCGGCCATGCGTATCGGACTCGCGCACTGAGGATTCTCTACAAATTTAAAAGCCAATTCATACAAGAGTTTGAATGAAAAAGTATTTTTTGCGGTTTTGTGCATTTCGGACTTTTTTCCTTTATTTGTAAATCATCATCATCATTTCAGCCGAAAGACGTCCACTGCTGAACATAGGGCCTCCCCTTAAGGCTCGCCAAACAGATCGGTCCCGTGCCATCCGCATTCAACGCGATCTCGCAACCTTAACCAGGTCGTCGCTCCATCTACATCTTGTTTATTCATTTGTAGCAAAAAAAAATGTGATTGTCACCTGATTTTATACGGATTTTTTTTTTAAGTTTGTATTATGTAAAATTATCTTAAAATCGCAAAAATTTAGAAGCTGCATTTTTTCCGTTGTAAGAGGCCATAGAGTTAATATTAATTCAACTTGATTTCTCGACACGTTCCTGAAAAAGAAGGCTTGACAGACAGACATGCAGATTGATTACGATATAGTCCTTTTTTCTGAGGTACGGAGCTCTAAAATACAATAAAATAATTTCCTGTTGAATAACTAAATGAAGTAGAAAATTAAATGTTTGAATACCTTAAAACATTACCTTCCATTCACTTACTAAACGGAACAAAAACGTGTAAACATAAGCGCATGATAGTAATAAACACGGTAATTGTAGAACATAAAAAAGTAAAGAAAATAACGATCGATTACAAAAACCGTTAACAATCTACTCGCTTCCTTAACCAACAAACAATTAACCGTTAGAAAAAATGATAGTTATCGTTATAAAACCTATAAAGCGTACTGGCAATCAGCATGGTAAACATTATAAAGAATAAAATCATTTCGAACGTGGAATGCATATCGGCTCATTTCGAATTTAGTTCACATGGTACACCTAGCATTATTAAACGATAGTGGTCGATTTTAAGTTCTAATGCTGCGATATAAGGTTCTTGATAGATTGGAGGTTGAAGTATAATCATAAATAAACCATGAGAGTTACCACGATAGAAAAACTCACACGATCTTCGCTAAAACCAGAACTTGAACAAGTACAGTGTGCGTCAAAAGCAGCTAATAAGAAGTAATTAATTAATAAAATTTCTGTGGTCGAAAACAGAACCAGATGAATAAAATTACAATGATAAAAAGCATTATTTTATTTGGCACATTATTTTTTAATCTTTTAGCTTCATCTCATTATTATACCGTAAAGTTGGGGTGTTTGCTGCAATGGAGGGTTGGCCCGTATGTAAACCACTATAGATGGGTCTAATAAAAAACATAAAAGCGTGGGCGGTCAGCTGTAATCCAACCATATATGGTCCATAATTTCAATGCAATAATAAAATTTATACCGAGTTAATTCCAATGGCAAAACTACCCTTCGGGGCCAAAGTAACCTGACCTGACGCTATTTCACGTAATTGTTATGTGACACAAAAATGTATACACCTCATTCCGTTGCTGACTCTATCAACCTAGCAATTGTTACTTATTGCAAAGAGGACTCTTTGCTTACTGTTTAAGATTCATTTGTCACTGGTTTTTCAAGAGGTCTTCGTTATGGTATAATGAGATCTTATCTGTCTTTTCTAAAATGTATACGGCCAGAAAAAAGAAGCAGCTCTCTGAGACGCCTTTTTTGATTAGTTTTTTTCTAAAACTAATTAATCGAGATAGTGTTATTTATTTAAAGGAACCCATTTTTTAAGGGTCTTTTATTCAAATAAATGTCAGGTTTGGAATTAGGGTAGAATTGTTGGGGTCGTGTTAGACATTTAAAAATGTCTTAATTAATATAGTGAGTAGGAACGGAAGAATTTCTAAGACCGTTTTACAGTGATTCTTCAAGGTCGTGATTTTTGTTTTATTCCTCTGTCGTATTTTTTTTACTTAGTACAGAAAAAATCATGCTCCCATGAAAATAGATTTGTTCAGTAACATAATTATGTTTTTTCTGTACTAAGTAAAAAAAAAATACGAAAGAGGAATAAAACAAAAATCACGACCTTGAAGAATCACCCTTTAATAAAAAAAAGAAATGAAAATAGTAACTGAAAGTGTTTCCCCGTAAGTAGTTTTATACCGGGTTTGAACCGGTTTTTATTCGTACCGGTTATTAATTGCATTATAAGGCAATGTCCTGAAGCTCCCGGGTTCCTCATAAACCGTCCATTTTAATTTAACTCTGGCAACATTAATGGCACTATAATTCCTGGGACAGTGAGTTCCGCAAAACCCGATCGACTTAAACTGGTAACCCAGCAGGATTATAAAAATTAATTATCGAACGTGTAAATGGCCAGACGGGTTTTTTCTTTTCAATCTAGACTGTCCCAATAAATTAGATGGCCAGTAACTAGGTCCAGTTATATTATTCTTATTATCTGTAGTCATCAATCATGTCGTATTATCTGTGGTTTCACGAGGCGTTTTTGAAGACCGTTAACCTTTTAAAGTATGGTAATATAATTAAATTATCCCAACCCCCCGCCCCCCGCAACCCCCCCCACACACCCGCGTTCACATTCACCACCGTACCTACTCCCAAGTCACTACTTCTAAAAACTGTACTATAAATTCTTAAAATAGACGTATCTTTCTTATTTGTGAACCGATTCAAATGAAACAAACACTAAATGTTAATCCAAGAAAATACCAACATATCAGTGAAAACCGCATTCTTCTAGGTTAAGCCGTTTCTGAGAGTAGCGCGCACAAACGCACAGACAAACAGACAATAATTCTAAAAAACATTGTTTTGGGTTCTATTGCGCTAGTAAATAGCCCTAGTGACAGTTTTTCTCAAATATCTTCAATGTACAGACACCGACTTGTTACAGATTTATTATATGTATAGATAGTAATATATCTATAAACATGAAACTACCTTGAGACTCCCTCATAGTGAAAATAAACGGATCACTCCCGTCTTAAAACGAGTTTAACTCGACATGTTTCGGGCTAATCCGTAGCCCTTCTTCTCGGAAATCGAATCGGGAATCGGAGTCGGATGTCGAGTTAAACTCGTTTTAAGACGTGAGTGATCCGTTTATTTTCACTATGAATATAACTACCCTTAACACTCACATAGTGTAAACCGGCCTTTAGACCGAATGACAAGTCGAGCCGTATTTCATTTGACAAGTCTAAGTAAGTTCGGATTTTAAAGTTTAATTTATTCAAAACATTTATTTGTGGAGCGACCAAGATTGATCGATGGCTTATGAAATTCCAGAACACTGTTGGCCGACCGCATTTTGTTTTTCTTTTTAGACACGGATTTAAAGCTTTTTTTTAATAGAAAAAGTTTATTTTTAATACAGGTTTTTATGGTACTATATTGACAAAGAAATTCCTTTACCATCTTAAAGGCTCAATATCAGTACTACGGCTTAAAACATTAAATAACACTAGCTTTTTCCCGCGACTCTGTCTGCGAAGAATTTGTTTGTTGCTATTCCGCGGGAACTTACCCATTTTCCGGGATAAAAAAGTTTTTTTTTAATTAGGTACAAAAAGTAACAGAATCCGAAACCACTAAGCATGATAGACTAACAAACGTCCATGCATCCATCCATTCAAACATTCGCCACGCTAAATGTAGGTAGATAACATTATAAAAAAGTATTATCAACAAAAAAAACGTTTGCCAAAAATCGTTTTCAAAATATCAAAATATTTATTTGTAAAACATACCTACGTTGTGTCTATGTTTTTTATGCATTTCGCAATTGACGTTACAATAAATTATTTGTTTGTATTTGTAATCATAATCACTATGTCTGGCCATATGGCATACAAATAGCTACATTATTCACATGCAGCATGCAATAGGTATTGGTATCACAAACTATAAGAAATTTGCTATTTTAATTTCTAATCTAAAATCTCAAGGAGTCAGTCTTAAATTCTTGAATGGAATAACTTTTAAATTTTCTAGTAGGACGTAGTTTAACGAAAAGGATCCAAACTACTGAGATTTTCGTCTTTAATTTATCTTTTGTTGGTACTGAAACTAGATCCAAAAACAAAAAGCGACTTGTTGAGGGTTGGATCCTTTTCGTTAAACTAGGTCCTTTAAATAGAAACTAGTGTTTCAAACTCATCAAATGTAACCTATTGCTGTCTCGCTCGGTACAAAATGCCGGACCGGTTTGAACGGCTAGCGATATGCGCACGCGCAGATGACAGCCGATAACGCGATACTGAATATTAATGACGTGAGAAGCTAGTCTAGTTCGAGAAAGGTTTTTGGCCATTTCTATTTTTCGTTGTACTCAAAATTAAGAAATTGTTAACAGGAAGTTAAAATTAGTCCTTTTGGTTACGCACTTTTTCAAGTCTTTGCAATAAAAAAAAACAACAAATCGGACAATTCTTCACTTCTTGTTACCTAAACATTGTTAAACTTGTCCGATTTGTTACGTTTTTTTTTATTGTAAAGGCTTGAAAAAGTGCGTAACCAAACGGACTAATTTTAACTTCCTGTTAACAATTTCTTAATTTTGAGTACAACGAAAAATAGAAATGCCCTTTTAGCTGCTTTATACGCAGAGAAAAAGTGTTTGTTAAAAAGAGGGATATTGCAGAAACTATGGTTAGAACACTTAATTGGTGGGTACCGTAATCTACTAGAACCTATAGAAACAAAAACTAGTGCGTAGCAGTACCACTACCATGAGTTGCTATCGAAAACACACATTACGTTACTACAGTCGATAGCGAGTAAACGAGCTTCGAATAGTTTTCTACTAAACTCGTACCATGAGTCACGTTAACGTTTACTATACTCGCTAACGTTAACTCGATCCTTCGTGTAGTTTTCGCTACGCGACTGACTGACGTGCCTAACTTCACACCGAGCTGTGCTGTCTCTTTCTAACTATATTGAAAAGACTGAGTGAGCATGATATTGGGCAAAAAGCTAAAGTATCCAAGCCCTTCCATTAAAAATATAGAAATAACCCTGCTAATTTAAAGCGTCATAGAACAGTGTGGTAATGTAAAGCGTACGTGGTTCTTGAATTTGTTTTGGTTATTTCATCAGTGTGACAGTTCATGGAGTGCATTCATAGACGTCATAGTGAGTTATTATAGTGGACACGCTAAGTTGGTGTTGTTGTATGTTATTATTTTTCGGTATTTGTCTTTTATAAAGATGCGGACTAGTGTGTCTCAATTACAGTTACTGGTCGAGTATATGGAAATGAATGAACTAAAACAATTACTTTGCTCACCCGCGACCTTACAATAGTTACGTTTATGCAAGAAATGTGTGTTCATGCAGTTCCTCCACCTCCACACTGTACGAACACACACAAATCACATAAACACAACTATCACCACCACCAAGCTACACTGACGCGTTTCGAACTCAACCAGAGCTCATCCTCGGAGTTACCACAACCGTATGCTATGCTACAAATGTTAAACTAACAAACCAAAATAAATGTTTTAACTTGTCACTGTAACTTCACAAGTACCCACTTTATTTTTCTTATTCTCAAACTACCCCACAAAAATTAACTTTTATTGACATATTATAAAACTACCTTGAATTTTTGTTTATTTATTTATAAGGCATATTTTATTAATACTAACTGTTCAAATTAGACCCAAGCCGCAGTAAAGGAGAAGATACTAAATTTACCTGTTCACTAATAATAGACCCCATAGTGTTGTACCTAATTATTTCCATGCATTCCAGAGCATCCAGACGCAACCCCTTGTTGCAATAATGTAACACTTCATAAGAATCTGAATCTAACAATGAATGATTTGATTCCAACAAATGTTTTGCAAAATTCGATTTATCTGGATGCTCATTCCTATATGCCGAAACATGCTCTTTAAATCTAGTATTAAAACTTCGGCCTGTCTGTCCTACGTATATCCCATTGCAGTCATTACAAGTAAGCTTGTATACCCCCGATCTAGTTCCCTTATCTACCTGTTCTTTGTGGTTACATAGCCTAGAGTACAAAGAGTTGTTAGTCTTAAAGGCAACATTAATATTGTTTGATTTTAAAATGCCATAAATCTTATCAGACAAACCCCCAACGTAAGAGATGCTAGATCTATATTTGTTAGTAGACTGAGAAGGTAACGCAGGTGCCTGCTTCTTTTGAACTAAACTATCTACCATTGATTTTGTATAACCATTTGAGATCGCTATCTGATAAATAGTACTCAACTCTAAATCAAAATGTTCCTTAGAAAGAGGCACAGTCAAATGTATGTAACTTTAAATAAACATTCTAGTAGCGTTAATTTAGTACTAGTACCTATAAGGTACATTTTGGGTGATACAGTGGCCCCAGTTTTTATGATCAAATATTTTGTTTCAAGTGGTTAGATAAACTCGAGGAATGTGGTTTACAGTGTCCTTTTTTAATGTGTTAACTGAAGTGAATTTCTTAATATTATATTTCTCATATTAGCTTGAAATTTTCCGTGGTTCTCGTCGTTCGTTTTCATATGCAGCCCTCGCTAGCATATTCCACGCCAAATAATGCCTATCCGACATTATTTTGATAATTAATAAGTGAAATCATTTATTAAACGATGGTTCTTATAAGTTTTCACCCTCCAACTTACTAGTGAGAGAGTTAACTACAGTCGATACGGTGTTGTTTGATAACGTCTGTCAAATTTGTGACTCATGGTACTGTGAGGATCGTGTTATGATCCTCCGCTTTATCTTAGGAGCCCTATCAATGAAAAACCATACGTTTTCTACTAAGACCAACTTTTTTTCTATTTTGACCCAAATCCGAAACAATGTACAAATGCACTTTTTCTAAAGCTGACATTCGATAGATCTATTCTTAATTTAATATTTTAAACTGATACCATAGAGTATCTTCGTGACCTCTATCGAATGTACGCTAACAGTACCGATGTTCTATGGCGACAGCTACAAAACGTTAGTCGCTAGCGCTTGGATTTCGATAGGTAATTTACCGTTGTGCTCATACACTAGCGATCTTTACTTCCGTAAGTGACCGCTAGAGGCGCTGCACAACTCTCCATACAAATCATTTACGCAGTCGCTATCGAGTACGGTCATTATAAACTCATGGTAGTGGTACAGGAGAAGCAAAAAAACGACATCTTATTCTGGAATGAAAAAAGCACACAGAATTTCTGTTTTTCTTATTTCTAGTTCTGTGCTCGAGCTGCTCAAGGAATTTTCGCTTTTACTACACTTCGTTTTTTTGCATTAGAAAGAAGGTAAGCGTTCTTGACGTGTCTTTTTATTGAAAAACACTATTGAAAAATAAATCACGCCAAATATGTAACAATTAAAAAGGAAATATGGTCATTTATATTCTTTTGGTTTCCTAAGTAATTATTAGTATTTTTTTAAAGATGTTTAATGTGTATTTATCTATACTAATATTCATTACTAACAATAATAATAAAAGCGTTTTTCAATAAAAAGACATATCAAGATTGTTTACCTTATTTCTAATACAAAAACGAAGTATAGAGTCGTATTATTTTAAATAATGTGTTGATAAAGTTGATCTTATTCCACCGGTTTCTTTCTTCTGCAGGTATTCGGGAATATGCAGTAATACAAGTGTTTACGCCAATCTAAATATTGCACAACCAAACGCAGTAATCATTTGACGAGATCGCGCCATCTAGGGGTGAAAAAGTGAACTAAAACGCGCCCCAGTGTCGCGTGACCCAAGGTCAGGAGGCCATTTTTAAAAACATCAGTTTCTGTTCTGTTCGGAACTCGTACGAGACACATGCAATAATTCGGAAGTGATCGTAGAAACGCTATATTATTGTGTTAATTTGCTACCCCGGGGTTTATTTGTGTTGTGTATAATTTGTAAACTATAAACTAAAAGTTTAGACAGCAAGAAGAAGTGATAAAGTGCTTTGCGGCTGCTGTAAGCTTACAGCGCCGTGTTTTGTTTCCGTCGGTTGCTGATGGCGTCCTTCTGGAATAGCGTCGGATAGAAGAAAAACCTCGAGATTACTTCATCACATTCACTGTAAGTCCCCTGGATCTTTTCTGGTACATCTCGTCCATAAAAAGGCAAAGAATTACACGCCCCTGCCTTCTACTTCAATTTTAAGATTTCAACTTAAAAATTTGAACTCAATTTCTATGTTTTCTCATGAGACCAAGATAGGCAGTACTTTTACGAGCCTGTGGCTCATTCAACAAGAATACTTGCAAATTAAATATAACATTTTTTATAGTGTTATAATAATAATAATAAATTATAATAAACTAGCTTTAAAAACGATTACACGTCGCTCTCTTGGCCATCGCTGTATTGATTGAAGACAAAGGTTAACGCACGTTCTTGAAAGTCGACGTTACCTTAAGTTTTTAGGACAAAGACCTCTATTCTGTGTAAAGTTTAAATATTATTCTAGCTTAGCTTAGCTTGCTCAGACTCTACTGCACCCCATTTTTGACTATGCTGATATTTGTTATCCTGATATTTTAGAAGAGCATCTGAATAAACTTGAGCGAATTCAAAATCTATGCATTCGGTTCATATTTGGTCTACGTAAGTACGATCATGTTTCTTATTTTCGATCACAGCTCAAGTGGCTCCCAATCCGCCTTCGCCGAAATTCACACATTCTACACCTTCTCTACGGCATTCTTTTTAATCCTGCAACTCCCTGCTACCTCAAAGAGCGATTTAGCTATGTGACCTCTGTTCGATGTTCTCAGAACTTGCTCCTTACTGTCCCCTTTTCCAATTCCAAATTCTACGTGTACTCTTTTACTGTCCAGGCTATTCGGCTGTGGAACTCCCTGCCAGTAGACCTTAGGCGCGCAAAGTCTTTGCCTATTTTCAAATCCTTGCTTAAGGAACACTATTTGCTGTCTTGTGTGTGAAAATTATAGCCCGTTTATATATTTACAAGTTTATTGTTGTGTATAATTTATCTATGTGTGTTTTATGATGTATATATTGTATATTAGGTAGTTCTTGTATAATGTTTATATTACTATTTATTTTTATTTTCTATTCTTATATTGCACCACCTGCTGAAATACATTCCTTGTTGTTTTTCCTGTGTTAAATGGTTGCCTGGAAGAGATCGCTTCGAAGCGATAAGGCCGCCTATTGCTTACCTTGTATATTTTTTCCATGTACTTGTTTTTCTGTATTGTTTTCTTAGTGGTGTACAATAAAGAGTCATTGTATTGTATTGTATTGTATTGTATTGTATTGTATTGTATTGTATTGTATTGTATTGTATTGTATTCTAGAGAAAAACATAATAGGGATATTAAGTACCTATCTTGTGTCTAAATCCAGATTTTTGTTTATCTGTACACTAAGTTTCAACAAAATCCGTTCAAAGTCAAAGTCAAAGTCAAAATTCTTTATTCAATTTAGGCATCAAATTGATTACATCCCATCAAAAAACGCAAATCAAATTACGTTATTGACTAACGATCACATAGGACAGGATATTTAATTATGCATTCACTATACTGTTTTAAACTTTCGTGATTTTCACTCATAATTATTATACTAAACGGGACTTATCACGCACGCAATATTTACCTCGACGTTTCGGCCACATTGCAGGCCGTGGCCACGAGTTGAATAAATATTGTTTGCGTGATAAGTCCCGGTTAGTATAACAATTATGCATTTACTACTAGATTTATTGATATTATTCTTCGATGTGGAGTATAACCCATGTTATCATGCATGAGCAACGATTGCAATTAATTGGATACCCATTAGATTTTTTTATGAATTTCTATTTAGTATGGTGGGTTTCTTATAGGCTACTCGTAGCTCATCCAAACCACCATCGAAGCTTATAAAACGACATTAATTAATTCGAATTGATTGATTACTATAAAGAAATCAGTCTCCAGCTCAAAAGCCGTTCCCAACAAATTAAAATGGCGGCTTCTGAATTTAACGATGTTTACTAGGATCCTTATCTTGGCCATCTTAATGTCGTTCGCGGAATTAGTTTACGTAAGTTAATGATCTTGAATTACGAGGTCGGTGTTGCGTAAGTATGTTTGGTCATTTTTAGGGTTTCGTATTTCAAAACGTGTTGAGGTGGACCGTTGTCCAAAAGTCGCTGACACACCGTAAACGCGACACACGCGAGTTGACTCATGCGTCACTTTTTTGAGGCGTAACTTCCAAACCGCTTTAAATATGCACTAATTTATGTTGCATAAGCGTTATTGGAGCAGTGGTGTGAACGGTATGCTAATAAAAATGTGACGTGTTAGAGCGTTTACCATGCATCAATGTATTTTGAGCAGCGGGGTGGATGATAGATAAGTTAGTCATACACCCACGGATATGCCCGTCGGATCCGCCCAACAGACGCGCCTGGCGGGCAGACCCGTGCGTGTATGGCGGCATACGCACCATAAGGTGCTGATACACTTGAGCATTCACTTGTAACAGAACAGCTAGCATTCGCCGTTTTTAGAATGCGCGCTAGGATGCTCGCTAAAACGCTTCTTTTATTTTGTGAGCTTTTACCTGTAATGTAACATTCGCTTGAATGCTCATTACAAGTGAATGCTCAAGTGTATCAGCACCTATACACGCACGGATCTGCCCGTCAGGCGCGTCTGTTGGGCAGATCCGGCGGGCATATCCATGCGTGTATGGCTAGGTTTGGCGTTTACGGTGCGTCAGCGTATTTTGAGCAGCGGTGTTGATGCAGGGTTATATAAAAACGTGACGCGTGAGGCATCACTGCATTTACTTTGCGTCAATGCATTTTGAGCATCTGTGTTATCGATCTTTTAGCCTTATTAAGGGCCTACCGAGCTTTTCGCGCTAATCGATTTTGGGTGGGAGATTTTGGGCGTGGGAGAGGCACGATGGCTCAAGATTAATAGGTTGGTTGGACTGCGCGTGTTTTTGGGTATTTATTTTCATGTTATTACTAAAACAAACGCATATTTTAAAAATATAGCAACACTACGCTCTAGAAAACATCTTGTTTTATTAACATTCAAAAAGTCATGACCTGCCGTGCAGTATTTACGTCGTAATACGAATTTATTTTATTTTTTAGAGACGACTTTGGATTTTTTTTCTATCGAGCGAACTATAAGTAATCGTGTTTCGACAAACACTTGTCACTAAAGTGAATCCTCAAATATATCTTACACATGAATTTCAGGACTATAGCTTTACTTTTAATGAATACATCACGAGATTAAATGAATGCAATAAATGCGTCAAAAACACAATAGGCCCTTATCCGACTTCAAAAAAAGGACGAGGTTCTTAGTTCGACTGTATCTATTTTTTTCCTAGCTTTCGTTCCGACGATTCCACGTTAGGTTGTTGTCAGTTGAGAATTCAAGATGTCCATAGATAAGGGAATAACCGATCCGCTTTTTTACCATGACAAGCGCTAACGAGTTCATTTGCTTGGTCGTAATTAAAATAATGGTAACATTTTAACTACTAGTTGTCGGGTAGAGCTCTTATTTATAAAAACTGTTGGTTATCAGATCACCGCGAATGATCGGTGAGATGTTGGCAAGTTGTCATCACTATAGATGTGTCATTTATGACGTGACGTGTTGTGGGAACTACTTATATTATACTAGATTTTGCCCGCGACTCTGTCTGCGAAGAATTCGTTTATCACTGTTCGCGGAAACTATGTATATGATTTTCCAAGATTCTATGACCTTTCTAGGGCCCTAAACTAACTCTACGAGTGATTCGTTTATTATCACTATGAGTAAAAAAATAATATTGATTTTTCACATGTATTGATTTTTTTTGCTAACGATAATATACATTGCTACGAAAACTGCACGTTGATAACGATCATTAATAAGTTACCTGGCATACTAGCTAAGCTGACAGTTACTTACTTAGGTACTTAATTCACGCGAGGCGGATACACTTAATCGCGAGCCGACCAAAAATAAAATGTCGCCGCATAATTTACTATTATTTATCGAACACTCGAGACCTATAAGACCTGACAAAGTATTCATTTATCTATATCTTCTTACATACATGTAAAATTAATCCCTATTTCCCTTGGTCACGCCAGAACCTGAGAACGATTTTACCAATTTCTTTAGAAATTTCAGAAACTTTTCTAACGTAACCTTAGCGCATAAAGCGCATTTGACAGGTTGCCCATTTGACAGTTCGCGAGATTTTATACCTTTGCCTTTTCCCTAGCAGAAAGAATTGTGTGTGTAAATTTTACACTACGTATAAGATTAGTGCAACTGCAATTGCAAAAGTCAATCTTGTTGCTAAACGATAGTACCTACCACCAACATAAAAGTTAAAACTACTAGTACTTTTCACCTTGTCGATTGGCGTAAACGGCTACTTGTCACTTGTCACTATGCAAATAAATCACTAACGACAAGTAGACGTATTGCGGACGTATTTGTCTAGCGCGGACGCTTGTTATCGGATACACCATAGGTTCCCAATCCTAGACTACCGCAGCTTTTACAAGAAAAAAAAATTCTAACACCTCCCTTTACATATTAGTAAATTAGAAATTTTATATTTTTATCTATTAATCACAAATTAACAATTATTTGGACCCGTTACTGCCCCCGCGAAAAACTCCAGCACCCCTCGGGGGGCGCTACCGCCCCCTTTGAGAACCATAGGGATACACCATTTCTTTCTATCTATAACGGTATAAGACGGTGATAGAAAGAGACGGTGAAAGCGATGGCAAGCGGCCGCGCCTCAGACAATAGGTACAACCTCTGGTCACTGTCCCAGTAGTTGGCATATTTAATTTTATGTCATCACTACATAGTATAAAACAAAGTCGGTTCCCGCCGTCCCCTATGTATGCTTAGATCTTTAAAACTAAGCAAGATATAAATGATGTACTCGCACAATCTATAACGTGGTTAAGAGCGAATAATTTAAAGGTAAATATTGACAAAACTAAGTTTATCCAGTTCCATACGTATAAAAATCAACCTAAGATATTAAATATAAGCTTTGATAACGAATCAGTCGAAGAAGTTTTTCAAACCAAGTTTTTAGGAGTAATAATTGGTTCAGAAACGTTGTATGAGGGCAATATTCAACCTAAGAATAATTGAATCATGTCGCCCATATTTCATTCAACATGGCATTCTCACAGTGATAGGTTTGTATATTTTGGAGGTTTGCGTTTTTGTACACAAACATAAGACTCTCTTTACTAAAGAACAAGATATGTGTACGAATACGGTTAGGAGTCAGTATAAACATAAATTGTATAAGCCCTTAGTTAAACTGGCCCTAAATTCTAAAAACTCCTACATTATGTGTATTAAAATTTATAATAAGTTGCCTGACGATTATAAGGAATGCAATTTAAATTTATTTAAGAAAAAGACTAAAGAATGGCTTAATGAGAAATGTTTTTATTCTGTTAATGATTTTTTTTTAATTGACATACTTTTACCTATTATTAATTTAATTATGAAATTTTATTGTGACATTTAATTTAATTTCATTTACAATTGTAATTTAACTTTTTTTTATATTTTTATTCTCGATTATAGTATGTAAGCAAAAAATGTGAACGCCTGTAAAGGTAAGAGTTTAGTGAGATTTATGATAAGAGTGCATTATTGAACACCTATGTTACTGTACCTAAATTCTTCACAATATTAAATAAATAAATAAATAAATAATGGATTTTGATGCGGTTTTTTTTAATAGATAGAGTGATTCAAGAGGAAGGTTTATATGTATAATACATGCATATTTGCACCCGTGCGAAGCCGGGGCGGGTCGCTAGTTAGTAATATAAATTACAGCAGGGTGTCATCTATTGGGCATTAGCATGTTAAACACTAGGACATCTACCTAAACTCATGTAAGTATTATATGGAGATGAAAATATGCCGTATTATAAATATAACATAAGCAACCTGGGATAAAAGCTACTTAACTTACAGTCGCGAACATAATAAATTGCAGGCGGACTAAAAATAAAATATCTACGCATTAATTTACTATTATTTATCGAACTCCGAGACCTATAAGACCTGAGAAAATGTCGTTGTCCCCATGTATTATGCGGAACAGGCGCGCCTGTTCGACCTTAACTCAAGGGCGTAGAGGTCAGTTTACGGAATTAATTTAGCAAGACATCAATTTGTTCGCTATGGGGTGCCAATTTCGTATAAGATGAGGCTACTGCTTTAATATAGCAGCTGATCATTTGTGTCGAATAGAATGGGATTAAACTCATTATATTATGCGCATATTTATAATATTGTTATTTTATCACGCGCGTGTGTGCAATGTGTGCTGTGCTTTGTTTGAAATGAATAAAGTGTTGAAAATTAATAAAAGTAGGGTCCTTACGAGGTAGACGTCCGAGACCGGGTTGTGTTGGTTTCGATTTTGAATGACTGTCCGGATGTTTGTAGTTTAATGTCTGCCGTACTATTGTCGTATATGTATGGAATTAATGAGATTATATAATATTAAAATTAAATAACTAGGAACAGAAAACGAGTTAAAAAGCATTTATCTCGAAATGGTTTTCGATTTACTATACATTGCAAAAAAATAGACAACCCCAATTGATAGCACCCGAGGTTTAGTGTGACCAGCGAGAGCTAACTTTGGGGGCGGCAGACGTAAGCTTGCTTTCAGAATCCAAAAGCTTAATGGTTACTTGACCTGAAATGTATACTTATTTTTTAATATATGGTAACAATTTATTTAAACGTGAAAAAATAAATTATTTTCAGATATCCATTATTTAATTCAATGGTAAGTCATGGTGCAATTTTGACATTGGAAGACATCCAATATTTCAATGTATTTTCCTTTTTATTTTTTGACGGTGTAAGCATTCTACACTTCCACTGAACGTAGATATAGTTAAGATGTTTAGTTTTAGTTTCTTAACTAAGGGACCCCATACAACACTGAATTTTTTTAAATGTATTTTCTCTTAGATTTTATATTGTAATTTATATGTTGTTTTGTTTGTTTGTACTTCATTATTTATTTTATTTCCTCTTGAAAAGTTGATTTTTTGCCAAGTTTCTTGCGGCGCATTCTTCTTGGCAATGATGGTCCTTGCAAAAGCGGTGGTAGTTTCAAGAAAGTGACATGTAAAAGAGTTCTTTGTGGTGTACTTGCGTATAAACGTTTTGATTTTTGTTATTGTTAATATTGTTAAAACTATCTTTATCACGCGACCACTACTAGCTCTCTATTCTGTAGTAATTTCAAAAAAAAATCTTCTGCGTCCTACGATTCTTTAAGAATATGTTTACCATAATTTTAGTAATTCAATTTTTATATATACTAAGTGACATATTTTTATATATACTTAGTGACATAATTTAGGTATTGACATGGTGTGTTTTTTTTTTGTTTAATTGGCTTGAATTGTTTTTATTATTATTTTGTTTAGTTGTCTTGTATTTATTAATTTATTGTATGTATTCTGCTGTAATGTTGTGTAATTTGGTCAAATATCCATTATGATTTCAAACACAATGTATATTGTTCTTGAATAAATATAAATGAAATGAATGAAAGCTCCTAAACTACGCGGAATAGGAGGTCCGCGAAGCTGAGCCGTCGACTTTGTCTTCGTGTGTGTGAGTGTAGTGTGGCATGGCGTGTCGCGTGTTACCTCATCGACGGCGTCCCCGGGTGCGCCGGCGGCGAGCAGCGAGGCCAGCCGGGCCGCGTCGCCGCGTGCTGCCGCCTCCAGCAGCAGTGCACCCACCATGCGCGCTCACACCATCACTGGAAACAAAGAAACACTGTTGTAGATATTATAAAAATCAAAATAACAACGGGATTCGAGAGTACCGTTACCACAACAGTACTTATAAATGATTAAACATAATCATAAGTCAATCTTTGATATCTTCATACGTGCAGACACTTATTGATAATAGAATTAATAGATTTACAGAGTATCCTTTGCATATTTGGACTCTATTCTTGGTAAATGTTGTAATTTGTTTTATATAAAATATCATATCTGACAAATCTGTCACAAATTCACATCATTTTCCGTTATCAAATTGCCGTAGCTGTTAAAAAATACGTATGTATAAAACAAAGTATTAAACGGTTGATGCCGAGAAATTATCTGCAATTTACTAACATATTTCCGCCGCTCTGAAGAGACAAAATATGACATCTTTAAGCTTTCGCCGTGAGCGTTTTGATTTGTTATTCCTTTATAAAATTATTAATAATCATATTGATGCCCCTTTGTTGTTACAATCCCTTTCCTTTAGAGTACCTCGTCGTTGTGAGCGAGCTTGTAGAAAGAAACCTCTTTTTCATATTCACCGTAGTCGAACTTCGTATGCAAATAATAGTTTCATTAAAAGAGCGTGCAGGTTGTATAATGATAAGTATGTACATTTGGATATTTTCAGCAATAAGTTAAGTGGGTTTTTAAAAAACAGTTCCTGCAGTGTATTACAGATTTTGGATAGGCTGTGTTTTGTCGTTTTTTGTTTTTGTTTTGTTTAAGACATTATTTTGTAATTTTCATACATAAAAATCTCGTGTCACGGTGTTTGTTACTGAACTGCTCCGATATGGCTGGACCGATCTTTATGAAACTTTTTTTTTTCTGTATTCGGTAGGTCTGAGAATAAGTCGTAGGCTATTTTTTATTTATACCCCTAGGTGATATAAGGCAAAACAACGTTTGCAGTGTCAGTTAGTAATATATATATTTCCTTTGTTTTTGATGCATAGGGGTGGATTAACTCTGTAAACTCGTTTAGTTTTAGTTTTATGAAGAGTGGGCTGCTTAGGTGTTGCCCTTGTGCCGGTGGTTGGCTGCTTTGGGGCATTGGGCATTGTCGAATGCTAGCTGTCTGTCATCTGCGTTTGATTAACTACATAACTTGACTATAAAGCAATCACAGCACCAATTAAGATGCTGGTCAGGCGCGGGTGATGGACTGGTTGGCGCTTGATAGTCTTTCTCTTGGAGTTGTTGATCGCTGGTGTGGGGGTGGCAGTTGGGTAGTTTACCTTAGTATTTATGTAAGGTTTCAATATTTTTTCTTTAGGAAACTGTAAGTCTATGATCCGTAAAAATATATTTGTAATACATATAACTATAAGAGACTGTTTGTTTCTAAATAAATAAATAAATATAAATATTTCAATAAAGAAAAGATAACGAAGGTTCTTCTGAAAACTTTGATGGTCATTTCAAGCAATTATTTACGTCATTTGTATTTTATTTAAGTAATATAATTTGATGTTTTTTTACTTGCTTTAGAACTTCATTGTACTAAAATCTACACGCCACTCTACCACTCTACCACTGACAATGTCATATCATGCATTAGTTCAAAAATGACATATATGTATATGAGCTCAATCCCTTTTTAAACGCGCTTTGATAATATAGCTGTGTGTGTTGTGGATGTCGTATTTGCGGTCCCAGAGTACCATGTGCTAAGAATACGTCAGAGATGGAGACGCAACGTGGTCACCGTATCTTGTTAAAAATAACCTCCATTTTTTAAAAGTCGTTTAAAAATAATTAAGTGTTGCTTAAAAGGACAATAAAATTAAATGAGGAAATAAACGATTATCAAATTACTACGTCTGCATTACAAAAATGGCGGATGTAAAGAAAGAAAGAAAACACAAGACACATCATCAATATTTTTACAAAACAAAAGGCAACACAAAGCTAAAGATACAATGTGTCATTGCGGTTGCAAATCGGACACTGGCTCAGCATAATGCTGAGGCGTTTATAGCAATCCAGCACTGATTTTTAGCCAGTACCGTTGGTGACACCCGGATCGCTGTTTAGATAGATAAATAACACACTAATAGCTGTACGTTATACAGTTCATCACTCGGGTGATATTTCTATGCACCTGTCATATTATTAGTAGTTAATTATTATGGTGCAAGGCTGAAGGGTGATTCGCCTCAAATGTCAGCCGTTATATGAGTTTACTTCCATGATCGTGTCCTATTACAGTTAATAATACCTATACGTCCCACTGCAGGGCACTGGCCTCCTCTCAGAATGAGAGGGGTTGGGCTGTATTTCCCACGCGAGCCCAGTGTGGACTAAAAACCTCACACGCACCATTGAATTTCTTCGTGGGTGTGAACGATGTTTTCCTTCACCGTAAAGCAAAAACAAGCAAGGTAAACTTCAAATGTGATTTTGCACATAAATTCAGAAAAATTCAAAGTTGCTGGGCACGAACTCACGACCCTCTGCTTGAGAATCCTACTCGTATTAATACGAGAAATTTTGTGAAGATGTTTGGATGTTATATTAACATTTACCCCACGGGACAGGCTATGCCTAGTGTGGGGTTCAGTAAATATGTAACTGTGTTTTATTGTCATTTTTTGGAAATAAACTATTTGTATTTGTATTTGTATATACCGTAAATGTAACCGTAACATTTTTAGGCCTAACTCTCAGATTGTAAATATTTCCCGTGTGGGTATTTTAAAGCTAGTGTACCTATAAATTGACATTTAACGTAAGGACCACTAACTTATCTTTGTTCATTTTAACAACCTGTATTTCCGTAGGATATTTGTTCGAGTGCTTCTTGAAGAATTAATATGACAACGTTCCATAATAAGCAACTCGACCATTAACGACAGTCTCAGTACAACAAAAAACTCGCTTCTAAATCACTCGGCAAATGATCTCGTTTGAGAATTCCATACCAGTATAACAGAATAAGAACCAGTATCTTGATAAAATTAATGTTTCGAACGGTATTGACGTTAGTGAAAGATGGTATCTTGGGACTTCAGTGGTTTATTTAATGTAATTTAAAAATAAATGAAATAAAAATAAAAATCACGGGACAATTCACACCGACCTAGTCCCAAACTAAGCAAAGCTTGTACTTATGGATACTAGACAACGGACAAACAAACTTATATAGATAAATACATACTTAAATACATATTAAACATCCAAGAGTCGAGCACAAACATTCGTATTTTCACACAAATATCTGCCCCAACCGGGAATCGAACTCGGGACCTCAAGCTTCGTAGTCAGGTTCTCTAACAACTAGGCTATCCGGTTGTCCAAAAATTTAGTATTTATTTATTTAGTATTTCAATATTCAATTATATCATCATCAGATCAGTTAAATGTCCTCTGCTGGACAATCGACCCTCCCTCGAAAAGTTCCACAACGGTCGATCCCGCGCAGCCCGCATTCAAGTGGTTTCTACAACCTTTGCCAGACCGTCGGTCAATCTCGTTGCCACTTTAATGCCCCATCGGCCGTCCATTCTACGAGCAACCCACCCTCCTCCACTCTCTGACGACTCTCTCACTTACTTATGTTCCTAACTTTGGTTCTCCTGCGAATCTCTTCATTTCTGATTTGATCATGCAGATATACTCCGAACGTAGCTCGCTCCATCGCTCTTTGAGTGACTTTAAGCGACTTTGAGCTTTCTTATTATAACGTACCAACACACGAATATTTTATGAAGTCTATATCTATACAAGGTGACCTTAGCCTCTGGACAAATAATGAAACCATGGATAAGACTGATACTTAGCAATATCGTAAAATAGTTATTTGCTTAATTAGACAAGAAAACAAAAAAAAATTCTATGAAATCATATCATCCAAATAAACAGGCTCCTCCAAAGTGATACATTGAAAACCGATAGTTTTTTGGTAAATATAGGACTGATTGTTATAATAGGTATAGTCGGGGTAAGAAAAGGTTCGTCACTTTTCGACCTTACCTCGTTGACATAGAGTCGAAAAGTGACGAACCTTTTCTTACCCCGACTATACTTTGCAGTTTGGTTTTAAATATCTTGCTAAACGAGTAGTATTCGTATTTGTCCAGAGGCTAAGGTCACACAGTATATCTTCTAATACCTATATACCTTCAAAACAAAGTTAGGCTTTGCCAGCCATATTCGGGCACACAAGTAACAAATGAGCTTAATAAAGGTTCGCCTTTGTCGGACAGGACATAGAGGACATCATCATCATCATCTTCTAATATATAAAAATCTCATGTCACGGTGTTTGTTATCGAACTCCTTCGAAACGGCTTGACCGATTTTTATGATTTTTTTTCTCTAAATTTGGTACGTCCGAGAATAGGCCGAAGGCTTTTGTGTGGGGCTTTTATACCCCTTCTTCGGAGACGGAGTCGCGTGGAACACACATAGCACAGCTACACACAGCGGGACAGCTAGTAATCTATATAAATGTCTTAACATTTGTATCATTAGGCAAGTTATCCCCTTTAACTCTCCTTGTGGCAGTTAATATTTAACTCGTTAACGTAACTGTTTCTAAATTATAGCACGCGCCAGTCCTAATACGTCGAGGTATTAAAGACATTCCAAGTGGAGAAAAAACTGGCACTGTAACGTTTTCAAGTCACATTTTTAACTTGGATATGTACGGTTTTCTGCTTATAGAAAACAGTATTTATTTTTTTAAACGAGCAGTTGGATGTTGAGCAATAATTAAAGACATCTACTAGGTCAATGACCAGACTGACCAGCACTCGGACGTACCGTAACACGTAAGGTATTTTTTATTCCAAAAATTTGCAGTTCCTGCTGAATATCGCATACGAAGTCGCGAGAAACAGACAGAAACTTATAAATATTTTTCATCGTGATAAGTTCTCATCTTCACAACGTGTAATATAAATCGGTATTACGCATATAATTTAGTACCAAAGAAACGTTATATGTTGCGTTACGTATACGTAACGTAATATGACACCCTGCTAACACCTCTATTGCTAATGACATAAAATTAAAGATGACAACTACTGGGACACAGACAGTGAGCAGCACTCGGACGTCTATCATACTCAAGGATTACTCAAAAAAATTAGCCAGCAGCCTTTCTAACCACCGCAAGAAAAGTCATATGTAACAGATAAAAATATGCTGTAATGTTGATACCATCCACCTCGTAATCAATACCTTCCCACCGCGTTCACGCGCAAAGTTCAAACAGACGGACACACGTACTGGGGACGTGGACTTATGCACACAATGTACGCGTTATGACTTTTAAATTATATGCCCGTGCGCATTGCAACGGTGCGAGTGAACTTTGCAAGAAATATGACGAATTATGAATAAATTTTCTTGCCAATGTCAAAGTGAATGCATCTGGGAACCGTAATAAAGCATTTTTAGGACCTTAATACAGGCTCCACTTAAGCAAATTGTAATGGACTTATATTTTGTTAAAAAAAAAAACTATCTGCCAAGTTTCTTGCGACGCATTTTTTTTTATGGTATAGGGGGCAAACGAGTAAACGGATCGCCTGATGGTAAACGATTACCATCGCCAATGGACACCTGCGACACCAGAAGAGTCACAAGTGCGGCCGGTGCTTTTTTGTTTTTGGTGAGTTTAGGCAGCGGCGTGGCTCCGTAACAACTTGATTTCCACTGGGTTGTTAAGCTTTTCACCATTCGCGCACATCAAGGTAGGTAGTCTTTTTTGCTCTGGGTTGTCTACCGAAAATATTCACGCTAAGCCACTGACTTTAAGATCGAAGATTGATGAGAAACCGAACGCTGTTAGTTCTACAATATGTACTAAACATAGTAAGTTACAAGCTTTGAATGCACGGTGTATACAGGATGGTACATGTGGATCGGTCAGTATGGGCAAGTCTGAAACTAAATATTAAGACATACAAAGTTCTGTCCTTAGGAACCATGTCATCGAATTAAGTGACAAGAAAAACTGCGTTCAAAAATAAAAATATTTTTTTTTCAATACTACTGGATTCGGTTCCCGAACCGATTAAGTATAAACTCACTAAAATCGATGACATGGTTTCTTAGAACAGATCTTTCTGTCCTATAGTTTCAGAGTTACCCGTACTGACCCATCTAGATGGGACACCCGATGTAGAAACTGGTTCTCGAACCTCCTCAACCAAACAAAAGCCGTGCATCGAGGCCTTCAAACAAAAAAAGCGAAACAATGTAAACTTATGAGGCAATAATTATGAAAAGCAAATGAATAACCGCTCCGCTGTGAGAGCCACGTTTTTTAGTGTTTATGGGTCGTAAATAATCGAGACTAATGACTAATGCACGATTGATTTCATACCAGTTCTAAGAGCTTGATCTCGCTAAGGTAGAAATGTAAAATTCTGATTGCAGTACGACATAAAACAGTAGAAAAACGGATGGGAAGGAACTAAGCTTTAGGTATCGTAAACTGGGGCGACTTTGAACTGCGGGGCGAATTTAAAAAGTATGCCGACCAACTCACGCATTTTTGTTACCATTTGCTATTCCTTGTCGACGTCTTCATCTATCTTTCTTTACTCGTACCCTTGGACAATGTCGACTTTATAGCTATTTTAAAACTACCAAAGCTGCCCCAAGTTAATCAAAGGCCCCAGTTTACGGTACGAATTTTTTTTTATGTAAGAGGGGCAAACGAGCAGACGGGTCACCTGATGGAGAGCGATCACCGTCGCCCATGGACACCCGCAACACGGGGGGAATCACAGGTGCGTTGCCGACCCTTTTAGATTGGTAGGCTCGTTTTTTAAAGATCCCTAAGTTGTAACGCTCCGGGAATGCTGCCGCAGTAAGCTGATTCCAGATCTTCGTCGTGCGAGGAAAGAAGTTTCGCTTAAAACCCACAGCACTAGACTGCCAATCATCAAGATGGTGAGGATGGAAAGACAAACGGTTCCTCGAAGTGCGGTAGTGGAATTTAGCCGCAGGCAGCAATTCGAACAGTTCGTCAGAACCCTCCCCAAGATAAATACGGTATAATATGCAGAGAGACGCCACATCCCTCCGCAAAGCCAAAGGATCGAGTAGGCCAGAGTGTGCCTGATTACCGACAAATCTAGCAGCTCTACGTTGGATACGGTCAAATGGAAGAATTTGGCCCAGAGATGAAAACAGTACTTCAAGAACAGAATTGCCAAGTAAAACCATTTTATAGAAAAATGATACGTTTATCAAGGTCATGAGATCATGAATGTCTACGGGTGGGCCGTAAATGCGCAGTGGAGTGATAATCATAAAAGTGACGGCCAAAAACTGGGCCCTCATTTCACACTTCCCAAAATAGGGAGAAATGGAGAACCTTGCAGGAAGCCCACATTTCATTGGCTGGTGAAGGTTAAAAATAGAAGAATCAGCATTTTACGTCAAAAATGTTGACACTTAGGAAGACAACCAGCTGTCTGTAAAAACGGTTCCTGATTAAGAACCTCCTTCTATTTCATCCAGTACATTAATAACAGTTAATAAATAGAATAAGAATTTTTGCATGCCAATGTAACTGGCCAGACATGTCACGGCACTGTAACACTCCTCTACAACATATCTAACTAAATAACCATGTCTAAAGCAGATTAAGTAAATTTCATTTCATTTCATTACACTTAAAATCGCTAAATAAATTGGTAAATCATTATCAGACTTTTTATTCCAAGTTGTAACTTTAACCCAATCATATCAGTACTATCAATCTGCATCCGTATATAATTTTTACCGTTATTTTTACACGAATCGATACACATTAGCACATAAATGGTTCATATCGATATATCGCCACCGATTTCTATTCCAATAAATTATATCGATTAAATAGACGAACATTCGAACTATTATAGATCAATTTATTAACTCGAGATCTCATCAGGTCGCATACTAGAAATATTTACAAAATATTTATGTTAAATAAATATATTAATATACACGCCGGACGTAGAATTAGAATTTATGGCATTAATGGAACTATGATAATTATGAAGATGGACTTTCCAATGCGACACGAGCCTGGAACTGGTTTTATGTTATAATTTTGATGTTTTCTTTCTAATTGGTGCTATAATTTGACACCAACGATCGACCATAAGGGCCATCTAGTTGGCATAATTTTACATCCATCTACACACTAATATTATTAGTGGAGTGCCGTAAGGCGTAAAAATTGCGAAACCTCGGAATCTAGGGCCAGTCAATGAATTTTCATAAAAACTGTTGAACTGCATTGTTAAAAGCTCAAATAAAAAAGTTAAAAAAAGAATTGTGCGATCTTGATTACAATAATTTATAAAAAAAATATAAAAATAATTTACTGAAAAATGAGAGGGACAAGGGAAAAAAATGTTTAGAGCAAAGATTTCAATTTTATACTTCATCATCATCATCATCAGCCTATGCTCGTCCACTGCTGGACATAGGCTCATGATGATGATGATGATGATGAAGTATAAAATATGGCATGGCACGCCACTGAGCACGATCCTCGGCCCCTCTCATTCAGCTCTTGCCAGCGCCTTGCGAAGATCATCGCTCCACCGAGTCCTACGCTACGTCCACCCGCGACTTTACCTTAATATCGCGGGTGAGCAAAGTAATTGTTTCTCCAATAATCTTTAACACTAAATTAAGATTTGAAGTTAAGATTTGTAATATATTTTTTTGATATTATTAGAAATAAGTTTAAAATTTAATTTTTTTTTTTTTTGCAAAACATGTCTAGTTAAACTCGTTTTAAGACGTGAGTGATCCGTATATTTTGACTATGTGTGAGTCTTACGGTAGTTTCATGTTTAAAGTCTGTTTATCTCGTTAACTTTTAATTTCATGTTTTTATTTACAGTAAAAAGTTTTACATAAATACATACATCTGCTGGAGAAAGATTATCTATTATAGCATCGCTACACAACTGTTAACTCTATAAAAGCCTACAATTAAATAGTAACTCACCTCAATAAATTGTAACTAATAGGCTCAGAGAAAAACTTCACTTTCACGCAATCACATAACACGATACTATGACATAGTTAGTTACCGTATTAAAATCTGACGAGTTCAAAAAATACTTACAAATTAATAATTTTATTGAAGTTACATATTATATTACCATTGATAAATTTAAAGGCGTTTTTCAGATAACCCAAACAAATGCGCATCGTAAATTTAAAGAATAAGAAACGCGATTTCGAGTCGTGTGCGCATTACGATCTGTCCTAAACTGATCTTAACAGCGATGACGATAACTTTAACTATGCCAATCATATGTATACGGCTTTGTGTACAGTGCATTCGCGATAGCGATCGATATAAACTACCTTACTATACTTCAGCGTTTAACCTTGTTCTTCCGCTAAACTCGTTTGAGGTGTGGTATACCTAATGGTAACGGAGGAACAAGTCAATATAATTGTATTGGTAGACGACCGGATAGCCTAGTTGTTAGAGAACTTGACTACGAAGCTTGAGGTCCCGGGTTCGATTCCCGGTCGGGGCAGACATTTGTGTGAATAATACGAATGTTTGTGCTCGAGTCTTGGGTGTTTAATATATGTTTAAGTATATATCTATCTATATAAGTATGTTTATCCGTTGTCTAGTACCCATAGTACAAGCTTTGCTTAGTTTGGGACTAGGGCAATTGGTGTAAATTGTCCCGTGATATTTATTTATTATTTTACTATACAAGTTTTATTTCCCCGTTCGTTTCACACGGCAGTGCTGTGTAGCAACGTCAAATTTCGCTGTTCGTTCTCAACATTGGTGCCAGTAGGATTAATTTCAGGACGGTGCATTGCTTTTGTATCAAGTGGTACATTTGTAGGTTTTGTTTGTTTGTATTTTCTTTTCTATCAGGCTTGCGCACCTCCTTGCACCCCCTCTCGGCGCCCATGATTCACAAGATACATACTTTATTTATTTATTTAAACATGTGGCTATGTCCCCCTTTCATGCACCAATAATTGCTATACGACAGCATATTCTTGTTCAGAGACGTACACTACAAATAAAACTACAGTACCGTAAGATTATTTTCACTTTGGCACTCGGCAATTCGACATACATTGAGAATGATAGGCGGCAGTGCAATACTTAGGCTGAGGTTTTTTATTAATTACATTAAATAGGTGTGGATATTTTATGTGCTTAAAATCTACGATTTTATATAAGTACTCTATGAGAAAATACGAACTTTAACGCTTAAAACTGAGACGTCCCGAGTGTCAAAGTGAAAATAATCTTACTATAAAGCATACAATATAAAAATAGCCGCATTGTCTTAATTGTATAGTCGGGGTAAGAAAAGGTTCGTCACTTTTCGACTCTATGTCAACGAGTTAAGGTCGAAAAGTGACGAACCTTTTCTTACCCCGACTATACCTACCGGGGTCACCGACATAGCCAAACGGATTAGCTCGTTGAAATGGGCAGGCCATATAGCACGTAGAACAGATGGCCGTTGGGGGCCAAAAGTTCTGGAATGGAGACCATGGACTGGCAAGCGCAGCGTGGGACGTCCACCAACGAGATGGACGGACGATTTGGTGAAGGCCGCAGGTTCAGGGTGAATGCAAATCGCTTCCAATCGTAATGATTGGGCATCAATGAGGGAGGCCTATGTCCAGCAGTGGACGTACTACGGCTGAAATGATGATGATGATGATGATGAATATTAAGAGGTGTGCGACGGATTTAGCATCTTACGCCTAATTGAACGTATCCTGAAAGATGTCGATTTCTCGCTCCCGCTCCTCCTGTCAACATGTCCTCAGCGCAAAGCAATAATTCTTGACAATAAGGAATTACCGCGGTCCACTGGCTCCGCCGGGCCCTTTCGATGCTGTCAGTACGTACTCGGTACGTTACGTACTGCGTAGGTACAGTCGGCAGCCAATGCAAGGGCAACACTGACATAGGTAGGCAATACTAAGTTAAGGTGGACGCGCACGCTCTAGGCGCGAAATTCAAACTTTTTGCAGTTTTTAATTTATTGTAGGTAAACGGTGTAACTGTACAACTTCATATGTATTTGCGCTTGTAAAACAGTGTTCTTTATATTATTGTGTAAAGTTTTTTAAGAATAAAACTATTAGCTTGAAATAAAAGTTGTCAAAACGTTGAAAGTCCGAATTTCTATGTTTGACAACTTTTATATCAAGCTAACAATTTTATTCTTAAAAAGCTTTACACAATAATATAAAGAACACTGTTTTACAACCGCAAGTACCATATGAAGTTAAACAGTTACACCGTTTACCCACAATAAATTAAAACCTGTAAAAATTTTGAATTTCGCGCCTAGAGCGTGACGTTCCACCTTAAAGTCAAGATAGCTCCATTCAATTTTGACCACAGACTCTCAAACATTTTGTCTCGTAGACTCCTAACCATTATTTTTTATTTTAGCTATCTTAATATTGAATACCTGGCTGACAGAGCTCGGAAACACCCGTTTTCCAAGGCGCAAGCCACACAGAAGAGACGTGGGACCGGGGCGCGTCTAAGGGCCAAAAGCAGCCATTAGGCTGCGTATCCACCGGAGCTGTGCGAGGATGCGTTGCGAGGGATGTGTTTGTCATGAACCAATAGAAACACTTCATTTACCTATCCTTGCTTAGCTCAGCTCTGGTGGAAACAGCTCAGCGGAGCGAGGTTTTTGTACATTTAAAACAAAAGAAGGGAAAGATGTGTTGCGAGGGATGTGTTGCTAGGCGGCGTTGCTCCGCTCCCGCATCACCGTACACCGCCCGCATATTTGAAAAGAGCTCGCTACACATCCTCGCTACGGATCCTCGCACCACTCGGCTACCTCACACATCTTTGGTGGAAACATTCACACCGTTACAGATCCTCGTTACACAGCCTCGCACCGCTTAGCTACCTTGCACATCTCTGGTGGAAACGCAGCCTAAGAACTAAATAAATAAATATTACGGGACAATTCACACCAATTGACCTAGTCCCAAAGTAAGCTAGGCAAAGCTTGTGTTATGGGTACTAGGGAACGGATAAACATACTTAAAAACATATTAAACACCCAAGACCCGAGAACAAACATTCGTATTTTTCATACAAATATCTGCCCCGACACGGGAATCGAACCCGGGACCTCAAGCTTCATAGTTAGGGTCTCTAACCACTAGGCCATCTGGTCGTCTCAATACAGGGTTATTTGTAATTCACTAGCATCCTTTTAACCCTAAACTCCTACCACTTGAACAAATGTTTTTTGTTTTACGGCTTTTGTCATAACTTAATATTTTTGGTGTAATAACGTTTTGAAAATTTGAGATTTCCTCTTATTTTTACGATACTCTGTGTATTTGTATGGGAAAAAAGTGCTTCATTTTAAAAAGTCGTAAAACATAAAACATTTGTTTGAGTGATAGGAATTCAGGGTTAAGAGGATGTCAGTGAATTAAAAATAACCCTGTATAACTGTTTGTGTCAAATAAATTGGGAAAAACACGCTACTGTGAAAATAAGCTTCAGTAAAAAACCATAGTGAGAAAACAAGCATCTGGGAAAAAATGCGAAAGGAACTTTTGCTAGGTACTAGAAAACAACGATTCTGGCAAATCGATCTAACCAGTCGTTTCCGAGATCTCCCAAATAAATAAAGGTACAAGAATCGTTCGCGTGTAGGTAATCGAATTTGAATGTAATAACACTGTTTTTTTTTTTCTCGTACGTAATAAACGTGTGACCTCGACGAATGACAGTCTACCATTGTACGTTTTCTTCGGCACTTCCTGCCACGTACGGTGAAACTGTGGAACCAGTTTCCGGCAGCAGTGTTTCCAGACAACTATGACATCGGGGCTTTCAAGAAAAGGGTTTATAGTTCCTTTAAAGGCCGGCAACAGATTGGTGACTCTCTTTGATTTCTATGGGTGGTGGTGAACATTTTCCATGTCATAATAAAAAAAAATACCATCATCGAGCTGTGGTACACCCTGTGTTGTATCTGTTCAGACCGAACATTCATATTTTAGTTCATTCGAGTCATTCTTCGACTCGCTCTATTCCATTTCTCTTACCATCTAAAGCTGCTCTGTAAATAATATTCATTTTAAATACACCCACAGCAAGCTATAAAATGTGGTTTAATTTATGTTAAGTAGAAACAATATCCACTGTCTCGTACCCAACTCACAATACCCGTTGACTGTACACGTTACATATTGTTCTTCTACAGTCCGTTTCGTAACAGTTTCGTTCCAATAAGTTACCTCGTTAAGTGATTGACGGTTATTATTTGAGGAAACAGCTGTAACGTCGAGGATGTACGTGAATCTTTAGATTGGCATCGTAAATGAATGTAGGTTAACAACTTGGCTGTCCGACGATAGCATGGCATCCAAAACCAAAATGCTTCCACCCGTCCGTGTAGTATCTATCTATCTATCTAATCTAATACCTTTAAACGAGCAATTCTTGTATATATATAATCAGGATCTCGGAAACGGCTCCAACGATTTCGATGAAATTTGGTATGTGGGGGTTTTCGGGGATGAAAAACTGATCTAGCTATGTTTCATTTTCAGAAAACCGCTTTTACTCGTGTTTTCCGGCTATTTTTGTTTGCATTAGAAAACAAAGCTAAATTTCGCCGGCTTCGAGCAGATTATAATAGCACAGTAGAAATCGGGTGGTCGCGGATCCAGCCGACCTCGGTTCGATTCCAGGTTTTTTTAAGGATTTTAGTTTTTTTTTTAAGTTTATTTTTCATGAGTAAACGTCAAGTTTCTTCTTTTGTGAGAAAAAGTATTATAGGGAACGTGCAGTAACTATAGGCGGCAGCACTAATGCGACAGAAGAGACACTATGCGGACAGTAAAACAAACTTATCAAGGTAAAACATTCAAATTGATGGCACCCTTATGGCACCAGTTGGCAGCACCGTCTATGTGCACGTTCTCTATTGGGATTGGGAGCACAGAACAGGAAAAACCGGTTGTCTGTAAAGTCGGTTTACGGACGATAGTTTAACGTGACTCACCCCCCCCCCCCACCCCTCCGGTGTTTTTGTCAAATATCTTGAAAACGGTGCATCCTACGGCAAAATCAATGAAATTTTCAAACCCCCGAACCCCCTCGCCCGCCCCCTCCCGCACATATATAATCAGGATCTCGGAAACGGCTCCAACGATTTCGATGAAATTTGGTATGTGGGGGTTTTCGGGGATGAAAAATTGATCTAGCTTGGTCTTATCCCTGGGAAAACGCTTGGTACTTACCGAGTTTCTGCCCGAGCAGAGCTCGGTCGCCCAGGTACTATCATTTATTGAATCAGGCGTTACTTTGCGGAGGTCCATATTAATGAACCTGAAGCAATTACTTTGCTCACCCGCGACCTTACGATAGTTACGTTTATGTAAGAAGTTGAGCTCTGGTTGAGTTCAAAACGCGTCAGTGTAGTTTGGTGGTGATAGTTGGGTTGGTGTGATTTGTGTGTGTTCATACAGTGTGGAGGTGGTGGAACTGCTTGAACACGCATTTCTTTCATAAAAGTAACTATGTGAGCAAAGAAATTTTTTCAGTTCATTTTTAGGGGTCCGTAGTCAACTAGGAACCCTTATTTACCATAGTATCACAAAGGAGGGACCAATGAACCGTTTGTTTTGGTGCTGTCTAGAAAAAAATCCAGGCATTATTTCCAAAATGTATTGATGCACAAACGTAGCCTAGCTAAATTATTTGCCTAAAGAATATAGATGGCGGTAGTAGCGGACTGCTTTATCGATAAAAAAATATATTATATTCGGCTGTGATGGTGAATTCTTTACACAAGGTTACTACAAAGTGTTCCAGAATGAGCCTGTGATTGAGTAAGTCCACTTGAACACTATTATTCACCATCATCGGCCTATACACATCCCACTGCAGCTCACAGACCTCTCAGAATGAGAGAGCTAGGGCCGTAGTTCGCACTCGGCCCAGTGCGTAATGGCAACTTCACACACACCATTCGTCGGTGATTTCGGTGATACTTCAATACCGCGTAACTAGCTTTACCCATAAGGTCTATTTTATCTAATTTTCCCTGTTATCTCATTTCAAGTTGAGCCTTAAGGAAAAAGCTAGTTACGCGGTATTGCAGTATCACCGACGCATTGAATTTCTATGCAGCTGTGTCTCACGAAGCCTCACGATGTCAAAGTCAAAAAGTCAAAATTCTTTATTCAATTTAGGCATCAATTGATGCTCCTATGAACGTCGAAGAACCTACCACTGGTTCGGAAAAACCCCGTTGAGAAGAAACCGGCAAGAAACTCAACAAGGTATATTTTTTTCAAAAAGATCTACATTGTTATTATTAAATTACATACAGGGTGACATCGGAGATGTGATCCAAAATTATATTTTCTGGATCCGCTCATGATTACGATCAACTTTTATTATGCTTAGATTATTTATACACTAGATGTAGCTTAGGCGGCATGAAAACGTTCCATAAAAATATAAGCCAATAGGTGGCTTATATGTCATTTGCCTCCCTTCAGTTTGAATGACGTAACGTGATCGTAATATGAAGCTGTCAAATGGAATTTTTGGACGTTTTGTATCGCAATGTTTGCTACTGACACTCTATCTAGTGCATAAATAATCTAAGTTATTATGGGAGTAATGTCGAAATCAGTAGGAAAAAATTGAGCCTCCCATACTAAAAGCAATCAACTGGTTTCGCAATTTGTATGGAGACCTCAATTTTGTTTTTACGTTTTCGAAGTTGATAGTAATCATGCGTGGATCCAGAAAATATAATTTTGGATCACGTCTTCGATGTCACCCTGTATATATAAAGTATTTAATACAATTCAATTTTTAAACCAGACTTGTGGTCGACACGATATTACTTGTTCAGTGTCGAATACCAAGTAATTCTAAGTTCCAATCAGACTAGTTCTTGTCAATTAAAGCGCAGGAAGTCCGGGACTGGAACACGTACAAATACTCAGTACCTATCTGGTGCAGTGTCAATTAACTAAGATCCAAGTTGATGATAAACCTTGCAGCGTTCGATTTCTGTGTCAGTCGATTTTATTAACCTAAAACGATATGATCACACTGTCAGAGTCTTACAACTAGTTTTCTTTGCTCTACTGCAGCGTTGACTATCTGTTATGTTCAGGGGGAGGCAAATGAGCAAAGGTATTCAACAGTGGCGGATTTACCAGCAGGCTGAGTATGCTGGTGGTGGTAGCAGTGGTGGCCTAGCGGTTCGAACTATAGCTTCTCAAGTAGAGGGTCGTGGTATCAAATCTCGGCTCGCACCTCTGAGTTTTCGGAATTTATGTGCGAAATTACATTTGAAATCCACCATGAACTTTACGGTGACAACATCGTGCGGAAACCTGCATACACCTGCGTATGCAGCGTCCTCTCGACATAAAGAACAAAGAGCATGAAAAGTGAAAAAAACTTTTTAGTACCTTTCAGTACAAGAGTTAGCTACATTAAGTTGGCTACCGGGCCTGTCATATTAATAAAAAAATTAACAAAGGCGTCGTACGCAAGTTTTTTTTGGCGGGCATATAATAAACGAAAAAAACGGATTCCGGAGATGGCTATAAGTACAAATTGGTATCTATAGTGAAATTAGTCACACTATTGACGATGATAAAGTGAATTTAGGCCGCATTGTGCGACGAAAAAGTAAAAAAAGGTAAAGGAGTTAATGTTTTTGCTACACAGACAATCTTCAATCTGCGGTGCCTGAACCGCAAGTTTTTATTGTGAAGTGTTATATAATTACTTATGGAAAGTAGTGGTGATAGTTTTGGCATAGTAATTGTCGATAGTTTTCCGCAGCCCACAAAGTGTCACTGCAAATTATAGTATCTTTTTTTTTAAAAGATTGTATGCCCTGGATTCTGTATTTCATTAAGCTGAATCGAGCTTTTAAGGACCAGCTGGAGTGTTGCCAATCTCCTGTTATACTGAAGATATACAGGGTGGAAAAATAAGTCGGGCCCTGGAGGGAAATTACCTTAAATCCTTAAGTTGGCTCATTTTACTTAAAGGAGACATTCCTTTATTTTTAAAAAGAAACAAAACTGCATTCAAAGATTTTCTAAAACTCGCTTGCCTCGCCCGGGACTCGAACCAACTAAAATTAAAAAAAAAAACAAAAACTCGCTATTTTATTATACTAAATGATAGGATTATTATTCAGGATAAAGCCGGCGTAGGTAATTATAATCAAGGACGCTGCCGAGACGTTATACTGCTCTTTTTTTTACTGTGCTTATACAGGGTTATTTGTAATTCACTAGCATCCTTTTAACCCTAAACCAAATGTTTTCTGTTTTACGACTTTTGTCATAACTTAATATTTTTGGTGTAATAACGTTTTGAAAATTTGAGACTAACTCTTACTTTTACGATACTCTGTGCCGCATTCATTGCCCGCCGCGACCGCGGCGCGTGGCCCCGCCCTCGAATTTCATAGAGTAGGAAGTTGTGTTAGAAATATTTATTTATTATTATTTATTTGTAAGGAAAAAAAAGTGCTCCATTTTAAAAAGCCGTAAATCAAAAAATATTTTTTAAGTGATAGGAATTCAGGGTTAAGAGGATGTCAGTGAATTACAAATAACCCTGTATACAGGATGAAATTTTGAACGTGATACAAAATTAGTGTTTCAAGCTTAGTTAATGCTAAGTAGATAACATAATGCATTAACTCAATTGTTGAAATTGGTCTGATAAAATTTTGGTTTTTCATACTTTGTTGTAGTTACATTATGAACTAAATGTATGGTCACCTCAAATTTAACAATGCTAATTCTAACAACTGGGTAAATGCATTATGTTGTCCAGCATTAACTAAGCTAGAAACACTATTTTTTTTGTATCACGTTCAAAATTTCACCCTGTATTTTTGTACCATCCTTGTGTATGACACTAAATTTATTGCAAATAAAGAAGTAAACTGAACTGAAACTGAACTGGTAGCGGGCACATTTTAATAGGCAGACCGGCCGAAACATATTGCCATTTTTATAATTGTTTATAAAATTTTGATTTTCATTAAATACTTGATGAACGATGAAATCTGGCAGCCGGAATTCAACCACCAAATGAAATCCTCGCGTGGAAGGCCGCGAGCAAAGGCTACTTATCCCTTTGCGAAAAAAATCTCTCTTTATCATTTCAAACCACTTTAAATGTCATCAACAAAAAACTGTCACTGACTCCATTATTTTCTTGCCATCGCCGAGGTATTTTATAGAGCACGTCTTCCGCGTGCCTCGCTCGGGCATTTTAATGAGGTTTTTTAACGTCGACACATTGTCTTCGAGGTATCGGAATCGGTATTTTATCGTTGACGTGTCGTTAATTTTTTTGTTGAGGTGTTTTATGGTTGCAGTTCGAGAATTTGGTGCTGGCATGATGTGGTGCTGGCATGATGTGGTGCGCTTGTTGCCTTTTGATGTATGATTGCGATTCAAAGATTTTTTTTTTAATAGCGGGTGATTGCTATAGAAGGTGTTTCTAAATGAATCCGGAATATTTCATCAAGTGGTTAAATTAGTATGAATGAGCACCCCTGTTAATGTTTTTTTTCAGGATTTTTTTAATTCTGGTTTACAAATGCTTCCATAAATTGGTCGATGTTCAAAGTGTACCGCGTCAAGGGCGTGACTATACATTTTGAAACAAAAATTCCGTTGAAAGGTCTTTACCTGGGTGTGACAAATAAATTATTTGTATTTGTATTTGTTAATTAAAAACTAACCCAATTACTTGATGAAATTTTCCGATTGAATGTGACACCTTGTATGTAGATAGATACACTTAAAAAACTAGACAGTGTTAGGTATATAGGTACGAGCAATACGTAACATACTGGAAAATGCAAACTTAGATTTATGCATGCTTGTTCAGTCTACACCGTTCAGTTCGATTTGGGTGGTGCTTGGCTGCTAGGTCAATCGGAGCTTTTCGAAGCAATTTGTACATTCAAAAATCAAAATGTCAAAAAAATCAAAATGTATTTATTGACCATAAAATTTAAATTAAACGATACAAGAGAAACAGTGATCCCCACACTAGGCACAGCCTGTATCGTGGAGATCCAACATTCTACAGATAAACATATTGTTTGACATTGTATTTTAACTAAAAAAAAAACAAGAAGTTGCGTTTCCAGACTATGCTATTTTTTTGTTAAAATTTCATAACTCTTTATTTATTTATCATTTGGTAGCATAGCATACGGTTGTGGTAACTCTGAAGATGAGCTCTGGTTGAGTTCGAAACGCGTCAGTGTAGCTTGGTGGTGGTGATGGTTGTGTTTATGTGATTTGTGTGTGTTCGTACAGTGTGGAGGTGGAGGAACTGCATGAACACACATTTCTTGCATAAACGTAACTATTGTAAGGTCGCGGGTGAGCAAAGTAATTGTTTTAGTTCATTTTCATAACTCTGTTCGGTTCACATCTGAAAACCGATCTACATACAAACATGTTATGTTATACCTCTAAGTATACTTACATTTAAAGTTAAGTTAAGCACACCATTTTTTTACGCTATAGAAACGCTACTTGAAGACTATCCAGCCAATGCGGGTCGGGAATTATTTCCACCGCAGTCAAACATGTAGCTATCCCCAACCCCCACGCAGTGTTATACATTATTGTACCATATGTTATTAGATATATGTCAGCAGCCAGCTGCGCAGGCGCACCGGCGCATTGTTCCTCTCACCTCGACGCCGGAAACATAAACACGACACACGACATATGCTAATGTTGAGTTACGCAATATTGTATTTAAATGACAAGCTGAACTCATTGGCTTAGTTTATGATATGGCATTTTGAATTAGCTCATGCCCACGGCTTTGCCTCGACGGATGAAGATTTATCTATCCCATGGGATTGGGATTATGCGACTGGGAAGCCTAGTTGTTAGTGCTGACTAGGAAGCTAAAGGTCCCAGATTCGATCACTGATCGGGTCAAATATTTGTCTGTATTAATCCCTTTAAAGGAGCAGTTCTTGTGTTTTTGAGTAAAGGTTTCAAGCCTTTACTCCCAGTAGTTTTGTTGTGGAGTTCTGTTAGCAGGACTACTGAGATTTTTGTTCCATTACTTCCATCAATCATTCATCATCATCATCATCATGTTGGCCTCTTGTTGATTCAACTTTGATCAATTATAACTGAAGATACACATTGCCGAACAAAATCCCCTTCAAAAAATGTCCGAACTTTTTTATTTGTTTGCATAACAATTAAAATCATCACTTACAAAGAAACTTGAACCTAATCGTTACTTAATTACAGTCGAATTTCGGTTGACACTTGACAGCTAAACTTGACAATTTCACGCAACGTACTGAGAAAAAAGAAGGCCACTTTTATCAAAGTGGCGCTCATTTGGCTCGGACATTTTCGGGCGCGCGACTGTGGATCTACAGTTATAATTGATCAAAGTGATCCAATCTTAAATGTAGGGCTCTTCCTTTTTCCTCCACTCTTGGCGATCCTGTGCCCGTCTCATCCAGTCCTGGCCTCCGTGTCGCCGAATGTCGTCCACCCAGCGCTGCGGTGGGCATGAGTTCTGTTTAATAATTCTGTTCACTGAACTACTGGGATATGCGGCTCCCATTTAGTCCTGTTGCTGTAATTTCCATTTGTTTTGTTCAAATCAAAGAATAAATGTTCTGCAGAGTTTTCACGTACAGATGTACATCTCTTCTCTCTCTCTCTCTCTCTCTCTCTTCTTCAGCCCATAGCCACCCAATGCTGAGTGTAGGCATCCTGCATTGCTCGCCACTCATCTCGGTCCAGTGCTCTCCTCATCCATCACCTTCCCGCCACTTTGACCAGGTCGTCAGTCCACCTCATCTCCTGTCTGCCAACGTTTCTCCGCCCGGTTCTGGGTCTCCACTCCATCACAGCCTTCCTCTTCCATCACTCCTGCGACATATGTTGTCCAGCCCACTTCCACTTCCTTTGGGCGATTACCTTGGCTATATCGGTGAGTGATGTACTATCGCCCCAAGCGCCAGATAACCACCTTAAAGGCCCAGTTTGCGTGCAGTGGCTAGACATCTGTCCATAACAATCCATAGCAATAAACATCAACGGCTGCAAGCAAATTTGTTATGAAAATGGGTATCTGGCGCTTGGGGCGATAGTACATACAGGGGCTAAAATCAGGAACGGCCCAATACGGTTTGCGAGCGGTAATTCAATCATTTGGGAGAGGATAGGAATGGGTTGAGCTTGGGATGAGCCTTATTTTCCTGTTAATTCGCTTTGTAAATAAATAAACAAATACATAAGTTTGATATATCATTTTTTGATGTATCATTTTTTATCTTTATTTTTCAACTTAATTTTTTATTACTTTTACGGCCATCCCTTGGAAACCATATATTCCATACTAAATACAAACCGAAATATGGATGCACAGAAAAATCCCAGAAAAAAGACCAGCGCTGGGAAATACATAAGGCTCATCCTAATCTCAGCCCAAACCTCTCGCAAACCAGTGATTTTTGGCGTTCCTGAATAGCAGTTCAAACCAAACCCACCCAAACGATTGAATTACCGCTATCAAACCCGTGAAGGCCTGTTCCTGAATTTAGCCCCAGGCCGTGACTCGAACGAAATTACTTATGTACATAGGTAGGTACCTCTACGGAATCTTTGGTGCGGGATTCCGACTCGCGCTTTGCCGATTTTTATTTATCTTATCTAAAATCATGTATTAAATAAGGCCAGGCTGGTACTCGCTGACAAATTACAAGTGGCGGCGCGCGCGCAGTTAGTTCTGCTTTTGAATACCAAATGGATTTGATGCGCTTAGTTGGTGCCGCGAGTTTAGAGTGGTATAACTGTTGGAAGCGTCGAATATGAGACACTGTTTAAGTAATAATCATCATCATCCCAGCCTATATACGTCCCACTGCAGGGCACAGGCCTCCTCTCGGAATGAGAGGGCTTGGGCCGTAGTTCCCACGCGGGCCCAGTGCGGATTGGGAACTTCACACACACCATTAAATTTCTTCGCAAGTGGATGCAGGTTTCCTCGCGATGTTTTCCTTCATCGCAAAGCTCATGGTAAATGTCAAATGTAATTTCGCACGTAAGCCGTGGTGGCGGCGGTTTGACCTATGGTCTCTCAAGCAGAGGGTCGTGGGTTCAAATCCCGGCTTGCACCTCTGAGTTTTTCGGAGTTTATGTTTAAGTAATACAACACTAAATAATTATAATATTAAGTCATCATCTAGTAGAAATTAAAATTTTAAAAACCACCAACGCATTTATATCGGGTGCCCCTTTTCTCCCATAATCTTTTTTATCCGAATTTTGAAAGTCATAAATTGATGTCCATAATATTCTTGCTCATAAATATCGATGGTCATAATTTTTGTAAAGCATATCGCTTAATAGTTCTAACTGCAATGAGCCATAATCCCATTGATCATAACTTTAAAAAGTCATAATATTGATATCAATAATATTTAAGGGAATATCGTTGATTATTCAGAAACGTTATAGGGCATATATCTTAAAGTAATAATTGTTTTTAGTCATAATTTTTCATTACCTAAAATGCAGTAACCATCTACATTGAATTCTATAACATCCAAAGGAACATTGATAATTATTCAGAAACATTGTAAGACATATCGCTGGCAGCGAGCGAGCGAAGCGAGCGAGCAAGACTTTCAGGGCAGAAGCGACTCGGACAGGTTAGGTTCAGAAGGCTAAGGCGGGAGCGAAGCGTAAGCGTAGCTCCCGCCTTAGCCTTCGATGTTAGGTATTTTTTTTATGACAGCACAGAAAAGGATTATTACCTTTAGTATTATGAAATGTCATACAACCATGACATTGAATGTTATTACAAAGTAATATTGTGCCTTAAAATAATTATGACCTGCGAAAAAAGACCTTGCAATAATTATTATGAGTGACTTTAGTACCTTTAATATTATGAAGTGTGATGCTTCTTGACACTGAATGATATGAGTTTACTTATTAGTCCTTACAATAATTATGACTTAAGAAAATCGTAGCTCCAATTTATGTTGTTTAATATTATGACTTTCGATAATATGACAAAGAAAAATGATGACAGAAAACATTATGGTCTTGAAAATTCGGAACAAAAATTTTATGGGAGTCATTATAGACCCATTTATATCACTATATGTTTGAAAATAAAGTAAATGCTCATTATGCATCTAAGATCCCTTCCGCAGCTAACAAAAGAGCTGATAACTTTAAAACGGGTCAACCGATTTTCATGAAACATGTCTAAGAACCATTGCCAAGAAACCTGCTTTCAAATAAAAAAAACCGCATTCTAATTGATTCATTCGTTTAAGAGCTATGATGCCACAGACAGACAAATGGATGAAAAATTGATCTAGCTTGGTCTCATCTCTTATCTCTGGAAAAACGCTTGGTACCGAATTTCAGCCCGAGCGGAGCTCGGTCGCCCATGTACTTAAGATGTTAAAACGTCTAAAGATGAAGGCTGAATGAAGGCTAAGAAATCATTCAATGACTTAACATTCTTTGGCCCCGTTACTCAAACATTTCAAATCTACCCAACGTGTGACCTTAGAGTAATACCAACCGGAGATATCAACGATAAAAATATACCTGAGGCCGTATTGTCTAACGCGCTGACGCTTGCCATTGCTTTCACCATCTCTTTCTATCACTATCGTATACCGTTTGGTAGAAAGAAATAGTGAATGCAATAGCAAGCGTTCTGTTATAAATGGAATTCGCTCATCGTGGGAATTCAGTTATCTGTGTTTCTTTCTGGGCCCTCCCTAGGCATAAAAAAAAAACCAACGCAAACGCAACTAAATCAGGAGAACCATCACCACCATAAATAAAACTCTGGACACGTGCTTAGGGAAGGCGGGGGAATATGGATGTTGACACCACCAATCAACTAACGTACCTATTTTTTATGAGCTGTCAAAACACATAGAGTTTGAATGGCAATAGCAACTTATGACGTCACTTGCTCGCCAACTCAATCAGTTAACTATTTATTTGTTTTAAAGCAACAAAAATTCTAATTTTGCAGTTAATCGAAAACTAATCTGGTTTAAAGAGCTAAAATAAAGCGTTTTTTACTGGAGTCGTGTCTTCGAACTATTTTTTGATGGCGTCAACATCCCTATTGTATGGAAAAGCATATTGTAGAGAGTGAGAGTAGGTTTTCTATTAAAAAATATGTTTAATACAAGCTTTTACTCGTCTTTTAAGTCGGATAAAGCTTGTAAAAATTTTGATAAAATAGTTACTCCGGCTGGTTTAGTGCTCTAAGATCAAACAACTCAAATCTCTTGTGTGTACGCGCAGGCCTTGGTGGCTTCCGCTTCACTGTTAAACTGGACACACACGGCGACTTTGAGCAGCGACACGACGTGTGTTGTATCGCAACACCTGTAGGCTTATTGTCTAACGTTTCTGACGCTTGCCTTCGCAATCGCTATCTCTTTCTGTCAAACGGTATAAAACGTTGACAGAAAGAGATAGTGAAAGCGAAGGCAAGCGCCAGAAGCGTTAGACAATACGGCCTCTGGGATTGATATAAACGCGCGATTGTATCGATGGAGTCGCGCTTAACCATACTTCCATAATTATTATCCATACTAATATTATAAATGCGAAAGTCTTTCTGTCTGTTACCTCTTCACGCTTGAACCTTTGAACTTGCCATAATGGTGGGCCGTTACTTGCGCCGTGTCTGTATCTATTCTAAGAGGAGGCATGATGACGATGACGGTGATGATAATAAATGTGTAGAACAACAATGAAATCATGTGGAAAAATAATATAAAATCAACTGATGTTCGTTCATTTTTGACCCTATTTCTAAGAACTTTTTTATTTACCCTCGTATCGAGACTATAGTGCTTTTATAGATTTTCCACTTTGACACTCGGGATGTCTCAGTTTTAACCGTAAAGGTTCTGTTTTCTCATAGAGTACTTATATAAACTCCTAGAATTTAATCACATACATAAAATATCTAAACCTATTTAATGTACCTGATTTTTAACAAAACCTTAGCCCAATAAGTATTGCACTCCCGATCTCTCACGATGTATTCACGAATAGCCGAGTGCCAAAGTGGAAATAAGATCAGATAATTTTCAACACAGTTGCTCGTAAATTGACTCTTTTTCACCGTTTTTAGTTTCATTATTCAGCATATTACCACACTTGTGCTGTAAAAACATTACCGTACAAGTGCTGTAATATAAACTTTTTTTTTTAAATTTTAGCAAAAGTTTATCTAAGAACATTGAATATTTTTACGAATAATAAATTATTTTAGGGTTAATATGACAAATAAACATTTAATTTCATCAAATTGTATATTTATAAACACAAATTAACTTAACTATCGTATTTAGGAACATTAATTTATAGTTTAGTTTATTTTTTATATTGCTGCTGCTCCGGCTGAACAGCCGTTTTTCCAGTGCCTTTATTGAATCTGCGCGCGCATCAAAAGTGCGGCGCGCGAAAAAAAACAAAACTTGTGTGCCATTTTACGGAAATATTTGGTAAAGTTGCTGCTGTGTGGTTAATTACTATCAAAAATGTCTACTTCAAATAGTGAAGACGAGCAAAATATTAATTCAACCCCGCCGGAAATACTTATCGAGGCACGAAACGCGAGTAATATTTAGCCTGTTGCCACCAAAATCCAGTACATCTACCATGAGTTACACTAGTTTACAGTGACCGTACTCGCTAGCGACGGCGTAAATGATTTGTATGGAGAATTGTACTTCCGTAAGTGACCGCTGGAGGCGCTGTACACAATTCTCCATACAAATCATTTACTCCGTCGCTAGCGAGTACGGTCACTGTAAACTAGTGTAACTCATGGTAGAGGTACAGAGAAAATTACCTGGCGGCTTACGAAACATCCAATCAGTGGAAAAACAGCAAAAACGCTAAGTCATATTCGGAGAACGTATTTTTAGCCTACTTCAATAAACTGGCAAATAAATACAAGCCCAGCTCGTTATGCTCCATGTTGAAAAGCACAGTAAAGACCAAAAATGAAGTTGATATAAAAACATAATAAGTACTTAGTAATTTGACGGCATTTCTAAAGAGACGTCCTGACGGATCTATTGGTCGAAACTCAAAGGTGTTGACACCAACCGATGTTGAAAAGTTTTAAAAGAAGCTCCGGACAGTCAGTACTTGACAACAAAGGTCAGTTGAACTTTATAAATATAAATTTATGTATCAGCTCTATAATTGCGTTAAGTACTATAGTACTATAGATGGCAATACGTTCTTACAACTTTACTAATATACTTATTTGATCTCTTTGCAGGTTGCGTTAATATTCGGTATTACTGGTGCGCGTCAGACGTGAAGAGCTCAATAAATATTACAACCAAGAATGTAGAAACCCACGGTGAAATGTTGCTTGTAAAAATGACAAAAGTTACTAACAATACAAGTTTGTTTTTTTCCTCGCAATTGTGTTGAAAAACGTCGTATGCAGCTCGTGTGCGTTGATCATTACACACTCGGCGTCCTTACCGCGCTCGCCTAACGGCTCGCGCTTACAATAATGCCTCATGTGTAATGACCAACTTAGCACACTTGTATCATAATGTACTATTATTCATTAAGTTGTAGTACAAGTTAACAATAAATACAATTTCTTACAAAAAAGGCTATGTAACATGTGTGCCTGCACTAGGGTTACTAGAAAACTCTGTGTCGCAGGCTAAGCGAGCTAGCATTAATTAAAAGTAAAAATAATTATCTAAGCTTATTAGTACAAATAAGTATTATGCAAGTAAATAATCTTATTGTGCGTCGCGCGTAATTGTATAGACGATTACCGACTGCATTGACACTGTATCGTTTTTATTTATTGAAAGTCGCTGCGTGTAACCGGTTTTAGAACTTTATTTGGCCCCAAACAGCCAGGTGCTCAATTCTAATGCTAATACGATTCGGATTGCCGATGTACGTTGTTTTACAAAGAACTTTAGTAATATTAGCTTTTTTAGTAATATTAACTGAAGATACACATTGCCGAACAAAATCCCCTTCAAAGAATGTACCGAACTTTTTTATTTGTTTGCATAACAATTAAAATCATCACATACACAGAAATTTGAACCTAGTCCTTACTTCATTACAGTCGAATTTCGGTTGACACTTGACAGCTAAACTTGACAATTTCACGCAACGTACTGAGAAAAAAGAAGGCCACTTTTATCAAAGTGGCGCTCATTTGGCTCGGACATTTTCGGGCGCGCGACTGTGGATCTACAGTTATAATTGATCAAAGAATATTAGATTAAAATAGACACAGTTAAATAAAACCTAGTGATTTGACCTAAGGCATCTCAAGCTTTTTGCTTGCTTGAGTTTTTCGAAATTTATGTGCGAAATTACATTTGAAATTTACCATGAGCGGTGAAGGAAATCATCGCGAGGAAACCTGCACGCACCTGCGAAGATATTCAATGGTGCGTGTGCATTTCCCAATTCGCACTGGGCCCGCGTGTGAACGCCCAAGCCCTCTCATTCTGGGCTGTGTCCTGCAGTGGGACGATGATGATGATGATGATAATAATAATAAATGTATATTTCACAAAAACAGATTTTTTACATAATTTGAATTATTCTATCATACTCCAAACTAGGCTGAGCACTATCTTGGATGATGTGATGATGATGATGATGATGATGATAATAATGATGATGATTGATGATGATGATGATGAAAGAGACTTGTGCGTTGTAATTTGATATTATGGTTTACTGCAGTGCGGGTGTAATGCAGCGGTAAAACTACCACATAAGGACATTGCACTGGCACGCCAGGCAGGGCCGGATTTAGAGGTCTGGAGGCTTAGGACCGACGAAGGACAGGAGACCCATAAGGCCGCGCCTAGTTTTTGTCGCATTTATTGCATTCATTTAATCACTTGCTCTATCATTATTAAAGCCCGACCAGGAAAATAAAAACCCTCGCCATATTGCGGAAAACTACTGGAACTAATTTCTTCAACTGGCAACAATAACTTTGAAGACGTCATTAATGTCATCTGCCAATAGCTGTCTAAGTGAGGTGGCGATTGCTCGTGGTGCGTTTCTTGGATATTGTGGGCTATTTGTGCGATAAATGCCGAAAACTATTAAAAGCCGTTTACGAAAAGTTATATTCAATAATGACGAAGTATTTGTCGGAGATAAAGTCTGAAGGATTGGAGTATATTCCTCTTAATAACATCACCGACTTTGTTGTCAAAATGACTGGTAGGTACATCATTATAGTATGCTTTATGGAAATTGGCTAATTCGCACGAATTATGATACATACACCAAAATTATTTACTTACATATATATTATATGCTTAAACCACCGGCAAGAACTAAGCTACCCGGTAGTGAAAACCGCATCGAAATCGGTTCAGTAGTTTTTGAGTTTATCGCGAACAGACAGACAGACGGCGGCGGCGACTTACGTTTATAATAATAGAGAAGATGTTGTAAATTAAACTTGATTTTATTTCATCAATAATCTATATTAACAATATTTTTACACTAGCCAATTACCATAAGTACCACTATACTAAGTATTGCTAATTTAACGCCCCCACAGCAGGGTTTTTATTTTCCTGGTCGGGCTTTTTTACTTACTAGAAAAGCTTTAGTTCTGTAATAGGGATGTTTCCTAGGTAAAAAAATAATAATTCTTATTAGTCCGTATTTTACATTATCAAAAAATATTAGACACGTAATTTTTTTTTTGGCAATTAAACAAAAAATGACGAAGATATGGCGCGTTGAAGTTCCGCGTGACGAGGCGTGACGTCACTTGTTCCTAAAACGCTCATAAAAAGTGTAGGAACAAGTGACGTCACGCGAAACTTCAACGCGCCATATCTTCGTAATTTTTTGTTTAATTGACAAAATAAAAAATACGTGTCCAATATTTTTTGATAATCTAAAAGACTGACTAGTTAGGAAAGTAGCCAATTCACGTGTAAGACATTTCGAGGATTCACTCTAATGACCAGTGATTTTCACAACACGATTACTTGTAGTTAGCTCCATAGAAAAAAATGCAAAATCGTCTTTAAACAATTTAATAAATCCTTAGTACGGCTAAATACTGCACGGCAGGTCATGAATTTTTAATAAAATAAGATGTTTTCTAGGGCGTAGTGTTGCTACATTTTTAAAATATGTATTTGTTTTAGTAATACCATGAAAATACCTAAATACACGCGCGGTCTGACCAACCTATCTTGAACCGTCGTGCGTTCCCCTTGTCCGTATAGTTAGTCGCGTTAGTTCTCCTTCGGCCATCGGACGGGGAACTTGTGTCGCTTGCATTTACGCTCGGCTTTGATTCAAGAAGCAAGAAGCTCGGTGCGGCCTTAAGGCGAGACAAGATTATTTGAAAAAAAAAAGTTAAAAAGTTGATGATTGGAGTTTGTTTTTTTTTGGATGACGACGCTTTGTGGCCTTGCCCCTGAGCTGTAAGTCCCTGATGCTCCCTAAATCCGGCCCTGAAGACAAGAATCATAAACCTATGTGGTTAGAATATCAAAGTATTTTTATTTGGTGCGTAGATGGAAAAGTAGCCTTGACGTAGGTACTTTACGTTGAGAATCAAAAGTGCCAGCGGTTCCCGATGTTCTCGCCTGTGGTTTACACTCGCGTACGAGTGGCGAGACGAACTGCGGGACGAGCCACGAGACGAGAGTGTGAACAGGCGCGCCTCGTGCCTCGTCTCGTGATTTGCCTTGATTTTGAGGCTCGCGTCCGGAGCGAGACGACGAGGCGAGGCGCGAGGCGAGGTGACGAGGCGAGAGTGTAAATCAGGTATCAGATTCAGCCAGATATCAGTTTTTAGGGGTCCGGAGCCAAAATGGCAAAACCGGGACCCTTATAGTCCGTCTTCCGCCGCTTAATTTGCATGTACATGTGTAGTAATTATCCGGACAAAGTGAAAAAATAAAACGTAGAAAAAAATTTTTTTTAAAGACCTTCCACAGACATAAAGCATAAAGTGCTGGTGATTCTCGTCTAACTTTATAGTGTGGGGTATCATTGGATAGGTCTTTTGAAATCATTTCAAGGTTGTGCAGACGATTTTTAAATATAGTGATTCGTTTGCGAAATATTCTACTTTAAAGTGTATAATTTTTTAAAAAAATAATTGGGTTGGGAGGAAATGTCTCAAATTAACAAAGAAAACTAAAACGGCTAAGTTTGCTTGAGAATTACTTATTAGTAGTTTAAGAGTAAATGGCAGCCTGACCTATAAAATATTGCTTGTTCAATACGGACAGTAGGTATAATAATAGTAAAATTAAATAAGATATGCAAGGATTTTTTCTTTACGGCTCTTCTGGAACCCTATACTGGGCGTTTCCTATACGCTCTTGGCCGGTTTTTAAGGTTCATATCCGAGTGAATTCTGATTCGATTACGCACGGAAACCCCGAGCATAGTTCGCTCTATTCGCTCGCACAAATGGATGCTATTTGATAACCATTAAAGCGACCCATTGAGTCCTATTTTACAACAAACGCATAAAAATACGGAATCGCAACCTACCATTACGCGTTTTTATTACTTTATTTCCATTACTGCTAAGATAAGCTTGATGGGGGATAAGCGATCATAAAATAAAAATGCAAACCGGCCAAGCGCGAGACGAGCTGACAAGTTACGGTAAAGTCGGGTTACTTTGGCCCTAAAAGATAACTTTGGCCATTTACTTCAGTCATTTGGTTATTGGTAAGGGTGTTACTTGGAAAGTTTTGACGAGCTCTTTTCCAATTTCAACTTTGCCAACTCAATATGTTTGTCGCTCGCGCCGCCATATTGAAAGAATGGCGCCTAATAGCAGTTTTTTGACGATATCTCCTTTTCGACTCATTCTACGATAAAAACTTGTATGTACAAATTTAACTAAAGAAAGATTAAAACAGCTTAAAAATATTGCATGCTGGACGACGGCTGATTGTGACGCACTTTTTATACCATATTTATAACACCTTTTGTAATTACTCACATTCGTGCAATAAACAATTTCATTCATTCATTCATTAGGTCCTAGTAACTTTTTTCGTAAAATCAATAGTTTTGGCGTACGAGCGCCGCAAAGTGTAATGTAACACGCGTTTTCGTTGATTAATTCGTTTCTACACCATCTTGAGGTGGAGTACGGTACGCGGCGTGTTTTTACAAACTTTTATTTACTTTGCAATGTTCTTACGCAATTATGTATGCAAGTATGTTGTTATAATGGGTAAAAATTTCAAGTGTCTAGCTAGGTATTACCTTTCAAGAGAAGAGCCCTATGACTGACGGACGGACAGACAGACGGAGTCTCAGTAATACACTTGACACCCTTTGGGTAGAGAACTCTAAAAATAAAGACATGTATCTCATCCATATCCATTCAAATTAATAAAGCCGTCACACTAACGCCTACGCATACAATTCACTAGGTACACGTACAATACACAGCGTCAGATCACATAGAACGACCAGAGGCTGTATAAAATAACCATTATTACAAACTATGGGCCTGTTACAACATTAACATTTGGCTAAAGTGACGTTTTAAATTCAAAATCAATCGAAGTTAAAGGCGATATCTTCTAAAGAGTTATTTTGCAAAGCTAAATATTTGTTCTTTTATTGGATGTGTTCGTAGTAATATTATGTAAATAAGAATTTTTGTTGCGTTTTTGGTTAAAGGGGGATGGAAATTTCATTGATTTTGCCGTAGGATGCACCGTTTTCAAGATATTTGACAAAACACCGGTTCTCATCCGATCACCACATTTTATTTCAAATCCCTTTGTGGTTAAAGCGAGCGAAGCCGCTGGTAAAGGCTAGTGAAGAACTGCCTCTCAAGCCGAGGGTCGGGGATTCAAGGCCGGGATCGCACCTCTGCGTTTTTCTGAATTCACTTGCGAAATTACATTTGAAATTTACCATGAGCTTTATGGCGAAGGAAAACATCGAAACTGTACACCCTGCGAAGAAAGTAATTAGCGTGTGTGAAGTTCCCAATCCGCATAGGACCCGCGTGGGAACTACAGCCCAAACCCTCGATATGAGGCCTGTGCTCTGCAATAGGGTACAGGCTGGATTGATGAATCAAAAATTCGCGATCTGTTTTCTCGTTTTACTCCCTGTTATTAAAATGTCCTACCTATTTACCCGACTGCCGAAGGAGGGTTATTTACTAGCACAAATGTAAAATATAGATACTAGCACAGATTTTAATGGATAGCATGTAAAATGCGCGCCTACGGTTATAACTGGAATCAATATTCCATCGGTTCCAAACCAATCGCAGGAAGCGATCCATAAATAAATCGTTAGTTGTAATCGGTTTACAATTTCCTGTCAGAGATCAACAATTATTTGTAACGTCTTCACTATAAATTGTCTTTGCTATTAATCCTGCAAATGCAATTTTTTTATATGCTAGTATGTTATACTGTTTTAAACTTTCGTTATTTTCACTCATTGTTATTTTTGCTCAAGGTGATGTTCTCCAAACCCCTTAGTTATCCTACTGTTGACTTATATAGGGAATGTAATCTCCTATCAGTAAGGAAACTATACATAGAAGGTTTTATTGTGAAGCTACACAAATTATTGGAGTATGTACCTGCTACTGCTTCCTGTAATAAAAGGAGAATTGGCAATGTTGCACCGCTACCTTTTACCAAATCTAAATTCGCTAAGAGACAATTTACTTATCAATCTGCAAAAATGTATAATGTTATAAATAGAAAATTAAGCATTTACCCTGTGCAAGTTCATGAATATAAGAAAACGTTAAGAGCATGGTTAGAAATTCTAAATTATGAGGAGGCTGAAGCAATACTTTTGTAACCACACAACACACACACACACACACACACACACTCACATTTTATCATTATCAAAGTGTTTTTTGTTCTTAGTTTTAGTTATTATTTAGTATAATTAATTAATAATACTCTTTTTATTGGTTGTTCACATATTGTAATTGCTAAACTTGAGGAAGAGCGGGATCTCCTAACACAGGTATTTGTACTTAATGGGAGGTCCCAACCTTCTCTAGCTTATGGCTGTCACCAATAAAACTATTTTTGATTTTTTTATTTTTTTTTATTTGTTTTACTAAACGGGACTTATCACGCAAACAATATTTACCTCGACGATTCGGCCACATTACAGCAGACGTGGTTACTAATTGACTCCATGTGACTCCCGTTTAGTAAAACAATTATGTGCCAGTATGTTGTCTGCGACTCCGTCTGGGAAGAATTCCTTTATCAAGATCCCGCGGGAACTCAGCAAATTTCGGGGATTAAAAACTATCCTATATCCTTACTAGGGTCTCAAACTATCACCATAAAAATTTCGTCGAAATCGCTTCAACGGCTTAAGCGTAAAGAGGTAACAGACAATGTTATAGGTAACGCCACCAGAGTTGAGGCCACGCACACAACCACATCTCGTGTAATGACAGCGGGATTTTGACGTTGTGTTGGCGTTTAACGTCAACACAACGTCAAAATCCCGCTGTCATTACATGAGATGTGGTTGTGTGCGTGGCCTCAACTCTGGTGGCGTTACCTATAATTGTTGTAAATAAATGTATTTCTTGCTTTCTTACTTTAAATTAAATAAAAATTAAAAATAAAAATCCTTTATCCTTGAAATACGTCGCAAGCGCCTGCCTCTTTTTCTACCGACAATCATTGCGCGTTCAACAGTTCCACTAACAGAGGCTCTGTATCAATAAAAAAAACATAACCCAATTCCATTGAGCGCCAAGTTCACGTACATCCAAAAAGGCGGTAACTATCCATTGTGGTTCAAAACGTCATTTAGCTTTTTAACCGCTTTCTATAGATCGGGTGACCATGAGAAATTGTTGGAATTGAACGGACATGTCTACATTTATTTACTGGATGTATTGTCGGAAAATAATCCTACTAATATAAATAAGAAAGATTGTGAAGTTGTTTAGATGTTCGAATGTTTCATCCCAGCCTAAGTCCCACTGTAGGGCACAGGCCTCCCCTCAGAATAAGAGTATTTACAACGCGGGCCCAGTGCGGATGGGAACTTCACACACACCCTGAAATTTCCTCTCAGGTGTGTGCGGGTTATCTCACGATATTTTCCTCATAGTAAATCTCATGGTATATTACAAATGTACAATTTTGCACATGAATTCCAAAAAACAGAGATGCGGGCCTGGGCTCGAACCTACGTCCCTTTGCTTGAAAGGCCATAAGGTCGAACCACTGGGCTACTACTGCTTTTTATTTATATATCAAACTCTTTATTCTGATATATAAAGATCTCGTGTCACGGTGTTTGTTATCGAACTCCTACGAAATGGCTTGACCGATCTCTATGAAACTTTTTTGTCTGTATTCGGTAGGTCTGAGAATAGTTCGTAGGCTATTTTTTGTATACCTACCCCTATTCTTCGCAGACGGAGTCGCGAGCAACAGCTTGTATAGGTATAAAACTTTAAAACAATCCACGTCACTTATACTTCATTTAATTTAGAATTGAAAACCACAACATCATTATATTGCGGCTCGTCAACTATTTCTTACCTAGCAAATAGTACAGTACAATAGTCTGGGAGCCGCAAAATAAAATTGTTTTAATGTCACTTTATTTGCGTGTCGTCAATTGTTACTCTAGTACAAATTGTAAAGAGATTACAGTTCACGAGCCGCAATATAATGTTGTTGTGGTTTATAATTCTAAATTAAATGGAGTATAGTACATTTAGATTTACTATATTTAGGGGCTGTTTCACCACCTTATTGTCAAACTACTGGTTACGTAACCAATGAATAAACTAAGTACTGCACAAATCTGTCGGCCAGTTTTTTTTTCAGTTTCATCACTCCGGTCCTGTGCAAACTAAGTACCACGTTCAAAGAGTCGCTCATTATTAAAGCAAAATAAATCGTAAACTATGTAATTTTTAAACACATCTATTTTTTTTGCATAAACAAATGTGTAACATTATAATTATCCAAAAACGGTATTTATTTACGATACTTTGGTTAACAATAACAAGGAAAAATAAAATCACGTAAAACGAATCGAAAAGTGGCGCCAAACCCTTTGACAGATTAACTTTTTTTTAATGGCGATGTATAAGTTCAGGTAGAACAAACGATTGTGCCACTGAAAAAAAGACCGTAATTATAAAATATTACGAAATTTTGGATTTATTTTTAAATACTAAAAGCGTACCTATATTTCTTTTTCAAATCTTGATATTTAAATTCTCGTTTGCAATTTAGCATGACTTCTTTCTTTAAAAAATAAAAAAATACTTTGATTTATTTTTCTGAAACCGGCTGAAGAGCTCTCCAACCATGGCCACAAAAAAATATACTAACTAATTAAAAAGATATGTTACGGATAAAAATGCTAAATGCCACCTGATCTGATGGTCAAATTAAGAAATAGTTTGTCCGTCACTTAGCGCTAATCAAGACTGGTGAAACAGAAATTTTTATTCCATGTGACAAATAAGGTTATGATCAAGCTAATCCGAACTTTAAAAAAAGTGGTGAAACAGCCCCTTACTATTGTATTAAGATCCTTATTATTTATTACGATCCGTTCTTTTTTCCATCATGGCAACCCTACAGCCCGCCATTTCCCAGTCTACGGCAACCACAGACAATCTAGGCCTCGGAACAATGGCTTGCCAGAGCCCGGACAGTTTTATGATAACCATAAAATTATAAGAACCCACGCAATTCTGCTGGTGCTTATGGGATAATTTATGTTGCAGTCTGTGGTACCGTTTGTGCTTAAAAGGAGATGTTAGATTGAATATAGTTGTTGTTGTGACAGTTGTTTATGTCATGTGATTTTTTTTAATGCGTAGGGCTGTTATCGCTGGGTTTATAACCTACGTTTACGGTTACTACTTTGAATAAATATTTTTTTAATATTATTTTTAATTTTAGGTTGTGTTTTTCGAACGTTACAAGTTTGCCCATATCGTTTTTAGGGTTCCGTACCTAAAGGGTAAAAACGGGACCCTATTACTGAGACTTCGCTGTCCGTCCGTCTGTCCGTCTGTCACCAGGCTGTATCTCACGAACCGTGATAGCTAGACAGTTGAAATTTTCACAGATGATGTATTTCAGTTGCCGCTATAACAAAAAATACTAAAAAACCGAATAAAATAAATATTTAAGGGGCTCCCATACAACAAACGTGTTTCAGTTGAAATGAAATGAAATTTGGTTAGGTTAGGTTATGTCTAATAAAATAACGACACGCTGGCCGCGCCGCGGAACGATGCGATCTAAGATGAAATATCGTCTTATTAATTTTGAAGAAGCTGTCATAATTCAGTTACGGTATGATTTATATAGTGCGTTTTGACTGGTTTGATGTAAAACGAGTTCCTAAAACCGCAACTGGGAATTACGCTTAATTAATAACTATGTTTAAATTATTGTTTTACATTAAAATGATTGGATGGTGGCATAGTAAGAGATTTAATCATATGTCATTGTGTTCGTATTTTTATACCGCTTTGTAAAATCTCAGTCAGGTCCTTCTTAATATTTGATATAGACATTTTCAATTTACTCGAAAGATGTACCGTTTACGTTTTTTAATGAGGAATTTTGGGATTTTCTTATTAATAATTAAGAGTATTAATAATTAAGTTTCCTTATATTTTATCTTACAATGGGAATATTAAAATTTGTGGAATCTTATAATTCAAGTAAGCTGTCAGATGTTTTTGAGCAGTACCAAAATAGATTATGTTTTACAAAAACTAGAACATTTAAAACCAGTAATTTGCAAATAACAAGAGCGCCGTTTGAAATGCACAGTTATTGGTTCCGAATGCATAATTAAAGAAATGTCTTTTAATTTGCATGTTATTAATGTTAATTTACGATCGGTAGTTTATGATTGGAGACCCTTAGTTCTATTTATAAATACGTACAATCATGTGTAAAAAAGCTATGGTAGCGTAGTGGTAGGCTGCCAGGACAAAAAGAGTAAAATCCCCAGATTATGGAGGTCAGACAGAACCCGAAGACGTCAAGTGTTTTATTTTAATTATAATCTCAAACCTATGGCCTCTAAGCAGAAAATCGTATGATCGGACCTCATAAGTTTTTTGGAATTTGTGTGCCAAATTATATTTACAATTTTGGTATAAGACTTTCGTTTATGGAAAACATAGTGAGGATGCCTGTACTGTACATGTCTGCAAAGCAATTCTATGATGTGTACCCAAATCCCTCTAATTTTGAGAAGAGTGCATCAGGTAAGATAAGGTCAACCACTGGTCAGGTTGTTGGAAACAAAAATTGACAAATGAACCCAAAAATATATTAACTATCGTCAGCCATCGTGTTTTGTTTGTCGTCGTTTTTCAAGTCATTGCCTATAACGTCGAGTGCAAGAGAACCTTTAAAGCCATAATCTTTGTTTTCGAACATTAAAATATTATTACTTAGGAAGTTACCTACGTTCGTCTTTGCCCTTTGCTTTTTTTTCCGCAGCTGACAAAATACTTAGTGAGCCTTTATGTGCGCGAGCGTATCAGGTGAGAGTTTAAGTATTGCAAAATTCCAAGTTTTATAGCATTTTTACTACCAAAACGCTGTAAAATATGAAGCTAATGACTTAATTTTACCGTTTATTTTAAGAACCGCTTAAACTTCGCCTCAAATTAGTTGGACCAAAATACAGATTAACACGAGGATTATCTGTAATTTTACAGTCGTTAAATGCTAATTATGAATTAATTATATATAATATGTGGGGCTTCGCCCGCCTAAAGTATTAGATCTAGAGTCGAATTGAAATGTCGGGATTCCACCAAATTCCCAAACATTACATCGTGATACATTACATTTGGGCTGTTCTCATTCATCTGCCAGTCTAATAACTGTGTCACTTTTTTCCCCGCAAAACCGACACGATAATTGCGACTGAGACCGAGACTGAGCGCATAGATCTAAAAGGACGCGGAGTATTAAAGGGGGGATGAAAATTTCATTGATTTTGCCGTAGGATGCACCGTTTTCAAGATATTTGACAAAACATCGGTTCTCGTCTGATCACCGAGGTTAAGCAACGTCGGGCGCGGTCAGTACTTGGATGGGTGACCGCCTGGTTTCATTTTTGTTTTTTGAATGTTTTGTTATGACGTTGTCACGTTAAACTATCGTCCGCAAACCGACTTTACAGACAATCGGTTTTTTTTTATTATTGTCATGGTTAAATGTAGGGTAGCACACAACACTAACAGCATCACTCTGTAAAGGCACGCTCACACCCACCGTTGACGCAGTACGACTATCCAACACTGTTTTCCAACTGGGGGGGAACCGATCAACCACCATCCCGGTTGTAAATCCGTATTTTTTCATTACCAGCTCCTACATGTTTAGGTGGCACGGCTGTCTGTGATTAATGCCAGTGGTATAATCCCAAACGTGGGGGCGTAGAGAATTCCTCAAAACATTCTCACGATCAGATCATTAGCCCGCTGTATACAAACTTTCGTTGACTTGATTTACTTTTAAATAGGTTCAGGCCCCTAAGGCGTGCTTTAATTTTGATAAAGTTGTGTAACATTTTTTTAATAGATGACCTTAATAACATACGATAACCTTGATCAGAGGCGGTGTAAGACCTAAATGTTGTGTGGGTAAGATATATTTACGAGGCCCTATGATGGCGCATCACATATTAAGGGTGTTTTACCACTAGAGATGTGCTATGGAGCTAGGGTTCCCAACTATACTATTTTTTTTATTATGAGAGAGAGGCAAACGAGCAAGCTGGTCATCTGATGAAAAATGATCACCACCGCCCATAAATATCAAATAACTCAAAGAGTCACTGATCTGTTGCCGGTCTTTAAAAAGGAGAGGGAATAGGGGAGAGGGAGGGGAGAGGTATTGGGCTCCCGGCGCTCTCACTGACCGTACGAAACGCAGTAGGGTACTGCTGCTTCACGCCGGTGTTCTGTGTGAGGGTGGTACTGCCCCGGATGAGCCGGCCCATTCGTGATGCAGCGGCTAGCTACAAGGCTCTACCACTACTAAAAGTATGGTATTATAGTGTTTTTCACTACATCATACTTTTTACTGTTGAACAAAAATAAAGTAAGTATACAATACTGTTTTCAGTATTAAAATGCCTACAAGCACACACTAAATTGCCTCATATACTATCTGTTCCCGCTACCTCAGCAAACAGAAACAGTTTTTTCGGTAAATAATGAATGCATAGTGGCGGGAAGACAGAAAAATAGCTTCAATAAACTTAATAAAAAATCATTACCTCATTTATTTTAATTGTCTATTCATTTGTTCGAGAAGCACTAAAACATATGTCTTTGAAACAATAAAAAAAAACACTGTTAATGATTGGTGGATGACAAACGCATCCATAGCATAGCATAGCCATTGTGGAAAGTCACCCTAAATTATGGACATAATTGAACAAAAAAAAGAAAACTTTTTTAGGATATTTAATTTATAAGTTTATCAAAACCACTGCTCGGAGACAAGCAATTTAGTTCAGAATCAAACTATGAACCGATTTTCTGTTACTTTCTAAAGGCATTTCTGCTTCACAACTCCCGTAAAACGTCTAAAACCACAAGAACTCAAAGCTGGCATTGTGGCGGCAAATTAGTACCATTATCACGGGCCCGGTGCTGCTAAACGGCGGTCAAACTTAACTCAAAACTATAGTTAGCAGACGCGCTAGTAAAAAAGCAACTTGGGACAATCATCATCATCATCCCAGCCTATACAGGGTTATTTGTTAATTCACTAGCATCCTTTTAACCCTAAATTCCTACCACTTAAACAAATGTTTTTTGTTTTACGGCTTTTGTCATAACTTAATATTATTGGTGTAATAACGTTTTGAAAATTTGAGACTCACTCTTACTTTTACGATACTCTGTGCTGTGCAAGTCATTCATTCATTCCCCGCCACGACCGCGGCGCGTAAAAATCATAGAGTACGATGTTGTGTTAGAGGTATTTATTTATTATTATTTATTTGTATAAAAAAAATGTGCTCCATTTTAAAAAGTCGTAAAACAAAAAACATTGGTTTAAGTGATAGGAATTCAGGGTTAAGAGGATGTCAGTGAATTACAAATAACCCTGTACACGTCCCACTGCAAGGCACAGGCCTCCTCTCAGGATGGATCTTCTCTCTCTCTTTTGCTCAACGCGCTCCTGGCGTCGCAGCCGGAGTGTGATATATTTGCGGGGCGTTGGGCTACCGTGTGTCGCCAATGCCTGGCGTTCTGTGAGATGATGAATGACAGGCAAACTAGTGTTCCTACTTGATTCCTTTCCTTTTTTTTTTTTACTTTTTGTGTTTTTTATTTTTTGTTTTGTTTGATTTTTTATGTTTTATGTAGTTTCACAGTGTATTAGTGTATTACTGTAATGCTGTGTAAATAAATTTATGTGTAATAAATAAATAAATAAATAAATGAGAGGGCTTGGGTCGTAGTTCCCACGCGGGCCCAGTGTGGATTGGAAACTTCACACACACCATTGAATTTCTTTGCAGGGGTATGCAGGTTTCCTCACGATGGTTTCCTTCACCGTATCACAATGTCCAGAATTTTTTATGAAGTAGTGATTATTGGGGAAAAAAAGGGTTAATTCTGAAGAAGTTGAACAGCTGATTTCAACTTAACCCCTTTTTCACTAGGGTCCCTGCTTAGGAGTCCTATTAAACTACACTTCATTTAATTTAGAATTGAAAACCACAACATCATTATATTGCGGCTCGTCAACTATTTCTTACCTAGCAAATAGTACAGTACAATATTCTGGGCCCGCAAAATAAAATTGTTTTAATGTCACTTTATTTGCGTGTCGTCAATTGTTACTCTAGTACAAATTGTAAAGAGATTACAGTTCACGAGCCGCAATATAAAGTTGTTGTGGTTTATAATTCTAAATTAAATGGAGTATATATTATAAATAAAGAGTTTGACATATTAGTAAAATGCCGGGGTAGCTCAGTGGTTTGGCTGGTCGTGGGTTCAAGCCCAGGCTCGCCGTTTTGAGTTTTTCGGAATTTAGATACGAAATAACATTTGTAATTTTACAATCAGCTTTTTGGTGAAGGAAAACATTGTGAGGTAACCTGGATTCAGACGTGAAGCAATTCTATGGTGTGTGTGAAGGTCCCGATCCGCTTTGGCCCCGCGTGGAAAGTAATTTGCCCAGCAGTGGGATGTATATAGGTTGGAGACGGAGATATACGTATGCAACTTAGAGTCAAAATCGTTCAAGTCAATTTTGACCCATTACTTATCTCTCATTGTTAAATAAGCTATTGCATGTATTACTTGTTCGCCTTGTTTGGTGTTTTAATTATCATTTCAGCCGTAGGACGTCCACTGCTGGACATAGGCCTCCCTCACTGACGCCCAATCATTACGGTTGGAAGCGACTTGCATCCACCCTGAACCTGCGGCCTTCACCAAATCGTCCGTCCATCTCGTTGGTGGACGTCCCACGCTGCGCTTGCCAGTCCGTGGTCTCCATTCAGGAACTTTTGGGCCCAAACGGCCATCAGTTCTGCGTGCAATATGGCCTAATGCCCATTCCCTTTTTAATGAGCTAATCCGTTTGGCTATGTCTGTTCTTCTACGGATTTCCTCGTTTCTGATTCGATCTCGTAGAGAAACACCGAGCATAGCCCTCTCTATAGCTCGTTGAGCGACTGTTTTAATATGTTTAAGTAAATTACGGTACTCACCAATGAAATGAAATCCTTTTTTTAACCACGGTATCTGCAACAAATAAAATAAATAAATAAACAATCAAACTATTAAATTAAATAAATCTATATAGAAGCGTGCCGTCTTCAAGTTTTTTTATAAATGTCATCTTATAGAATACAGTAGCACAGTTTAGTTTAGGTTACTTGAATAGCAATTGTAAGGAAAATATACTATTTTATTTATAACATGAAAATTATGGAAAAAGATACATTTGGCATAAGAAGAGAACTTATTGTCAATTTTAGAACGATAATGAAAACTATTAGAAAAGCCCGACCGACACCGAATCGATCAAAGCCACCAAAAAATACGGCCAGCAAGAGGCCTGTTCTAATTTTGTTTAATAAAAACTCATTTTATTCAACTCACTTCAACATTCCATTAAATTGTATAAGAAAACGTTTTAATTATAACCGAACAAGCCACAGCTTATCTTTCTTAATTCAAAAAAATAAAAAACGCCACAAGTCTGATAGAAATCGATAATTCCAGACAATGGGCGAAACCGACGCGTTTAGTCTTCAGTTCAATAACCGCGTCTAATTTCTGTTTGTAGTCTATAACCATGGAAACTACACAGCTTACGTCGCGACAGCGGATTCGTTTGCACGAACAACCGCCGTATAAGGTGTTTAATGAAATCGTAATATTTCAACAGATGGTTGGGTTAACTACACTAAGAAACTATGCGACCTGTAATGTAAAAGGGATGGACTGTAATGAAAACGACGATCTGACTTAAGTAATGGCAAAATTCTTTTAATATCAACCAACCAAACCATACAAACTCACTCACAGAACTTCAACGACTAACTAATCTGACAGACAAGCACTTTTTAAAAAAGACTTAAAAAACAATAAGAAGTGTCAATAATGCAAGGAGTTCGCAACACGATCACACGTTTCCACTAATGCTAGATATGATATATAATAAAATAAAATAAAAAAGCCTTTTATTTCTAGCAGTTAACAACAAATTATTAGCATAGCATAATTATAATATTAAAATTTTTAAAATTAATTTACATGCATTCAAAGTCAAAATTCTTTATTCAATTTAGGCATCAAATTGATGCTCCTATGAACGTCGACAAATCTACCACCGGTTCGGAAAAAACCCTGTTGAGTAGAAACCGGCAAGAAACTCAACAAGGTATATTCATTTTTAATATAATGTCAATAAAGAAAATCAATAAAAATAAAATAGTTCTGAGTATTAACTAATAATAAATAAATTTTACGTTTACACTTAATTCAAAAAATAAAAAAATACGCTCCTGCTAGAACCGCTCCTGTGAAGGTAAAGGCCTTTTCAGTGAAGACCAGTAATCTCTATCTTTAGAGTCTTTCATCCAATGTATGCCTGCTACTTGGGTGATGTCGTCTGCCCATCTCGCTATCGGTCTGCCTCGTTTTCTAGTCCCTGTGGGTCCCGGCCATGATGTTATTCGTCCCGTCCAGCGGTCATCGGTCAATCTGGCTACGTGGCCCGCCCATCGCCACTTTAATTTCTGAGCGTAGGACAACGCATCAATGACTTTTGTTTTCTGTCGTATGGTGGTGTGACGTATTTTGTGATTTTTTTCTTATTTTCAGTATGCTATATGATATACAGGGTTATTTGTAATTCACTGACATCCTCTTAACCCTGAATTCCTATCACTCAAACAAATGTTTTTTGTTCTACAACTTTTTAAAATGAAGCACTTTTTTACCCATACAAATACACAGAGTATCGTAAAAATAAGAGGAAATCTCAAATTTTCAAAACGTTATTACACCAAAAATATTAAGTTATGACAAAAGCTGTAAAACAAAAAACGTTTGTTTAAGTGGTAGGAGTTTAGGGTTAAAAGGATGCTAGTGAATTACAAATAACCCTGTATAAGTAAAAACAAAAGCAATAAAGTACCATGCACAAATTCAGCCAACAAAAGGCGAGTTCAAACGACTCAACATATCACAGTTCATATGTAATCATGCTCATGAATAAAATTAAATTAATTAAATTATAATTACAAATCTCAGTGTGGTTACGCGACCGGCGTGTGCGCAGGCCCCGCCCATTGTTGTGTGCGCTGTGCGCGGGTCAAATGGCGAGGTGAGGGCTAATTGCGACCCTCCAGCACTCTTGTACAGTGTCGGGTACACACTAGCCGTATGGGTGCCGATATATATTGTGAAAGATAATCTTTAACTGCTAACCTAAGTTTCGTGATTGGTTATTCCGTAATGTCATGTAAACGTTTCTATCAATAAATAAATAAAATAAAAAAATTATGCGTAACAAATTAATAACATGCCTACTGCTACTATCTTAAAGTAAAATAAACTAGCTTTTGCCTGCGACTTTGTCCGCACAGAATTCAAATTTGTAGTAAAGCTTCTTCATCTCTGTCATTGAATACCTTAAATAAAAATCCGGCACAGATGTCTAAAAATCCATCACGATCATCGGTATCAGTTAGTGAATACATAAATCCCGTTTTGCCCTTATCCCGTAAGAATTTCCAAAAAACCTAATAGGTACCATTTTTTACTGTTACGATCGCCTACAAGTATGTCAAATTTGAAGAGACTAGTATCACAATTGCGGAAATAGGGTTACTCTGTATCGAACAAAAAAATGCCGTTTATTCCATCCCTGCGAATTTCAACAAATCCGTTTCTATTCCTTGTCTATATTTATTACATTGCCATGTTTAGTAGCATCCGAAATATTTAACACACTAGACACACTAGTTGAAACTATTTTGTTGGAGCTTTTAAGTCTCTCACAGTCCGGTGGGCCCATAACCTTTAACAATAGACATAAACCATATCCAGATATCTGTGCGTGATCGCCGGCGCCGCCTCGCGGTTAGCGAACGACCGTTAATCTCTATTCTTATTTACACGACGCAATCACGCGAGTTGCGTTCCATTGCGGAGTCTCAGGGGCTAAATTTAGCCTCTTGGATCCCCCGGTCCTCACTTGAGGACATAAGATTTAAAAAAATCTCCTGTCAAATGACAAAGCAGCGTGACAAGTTTGCACGCATAGAACGTTTCCGAACGAAACTGTCAACCTAATAAAATAAACACCGAGTCATAGATGGCCAATCAGCGATCAGTGTGGCTTAGACATCTGACACTACCGCCCACACCATGCCCCGCGGTAAGTAAATCCAAATTTATCTCACTGAAAGTCTAATTATATATTTTTGTTTAGTTTTGATTAGTAAATATATGATGTATTTCATATGTTAGTAAGTAGATTTTCTCAGTATAACTAAAAAACTTTAGCTTTATATAGCTCTGAAGTTTATGTACTCGTGCGAGTACAAGCGGACCGAAACAAGTAATTTATGTTCTCGTACGAGTACAACCGGTCTCAATGCTGTATGTTTTTTAGATTTCACATGAAAGTCAACTACTACTTACTAATGTTTTATTTCCGATTTTCAGGCTTAAAGGACTGTGAAATAGAGGAACACCTTTACTGCGACGAATCCGACGGTCTTTCCGAAGGCGAAGATGTTTATGTTAGAAGTACTCTTGAACGTAATGGTTCCGGTACATCCGTGTACAGGCTATGGCTAAAAATATTCATCATTATGAAATTCTCCAATTGCAAGCATATAAGTTGCTTCTTGGAAAAAACTTGATTGAGCAAAACATCATAGCTCTGATGAAGCTGACTATGTTTCTGAGGGTGAACTGGCTTGTAGACATAAAAAGAGGAAGGTTGAGATTGCACCTGTGCCTTCTTCATTTAGACGTCAGCATAAGGCTCTACATAAATGCCTATGGTGACTAAAAAGCAATCAAGATGCCGTCAAACTGGATTTCTTAAGAAAAGTAGAACCAAATGTTCTAGCTGTGATGTGTACCTGTGTCTATTCAGAGAAACTGTTACACTGATTTTCATACCAAACAACAGTAAATTTTTATGAGTCTTATTATTGTATATTGTTAATTTAGATGATTATTTTGAAGGACAGATTTCTGTCACTTTTAAAATATTCACTGATACTGACTGACTGATTTTGGTAACAACTGAACTAAAAACTAAACTTTTAGGCAAGACAAATGTCCTAATAAATGTAAGACTGAAGATTTAAGTTACTGAATCAAAAACTGAACTACAATATATGTCAGACTCAAGATGTTACTTACTTAGTAAGGAAAATTGTAATTGTGATTTCTAGTTAGTAGATTACAGTAATGAATTTACTTAATATGCAACTTACGTACCATTGTTACATTTGTACTTGTACATAGTTTATTTAAGAAGAGTTTATTTCGTTACTGACTTTAATTTGTTAGCCTGTGCTGTTAAGTACAAATAAGTATTTTTTGTAAGTTTCTATGCAGATAAAGTTAATTATTGTAGTATTTTTTTTATTTAAACATGGTACCTCGAGTGAGGACAAAGTCCCCATGTACTCGCCTGAGAACATAAGGAAAAACCGAGGCGAAAACGCCATGATTTTTCTTACTAATTTTCCGACATTACGGGTTACTTACTTGATCGATTTTTTAAAAAAAATATCAGTTTTGTCAGAATCGTTACCTCCAGGATCCAGGAGGTTAGGAACGGCCCGACACGGTTTGCGAGCGGTAATTCGATCATTTGCGAGAGGATAGGGATGAACTGCTATTCAGGAACGCCAAAAATCACTGGTTTGCGAGAGGTTTGGACTGAGCTTAGGATGAGCCTTATTTTCCTAAAAAGAAAAAATAAGGCTCATCCCTATCCTCTCGCAAAGGATCGAATTACCGCTCGCAAACCGTTGGGCCGTTCCTGAATCTAGCCCCATGGCTGGGAATTTATAAGAGATCGATTGACCGCAGCAATGTAACGTTACCCGCACATATCATCGCTTCTAGGTTTTGTTGAGCTTATTTAAATTCCGCTTTTCTGCTTTAGGTGTGCCAGGCGCCGGCGGAGTTAAGCTATGGTCAATTTTGAAAGCCTTTTTAGGATTGAATAAAGGTCAACTTGTTATATTTGGTTTATTATGTGACAGAAATATATAAGGTGCTAATAAATTAAGTATAGTCGGGGTAAGAAAAGGTTCGTCACTTTTCGACTCTAGTCAAAGAATTAAAGTCGAAATGTGACGAACTTTTTTTTACCCCGACTATACCAATATTTCCAATTCCATGGTGTAACTTACTCATCAAAACAAGTCACTTTCACGCAGACAAAACTTTTCATACATATCCATCCAAACGGATTACTGCTTTAGTAATGGAAAGTCGAGATTTTTTCAAATTTTAAAAAGTTGTTAGCTTAGAAGTGTTTTGATGAGTAGATTAAAAAAAATATTAATAATTAAAAAAAAATATATAGAACATATTGGTATTGGTACCTAATTTTTTAGCACTCTGTATTTCAAAAGCTAGTAGACATTTTATAGTAGGAATTAGAGGCAATGTAAAGAATAATCCTACTAATAATTGAGACTAATAATAATGATGAAATATAATGAGAAAGTTTATTAAGATGTTTAGATGTTTGTTACTCAGTCACGACTGAACGGATTTAGATAAAACTTGGCGTAGGGAAATTTACCAAATGAAAACTTGCTCTAAATTGACGAGATTTCATTTCTTTGCCACCTGAAAATTACTACAGGAATCGAAAGAGTTTTGCCTCCTGAACACGGCAAAATATTTATTATAATTTATTTCTCCATATTTAATAAAACACAAGAAATTAAAAAAATATATCTGAATTTACCAATACTACCACAGAATAGATATGTTTCCTTTGCCTTTTTCACCAGAAAAAAAGAGCTGTCATAATTTTAAATTTGACATTAACACTGAGACTTGACAGATACATAAATGATATATTTTTATTAATGTTAATACACGAACGACGTGTTATTGATTTAAATAAGATTTTAAACGAGCCCGTAGTCAGTTGTGATCGAAAAGCAAGAAAGAACCAAACCGCCCAAGCAAACCACACACAACGTCAACGTCAGATTTACGTAATCTTTTTTTTTTTTAATAGAGACTAGACTAAAGTTTTCCCTCTAAAAAGAAGCACATCGAAAAAAATTGTAATAAATTGTAATAAATTAATTAATAATCCTAGTGAAAATTTAAAACTATCAGCGTCTTTCTCCAAACAGAATACAGAGAACGAATCAAATTATAGTCTTAGAAATATGAAATCTTGTCAATTCTCGTGAAAATTTCCGAAAACTTTTTAGAACTTTCCTACATTGTATAATGTTCGGCAATTTCTACATTGCTTACCACGGCTTTACCGTAAAGCGTGTGTTAAATTAAAAATCTAAAAATAGACATAAAGCATTTCCTCTTTTGAAGCCCAACTTTCGTATTCAACAGAGCTTAGGGGCTTCAGTTTAATATTCAAATGAAACAAAAGCGGCGCGCGCGCATCAGACGGCCATTGTTCTATTAATCACACGGCACAGCAGCGGTCGCCAACCGGAGGACCCGAGGACCGATTGAGATCACATATTGTGTGAAAATACCATTTGAAAATAATGTAAATCTAATCTAATATATAAAAATCTCGTGTCACGGTGTTTGTTATCGAACTCCTCCGAAACTGCTTTCGACACAAGAAACTCGGTAGAAAGTCATTTTAACGCGTGGGATAGAACACAGTAGTCATGAATATTTCTCTATATTCGTTAGGTCTGGGTCTTTTATACCCCTATTCTTCGTGGACGGAGTCACGGGCAACAGCTAGTCTAATTTAATCTAATATATAAAAATCTCGTGTCACGGTGTTTGTTATCGAATTCCTCCGAGCTGGCTTGACCGATTCTTATGATTTTTTTTCTCTATATCGGTTGGCCTGAGAATAGGTCGTGGGCTATATTTTTATACCCCTATTCTTCACAGACGTAGTCGTGGGCAGAAGCTAGTTTACTATAATTTTCGACCCCGAACACACGATAATAATCAATATCACGATAAAAAATATTTCTGTCATCCTTATCTGTTGGCCACCCCTGGTCCAAACGAACGCAGCGCCCCAGGCGGTTTCTGTTCGCTTTGGGAATAAAACGGAAATATGCTAATTGTTTTGACAAATTGTGTTCAGAATCAAATGTTTTTGAATATTACGTGTTTTTATAGAACCCTCATCAGCCAAGCGCAGATCCATTATTCCGATTAAAATCTAGAATATCTGTATTTATAAAAGGCAACCATTACTGACTGATCTATCAACGCATAGCTCAAATCGCTGAACCCATTGTGCTGAAATTTGGTACATAGACATTAGACAGCATTATGATATGGGCATCCGCTAAGGGTGAAGCCAGACGAGCGTAATTTTGTGAGTCGTGAGCGGCAGAATTTCTGTTGCGTCATACATTGTGTCACGTGATGACCTGCATATTGTATGGCGCGACCGAAATACTGCCGCTCACGACTCACAAAATTACGCTCGGCTGGCTTCACCCTAAGAAGGGAATTTTTGTAATTCCTACGGGATAGGGAATAACTGGAATTTATATTTTAAACCCTCGTGATTTTCACTCATAATTACTATACTAAACGGGACTTATCAGGCACATAATATTTACCTCGACGTTTCGGCCACATTACAGCAGACGTGGTCACGAGTTAACTGATTGACTAAGTTAACTCGTGGCCACGGCTACTGCAAACACTCCCTAAGACAACCGTCGTTTAGCAATGATGTTTTTAGAAATTGATGCTTTTCAGTGAAGTCAGTAAACATTTCCGTGGGAACATGATTTTCGTATACATTTGATGGCAAACCATTCGCAAGTTTTATAAACTATTATGCTTAGAATCGATGTGTGTCAGTCGCGCTAGATTTGCCTGGGGGAAAGGACAGTTTTTAATTCTAATTTCTTACGTTTTATCATAATGGATTGTGTTAAAAACTTTGTTCTGCTTTTAGTGTTGTGGTCTGGTAACGTATTAAGTTTATTATTAAAAGATAAGATGGAAGATGGGAGATTTCATGTGTTATATCTACATTCGAGGAAACTGAATCTCGTACCAAAGTGGAACCTCTTCACAGTCAATTTCCTGACTTTTTCTTTGGCAGATGTAGGGAATGTCAACATGATATTGAGAGCAAAAAGGTTCCCGCCTTGTAAGTAATTCAATTCGTTGGGACCCAAAGGTTCTCGAATGGAGACCACGTACTGGCAAGCGCAGCGTGGGACGTCCACCAACGAGATGGACGGACGATCTGGAGGCCGCTGGTTAAGGGTGGATGCAAGTCGCTTCTAACCGTAATGATTGGGCGTCAATGAGGGACGTCTATGACCACTGTTCTGTGGACGTCCTACGGCTGAAATGCTGATGATAATGATGATGAAGCAATTCAGTTTTCTCGACTGTTGGCGTCGTTATTCCAGCTCAAGGCTGTGACGGGCTGGAATGGGACCAGATACGCTGTTCCGTGAACAGCGAGGATCCGGTACCCGAAGGTCCACTGCCTCCCGACAAGATGGGCCTATTCCCTTGGATCGGGGTCATCCAGCACGACTTCTGTATGTAACCAAGGATGATATAGACTGGATTGGCAGTCGCCATAGTAGGGATCGGCCGCGGTTTTTGTAGTTCGATTATTAAATCTAGATGGCGCTGAAATAGCCAGAGGCTTTGAAGGCAAAACAATAAGACTACAGATGTTTCATATTACTACAAATGTATTATTTTTCAAAAATATTGCATAATAATACATTTGCAGTGATATGAAATATCTGTAGTCTTATTGTTTTGCCTTCAAAGCCTCTGGCTATATTTCAGCGCCATCTAGATTTAATAATCGAACTACAAAAACCGCGGACGATCCGTTTACTATGGCGACTGCCAATCCAGTCTATATCACCCAGATGTAACTCACGGTATAGTTCTTGCAAAGTAATGAAAGCGAGCGAGCTCTACTCGTGATTGAACGTGTATATGTCACAGGAAAATGGCCAAAATATAAATTTGCCTAGTAAAACCAGTCATTTTATCAAATTCCTAAATCTGTTTAGTTAAATGACAAAATCAGCCAAAATAGGCAACTCGTCTTTTTCATTTCGCCAGATTTGTTTAGTGATTTGATAAAATCCCGGAAACACGTCAGCGAGTTGACGAAACGAACTCGCAAAGTCAGCTCGTTTTATCATTTCAATGATCCCCGAAGATCTGACAAGGAGGAATGGGAAATGGGAACGCAGTATAGGTAGGCCTCCAACGAGATGGAGCGACGACCTGGTTAAGGTTGCGGGAACGCGTTGTATGCGGATGGCGCAGGACCAATCTGTTTGGCGAGCCTTGGGAGAGGCCTATGTTCAGCAGTGGACGTCTTTCGTCTGAAATGATGATGATGATGATGAATTGTTTTAAATCATGAATCTGTTTGTAGACGTCGGAGGCAAGACGGTGTTCGCGATTACAAACGCCGTGCTGATACACCCCGCGTATGCGCTGGCGCCGGCTATGGACATGGCCCGCATCGACCGAAAATCGCTCATGTACGTCTTTGGCCGCGGGCAGCGGGGCGGCGAGCGGTGTGTTCAAATGAGTAGGTAGATTTATATAAAACGTACGCCGCACCATGCGCCACTGTCATCGTGGCCGGTTTCATAGAAATCTATTCATTTGAACGCTCCGCTCCCGCGCTGCCATCGCCGCCGCCCCACTGCCCGCTCACTTCGTGTCCGCAGCCTAACAGATAAATTGATAAAATCTAAGACTTTTTTATTAAACATTAATATATTATTCTGAAAAACTCACGAGGTCCGAGTCTGGGCTCGAACCTACGACCCTCTGCTTGAGAGCCCATAGGTCAAACCACTAGGCTACAACGGCTCCTGCACCCATCTGTGATGAAATTCAGTGGTGTGTGTGAAGTTTCTAATCCGCACTGGGCCCACGTGGGAACGGCCTTTGCCCTCTCGTTCTGAGAGTGCCCTGCAGTGGGACCTAAATAGGCTGGGATGATGATGATTATTAGGTCTGGCGTTTGTTGTTTGCTTAGTACCGTTACGTGCGAAGCAGTGCAGTGCAAAGTAGTGTGAATTTATGGAGAGGCGAAAATGTAGCGACATTGATGCGGCGCACGGCGCAGTGTAAAGTAGTGTGAATTTATGGAGAGGCGAAAATGTAGCGACATTGATGCGGCGCACGGCGCAGTGTAAAGTAGTGTGAATTTATGGAGAGGCAAAAAATGTAGCGACATTGATTCTCAAAGGAAATATGAACGATAATATTTCTTTGCCTCTTATCATTGTTTCTGTTTTTGATTATAATTAATACATAACATAGCTTTGGTTCGCAGCAACAACACACACTTCATACTCTGGCACAGCGCCACCAAGAAGTATTCGCTGGACATCCTAGACTACACACTCCATCCGGAGTACGAGGCGGCAACCCTGGCCTCCTTCGCTCTGGTGGAGCTCATGCCTGCCGGGGAAACCAGACCCTTGCATCCAGGTAAAGTGAAAGTGACCTGGGGATCCACCTATCTGCCACAGGGAAATGGCCAAAACAGGGATTTGAACAAATGCAAAATCACGCAGGATGTTAGAATGCATCCATTTTATCATTCGCTTAGAAAAAAAAACAGTTATTTTAATCGAATCCCTAAATCTGTTCTGTGAATTGACAAAATCAGCCAAAAAAACTCGTTTTTTCATGTCACATTTGTTTAGTGATTTAATAAAATCCCTGAAATAGGTCGGTAAGTTGACGAAATGAACTCGCAAAGCCAACTAGTTACAAGTTTTATCATTTCACTGGACACGTTCAGAGGGGTACGTATCAAAATATATAAAGTTTAAAATTAATAATGGACGAAATACATAATGGTCATTTGATAATAATATAATGCAATTATTTACTTGGAAATTCTCACAGAAATATATCGAGATAGAAGGAAAGAGTTTACGTACGCCGACTGGCCAAATGGAGTTTATAAGCCCCAATGCTCGCCGCGAACTTCAGTCTGCTCCCGACCGCGATCTGTGTGCGACGTCAGGTTTTAAAAATAAAATGACTCGTTGTTCAGTAATTAACTGTTCAAATACTACAGATAAAGTTGGAGCTGTTAGTCGAGGTATTTCCTTTCATTGGTAAATACTATTTGTCCTAAAATATCTGTTATTAATTAAAAAACGATTTATTTTATTATTTTCATCAGAACAGCAGCGGGCGATAGTGTGTCCACGCTAGCTTTCCATTGCGGTTTTAATTTGACGAGCCAGACATGGCGTGCGTTCAAAACCAGCAATGTAAAAATAAGCTATTCAAACTATCGAGTCACGTCCAAGGTCAATTTATCATTTTTTCTGTCAAAAGTAAGAATAGTGATGTACAAGTACACTATCGCAGTTCTTACTCGATTAAAATCGATTTTGAAAGCAGAGGAAATGATAATTACGTTTTTATATTATTATGTAGCTATATAATGTACGTAGTGCAAAGCAAATATTATTAACAAACAGGTTATGGTTACTTCTATATTGCAATTTTATTTTAGTTTTCCGAATGATCCTCATATTAAAAATAAATGGATTGAAAACAACTGGTCGTAAAAAATGGTTTCCTACAAAAAACAGCAAGAATTGTTCTATACATTTCCACGAAGACACCTTTACTGGCCCATCAAAGTACCGACGAGTAATCAGTACAGCTTATCCGACTATTGATGTAGTGATGATGTCATATGATGAAAAGGTACACATTTACATAAGGCTAAATATTATTTTAAAAAATGTGCGTGTGTTTGTGTGTGTGTGTGTGTGTGTGTGTGTGTGTGTGTGTGTGTGTAGTACTTACACGATTATAGGTAGGTAGGTAATAACGAGCTATGGAGAGGACTGTGCTCAGAGTTTCTCTACGGGATCGAATTAGAAGCGAGGAGATCCGTAGAAGAACCGGGGTCACTGACGTAGCCAAACGGATTAGCTCGTTGAAATGGCAATGGGCAGGCCATATAGCATGCAGAACATATGGTCGTTAGAGCCCAAAAGTTCTCGAATGGAGACCACAGACTGGCTAGCACAGCGCGGGACGTCCACCAACGAGATGGACGGACGATTTGGTGAAGGCCGCAGGTTCAGGGTGGATGCAAGTCGCTTTCAACCGTAATGATTGGGCGTCAATGAGGGAGGTCTATGTCCAGCAGTGGACGTCCTACGGCTGAAATGATGATGATGATGATGATGAATAACTGCAGCGGCTATAGTAGGTACTGACAAATGTAAAGCAATTTATTGGTTAGGTAGGTACCTACCTACATTTATATTTTTCGATTTGAAATTCTGACCTTTCTCATTTCCTCTGTCGAAAATAATTATCATTTCCTCTGTGCATAAGAATCGGTTCCCTAATCGATCTGTGAATCGATGCTTTTGAATTGATTTCGCGCGGCTTATGTTTCCCATCACTAAATTACATTCGTGACGTCAAAGTACCTACGCAAGATGTTACAGGCTCGGTCTCGCTACAAATTGCCGAGCATTTTCCTTCTATCTCGATATATTTCTGTGGAAATTCTCAACTTTACAGGATTTTCATAAAATAAACCTGAACCTAACCTAACCTAAACCAATCTACACGATTAAAATATTTCGTTTTATCAATAGTTTCATAGAAAATTTTAGTATATATTATGACCATTATATATTTTGTCCATTATTCGTTTTAAACTTTATATATTTTGATACGTTCCCCGTTCAGAGATTTGATCAAATTACCCAGTAGAGACTTTATGAGAGAGGCTTTTCGACAGGTTGTATCTCTATTGACTTATTGTTTTGATAGGTTATATATCTCTATTGAAATATATTAAAATTTCATGCTAACTGTAACTCATTTCTTCATTAAATGCTACAGTAAACTGATGGCAGTTGAAACGCTTTAAAGCTATCCGTTATTTGTCTGCAGCACCCGTGTTACCCGTTTGTATGCCGATCAGAGGCGCCGGCGCATACGACAACTTGTATGCTGTCAAAATTACAGATGGTAAGATTCATTTTGAAAACATAAATCCGTTTTAGTTCAAACTAGCCTTCATCCGCGGGGTTACTCGTCTCGTACATTTACACGCTTGCGAGACTTGGCAACATCTATGTACAAGCTCCAAGCCAATACTTACAGACACTTGAATGATATTTAGACTCTTGGAAGAGCGTTATTGTACCTTTATCTGTGTTCGCAAACCGACACTTGCCCAGATTGGCAACAAGCTTTTGCAAGCTCACTCAAACCAAAGCGTGAGGCCACACGAGCGTAATTTTGTGAGTCGTGAGCGGCAGAATTTCGGTCCGCGCCATACAATATGCGCGCCATCACGTGACACTCACGTGACACAATGTATGGCGCAACCGAAATTCTGCCGCTCACATCTCACAAAATTACGCACGTGTGGCCTCACCCTAACACCCCTGTTCACACGAATCACACGCTTGTGCTTGTGAAAGGTTGTTGAAGCTTGGCCAGCGTGCAGGCGGGACTACCTTAAGTCCAAATTCCCAAAACTCATATGGTAGTCATTTACGTTGGCTGAAGATCGCACGTGCAAAAGGTTGTCTTCCTAAAGTTAGCCTGAGATTTCACGATTTGGCCTGCTTACCTGCTGTACTTATTAAAGAGATTAAAGTTATAAATACCAAATTTAAATGTGAAAGAGTAGATAAAGCGCTGTACGTATACATAAACTTTCATATTTATATTTTCTTTGTAGAATGGTATGCAAAAGTATTGTGTCAGCTTTTACAGTTGAACAAATTGGTAATGGTTTGCATTGTTTGTAACAGAAAGCGGAGAGTTGCAGAAAGAAGTTTACCAAATGGACTACATCGACAACAACGATTGCAACGCGTTTTATGACAAAGCTGAGGTATTCATTAGTTTATACACATACACACATCACGCGCCGGTATCAAAGCCCAGTTAAGACCTGCAAAAAATACGTGCAAGTTGCTTTACATTGCGGGGTGCAATTGACCACTTCAAAGAACCTCTAAGGTAGACTTGCTTTGCTTGACCTCTAGATTCGATCCCCGAGGAGATATTTGAGCGAAAATACTAATGTTTTTTATCCTCCAGTCTTGGATGTTGGATGAACCACAATTTGCAGTCAATTGGTGTTAATCGTCCCGTTATATTTTAGCTAACCTACAAGAAGATGAGTCCGGTGTATCAGCTGTGTGCTGCGGGGCATATATCGCGCAAGCCGTGCGTGTGGGACGCCGGCGCAGCGCTCGTCACCAGGCAGAACTGGGGGTTCTGGAAACTGGTAACATCGATAACTGTTGCCACACCAATAGATCGATCATCGATATCGGTTGATTGGTGTGGCAGCTTTGGCTGTTCGACGCATACCGGCCGATCGTGCTACTGTTTGACGCGGTTTTGGTGTGGTAGAAACTGTCGATCAACGATGATCAATTCATTCTACCATCGATCAATGGCATCGATCTTTGATTGATCGATTGGTGTGGTAACAAATTAAATTTAAATGTGTTAAAAAATAACTAGTAGGACAATGGAACTGTGAACTGTGAACCTGCGATTGAACACTACCTCATCTGATGGAAGGTGTAGATTTTTTTTACATAAATCAAAATATCTAAGGCGTACTATAAAATTAATGACTATATCATGGACAGGGATGTTTGGAAATAATTCCGATCCGCATTGGCGATCCCTAGTCTCAAATAGCGTATCTACTGTGTTAAAAACTTTAATTGTATTAAATACTTTAGATGTATGTCATTTAATAACAATGTAGATCTGATTGAAAAAAATATACCTTGTTGAGTTTCTTGCCGGTTTCTTCTCAACAGGGTTTTTTCCGAACCGGTGGTAGATTTTTCGACGTTCATAGGAGCATCAATTTGATGCCTAAATTGAATAAAGAATTTTGACTTTGACTTTGAGGCCAAAGGTGACTCACCGATTCAGTAATAGTTCACTGGTTCACTATAGCTTTGAAAAACCCTATGTTGTACTCGTATCTATCTGGTAAAACAGACGATAGGAGCGAATTCCATTACTTAGCAGTTCGTATTTGCAAAGATGAAGCAGACCTCTTCGTGTGGGTCAATAGAATACTAACCACATAAGGGTGAACACGCTCCCGTCGCCTGGATATTTGTTGGTGAAATGGAGATGGAGGAACTAAATTGTGTAATCAATGCGCACGCTCACCAAAACGTAAATATCAGACAAACAAGCAACCCTATTGACATTGTTCAATGAATGATTGTTCAAGGAAGGGATTTTGCTTTCATCACGCCCTTTTATCCACTAGCTAATGGGTCAGGTGAACGAGGTACTAGGATGCATTTGATTGTGGCGTTGTTCGCGTGAATATACGATGTAGCTGTAAAAATTCCGTGACTTCAGAATTTCTAAATTTATTTTCGAAGATTTAGGTTTCTAGTCAGAAAAAGATAGTGCCGTTGCTGAAATCTACATGGGTCTTTATAAGTGGGTCGTGAGAAAACTAGTCGTCCTTTACTAAATCATTATTGTACATGAATTCGGTACGCCTGTCTATTGTCAGAAGCTCATAGTACACAGTTCACAATAGTACAATTGCACGGGTGAGCCGTACCCTACATAGGTCGTGAGAATTCTGGGCACTGTACCTGGTCAGACTTGTCTTTACGCATTAGCACTATTTTATAAGACCGCTTTTCTTCATGTCTTAAGCAAAACTACAGGTTTAATTTTTAGGGTTTTGTTTAATTTCGCCGAAGTGTTTGCTTTACATATTTTGAATGCAGCAAGATTTTGTGTAATTCTTTTCTACCTTCTGTCATCAGTCTCATAATTTTCAGGTACCGTAAAACGGGGATACTTTAAAATGCAGGGGCTACTGTGGAAAACAGTTTTTACGCCGTGTCCTTATTTTTTTAGACCATATGTGGCAGTGAAATAACTAACTTGATAAATTACCTAACTTTTTACGTCATTTGCTCAATCGAGCTATCAATATTTGCGTTTTTATAACCATTTTAAATCTATCAAAGTAACTCAAAATTTCCTAAAGTAACTCAAAATTTCCTAAAGTTTAACGTACCTTTTTCTTCTATTTCACTCTAAACTGCTTGTTAATCTGAATTCAGGTTTTTATTTTAGCTTTTATTTAGGATTAATTTAGATGCGTAAGGCAACTAAATTTTTGACAAAATAGTTTTTTGATTTTCGTTTTATGTTTTTTTTTACACTAACATAGTTTTAAGAAATTGCTTCTACCATTACTAACCAATTTGTATCTTTTAGCTTTAGATCATATTTTGTAATGGATAGATTGCTCATATGCTAGCTATTGCCCGCGACTCCGTCTGCGAAGAATTCGTTTATTGCTATCTCGTTGGAATTGTGCAATTTTCCGCAGTAAAAAATATCCCACATCTCTATCCATACAAACTTTCACGGTTTAATAAATATTAGTGGAATTAGTGGGAAGTGGGATTTGGGATAAAATACCTTCACTGGGTTATCCTTACTTAAGTTTGATTGGTTCAGGCGTTACTTTGCAGTGATTTGTATCCACCTTTTGTGCTGTGTACCACCTTTTGTCTTAGAAAGAAAAAGTACCCTTACTTTAAAATCGAAGCGTGAAATCAAGTTATTCAACTTCTCGTGGGTATTCCAGCTAGGGTTCAGCGTGCGAGGTCCCGGCTGCGGGGCACCCTCTCGGTTCCTCTCCATCATCAACTACCTGGAGTGGATCGACGAACGCATATCCTCCTTGCCCTTCGAGGACCTGCCAGACGATACTTTGCCCTTTGTGATGAGATCCGTGTCACCTATTGAGATCTACATGTACTTAGGTTGAGTGCTCATTAGATTTTTAGAATTGCTAAATGACTGGCTGAATAGTCAAAGAATAACGTAAAACGCACGACCCAGAAATTTGAAATTAGAAGAAAATATCTAGGACTTATCATGACAGTTAATTGCTAAAAGTATCTGGACCTTTCGACCGCATTTGATTGCAGCAGCTACGAGAACGGTCACGAGTAGACTGCAATGAGGTTGAAACGTCGAGGTAACTAGTTTTAACAACAAATTGTCTTGCTAAGTCCTGGGTGTAATAATAACTAGTGAGTGAAAATCGCAAAAGTTTAAAACAGTACACATTTTTTTAGTCTAAGTTTTTGCTACCTACTAGAGAAATATTTTGAATTCGCATTCTATGGAAAAGAATAGATGAATTTCTTATTCAACGTGTATTTTTGTTCTAATTGGTCCGTTCTTTTCCATATCGCAATTTTTTTTGTTCATGCGTCATGATACTTTGTCCTCTTTAATGTGCGATATAATTGGATGAATGAAACCTCCCACACACAAGTCGTACGGTGTTAATTATGTTTAACATGTGCGATGTTTCAATAACCTGTTTATGTGGACAGCCAACCCGACGGAGCATCAAGGGCAGTGCATGGGCCGGCAGCGAGGCTCTGTCATGTTCAAGGATGAGAGCCATCTTCATATCAACAAGAACTTTGCGCAGGGTTTCTATTTCGTGAGTTATTTTTTCTACACGTACAATTTTTTTTTAATTCTTTTTTGAGCTAAAATTAGTGTTAATCTTCCCATAGACCATAAACCAGAAACATCGCACTCTATAGGGATGTTTCCAGTAATATTACGCTCTTGTATCCGTTAGTTAGTAGGCTAAGGGAACGAGGTAGTAGAATAAGTTTAGATGAGGACCGATTTTTGAATCACATCACTGGAAAATACCATAGGAAAATGGTAAAAAGTTATGCTAAATTAAAAATTATGAATCTTTCCACTATATTAATATTTAAGTTACCGGTTTTGAATGGCATTTTCGAGTGATCCAATTTCAAAAATTGGTCCCCTGAATATGGAAAAAATGAAAGCAAATGTATATAATATGTAATGTACACATAGTTTAGTTATTGATCTCTTTTTTACTTGAATCCGATGAAAAAAAAGTCTCTTTCGCTCTCAAATAGAACGCTATGTGCAGGAGAAAATGATTATGGTCAATTTGGTGACATCAAATTAAATCAAATCAAATCGTTTATTGCCGCAAAGGGCTCTTTTACATGTCACTTTTTAAAACTACCAGCGCTTTCGTAAGGACCATCATTGCCAAGAAGAATGGGCCGCAAGAAACTTGGCAGAAAGTCATCTTTTCAATCAAAAATGAAATAAATAATTACAAACAAATCGTCGATATTTTTAGCTTCTTTAATATCGTTTGTTATAGTATTGTATGTTTGTTAGTTTGACAGCTGTAATGTGGCAGGTGTCAGTGGCTCGTGTGGCCGCGTTTTCTTGCATGCGGCTGAAGATTGAATCGTACGCGCGGAGCAGCGCGCAGCTGTGGCTCGAGCACCACTGTCACCGCGACCTGACGGGGTTCCGTGGGCCCGACCACAAACTGTACGTGTTTATTTCCCATCCCATCCCAGCCTATATGCGTCCCACTGCAGGGCACAGGCATCACACACACACACACACACACACACACACACACACACACACACACACACACACACACACACACACACACTCTCAAACACGCACGCATATGCTCATTCACCTCGTTTACCCACACAAATTTAATGTTTATTATTCTTAGTTTTTGGTCTGTCTGTCGCATAGAAGTGTTATATTGGTACTTATTATAAACTTTCAAGCAGCGGTAACGCGTCGAACGCTGATACTCCAAAACACAGGCTTTTGCTTAGTTTGGAGGTCAGAGTTATAACAAATTAAATGTGCAAATTGTTTTTATCTTCTTTTTCGTGCTGACAGAAATATGTTTGTCCTTCAATGTTTGTACAACTATATATGAATGAATGATTATTATTTTTTTATTTTATTATTATCCTCTCAGAATGCGGATAGGGAAATTCACACACACCATTGAATTTCTTCGCAGTTGTATGCAGGTTTCCTCACGATGTTTTCCTTCACCGTAAAGCTCATGGTAAATTTCAAATATAATTTCGCACATAAATTCTGAAAAACTCAGAGGTGCGAGCCGGGATTTGAACCCACACGACCCCCTGCTTGAGAGACCATAGTCCAAACCACTGGCCCACCAAGGTTTTTTGTTTATTTGCTATTTTACATTATTATTAGCCTATTCTGTCCCACTGCTGAGCAAAGGCCTCCCCCCAACGTTCATTTACATTAGCAACATAATATATTATTGTTCTGGACCATCTTCAAAGACGTTTTATGTTAATTACGGCAGTGATGTAGTTTCATTTCAGGTGGGAGCGTTAATCTGATATATTAGCCAGATGTATTGGTAAAAGGTATTTAGGGCTGTTCAGTTCGGGTGCGATTAAAAGTAGTTGTCGACCTGGAATGAACGACTATAATGCACGACCTGATAATTCAAGTCCTTATGACAATATCATGAAGCTTTGACGGGATAGAAAGAAAGAATGAAAACATTTATTCCTGACAGCAAAGTTAAATTGAACAAGATTAAAATATGTATATGTATATAAAAAAACCGGCCAAGAGCGTGTCGGACACGCCCAAGATAGGGTTCCGTAGCCATTACGAAAAAATCAAGTAATATTTTTCTAAGGATTTCGTATGTGTACGGAATCTTCCAAGTTAGGTATCGTCAATACTTTGAAAAAAGCTCGTATCTCAAAATCGTTAATCTAGCAAAGTGAACTTTATTACGCGGGTATCAAGGTTCAGTTTTGTTAACATGCTGTTTGAGATACGAGTTTTTCAAAGTAATGACGGTATTTTTAATACCTTATGCTACTATTTACTCTTAAACTACAAATAATTCCCAAGCAATCTTAGCCGCTATAATTTTCCTTGTAAATTTAATTTATTTACTACCATTTTGAATTTTTTCAAATTTTTCCACCCAACAGTTTAGATTTTAGAGGGGGGGGGGGGGGGACGGTCGATTTAAATGAAAATTTTCACTTTAAAATTGAATATTTCGCAAACAAATCACTGAATACAAAAATCATGTAAGCAACCCTCCAATGGTTTTAAAAGACCTATCCAACGATACCCCACACTATAGGGTTAGTCGAGAAAAAAAAAATCACCCCCACTTTACGTCTATGAGAGGTACCCTAAAAAAAAAATTTTTTTAGTATTTTTTATTGAACCACTTTGTCGGCGTGACTAATATATATATTCATGCCAAATTACAGTTTTCTAGTACTAACAGTCTCTGAGCTTAGCCGCGGACAGACAGACAGACGGACAGACATGGCGAAACTATAAGGGTTCCTAGTTGACTACGGAACCCTAAAAATGCGCTTATCACGAAATGATTCCAAATCAGCTAAGTGCCAGTCTTGCGACCAGCGCTGATCTTCTTTTTGGACCAGGTCATTATGCATTAAGAGTAAAATAGAACAAGATTAAACTGACACCAAAATTCTTAATATCCAAAAAACAAACATAATAATAGGGGGCCGGCCGAAAAGAAATGGGAAACAGGCTCGGGAGATGATGAAGCTCGTCTCTTCATATCATCGTTGTCATCTTAAGGTTACCCTGCAACGGCTGTTTAACATTCTACTAATCTGCCTAATGGTACCAACTCTTAAAAATTGTTGATAGGTACTTATAATCTACGCACTTATCGATCATTAGCTGGTGCAAGTGTCACATAAAAGACTAAGTATTTGCTTTTTGTGTGTATTTATTGGTGTGCTCGTATATGGGTACCGTAAAATGATTCTTCTATTCCAGCCATCAATGCTTCGTTTACTTCAGAACGACAGCGTACCTGGAATTCCGGTTTTTCTTCACGGGCAACTGTTTTCTTGAGATGACCCTGTTTGGTCACGACCAGCTGCCGCCTGGTAAAGTGGACCCGTGGGTCACGGTCGAGAACACCCTGCCCTGGTGGCCCACGGATGGGCGCCTACTACGCTGGAGCTGGTTCGTGCCTGTTACCTCCTGGTGGTACTGGATGTGAAGGACCGGAGGAGAACGCAAACGAACATTTCGGGAATGCCGAGTTACAGCTTGTTATTTTGGGAGTATGCATTTCATATGGTGATTTTCTGAAGGGACGATATGGGTCTCGATAAAATCCTTGAACAATACGGTAATGGAGGGAGACTGTACCAGACTGAACCAGAAGAAAAGAAGATATTTGACGCAATTGATGTACCTCTTCTTTCTTGAATCTTTCTTATCAATATGATGTAGAATAAAACGATCAAGTAAGACTTATGTTGGGATAGAAACATGTGTGGTACGGTCAGCATCAAAAATAACTGGTCACTTTTGTACTTTGTTGTAATAACACAATTGCCAATCAAATATGACGTTTTGTACCTAACTGTAGAGCGACAAGGTCCAACAGTACCAGCTACTTTTGATGCTGACTGTACAACGGGTTATAGAGGTAACGCCACCAGAGTTGAGGCCATGCACACAACCACATCTCATGTAATGACAGCGGGATTTTGACGTTGTGTTGTCGTTAAACGTCAACACTACGTCAAAATCCCGCTGTCATTACATGAGATGTGGTTGTGTGCGTGGCCTCAACTCTGGTGGCGTTACCTCTACACATGGATCGGTTAAGTTAACTCACTACCCCGCTCCTCCCCTACTTCCCTGTTCGCTTTCCTTCCTAAGACTGAATATTTTAATCTCACTCTGAATTCTTGGATAAGCCAGCAGCGATGCATATCTATGGCATGTCTATGTCTATGGCATAGACAATATGTCATTGAAAGGGGGGTGAGGGGAAAATCATCCCATTACCAAACGGGCGGGCGCGCGAACTTAAATGGTCGGCGTAATGGTTCGGCCAAACCGTTGCTCAAAATACGGGACGTGCCGTAAACGTCACGACTTTACTACGTAGAGCATGCGTTAAGGCTCCGTCCCGTAGCCGCGCGTCTACGTCCATAAGATTCAATGTGTTACAGAATTGCGAATAAAAAACTGTGCGGTGAAATATCGCTGTGCGGACGGGGCCTAAAGTCTGACGTTTACGGCATGTCACTGCGATTTCGTACCGTCAACGTATTTTGAGCAGCGGTATGAAAGGCATGCGAAAAAATGGTGCAGATCTTTGATTATTTATGCACTAGATAGAGTGTCAGTAGCAAACATTGCGATACAAAACGTCCGAAAATCCATTTGACAGCTTCATATTTGGAGCGCGTTACGTCATTCAAACTGAAGGGGGGCAAATGACATAAACCAACAATTGGCTTATATTTATCGGGACGTTTTCATGCCGCCCAAGCTCTATCTAGTGTATAAATAATCTAAGGTGCAGATAAGATGCGTCACTGCGATTCTGTAACCGTATTTTAGGCAGCGATTTGGCCGAACCTTTATAGTACTATATTTTATAGTGCGTGGGTAGATGATATCGAGTAAATATTTACACTTTAATAAATGATAATCGTTAAAATATTGTGTATAAAATGAGGAATTTTCCACAATAACCTCGTAACTATATAAAGGGTACAAACTGTCCATAAAAAAGGCCGGAACTATTGGAATGTCAACCTCGATTGTTATCTGAGAACGCGAAATATTTTTATGTTTATTGATCCGTATGTTTTAGTGTAATTTGAATATTTATTTTATTTTATTAGTGTTAAGCAGATTGGAGGCGAGGCGTGTGGACTGCGTGGGCGTTGCTTGGCCAGGTTATACGAAATCAAACTTTTTTTTATAAACAAGAAACTATTATACTCACTCATAGTGAGAAAAGTGTGTGGCGTGTGCTTCAGGAAGACGGGCTACGGATTAGCCCGAAACAGGTATCATCATCATCATCATTTCAGCCGTAGGACGTCCACTGCTGGACATAGGCCTCCCTCATTGATGCCCATTTATTACGGTTGGAAGAACGAACGTTTTTATCCACATACAGCCAAGGAATCCATGTAAAATGGATGGTCTTTGTCATACAAAGTAAATGAAAGAGCCATTTGAGAGAGAGAGAGAGAGAGAGAGAGAGATGTTTATTTACACATATTCGATACAAACACAGAAAAAAAATACATTTGACAGGAAATATACAAATAAATATGGAATAGTATAAATTGGGCCCCACTCAGCATAATGTTGAGGCAAGCCACAACGCTATTTTTCAGTGGGACCCATTTAAAACTAAACACAAAAAACATACACACTGTAACGACACGAACGCCGGCGAACAGTTTGCAACAAAAACCTAATTGGGTGGGAACACAGCCCGACCTTGCGAAAACCCGAAAGTACATAAAAAATTAAAAATAACTACCGCCATTTGCTTGTAAAAGAGAAATATATATATATATATATATATATATATATATATATATATATATATATATATATATATATATTAACAGAAACAAAACGAACAAACAAAGAGTCAATGTGCCAATCTCAGATGCGCCCAATTTACTTGTCACCCATGAGTGCTACGAGTACCTCAGCCTGAAGTCTTGTTGGAGCGAGGTAAGTACAAACATGTTGTATCTAGGTTGCACTTAGTGCGAGAAAGTAACTTTTACATTTCAATTTAAAATTATGTCTTGACTTTACAGCACGGATCGGTGGAGGCAGATCATTCCAACACTTCGTGGCATTTGCGGCCTGCTTTCAGAAACGTTTCGATTTTGATTCTGAATAGCCTATTCGACGGCATAGCGTGATCGTCCTCGCAATTTGTCATAGCAATAAATGATTTATGATCGAGATACCGCCTTTTTATAGCGTCTCTTTCCTCTTATTTGTATTTAACGACTTGAAAGGAAACAAATATATCAAACGGCATAATAAATCAAGCCTTGGTCGAGTTCACAATGATTTATTCCCGCTAAACATGATGATGCCGTCGCGGCGTGTACGCAGGCCGCTGATGACTGCAATATTGTAGTCGACTAAAAATTCCTTTACCAGCCTAAAGTTCAGTGTCAGTTGTAAAGCTATAGTACATTATTGTCGTGGCCTGGAAGTAGGCAATTGCTGGCTGAGTATGAGTATTAAACGGACGAAGCTTGCGAGTCCGTTTAACTAATACGAAGCCAGCAATTGCTATTCCAGCCGAGACTAATATAAAGCTTTTCTCAAAAATGGTGAAGGAAACAAAATAGAATAAACTTTTATTAACTTAAATAGGTACAAAGAATTTCAAAGCACTTAAAATTAAATGTCATTAATTAAACCCTTTCCCGCCTTTTTTTATTAAAAAAAACTGCAGATGTATTTTTCTACCGAAAACACCACAAGCTGTTTCAAACACAATAAAAAAAGTCTGGAGTTCCAACAAAACAACTGATACCGGTCATTTGAATTGGCTGTATACGAATAGTGCCAACTTATTGCCATGGCCGTTTTAACTTTTTAAAAAGTTTGAGACTCGACAATAATGGAATTTGTATGCGACATTGTTGTCGAGTTTATCGAGCCTGCAATGTTAATAACTTTTTAATTTTTTTACTGACCATAAACTATGCACTTCACGTTCTGATATGTAAAGAATAATGCCAAATTTTACGGATATTTTTGAGAAAAACATATTAAGAGGGTATTCCCACTTAAGGTCGCACCGAGCTTTTGGGGCTAATTTTACGTATTCTATGCACTCGTGTATGTGCGTGAGAGCGGCTAGAATCAAAGCCGTGTGTAAACCCGATGGCTGAAGGAGAACTAACGCAACTATCTATACGGACAAGGGGGAAGCGCGACGGCTCAAGATAGGTTGGTCGGACCGCGCGTGTATTTAGATATTTTAATCGTATTACTAAAACAAATAAATGTAGCAAAACTACGCCCTAGAAAACGTTTTATTAAGAGGATACGATGCGCACCATTTATCCATACAAACGTAGTCCCCTGTTTCCTCCCTGGATAATGGCTTTAGAGCCAAATTTTTTTTACTGTGTAATCTGTATCTGGCAACACTTTGCAAAAGCCAGGGACGAGTGGAAGAAGAATGGGGAGGCCTTTGCCCAGCAGTGGGACACTGTATAACTATTTTAAAAAAAAATCTGTATCTACCACAGCTATGCCCCTATGTTTCGTTTTTTTCCATATTTCAATTAACATAAGAAATATGAGCTTTCAAAAACTGAAAAATTGCCCATTTTCAACGTCATTTTCAGACACTCATCAGAATAGAATCCCTCATATAAACAAAAAAAGGAAAATAGGGGCATAGCTAAATCTGCCCTCTAATTATTTTTGAAAAAAATAATTTTATTGGTACAGTTTTCAAGAAGAAAACAGGGGACTACGAAATGCTGTTTTTTTCAATTTTACGCGCCTATTAACGGTCTGAGCTTGCTGTACTGACACGGAGGGGTTCGGGCGAGACAGCGACATTTCATTAAAATACCTATTTCTCAAAAGTCTCAGCCATCGTATCCTCTTAACATTCAAAATGTCATGACCTATCGTGGTGTATTACGCCGTACTACGGATTTATTTTATTTTTTAGAGACGACTTTGGATTTTTATTTCTATCGAGTAAACTACAAGTAATCCTGTTTCGAAAACACTGGCCACTAGAGTGAATTCTCAACTATCCTATACATGAATTTGAGAACTAAAGTTTTGCTAGTAATGAATGTAATAGCAAGGGATTAAATGAATGTAATAAAATGCGCCAAAATCCTTTACCTACAAATTTTATCATACTAATGTTAGAAACGTGAATGTTTGTATGGATGGATGTGTGGATGATGTTGTTACTCTTTCACGTTAAAACCGTTTGACGGATTCGGAAGAAATTTGACACACAGATAGTTTCTAGCCTGTATTAACATACATGATACTTTTTATCCCCGTAAATTTCATAATTTAAACGTATTCTTTGCAGACGGAGTCGCAGGCAGCAGCTAGTATTTTCCTATACCGTAAAATCCAATACAATACAATACAAATATTCTTTATTGAGCACCAAAAAAAAGTAAAGAAAAAAATAATAATAACATTAAAAAAACAGGCAGACAATAGGCGGTCTTATCGCTCAAAAGCGATCTCTTCCAGACAACCAATACTGGATACATATACAAATATGAACAGGTTTATGTAGGTGGCGGAAACAACAGACAGGAGAAATGAAGAGATATTAATCAATAAAATATTAAAAACAATACAAATATACAATATTTATATACATAAATAAACATATACATAAAAATATAATACTTATACACTACATATACAGAATATCAATGAGAAAATGTCAAAAGGCCGCACGTGAGAAAAGGAACTCTGATTTAAAGACACAATGTAAACAAATGAACAGGGAAGGACCGACGATTGAGGATTAAGTTAGTGACAAATAGTGAGCTTTGAGGAGGTAAAAGGTAAAGGTATCCAAATGTAATTTCCCACATAAATTTCGAAAAACTTTGAATTGCGAGCCCGGACTCGAACTCACAACACCCTGCTTGATAGGCCATTAGTCAAATCACTAGGCTAAGATGATACGACACGCCGACACGATACGACGTAACTTCTATAAATAGAGCAAATTGTCTGCAACTATTAGCGGCTAAAAATAGCCGAGGTCTAGAAAACGCGCCGCATACAAAGCAAGCTGCGCTGACGCGTTGATGTCTTTCGACAAGTTGCACAGTGGGCAGAGTTTAAAAAACCGGACAAGTAGTCGGACTCGCGCGCTGGGGGTTCTGTATCGGTTGGTTTTAACTCACCGTTCATGTTTTAATGTTTTTTATTAGACTCTTGTATACATATGTGATTTATTTAATTCACAAGTTCAATACAAACACAACTATTTAAAAGAACAAATGACAGAGAAACTAAACTAAGAGACACTAATTAATTACTTAATCATTTATAGGTTATTTATTGTACATAATATAAAACACATGATATTAAAAGACAACAACAATAATAAATTAATACCATAACTATAAATAAAATAAAACTAACTTAAACTAAAACTAAATAAAATTAACAAAAGGAATACTTAATATCTTAATTATAGTAGTTCCAATCATTTATTTTCTCAATGACAGCTCCCGTAGAATATAACTGCGTTTAGTTACGCAAAAATTAACTTTTAAATGCGAGGTATAAAAAATACGACAACTGCCTAATTTTGTTCCTTGATCCCATATATATAAGATTCATCTAAGACACATTGAGCCCACATATGCAGTAATTTTTATTTAAAGTACGATGAATAATAAACGTTTTAATAAACTTACATTCTATGGCAATACAAATGTCATGCTATGATTGCCATAGAATGTAACTTTATTAAAACGTTTATTATCGTACTTTAAAAAAAACTACTGCATATATGGTCTCAATTTGTTGTAGATGAATATTTTATAGGATCAAGGAACAAAATTAGGCAGTTGTCGTATTTTTTATACCTACCTCGCATTTAAAAGTTAATTTTTGCGTAACTAAACAAAGTTACATTCTATGGGAGCAGTCATCGAGAAAATAAATGATTGGAAATACTATAGTTGTAGACAAAAAGTACTAACAAATTTAGAGTATAAAATATGTATATTTATAATATGCGTAGGTACACAAGACTTATATTAATGCCATATAGCTGTATCATTTTTTGTAATAAATGATAATGATATGATATGATATGTGAATTACATAATATGGGCCAAAGCACAAAGTAGCCAAAGTTACCATTTAGTGGGTTAAAGTATCCGAACTTTGCGGTAGTGTAATTATAATTTAAAATAATTAAAAAGCAATTTCTTTTATGCAGCAACCTACACTGCAAAGGGTATTTTTAAACAATCATTATTGCCAATTGCCAAGAAGAATGCGCTGCAAGAATCCCGGCAGTAAGTCATTTCGTGGATATTTTCGCTTCAAATACGAATCATTGTGTCCATCACACCCGTGTCTCCGTCCGTCCAAGACTCCTGCATCATCGTCAACGAAGATTAATGATAATGATTTAATGATCAAAAAATTCTCCGACCAATTGCGCCTTTTTGTCACGATTTCGCATGATGATAATCGCCGCGCTCAACAATATATTTAATGGTTGATTAAATGGGTATTTAATATTCTTTGTCAACGGAACGTTGCCTCTTAATCTATACTTATAAAAAAAACGTGACTGACAGACATCGCACACTGCACAGCCTAAACAACTGGAGTTAGAGACTTGAAATTTGGTAGACATGTTCCTTTATGATCAGATCACAGAGGTGCGCTAAGAAGGCATTTTTCAGAATTACCGCGTGATAGGAGACTTTTTATGGGAGGGAAGCCACGGGCTCAAGCTTCTTTACACTAAACCACTGTGCAGTGGGTTCGAATGCCATTAGAATTTGATAGGTTGTCATTTGTTCTGTCTATTGTCATGAATGAACCTAAGATTTGCATCAGCACATTTACTAACTAATAACCTAACCTAACTTACTGAATAAGATCACATTTCAAAAAATTATGAACAGCATGGCTTATTTTTTTTTATGAGAGGGAGACAAAAGAGCAAGCGGGTCATCTGATGGAAAATGATCACCACCGCCCATATCAACAACTTAAAGAGAGTCGCCAATCTGTTGCCGGCCTTTAAAGGAAGTATAAAAGCCCCGATGTCATAATTGTCTGGAAGCACTGCTGCCGGAAGCTGGTTCCACAGATTCACCGTACGTGGCAGGAAGTGCCGAAGAAAACGTACAGTGGTAGACTGCCATTCATCGAGATGGTGACGATGGAACTTAGACTTATGAATTTATGAATTTTATTTTAATTTTAATTTTTTAATTTTATTGGAAACGTTGTTATGGCAAATGAAGTTGTGATGTGACACATGAAATTACGGGAAACAAAGTGATGTACTTAATACTAATAAGCAAGCAATGTGACATTATTGTACCGCTATTATCTAAAATTAAAGCTAAAATTGCTAAAAGTAGTAATTATCGTTTCGTGTGTTCTGATCTCCTTTTTGGGATATAGGCATGATGTCTATATAAAGTGGTTCCCCAAAAGAGATTAGCACTTTTTTTATCACAACAACAGAAAGCAAAAGCAAGGTGTTACTAAATTAAGGGCCTACCGAGCTTTTCGCGCTAATCGATTTTGGGTGGGCGATTTCGGGCGTGGGGGAGGCACGATGGCTCAAGATAGGTTGGTTGGACTGCGCGTATTTATGGGTATTTTCATTTTTCATCTTTTTACTAAAACAAATACATATTTTAAAAATGTAGCAACACTACGCCCTAGAAAACATCTTGTTTTATTAACATTCATAAAGTCATGACCTGTGCCGTACAGTATTAGCGTCGTACTACGAATTTATTTTATTTTTTAGAGACGACTTTGGATTTTTTTCTATCGAGCGAACTATAAGTAATCGTGTTTCGATAAACACTTGTCATTAGAGTGAATCCTCAAATATCTTACAAACGAATTTCAAGACTATAATAACAGTATAATAATAATGGTCTATATTAATGCAGTAAATGTGCCAAAAATACGGTAGGCCCTTAAGTCATGAATGGTACCAATTTGTGTAACGCAATAAGCAAATAGGCACTACCACATCGCATTGTTGCATTACATAACCTGTCACATAACACGCAGTTTGTATTTCTCAATGGCTTTCATAACAAAGATTATCTGGCATTAAATTCGATTAGTTCTTGATCTCGCAACATAGATAATTACATTTAATTTAAATATCCTACTTATATTATAATGAGAAAGTTTTTGAAGATATTTGGATGTTTGGATATTTGTTAGTCTTTATGTTATTTATTAGTTACTTAGAATATAATTTGCAAACGGATTTATGTACTTAGATGAAATTTAAATTGAAACAATACGATTATTAGAGAGTTCTCATGGGACAATATTTTTACTTCACAAATTTGATGTTTTCCTCCACAATAAAGCCCATTTTAAATGTAATTTCGCTTATAAATTCCGAAAAATTCAGAAGCGCCTGAGCTCGAATCCACCCTCTACTGAAGAGGTTATATGCATTAAACTGCTTGGCTACCACGACTTCTAACATATTATACATACGAAAATTTCAAGTTAAATTAAAATTAAAGTCTTGACTGACTCATCTAATCTAAACCCATATTTTAGTTTGAAAAAAAGCTGAATATTTGCACTGAGGTATTGTTTAAGTATAATTAATATAAACAAAGAATCAGGTAGAATTTTGTGTCATTTTCGGGGGATAACAACTTCTTCAATGGCGGCAAATTAAAATATCTTTCGTCGTTGCACATTCGAACGAGATGTAATGTTAATAAAGCATTTCTACAGTAACGTCAGCTAAATTTAATGGTGCATTAAACTGTCACTATTTACCATCCTTATAAGTATTATATTATAACAGATGGAGTATTTCAATTAAAGTTTGCAAGTCATCATCATCATCATCATCATCCCAGCCTATATACGTCCCGCTGCAGGGCACAGGCCTCCTCTCAGAATGAGAGGGGCTGAGCCGTAGTTCCCACGCCATGCACACTACCATTCTCATCACCATCTTTCATTTTTCGTCGCACGTGTATGATGGTTTCCTCACGATGTTTTCCTTCACCGTAAAGCTCATAGTAAATTGAAAAGTTTGCTAGTACCTAATAGTTTTTTTACCAAAATGTCTAAATGAAAATGTAAGTAATCTTTGAATCATTCCGATCTACTAAGATATACAGGGTGATTCAGGAGTCCTGAGGAGTGAAAGGGGTGATGGGGAGATTCATACTGAGCAACTTTTAATAAGGAACCAGGCCCAAAAGCGCAAATAAAACCAGTTGTCTGTAAAGTCGGTTTACGGACGATAGTTTAACGTGACAACGTCATAACAAAACATTCTAAAAACAAAAATTAAACCAGGCGGTCACCCATCCAAGTACTGACCCCGCCCGACGTTGCTTAACCTCGGTGATTGGACGAGAACCGGTGTTTTGTCAAATATCTTGGAAACGGTACATCCTACGGCAAAATCAATGTTATTTTCATCCCCCCTTAAAAACCGCCGGACCCCCCCTCCTTAACTCCCCCCTTACCCCCCATTAAATACATGCTGACGTTTGCTGCTCTCTTGTACATATTGGCCTTCGCTGCTCTGTAGGTACATGCACGTACATGTACGTTACATTGTGTCATCCTTTTTCGTGTATGCAGCCGGCGTTCATCGATTTATTAGACGTTGTCATGTCACGTCAACAAAATCTAATCAATCAAGAGTTAATTCATCGGTAATTGATCGCTAACTGTCTTAAATACAGTAACAGTAGATTTTTTTGCGATTGCGTGGCTGGATCCATAGTAAAAGTTGCTCAGTGTGGCCCTGCTTATCACCCCGTACACTCCTGCTCATGACTCCTGAATTCTGTATGTTACTAGCTGTTGGCCGTGACTCTGCCTGCGAAAAATTTGATTATCTGCTATCCCGCGTTATGTATGTATGTGTTTTTCGGAATTTATGTGCGAAATTATATTTGAAATTTACCATGAGGTTTACGGTGAAGGAAAACATGTGAAGAAACCTATGTATCTCCGAAGAAATTCAATGGTGTGTGTGAAGTTCCCAAACCGCACTAGGCCCGCGTGGGAACGACGACCCAAGCCTTTACATTCTGAGAAGAAATCCGTATCCTACAGAATTTCTCTGCATGAATTTCTTATTGTGTAGGAATCTCCAGAGCCTTAAAGCACTTCTAAGTTACTGAAGTATGTCTGTCAAGTTTGTAAGCTGTAATATTGTCACAGGTAGTCCTTTCTATAAGGTAAACGTACCAATGCTCGAGACATCAACGCCCAGTAGAAGTCCCCTATCTGTCACCTCTCTTACTATGACATAAGATTGAAGGTGCCATGTATTGGGTCAGTGGCGAGCACAGGGACGTTTACATTGCTGTTTTATAGAGGTATATATACAGGGTTATTTGTAATTCACTAGCATCCTTTTAACCCTAAACTCCTACCACTTAAACAAACGTTTTTTGTTTTACGGCTTTTGTCATAACTTAATATTTTTGGTGTAATAACGTTTTGAAAATTTGAGATTTCCTCTTATTTTTACGATATTCTGTGTATTTGTATGGGAAAAAAAGTGCTTCATTTTAAAAAGTCGTAGAACAAAAAACATTTGTTTGAGTGATAGGAATTCAGGGTTAAGAGGATGTCAGTGAATTACAAATAACCCTGTATACATAAATAAATATTAGATGTTTTATCAAGAACTTGATGTAATGTCTAATTATTTAGGTGGGTAAACATTATATTATTTATTTTATCTTGTGGCGATAGAATGATTCTTAGTCCTAAAAGTGGGCAAACTGGCCCAGTGGGTTTGCACGTTACACCATAAAATATATTGCAGTATAATACAGCTTTTTCTACAATTATTTTTTCTGTACCAAAAAGTAAATTACGGATTCCGTGAATTCGTCGAACCCACGACCCTCTAGAGCCGCTGTTTTTTGTCTAATAATTCTCACGTAACAGAAAAAACTCACCTCAAACACATCCAATAAGAACGGCATCCAATTGTCACAAAAAGCACAAAAACACAAATCACTCAACACAGCACACAAAAACACAACTCCTAAAAACCTTAAAACACACGCGTCTAGTTCCACTAACGATTTCCGCGCAACTGTCGCTAGTGGGCTCCACTGTAGTTGCGCGGGCGCATCGCCCGACCCGCTCCCGCACGTAGCTTCATCGCGCGCCTGAAAGAGACGAAATATGATTGATATTTGATGGCGAAAGCTTCGATAAAAACTGAACAAACTGACCACTTTATCGTTGGGGGTGATCGGCGTCGCTGCTAGTCAAACCAAGTGTATTTTACTATGAGCTGGTTTTAGTATACAGTTTGGCCACCCGCACTGTTAAGTTGGCAGTACTGTAATTGTATAAGGTTTGGTATTTAAGCCGTCAAGTGTCTCGTTTGTTTGCTACCTTTCTATATTGTATTTATTTATTTATTGTGTAATGATGAGCTTACTTGAGCGCTTGGGCGAAAGTTTTGAGTTTAGTTTTGAGCTTATAGAGTTAAAGCTCTCACTTAATTTTATAACCAAGTTTATGAATTAACTTTAGGTATAATCTTTTGATGTGAGCTTAGCTAACTTTTTGCGGCTTGGATACGTCGATGTGATATAGTGTCTAGCAAAAATAAATTGTCTCTTTTTGTAAAAAGTGATTCATTGTTTGCTGTCAGTGTAGTTTTAGAACTATATAGTAACTCTTTCAGTTAATTGGAAGTCAAGTGGTTAAGTTTCTATTTATGTTAAATAATATCTTCTAATATATAAAAATCTCGTGTCACGGTGTGTGTTATCGAACTCCTCCGAAACGGCTTGACCGATTTTTATGAAACTTTTTGTCTGTATTTGGTAGTTCTGAGAATAGATCGTAGCTAGGCTACTTTTTATATCCCTATTTTTCGCGGATGGAGTCGCGGGCAACAGCTAGTAAGTTTATAAAAGCTTCGTCAATATATCTGTTTGTTTGATTTCGAAGTATAGCATTGTAGAGTCAAAAGGAATGGTGTATTTGGTGTAATTTTTAACACACTTTTCTTACGTCGATCTGTGTCTATAAATATAAAAAAAAAATATTAGGGGACAATCTTACACAAATCGACCTAGTCCCAAACTAAGCAAAGCTTGTACTATGGGTACTAGACGACGATAAACATACTTATATAGATAAATAAATACTTAAATACATAGAAAACATCCATAACTCAGGAACAAATATTCGTGCTCATCACACAAATAAATGCCCTTACCGGGATTTGAACCCAGGACCTCTTGCTTCGTAGGCAGGGTCACTACCAACTAGGCTAAAGCGGTCGTTATGTAAGTTAGTAATGGATTTCAATGGCCTTTCATTTAAATACAGAATAAACTATTTGATTTATTTGGTTTGATTTGAATCCCTGTCCCCAAAGTCACCCTTCAGGGCCAAAGTCACCTGACTTTACGGTATCCTTGGTGTAGACTGTAAAAAATAAACTAATCTCCAATTCGATTATACCTGGCTCCCATTCATACATCAGACGGTGTAAGAAATTAAAAACGTAATCATTATCGGACAAGCCATTAAGTTTGTAATTAGTGCAACCAAGAATGTTGGACGGACGGACAGACGGACACGCCCCGTGATTAGTCGTCGAGGAGATATATAATGGTGAAGCTGTTGGTAGTATTTTTAGGGTCCCATACCCAAAGGCCGAAGCCGTGGTGACCTAGTGGTTTGCCCTATGGCCTCTCAAGCAGAGGGTCGTGGGTTCAAATCCCGGCTCGCACCTCTGAGTTTTTCGGAATTTATGTGCGAAATTACATTTTGTTATTTACCATGAGCTTTACGGTAAAGGAAAATATCGTGAGGAAACCTATGCAGGTTTCATACACCTGCGAAGAAATGCAATGGTGTGTGTGAAGTTCCCAATCCGCACTGGGCCCGCGTGGGAACAGGCCCAAGCCCTTTCATTCTGAGATGAGGTCTATGCCCTACAGTGGGACGTATATAGGCTGGGATGATGATGATTAACAAACTTGTCGTATTTTTACTTCAGAATTACATTTACACAGCTGGCAACACTAAAATTGATAGGTAGAGAACGAAGTTGGGAGCAAATGAAGCTCTAATAATTATTTAACTTTTCATCGCTCTGTCAAATACAACAGCTCTCACTCATACGCCATGACATCGGCACATCAAACGTGAAGTTGAACCCTACAGAAATGCATGTAAAGTCATGGAATTTAATCCCCTACCCCTACTACCTACTACTAATGTCTTTAATCATTCGCAATACATTAAGGTCGATATGTCAAAACGACAAAACAACATCGTAGCTAGTGACAGTTTGCTGTACGATATTCAAACTTAGGTGGGTCGGATCGGAAATTAAGTTCCTTGACTGTTGGTAGATACCGCACTGCACCCCGTGACTGATATAAGTATCAGTCGTTGGCGTAGAACTTGCGGTGCTGATATATGTATGTGTCGTTGGCATCGAAAAGGTTAAAACGGATTAGGTATTATGTCTCTGGTGCAAGATACACAATCGCCAGCATGTTGTATTGATTATACAAGCCCCAAAAAAAATCTACATCTCAAATATTGCTGTGACCACTAAAAAAAGACTGGAAATGACGCTCGACTTTTTATGGCATCTATCATAACCGGGTCCATTCATAAAGATACTAATAACAATTTAATTTTCAATCGCAAAAACGTATAAAGCCATACAAACCGCAAATTAGCCGTCTCCATTCAACTGTGTCGTTTATTACTAAATAATACAGTTCAAAATTGCAAAAAGTAAAGTATACATGTTATATTGTAGTTTGAAGACACGGTTCGTGAGCATGGTATGTGTTACCACTTTACATTTTGCTGGTTCTATCACCTTTACTGGCTGGTTTTAGAGTTTGAATTCCTGTCGTTCAGATGCATTGGACCCGACCTTACATGACAACTCTATAGGCCATGTTTTTTGCGGCGTATGCACAGAATTTTGCATTTTTGTTTGTGTCTCGAAATGGAAATAAGGTTCAACGAGGATTTATAGGAATTTTTATACCTTAAAGCCACGGGCTCATAAAAACTATGTTTATCGACAACTTCAGTATCTTAAAGAATAAGCCATGTTTTATTTATCTCTAGGTGTAGCGACTACGCTTGCTTGCTTGAAATATTTCGTGTATCGTTCCCGCGGGAACCATGCAATTTTCAGGGGCAAAAAGTATTCTATGTGTTAAGCTGGTTTACATAATCTGTGTGCCAAACTTCATCAGAATCCGTCTTACCGTTGTAGCGTGGAAGAGGTAACAAAAAAACCACACATTTATTCATCTCTCCACCCATACAAACTTTCACATTTATTATATTAGTGAGAGAGTGTATCCCACTAGGTGTGTGGCTTTGCCGGTGTTAAAAAAGGTTACGGTAATACTTTTAAAGTACAACGTACGCTCAGACAATGCTATCTACAGGTGTCCCTAAAACCAACGCCAAAATGAAAAGAGGAGATAGGTGGGCAGGCCGTCTACCAAATATCAAAAAATGACCTCAGTAAAAGTTGCACCGTTTTCGAGAAATTTCGTTTTTTCTGATTTTTTGAAAAATGTACACCCGCACTAAGATTTTGAGTTGTGATTATTCGGAATTAACTATTTTTTGCATTTATTTTTATTGGAAAATAATCTTGAATAGTTGTGTTGTCAGAGGCAAAAAACAATTTTTAAAAAACAATGGCAGTTTTTTATTTATTTTTATTTAAATTTTGCCTCTTCTCCTAAACTTTGGTCAAGATTTGATCTATCACAGTGAAAAAAAATTACATGACAACTGTTTTGCCTACTAGCTTAAAAACATGTCCATTTAATGGACATTCAAAAATGATAAAAAACTTATTAAAAAATATTTACAGGAAAAAAAAATCTCCATACAAAGCACCCTACAAATCTCCTATAATCTCGTTAAGCCAGTACTACCGCCTTATCTAAGTTGAGGCTCAAGATGGATCAGAATGCACTCTGGTTAAATTCAGCGATATGCAAAACTAAATAAATTAAAAAAAATCTAAATTTCCCGTGTTTTATTAAAAAAAAAAATTAAACTCATTCATATTTGTATCCAATCTTACCGTTAATTCGGGTGTGGTTAAATAAACAAATAATAAACATAATTATTTTAAAATTTCGAATTTCAATTTAGCGGCGTTCAAAATCTTTGTGGCCAGTATTTTTGGAAATAAAAATTTGGACAAAGCGTTGTTAAGTTTCAAAGAATCTCGATGAAAATTTGTTTGAAAATTGCAGATTAATTGTTTATTTAATTTTAACCACACCCGAATTAACGGTAAGATTGGAGATTCAAATATGAATGGGTTTAATTTTTTTTTTAATAAAACATAGTAAATAGTTGACTTCAAATTGAAAATGCCTTATTACATAGAATGAAATATCCCAATGGGCACAGTTATACTTTGCCCAAAGTAATCCGCTCTTACAGTATTAGTTCTGTTGCTTAATACCCTGTGATTTTTATTACCTCTTATTCATGGACGAACCAAATCAGTTTCGATGTCACGTACGCTACCTGAATTATTAATACTATCTGTTTGTCATTGATTCAATATTCTACACGTCTACGGCTTTATGACGAAAATCTCGGTCACGACGCCGAAATCTGTCACGACGAAACTTCGTCACGTTTCTGTATCTGTCTATTGAACAGTATACGTATATTAATTAAGTTTTCTACATGAGGCGGTATGATTAGTCATACGTAGTGTTTTAAAATGTTTGTCTTTCTTATTGGCTGTTAAAGAACAATATAATAAATAGGTACCATGTTGTTGTTTAACTTTCGCGTATAATCGACGATCGTTGCTTAAAATCAAGGACGATACTATGAACTCAATCCAGCATCAGCATTCCACTGCAGGGTAAAGGCGTCCTCTCAGAATGAGAGAGCTTGGGCCATAGCTTCCACGTACGCCCAGTGAGAATTGGGAACTTCACACACCTCATTGCATTTCTTCGTAGGTGTGTGTTTCCTCACGATGATTTCCTTCACCGGAAAGCGCATGGTAAATTTCAAATATATTTTCGCATGTTATGAATAACTTAGCGGTGCGAATCTGCATAATGAGACTTCGCTGTCCGTCCGCCTGTCCATCTGTCCGTCTGTCACCAGACTGTATCTCATGAACCCTGATAGTTAGACTGTTGAAATTTTCACAGATGATGTATTTTGGTTGCCGCTATAATAACAAATACTAAAACACAGAATTAAATAAATATTTAAGGGGGCTCCCATACAACAAACGGTTTTGTTTGCCGTTTTTTATAGATAGTGGTACGGAACCCTTCGTGCGCGAGTCCGACTCGCACTTGGCCGGTTTTTTATATTGTATTATATATTTACGTATAATTTTCTAAGGACAAACTGAGACTAACATAGTGGAAATAAGTGGGCAATTTGCGTCAGTTTAGTATACGCTCGTGTTGCGACCGGCGGGCAAAAAGTGCGCAGGCGCAACGCTCAATCGCACTCGTAAACATACTATGTAGATACCTATACACTCAACCAATTTAACCACTCTACTATAAACAAAAAATACGCATCTTCAGGACGATACTGACCCAATAAGAATTATTCTCGTTTCAAAATTGCACTTAATGCTCTTTGATCAATTATAACTGAAGATACACATTGCCGAACAAAATCCCCTTCAAAGAATGTCCGAACTTTTTTATTTGTTTGCATAACAATTAAAATCATCACCTACACAGAAATTTGAACATAGTCTTTACTTCATTACAGTCGAATTTCGGTTGACACTTGACAGCTAAACTTGACAATTTCACGCAACGTACTGAGAAAAAAGAAGGCCACTTTTACCAAAGTGGCGCTCATTTGGCTCGGACATTTTCGGGCGCGCGACTGTGGATCTACAGTTATAATTGATCAAAGTTAATGCTCAAAGAACAGCATTTTTGGGCATTTATTCGAGCGTATCAACCGCCTCATTTTTCTGGTCACATTTTTTAAAAATGGCTCTAGATTTTGATGGGGCCTTTTGGTTCTATTTTAGAGGTCCTGTACGTCTACCATATAACTGGACAATACCACAATCTCCTGCCATAATAATTCTTAAAAAATGTGTCCAGAATAACGAGGCGGTTGAAACGCTCGAATAGATGCCCTTTTACTTTTGAAATGATAATAATCCCCAGCATTGGTCTTTTTTCTGGGGTTTTTTCTGAGCATCTGTATTTCAGTTTGTATTTAGTATGAAATAAATGAGAATAATTCCTATTGGGTCAGTATCGTCCTAAAGGTGCGAATGTTTCAGTGGTATACAATGCGCTGGGCCCGCTACGTCGACGCCTTGCTTCGGTTTGTGGTGGCCTTAAGCATGCGTGCGTAAGCGCCGGTTTTTGACAACTTTATGAAGAGGGAAACGCTTTTGTTTCACCCCATAGTCATTGTGTCGTGCGCACGTCCGTAATGCTTCCTGTTTTTTATTGGGGGGATTTTTAATGTATGGAAAATAGATGGGATAACTATAGAGTTATGTTAACTAACGACATACATACTTAGATTGTTATACCATACACAAGGTATAGAATCGTGCATTTGACGACAGACACATTTGTAGTAAAAAACCGGCCAAGTGCGAGTTGGGTTCACGCAATGAGGGTTCCTAGTCAAAACATACGCTATTAACAAAACGCTACTAAGGAAAACGTGCGTAAAGTGAGGTTGTTTTATATTGGTTGGTCTCTGCTTAATTTTATTATTTGTTGTTGAAATCGAAATACATATTGCTGCTGGCTGAAAATCAGCGCTGGGGTGCTATAAACACCTCAGCATTATGCTGAGCCAGTGTCCAATTTACAACCGCATTGACATACTCTATCTTTAGCCTGCTTATTGTCATTTTGTAAATTTATTGATGTGTCTTTGTGTTGTTGTAAACAAATGTAAAAATAAATAAATAAATAAATAAATATTAGGGGACAATCTTACACAAATCGATCTAGTCCCTAACTAAGCAAAGCTTGTACTATGGGTACTAGACGACGATAAACATACTTATATAGATAAATAAATACTTAAATACATAGAAAACATCCATAACTCAGGAACAAATATTCGTGCTCATCACACAAATAAATGCCCTTACCGGGATTTGAACCCAGGACCTCTTGCTTCGTAGGCAGGGTCACTACCAACTAGGCTAAGCGGTCGTTTAATATGTATTTTCTTTCTTTATATTATGCATTGTTAATTAATTGTAATAACATATTTTATAATTGTGACGTCACAGGTCAGAATTACCTATCACAAAAAAAATGGGGGAATATCGATTTGATAGCTCATAAAAAGTATGACGATTGATTGGCGGTCAAATAACCTATTTTGGCAAAACTCCATAATTTACACCCAACTTGACCTCACCAAAAAACCGTGGTTTAATCACCCACGCACATTAAAACTAGCAAACAATAGTCTTAATTAACAGAACAAAAATTTGAATATTTTTCTAATAAACTTCTTTTCACGCCGCATCGGCCATCTTTGAGGCAGCCATTTTGTATTTAAAGAAACAATTAGCGTTACGAAGCGTTTGTAATGGCCACAAATTGGTGCTAATTGTCGTCTGTTGCAATCAATGCTTATTTAAAGTAAATATTAATAAGTTTTTATTGCATTGGCGCCAAACACGCGAGTGTTAGATTTAATGAAGATGTTTCATGTACTATTTAATTGAAAAACCTGCCAAGTGCGAGCTGGACTGCTGTTCTATTTGGCGGCAGGATTAGCGATTCTTTAACCAGTGTGTGTTGGCAATGATGACATAATGGATCCGAGACTTGGTGCTTTACTATAGGCCTAAAAAATAGGCTCAGAGTCGCTCAACGAGCTATGGAGAGGGCTATGCTTGGGATCTTTACGGGATCGAATCAGGAATGAAGAGATCCGTGGAAGAACCAGGGTCACCGAATAGCCAAACGGATTAGCTCGTTGCAATGGCAATGGATAGCACATATAGCACGCAGAACAGATAGCTGTTGGGGCCGAAAAGTTCTCAAATAGAGACCACGGACTGGCAAATGCAGCGTGGGACGTCCACCAACGAGGTGGACGGGCGATTTGCTAAAGGCCGCTGGTTGGCTGATGCATGCAAGCCGCTTCCAACCGTAGTGATTGGGTATCAATAAGGGAGCCTATGTCCAGCAGTGGACGTCCTACGGCTGAAATGATGATGATGATGATTAGCGAGTAAGATGGTGGTAACCTGAAGGACCTTGCACCATATACGTATATGGTGACACACACACACCGGCAGCGCGGCACAGCGTGTGATTCAGTGTTATACAACGCGCGGGGCACGGTCCGTCGGCGTCGCGCGCAAGCCCCGCACTGCGGTCTGTGGTGGCCTTTAGGGTTCTTTTCCCAAAAACTTTAACCACTAAGTCAAGAGACATGAAATTTTGCATGGGTGCTCTTCGTAAAACGTAGATTACGAGGATTCCCGTGAGAATTCAGCAAAAACCCGGAATTCCCATTCAAATACCAAATCGGATGTCAAGGCTTAGGTAAAGAATAAATCAATAAAATACCACACATAAATTTAATCCCAATTCAAATAAAATCAAAAAACCCGCGTCGTATTAATCGACAAAAACCTTTTAAAGCGCACTGCACTAATCGTTTTACAGAAAAAAATAATCAATTCTAATTAAACAAATCCGAAATTCTGAAGCGATTACTTGAGTGTTAATGGCTGTTTGTATCAAATGTTTTGGGGTTTAATGTGACTTTATTGCGAAGGTGTAAGGTATAGGTTAGGTTAGGTTAGTTTCGAGAGTATGGTAATCATTATAGCTTGTGGTATGGTCCGGTCGTTCAACTGCCACAAGCCCACCGGGCTACCGTATAGATTAAGGGAACCGATAAGCTTTATTAAAACTTTTTCATATTTTATGTACTGCGCTGTGACATCTGGTATTGAGTTTTAAGAGAAGTCTTTTTATGGTCCCTTAGTGGTAATGGTAGAAATGAAGCCAATAGGTTCAAAGATTTTTTAAAACGAAAGGTTTATCGTTTTAAATTCTTTTCTTTAAAAAAAAATGAACATCACCGTTCGAATGAACGTCACGAATACGTATAGCTTGTCTAGTTTAAAATGACGCGCCCCACCACCGCACTCACGCACAGGATTCGAAACTCAATTCAAGCTACAATAGACTCTATTGTAGCTCAAATTGAGCTCCAAATCCCGTGCGTAAACGCGGTGGTGGGGCACGTCATTTCAAACTAGACAAGCTCTACCTACTGTGTAGTACATGTGTACTAAGTAAACAAATAAAATTATAGTTTCGTTAGTGATAGTAACAAGAAAACAGTTTGTAATGAAGGTTGACATGAGTCTACATAATAAAGAAAGAAGAAATTAACAAGGTAACAAACTTGTCACTTTTGAAACTCTGTATTAATTTGCATGAAAGGTGAGATAGTTTGACACCCTGGGAAGGACATAAGAAAGTTTTTCCCCGGAAAATTACACCATTCCCGTGGAGTAGAAATAAACGAATCCGCTGCAGACGAAGTCACAAGCAACAAGTAGTTAATCAATATTATTGAATATTTTAGAAAATGATTGACAAAATATCATGAATATCAAAAAGTTATCGAAGTCGGTTAACGTCAGGGAATTTAAACCATTATACACCAGACTAATATCATTTATATAATTTTAGACTAAGTATAAATATAAATTATTATGCCGCAAAATTACCCGAATTTTTAATAATATTTATTTAATAATGCCGCAAAATTTTGTTTTCAGTAAAAACTATTTTTTTAGATTGAGGGAACTGTTTATGAAATATTAAGCTTAAAAATGCAAATACCCCTCCCTCCAAGCTACTTAATTTTCTTCCTGAATTGGGAAGTAAAGAAAATAATATTAAATATTTTCCGCATTATTACGGAACCAAGCACGTGACCGACACACACTTCACCGATTTGTGTATCAAATTGTAGAGATAGCGAGTGTAGTTTAGATGAATCTATATGTTAAATAATATAATGTATGTTTTGTAGTAGCCGAAAAATTTGACCTCTCGCTTCTTGAGTAGGTCGTGGCTTCACTTTGCTTGATTAGTTTGGAATTTACATTTGAAATTGAATGGGTTTTTTGGTGAAATGGAAGTTGTATACTACTTATATATTGTTATATTTGATGTTTGAGAAGCATTCAAGAACAAACTTCACTCTATGTAGGTGGGACATACCAATTTTTTTGTTCGCGTCTTTCTTGTGGACATGGCAAAAACTAGTGGTCTATAGCCAATATTTATTAGTCGAATCTACATTAGCGTGTGGGCGCCTGGCCAACTTACGGCCCATGTAAATAAATCAGATACCTGATTTACACTCTCGCCTTACGGCACTTTCACACGGGCAACGTCCCGTTTTTTGCGGGTTCGGTCTTTTGCAGGATCCCGTTTAGTAGCATACGTGCTACTGTGGTAACATTCACACGAGCATTCGGTTTGCAGGAACGCCAACACAACGTCAAAATCCCGCTGTCATTACACGAGATGTGGTTGTGTGCGTGGCCTCAACTCTGGTGGCGTTACCTATACCTCGTCTCGTGCTTCGTCTCGTCGTCTCGCTCCGGACGCGAGCCTGCAAATCACGAGACGAGGCGCGAGGCAAGCCTATTCACAATCTCGTCTCGTGCCTCGTCTCGCAGTTCGTCTCGCCACTCGTACGCGAGTGTAAACCAGGTATCAAGTTACCGACTCGGAGTCGCTAATTTTATGTCCACAGGAAAGACAACTTTTGTTTATTGCGGCGTGTATGACCCAGGTATACTGTGGTTATTTTTTTATAGATAAGTATGGCATATACCAATTCACTTAGTCCGAAACTAAACAAAGCTTTTACTATGGGCTAAATAGATAGATACCTACGAACAAACATTCGTAATTTTCATACTGCCCCGACTGAAAATCGAACCCGGGACCTGATGCAAAGTCAGGGTCTCCAACCACTTTGTCATCTGTGCTTATGTTAGCTGTGTATACCAATACCAATTAACTTAATGCTATACAGGCCAGTAGAACTAAGAAGTTAATTTATCATACAGAAATATTTTTCATAGAACCTGGAATGCTTCACATTCCACGTTGCCCACACGCAGCGTGGAATGTTGTACTTACTTGGATAATTAACGATTTGATATAAAAAATCAAGTAATACCTATTTCGTCCACTAATGACGTTTGAAAGTGCTTTTAAATAAGGTATTATCCCATCTTAGGGGATCTGTAACATTTTATTACGCTGCTAGGACAGTTTTTGATAACGTTTGGATCAGATGATTGGAATAATTGTAAGTTATAAATTCTATTTTACTTTTGCAAGAAAAAAAAAACAAACAAACATTAAAGACCACCACAGACCGGAAGCGCGGGGCGCCGACCACAGAGTACTTTACTTTGCGCCGGCGGAGCGTGCCCAGCGTGCTCTATAACACTAAATCAGATATACGGTGACACACTCCGGCAGCGCGGTTCACCGCATTTGATTCAGCGTTATTGACCGCGCTAGGCACGTTCCGTCGGCGCCCCGCGATCCCTGTTTGTTGCGGCCTTAATTAAAACGACATAGTAAATGCATCACGTAACTGTTCTAGTATAATTGTTGAAGTTTTTTAAGCGAGCATAAAATTGGCAGGATTTCCAAAACTCATATCAAATGTCCTACACCTGTAAGGTTTGATTTGTGTCAGACTAATTTTGAGTAATATTTTTTGAAATTGTTACGCGTTTTCGATATTGGTATGGTATCGGTATCACCGATAATGTTCATTGATGGTATCGGTGTTACTAATATCAAAAATACTTAGCTCCAACGCAGCTCCAAGACCGCAGTCGTGCAACCAATTGATTTAAGACCTCTGCAGCTCTGGCTGCATATTTAAGTACCTAATATCTACCTATTAAGTGCAATTTTTCTAACCTGATCTGATTTCTGTGAAATGAAACTAATTGTATTTGTGTTTATTGAAAGCTGGTAGTCTACCTAGTGGTTTGACCTTTAAAAGACGGCCTCTCAAAAAGATGGTCGTGGGTTCGAGCTCGGACTGGAATCTCTGAGTTTTGAAATTTACCATGAGCATTACGGTGAAGTAAAACATCGTAAGAAAACCTGTATACACCTGTGAAGAAATTTAATGGCATGTGTTCCCAATCCGCACAAGGCCCGCAGGGGAACTACGACCCAAGCCCCGCATTCTGAGGCGACTGCCATCTAGTGGAACGTATAGATATAGTGAGGCCGAGATGAGATGTTGAATATCTTAATATTTAAAAGTCATATTGTGCCTTTCATATTTGATTAATAAATAGACGTATCTAACATTCACCAAACCGCCGTTAAATCTGGGCACAACGCGACAAAGTTCTTCGTACTCCCTGTATGTTCATCATCATCAATTTCAATTCCTTTCTACGCTCCGCAATCAAATCTAACCACGCCTCATTACTCCGTGCCCTGCCACCAAATCAACCAACAAAAAACAATTTTTTCCTGTAATTAAAACAACAAAAATGTCTACGTATTAGATTTCAAAAGATAAATGCCCGGTGGGCCCGTGCGTCAGGCCATTACGTACTCAAATTACACTTACTTCATGATATCCTGAGATGAGTCTCGCATCCTTGTCTGCCTTAGCGAGTTGGTAAGAGACTGAGTGTGTCTTATGGCATCATGTCGCGTAACTGTCAAGATGTTTTTGTCTACGCTGTTGGCTGTGCCACTGTGCGTTAAGTTTGACAGGAGCTCTCACGCGCTGTCAACTCCATACGTTATGGGTGCGCGGACGCACGTCCCGGTGATTTTGTTTTGTAGGTGCAGACAGGTTTCATGAGAGATTTAAATGTAAATTATTTTTTGTTTAGACTTAAGCTGGCGCTGTCATGAAAGTTGGAACTTGTTTAATCCACACTTTAATATTATAAATGCGAAAGTGTGCCTGTCTGTCTGTTACGTATTCACGCTTAAGTCGCTGAAACGGTTTAGATGTTGGTATGAAGACAGTTTCAGATCTTAGAAAGGAGATAGGCTAGTTTCTATCCCGTAAAATTTCATGGTGGGATAAACGAATTCATTGTAGACGGAGTAGCGGGCAACAGCTAGTGGTTTTATATTCTAACTAACTGAATAGAAGCAGAAGCAATCCGAAAATAAGATGATGGGACGACTTGGACGTATACAATATAAAATTAAGTGACAGGAGCATCGTCCTGTTAGAGATGAGTGGGAGAAGGAAGGGGAAGCCTTCCTTTTTTTAGCACTCAAAAAGCTACTAAAATATCTGTCAAGTTTGCTCGTGATCATGGTCGCTGTAAAGCCCTGTATTCATGGGAAACATTTGTTGAGCAACATTGTTGAATCAACGGTTGCAGAGTTGCTCACTGCGTGCATGTTGCCGTGTTGCCACTAGGTGACCGAAAACATCAGTGAGCAACTAACGTTTACGAGTACGGACAGGTTTGCAACATTTCTAGAATCATGGCCACAGTGCGGGACAAAAAGAAAAGTGATGAAATTGATAGAACTGTTTTAATAGAAAAGCGTATTATGGGATTCTTCAAAAAAAGAATAAGTATAAAGACAAAAACAAGAAAAAAGATTCACGGACGAGTTTTCGATTAACCTGAATATGCCAAAAATGACGTAGACACTAAAATGCATGTACTATTTACGCAGTTCACTAGGGAAAACAGGGATTTCGGCAAAAAAAGTACGGGTAGCGGTGCAACTGAAAACATACTTACTTATCTTATTGCAACATTTTCACGTGGATTGGCGTGTGGACAGGAGGTCATACCGTAAACAAAGTTTTCAGCAACTTTGTGCCACTTGATCAACAAAGTCGGTCAACTGTTGCTCAACAAATGTTTACCATGAACACGGAGCTTAATTCGTGTAATAGAACAAATATTTTGCATTAAGCCTCAAGAATAGTAATTACCATCGTAAAACAGTAATTCTGATAACTATCTTTCCTACCTATTCGACGGAATACTTTTTCATACAAAAGATACACACATCCAATTCTCATATTATGTTGCAAGGATTATTTTAGTGCCCACCCGCAGATTATTGTCGTCTCAATCGTTTACTAGAGGTATGACAAGGGAGAGTGCGGTAATGCGTACAGTTGTGCGAATATCGGGTTCATTACACAGGAGAGGTTAGGTTTCTTGATTTCATACAATATACTGCGCAGTTAATATTTTATGAGGTAGTAAATGCGGTAAGTTTATGTTTAGTAGCATGAGCCCGTGACTTTGCTATTGTGGCTGAACAAAAGATATGTTCGCTTTCTCATGGGAATTTTGAAAAAACTTTACAGTTTTCCACAGACCGCAGCGCGGGGCGTGCGCGTGACGCCGAGGAGGTGCGCAGCGCGTTGTATAACACTGAATCATATATGACATACACCGCCAGTGCGGCGTAGCTTATATGATTCAGTGTTATTTAACGCGCTACGCACGCTCCGGCGGCGCTTCGGTAGCCTTTACGGCCCGGCCACGAACTCACGCGTTTGGCGGCGCGGCAAGCGTTTTCTGTGTTCATTGCGCGGCCGAGACGCTCGCCGTACAGTGGTTACCTGGCGGCACACGCAATGAACTGATAAAACGCTTGCCGCGACGCCAAACGCGCGAGTTCGTGGCCGGGCCGTTAGGTCGGGAATTGGAGGCAGCGGGCACCGGGACGGACAGCGAAGAGGCACTCGACGCACAGTTGCTACTTGGCAGCACACGCAATGAACAAGCATTAAATATACTATAAATATCGATTTTCCAACTTCGTATCGTGCTCTTCCATTCACGCTAACAGTATGAAACAGAACAGTGAAATGGCACGATACGAACTTCGAATTTCGTAGTAGCCCCCCAGTTTACATAAGGATGAAATATGCACGAGATTGCTGGATGAAGCCCAAGAGGGGATTTGGGGAGTCACTCGAGCGCGGCAGATTAATATAAGAGGGGATATCTTATACCCACTAGAGTACCCCCATTGAATATGAGCACTTCATGTGGGGGGGGGGGGTTTGCCTGGGGCACACCCCGTCAAAATACTTAGTAAAAAAATAAATTCTTTGAAATACTCGAGCGCGTCAGATTTTGATAATTTGATAGGTACTCCAGCGTGACGCTGATAATAAATATATGATAATCTGCCACTTATTTGCATGGTGGGGGTGGCCATACAGAAGGGCACGCGTCAGATTTTCATAGGGGATGTTAATTCCAAAGACTGACTATTTGGAAGTGAAATGTGCATTGTTCTGCTAATAATTAACCCACCTTATCTTAATCTGACGCGCTCGAGTATTTTAAAAGATCTATTTTTTTACTAAATATTCTGACGGGGTACCCCAGGCAAACCCCCCCACAGGAAATGCTCATATTCGCTGGAGGTACTCTAGAGGGTATAAGGAATCCCCCATATATTAATCTGCCGCGCTCGAGTGATTCCCCAAATCCCCTCTTGGGCTCCCCTACTATATTAAATATATGTATCTTCTTGGCCTCAAAATGTAATGCTACGACTGTCTGGCATGTGTAAACTGGGCTTTAGGCCTGGTTTAGAGGCGTTGGCTCGAAGTGAACGGCCTGGAAATGTCAAGACAAATGTCACAGACTTATCAAACGTTAACATGTGTTAGTTGTTAACTACTAAAAACGGAGTGCTTGTTTTACAATATAAAATATTTGCATGTCATAATGCCAGCCTATATACGTGCAACTGCAGGGCACAGGCCTCCTATCAGAATGAGAGGGCTGTATGATTACAGGGCGAAAAAACTAAATACTTAATATTGGCGGGATAGCGATAAAAGTATTCCTTACAGACGGAGTTGTGGGCAACAGCAAGTATATCATAACAATACCTAACCCATAAAACAAAGCTACGGGCGGTCCTTTAACTATATCTCATTAATTACATAACATTTAAAAACGTACGTACAGCTGTCCACAACACAATTATATATCAGCAACAACAATACGATTATCATTCACGCAAGACAGTCCCTTACATATATTCGCTTAGGTGTGAGACTTGATTGTATGTTTTTATAGGATTCTGTAGTGCTAACAAGGAACCTTTGTAATTTCACCACGTCCGCCCACCCGTACTAGAAAGCTGTAATCAGTAATTTTGTATGGATATACATATAATAACGCGGTAAAATATACCTAGTTTAAAAAAATCTAGCGCAAGTACCTTCCCCACTCGTTAAATGTTATATCGATTATTTTTCTGTACTTAATTCGAAACTCTATGTTATGAGAAGCCTGACTCGCCCTTGGCCTGTTTTTGGGCTTTAACGATATTATGTTGATTAGTATTCGTAATTAACTCACAGCGGGGGTAACGGCTTCATCCGCGTCTGCCAAAATCGTCGCAAATTACTTGTCGTTTTTAATGTTACCGCCTTCAATTACTTAAGTACGTTATTTATGTCAAGTCAATAGGTATCCAGCTGTCGCAGACTATGAAGAATCAAAGCTATGAAGAACAATATGTGGCGCAAGAATTGTGGAACTGAAATGTATATATTATTTTTTTTTATTATGAGAGGGAGGCAAACGAGCAATTGGGTCATCTGATGGAAAATGATCACCACCGCCCATAAATATCAACAACTGAAAGAGAGTCACTGATCTGTTGCCGGCCTTTAAAAAGGAGAGGGAATAGGGGAGAGGGAGGGGGAGAGGTTCCTATTGGGCCCCGGCGCTCTCACTGACCGTACGAAACGCAGCAGGAGTACTGCTGTTTCACGCCGGTGTTCTGTTAGAGGGTGGTACTGCCCCGTACGAGCCGGCCTATTCGTGATGCAGCGGCTAGCTACAACATGGCTCTACCACTTACTAAAACATAATTATAGGTAAAATAACTGTTTTGGGCAGGAATGGACAGAGAATAATACGGAACCCTCGGTCCGCGAGTCCGACTCGCACTTGGCCAGTTTGTAGTAACATACGTAGATTCAGGTGATTAAGTTAGTATAATACTTATCTATCTTTAATCTCTAGTTTGCCAATCATCTGTTATTTTCACGCATTAATTTGTCGTATCATCTTATCTCATCTCTCTGACGTTTTTTGAGTATTAATAAAACAAATCACTTTAAATTATAATATTGAAATGGTACTTTAATACTTGAAAATAGGGTTATTTTTTGGTTACACTACAGAGTGCTTCGGACCTTTTTAAAATACTATGTTTAATCCTTGAATTTCATGCTTGATAGCCAGTCGTTAAGTAGATCACCTTTAAGTGCTATGACGGCTAAGTTGTTAAGTCCTTATCTAACCATCCTTCTCTTCATTTCAAGGAGTAAAAGAGAGGTATTACTGAAGGTGTTGCACTAGGTTTCAACGGTTCGGGAAGATTAGTTTGTTGATGAGGGGATGGCTTAATGATCTGAATAAAAGTTAGCATACGATCCTGTGGAAGTGTTTCTCTATTTATGGTTAAGATTATCTTTAAGGACTCGGCTATGATACTTAATACGAGTATAGCTAACGCCACGAGAGTTTAGACGCATGATTACACACACAGCTACATAAAATACTGATTGCAAAAAAAGTAGTGAATGAATGAAATTTGTGAGTGAATGAAAATGTGAGTTATACGATCTTATGATGAAATACTTACGCAATACTATGCATATTAAAATATTTTTTTTTCATATAACCTATTTTGAAATAAAACAATTTGAAACTGTTAAGAAATATTCACGACGAAAAAATCGGTATGTTGTAAACAGCGAAATCTCATTTAAATAATATAGATCAAAATATATTATTTTCTCTTTTGTTTGAACTAGATGTATTTTCCTAAATAATTCTTAACGAAATAGGTTGAAGAAATTTTTAGTCAATCTTGTAATTCTATGTTGATTCTGTTGAACTTGCTATCGGTGCGAACAATTGTCAAAAACCCGCTGTCATTACATGACGTGTGTTGTTGTGTGCGTGACCTAAACTCTCGTGGCGTTACCTATACCCGGCGATGTAAATAAGAACCGGCCAAGGGCGTGTCGAGTTGCCCACGGTTTAGGGTTCCGTAAGTACTATACTCATCATCATCATCCCGGCCTATATACGTCCCATTATTCCAGTCCCATTGTCCCACAGGCACCACTGTCCTGAGCTCGCGCCTATGAGTTTTTCGGAATTTAATTAAAATTTGAAAATTAACATAAACTTTACGGTGAAGGCAAACATTGTGAGGGAACTTCCACGCACCTGCGAACAAAATTCAATGGTGTGTGTGAAGTTCTTGATCCGCTCAGGGCCCGCGTGGGAATTACGGTACAAGCCCTCTTATACTGAGAGGAGGCCTGTGCCGTGCTGTGGGACGTATACAGGTTGGTACGATGAACAAAAGTATGCATAGGTATGTACTAAAATATGCATAGGTATGTATTAAAATATGCATAGGTATGTACTAAAATATGCATAGGTATGTATTAAAATATGCAGAGGTATGTAGTAAAATATGCATAGGTATGTATTAAAATATGCAGAGGTATGTAGTAAAATATGCAAAGGTATGTATTAAAATATGCAGAGGAATGTAGTAAAATAAGCATAGGTATGTATTAAAATATGCATAGGTATGTAGTAAAATATGCATAGGTATGTATTAAAATATGCAGAGGTATGTAGTAAAATATGCATAGGTATGTATTAAAATATGCAGAGGTATGTAGTAAAATAAGCATAGGTATGTATTAAAATATGCATAGGTATGTACTAAAATATGCATAGGTATGTATTAAAATATGCATAGGTATGTATTAAAATATGCATAGGTATGTACTAAAATATGCATAGGTATGTATTAAAATATGCAGAGGTATGTAGTAAAATATGCATAGGTATGTATTAAAATATGCAGAGGTATGTAGTAAAATAAGCACAGGTATGTATTAAAATATGCATAGGTATGTAGTAAAATATGCATAAATATGTATTAAAATATGCATAGGTATGTAGTAAAATATGCAGAGGTATGTAGTAAAATATGCATAGGTATGTATTAAAATATGCAGAGGTATGTAGTAAAATAAGCATAGGTATGTATTAAAATATGCATAGGTATGTAGTAAAATATGCAGAGGTATGTATTAAAATATGCATAGGTATGTAGTAAAATATGCATAGGTATGTAGTAAAATAAGCATAGGTATGTATTAAAATATGCATAGGTATGTAGTAAAATAAGCATAGGTATGTATTAAAATAAAAATACTTTCTAGTTAATAATTAATTACTATACTAAACGGGACTTATCACGCAGAAAAATATTTAGGTACCTCGACCCGTTTAGTATAGTATAGTAATTATGAGTGAAAATCACGAAAGTTAGAAACAGTATACTTTCTAGTGCCAGTCCGCAAAAAATTAAACTGTTGCTAAAAGAGACTCATACTATCTTCAATTTTAATATGTGATTCAGTATCGTTAAAATAATATTTACTTACTACTTAATTTTTTTGTTTTTCATAGTAACTCGACCAATTATTGGATGAATTATGTACTGTAAACTACCTAAATTTCAAAATGTACAAAAATCTCGAACCGATAATCGTGATCTATCAACGATACTGAATGACATATCAAAATTTGTGCATTGATTAAATAAAGCGTGTAAAAATTACTCTGTATAAACAAAAATTAATCGCCAAACGCGTTGCTAAGTACTAAACTCGAGAACCACTGCACCAAACTAGATAATTCTCTTTTGTTGTGTTCGTAATTACCAGGACAAGGTTTTTATGACAAAAAACTTTATCGGGAGCAAAACTACGGGCATCAACTAGTTTATAATAATAATAATTGAACATTGGACAAGAAACTGTAATTCATTCGAACTGTACTCGTATTCGAGCAAATAAACGAAACTATTCTAATTCTGGGAGTGGGTTTAGAACGAAAAATTAGGTAATTAGTTATTATTATTAAAGTCATATTCATATGATTGGAGCAGGTAGAGTACATTAATCTCGCCTCTACCAGTTTTAGATATGATTAAATGACTCAATCTAAATTTATGAATATAATTAATTAAAACATAATTATAATAAACTTTTATGTATCTAGTTTTGTTTATTTGCCAGCTAATTAATTATTACGCGCTTCATTTTTATTTTTTATACAAATAGTGGTTTTATTTTAATTTTACTGGTTTGTTTTTCGAGATTTTTGATTTGTGGTAGATAATTCATTATCTAAGCTATATCGATTTAATTAACTACAATATTACCTTGATCTACTACCAAATGTGCGACTTCTATGCGACATATATATGTTTTAAAATGCAGACCCGAGTAGGATCTCTTCCACATAAAATAACACATATTATCTACAGACCTCGTGTAACAGTACAGACATCCATCTGTAATGTTCCATCTTATGTAAACATAGTTTTAGGTATATTAGTTAATAATATATAATCAAAATAGCTAATGAAATTGTTTCATACGCCAATAGGGCGATGTTATTTTAAATTCATTGATCACAAACTACCTATTTGCATACTGAACCTTTTATTGTAAGAATAGGCCTGTATGAAGCTTATTTGGGGATGTGGGACTGACGACAGCGATGTTAATAAGGCTAATTAACAATTACATTCGGAAAATCCTCATTTGTAACCTTTTTACTTGAGGAAAGGCCTGAGATGATGATGATGATGATGAAGATGATGCAACACTTTCGCTTACTAGACGGCATACCTGTAATTTTGCCAACAAACTGGCTGACCCAATTTAGAGGTAAAACAGGCAAATCTGCACCTTAAGTGAAAAGCTTAGAAGCTATTCCAATATCAAGTTCGGAATGAGAATTGTCGGGTAGACTGGAGGCACGCGCTCGAGATACGACCTTTTCACAGTTATTCGGGCCCCTTTTGCACCTAGTGCTCCGTGTGCACCATATGGTTTGAATGGACCAAGTGCTCCAAATGCTCCAATGGGATTGCTTGGGCTAAGTGCGCTTAGTTCGCTATTGGAACGTTAGATGGCGTATAAAAAGCGACGCGCGGACAGAGAACGGGTTCTTCGTCTTTGCCACGGGCTCGGAAACGGTTCTCCCAGTGTGTTTGAGGTATCAATTTTATCGTGACTTTTACCGTATTTTCTCTTACTTTATTGTGTTTTCTCTTGTGTTTTCTTTTATCGTGTTTCTTTTATTGGGTGTTTAAATGTTTCTAGTGTTAGTTAATGGGGGTTTGTGTGATTGCCCGGCTTTGTGTATTTATTGCCAAATATGGTGATGGAATATTCATTGTCGGATAATTACATAGTTGCTGATAGTTAAGATGGGGTAGCGGGATTTTGCGGGAATTTCGTATGGGAGTTTATTTGTTAGTTTCTTGTGATAGTTAATGGGGAGGGGTTTTGTGTGGTTATCTGGCTTTGCGTATTTATTGCCAGAACATGGCGATGGAATGCTCATCGTTTGGATAACTACATAGCTGTGTGATAGTTAAATTGGGGTTTAGTGGATTTTGTGGGGTCAGTGTAGGGGCTAGGTTGTGTTAGTGTTGGAGAACCTATTTGAGCATCAGCTGAAGTAATAGCTGGACTCTGAGAAGGGATAGTCCCGAAACCTTGCGGTGTTAACGTAACGATTAGCCCATCTCGGAGGCGTTTTAGTGTAAATTTACCACCTCTTGGAGATGGGTGGGGGTCTGTATTATAACTCAAGAGTCGGACCTAAGTTCTCCCTGGGTGTTGAAGGGTTTGGAGCGCCATAACCGGTGTTTCAAACTCATCATCTACCTAGTCCGCTTATCTATTTATATATATATTACACACTGGTATTCTTCTATCCCAATCCCCTCAGAAGGGTACCAGTAGCACACGGGTATAGAAAGTAAGTCATGAGCCAACCCACTCAACGTAGGCTTTAGCTCAGGATAGGCCCTCTCTTATCAGTTGGAGAGGGGCCCCGCGGTAGTTGTAAATGTGGAATCCGGATTCCTAGCTTTTCAATTTCGTGTAGAATAGATGGATAGTTTAGCTGGTAGGATAGGTTCTTCGGGGATAGGTGTTATTACCATTAACTATCTTCAGTTCTTCATTATACTGTAGTGTGTCGGAGGGCTGAAATATGCCACCTGACATACTTGATATTATTATCATTAACTATCTTCAGTTCTTCATTATACTGTAGTGTGTCGGAGGGATGAAATATGCCACCTGACATACTTGATATTATTATCATTAACTATCTTCAGTTCTTCATTATACTGTAGTGTGTTGGAGGGCTGAGATATGCCATCTGACATACTTAATACTATTACCATTAACTAAATACTACCTGCTGTTCGTCATTATACTAATTAATGTAGGAGGGCATTATTATGCCTCCTGACTTACTTAATACTACTACCTAAACAAGACAGTTCTTCATTGAGCTATTTTGTGTTGTGGGAAAGGGCTACATTTGATGACATAACTACTAATGCCTGAGGCATTGACTGACTTTGACTATGACGCTCTAGACTTCCGACGGATGAAAGATTTCAGGGTTTCCCTTTCATCCAAATGTCCTATCTAGTAAACCCTAGTAGACTCAATTAAGTGAGTAAAAATAAAACTCAACAAACTCACTATGAATATTTATTTGCTGAAAAGTAGAATCTCCTTTGAAGTCGGCGGTCGTCCCTGGTGAAATAACCTTGGATTATCTGGTCCTGTGGTGGCTAGTTATACTTACTGTACCTAGATGGTAAAAGCTTACCAAATACTTGTTTTACAATCCGTCATTCTGACTATAACTGAGGCAGATGCAAGTTAGTGGCTTACTGGTACCAAAGGATCTGGTAGCTACTCAATAGTCATTATGATCATTCTTCGAAGTCTACAATTACTACCGAAGTTTCGGCTAGCTATTGCAGAGGCAATATGATCACAGGTTGGACCCAAGAACGGCCACAGACTGTAACTAATATCCCTTTGAAATGTCCTCTCATTTACTTAAGGTAATGCATTCATTACCTAAACAAGGAAAAGGTATATGCTTCTTTAAAGCTGTGGGGGAAGCCCTAACCAAGTCTGGAAAGTCGCGGGGCTACCTTTTGAGGCGGATGGCGGGGCCTCAGAACTCTGCCACATAAATAATACCCTTTCCTCATGAACATGACACCGACTATGGACATATGACATTAATAAAACTACAGACAATTATCTTTCTTCTACCATTCTTCTTTTGACATCTCTACAGGTTTTATTAACTATAAGCGATCACTTAAAACTATATACAATTACTTAAAACTATATACAATTACTTGAAACTACAAACAGCTTAATTATCCTACTTCAACTATTCATCTTCCTCAATGACTTTTATTAACTATAGGCAATTACTTTCTTTAAAATTATCCATCCTAACTGTATCTTCATTATAAACTTGAATTATATAGCAGTTAACTACTACCCATACATACAAAAAAAGAACTGTCGGGTTATTCTTCGGACTCAATGTAGGATCCTTATGGCGTAAACTGCTAACGATCACTGGCCAATTTTGTGACTTAAACAAGGTAAATCAGCTTGAGTTAAGAACTAGGTATTCTAGGGTTATTTTGGAAAAAATTAGGTGCTGTAGGTTTGCATATATAGGTAGGTTTCCCTAGGTAGGTCTTCTTAGAGTTATATAGGTAGATATATATAAAGTGATGTAAGGATATAGGTAGAAATAAGTAGGAGGTAGATCTATATAGGTAGGTAGCTTTAGTATATAGTATAGTATATATAGGTGAGGGTAGGTAGAGCGTAGGGGGGGGGGGTGGTACAATTATGATGCCGAATAGACCAGGATAATTATTACTATTTACTTTACTATGCTTAAATAATTCTTTATCTTATTTCATTAAGTCCAAAAAATAACCATAGCATCTTTGTTACTTAGTCAAATTCATTCGTGTAGGAATAGTATAAAGAAGTTGTTTTGCCTTGTTTCGGTCAAAATGTCGTTGTAAGCGTTTGCCACGTGACAATCGATTACAGCGACAATTTTGTTGCCGCGAGAAATAGATTTGTATATACGGGTAGTAAGTAAGTAGTTCATAGTCATTTATTATTATTCTAAAGCAGAAGGTCGAAGTCTTTTCGTATCGGTGCGTAGTCCCTTGTACTTGTAGTTCTGAAAAAAAAAGAAGAGTTAATTTTAACAACCGTCATTATAAATAGCAATTAAAAATAAAGAGCTTTAACCAACTTTACACTTATAACATTAGCTTACTAATAAAAAAAAATATATATCAAAATCTATACATTGCGATACCACTTTTAAAACTAACAGAGATAGTTGAGGGAGCGCGTAATTATAATAACCTGCCCAGCGTTATAAGGGACATAAAGTCATTAGCAAGTTTTAAACATAAACTCAAAGTCCGCGTTTTAAATAAAATTCCGATCGCCTGATTACGGCCCTGTACTCTGCAAGTCTGCATACTTGCAAAAGTAAACTCATTTTATTTCTACTCGTCTTACTCAATAACGAATTCGTATTATCTAGCAAATGTTTTGTTATCGGCTCGGCGCCGGATTATGTAGTTACGCTATTTATATCTACCTACTCGTTAAGCGAGACGTAATTCATTCTGAGAAAATATAGTCTTTAGCTCGAAAAATCGTACAGCCTAGAGAAAAAAAATAGCACTTTAGCTCGAAAAATCGTACAGCCTAGAGAAAAAAAATAGCACTTTCACTCGAAAAATCGTACAGCCTAGAGAAAAAAAATAGCAAAAACTTAGGAAGTTATTTAATGCTTAGACAGACAGGGCACAAACAGATAAAAATAGATGCTTTGATTAAGTGAAGAAACCTATAGAGTACCTCAACTTTAAATAGTAACACATCGGAAGTGGTAGTGGTGTCTTGGTTAGCTAAATAGAGTTATCCCATGATAATTAGCAATAGAGCTTAGAATATACTAAGTAGTTATAGGTTAACTAAGGTCGGAGAGATTACATAGTTAAATATAGGATAGGGGGCAAACGAGCATGCGGGTCATCTGATAGGGGGGGCAATTGCCGCAGCCCATGAACACCCGCAACATTTAGGGTAACGCGGGTGCGTTGCCGACCTTTTAGAGAAATAGATAGGCTTATTTAGCTCATATCGACATAGGTTTCGTTAGGTAGGCAAAGCAGTCTTTCTCGTTTTATGTTATACAACTGTTGCCCGCGACTTTGCCTGTAGGGAGTTCGTGTATCACTGATTTGTAGGAGTCCGTGCTCTTCCCCGGGCCACATGACTCACATGCTGTCTGTGTGCCGTATTTCATCCGGATCAGTTTAGCCAGTTTAGCAGACAGTTTAGGGGGTAGCAGACAGACGGGCGGATAGACAGACGGACATACTGTCCCAATTGTGTTATTGGTATTAATTTGTTAACGTAGTTATTAAATCCGAATTTCATCCGGATCAGCTTAGCCAATTTAACGTGAGGGGGTAGTGGACAGACGGACGAATAGACAGACGAACACGCATTTTCATTTAAGTTATTGGCATTATTCTGTTAATTTAGTTCATTACATTTTACAGCATAGCGGTTAATTAAATTTAAAAATTCAAGTACAATATGGTACACGCACAGTGTGGGGTTATAGATAAGATAAGGCATATAGGATAGATAATTGAGCCACTTCTTACCTTACTAAAATGTTGGTCGGCTATATTCAAAACATCAGCGCTGGATAGTATTTAACCACAGAATAAGTTCAGGATATCGGAAGATTTCAGGTTATCTGAAATAAAATTTAGTTATTAATTTCACTAATAAATAAGTAAATACCACGTCCCAAACATACAATTGACTAAATCTCATTTAATTATAGCGACCAGAAATTACCCTATCTATACAATACAATACAATACAATATAGATATTCTTTATTGGTCTCCAAAAGCGGTACAGTGACGTTATAGGAATGGAGATTTAGGTAGATATTAGGCGGTCTTATGGCTAAAAAAATACTTCTACTCTTGTCTACCTACTAGATAGAATAATTGTTCGTCAAATTGAGGTATGTTAGTTAATTAAAATTATTAGTACTTTGACAGAACGGTTTGGTTATGGATGTTATTGTCAATGACATAATATTTATTACGGGTTGGCAAGTTGATATACCAAAGCGATGAGATTTGAAATGCATTGGACAAAGGGACCTTAGATGTCAATACGTGCTACAATAGAATCAGGGCATAGAAACGTCTAGGAAACTAGTAATATTATTAAATAATGATAGATATGTCATACTCGGCAGACTGCGTAATTAATAATTGATTATATTGCCAAGGTTTAATTACGATAATGTAGTACTTATACTACGTCTAAGCACAGTAGATAAACACTATTTTATTTCATCAGTTGAGAGGTTTATTATGACGCGAACTTTGTAAATAAACACAAGTTCAACGCCCGTTAATAATCTAATTAAATCGCATTCCAATCGGTTCGATAATTAAGACTAAACAGCCGTCTATTTATACGTACATTGTTAATATCGATAGGATTTTATGAGAGGAATCGTACTAAACGGACAGCATTGCGTAATCAAATCAAGCTAAAAATAGATAGGTACTTACTTGGATAGGATAACAATAAACATCTTTGACGTCACGGCTTTAACGTAGTAAACATTGTCGATTTAAAATCGGTCTTAGGTTTTTACACGCTTTATATTATTCTTGTGAAATTCCTTGTACACCTCGCAATTAACTCATTGTTATAATTCATGTAGAGATAACTTAGCTAGCATAAAACAAGTCTTGAGAAATACGGTGGCGTCATAATACAAAACAGAGTTCTATTTTTAAACTGACACTAAAACGAGAGTTGCTAGGGTAATAAAATTCAGTTCCTATAAAGTTAGCTGTACACGGTCAAACAAACAGCCGCGATTATATGTAGGAAGGTTTATCCAACATCGAAGTATTATAAAATCTTGCTGTGTGTTTAATAAATCAGTTATTCATATTACAATAAATAAATGGCAGAATGTTTGGAAAAAATAATGGGAGGAAATATAAAAGTTTAGAAACAGCGTTGTTACTTAAAATCATAGTAAAAGGGTCAAATAGATTAATGCATTGTCTGTTTAAGTAGGGCAGTTGTCTTTACCTGGGAAAAAAAAAGATATAAATGTAAGGGGACAAATGCTCTGCGTAACCAAGAAATTTAGACGAAGAAAATCTAGGGATCGGTTGTAGATGAGTTCGGTGTGAGCATGCCTTTAAACATAGTTTGTTTTTTCCTAATGTAGATTAAAGCAGATAAGGGTGGTGTTGCCAGCCGTGCTAGACAGACTCTTACCGGTTTTATAATTACCTTGGCAGGAAACAAAATTACATCCGGATTTTAAGCCGTCGTTAAATTAAATCAGTTAGTAGTATCACAATAGATGAAATTTATAAAGTTGTCGTAAAAATAATGACTCACTACGTGAAGTGTGTGTGACGTTTTGTTTAGGCGGGAAAACGGTTTCGGTAGCATTAAGCTGTCAGAGCGACGGACTGATTTGACAGTTAGTGAAGTGTCAAAACAATAGAACGTTGAGAGTTTATTTTGACTAAGTATTTAACTATAAAACCTAGTGATTCTAAAACAAATGTGCGTACATAAGGTTAAAAGTGAAATCGGATATCAAGATGATAGCAAGACAATTGTAATATTGAAGTGAGACCGTCCGTGAGTGAGAGAAATTTAGGACTCGACAACCGACAATGTTGATAGGTATATCTAGCAAACTTTTGACGGTGGTATGTGTTTGAATTAATATATATTAAGCCAAGGACCTGGGTTCGATTCCCGGCATTGCTCATTTAAGTAGGAATTCTAAATTTAAGGGTTCGTAGTTTAAACTATACGTCTGGTTAAAATTAGCTTCGACTTTATTGTGCGACGAAGAACTTGTAGCGTAAATAAGACTGATAAATCGTTGATCTATGAATGCCGCTCGGTACTTCGTTAGTTACGAAATAATAAGATAAACTACAGTAGGTAACGAGCTTACTAGGTACATAGCGTGTAATTTAAATTCATTAATACTTAAAATGGGTTGTTGCCATGGAATTGACAGTTGGTTGTTTGCATTTTAACCTCTATTGACTTATGAAACTTTATTGTAGGGAAATAATTAATATATAATGCAAGCTAGAGTAGGAAATTTAGTCTCAATTGCTTAAGATAGGAATGTTAGTTGTTTGAAGACTGAATGTCTATTTATAGAAATAAAAATTTGCATAGGTTTTGTTGACAGTTTGATCTCTTGATTGGTTATGCTTGGCTTTAGGTCTGGCCAACATGTGTGTGTGTGTGTATGTATTTTAAATCTCTTTATATAGTAAACAGATAAGATTAACACAACCAGTAACAATGGGTTTCAGTAGCAGAGTTACGCAGGTCAATATTATAAGGCACAGATTATAATTTAGGAAGGGTGGGTATAGTACTTACACGGGCAGTGTACATCAAATTTCATGGATAGCTTAGGTAAATAGTATTTAGCAACTATAGGATATGTAGAAAGTTTAGGTATACACGGGTGCGAGTTAATCATTATTCCGTTTTGAAGTGGTTATTTTCTATGTTTTCAACTAGTGTATCTATGATTGCCTAAGTGTCTGGGGGGCACGGTAGTGCGCCTTGCCAAGCCGGGTAGAACATTTAATAAATAAGTGAATTTTCATAGGAATAGGAAACACAATACTAATAGTTACGTCGTGTAATTTACATTTTTGTTATAGGCGGGGCGCTAAAGATAATAGTTACCTTATTCAGATAAATTTTGACAAGCTTACTTATTTCTTTGGTTTCTAGTTGTTTTGTATAACGATGTACATACTATACTATTGCATTGTATGTTCATAAGGGGCTTTTTATTCAATAGGAATTAATATTATTATTAAGGGTTGGTCTGAGTAGGACGAGGCATTGTCACTTTAGGAAGTTACTTGTACTGGCCGTGGTCATCTGGTAGTTAGGACCTTACGCTATGTGTCCTAAGTTTAATATTATATCTAAAATTATATATCCAAATGTTTTATACTAAACATTGAAATGCTCTAAAATTGCAGAGACTAATATTCTTAAACTAAACTATTATTCTTAAGTATTAGTAGACTTCATAGCCATATGTACTAATCGTTGGTTAGGCGGTAGATACATATAACCAGATACTCGGTTAGGTAGATTATACTTACATAGGATAAATTAGTGTGATGAAACAGGCGATGCGCCTTACCTACTTGAATTAGTAGCTTCGCGTAGTGATGGTAATTGCTGTTGTTTAAATAGTATAATAATGTTCAGTGTTCCGAGGAACTAGGTAAATAATTCATATTCATACTCGTTATGGTGATCATGTTCGTTTGTACAATTATTATAGGTCATAGATTAGATATAGTAGGTACATGTTACCCTGCTAGGGCGCTGCAATTACCTTATTTTCTAGATGTTTACTTAAGTACATACATTATTTAACCTGACTGGAGGAAGATAATTAGTAACTTGAAAATATAAACTAAAATTAGATAAAATATAACTTAAGGTCTAAAAATTCAATTAAAAATTAAAATATATATATATGTCAGGTTTAAAGTTGTATAAATTATAAAATTAAAAATTCACAATGTATCCTATTAATTCTAATTAAATTCGTTCCCCCAATCAATAAGAAAAAAAAATGGGAAATATATATATGTCAATATCTACCTAAACCAAATCGATAGTAACCAGTAATCATAACATATCCGACGTTTTCTACAATTTATCATTCACATAATCGTTAACAAGCCTTTAACTAATTTTATAAATTTAATGTCGCTAGATTCGTTTCTATATTTTAGACAGTCTGTTAAATATTATTATAGCCATTATATAGTTGCTACTTGGGTGCATTTTACAATTATGCCATAGCGCAGCCATGCGTTGGCGTAGACAGATGACGCGTGTAGGGCTGTTTTAAAGTCAGTCGTTATTTAATTTCACAGAGCGCATAGGTAAAACTAGAAATTTTGGATTTCACTTGTTTTGTTGTTTTAGTAATAAGGAATTAGATATAAGGAAGTAGATATAGTGTGAATTCGGGATTCTACGGGTGGGGAAATCAATGGGTCAGTTTTGTTGTTAGTACTGGTGAAGGTGGTGGTGGTGGAAGTAGAATTTAGATTTTTAGGAATTGTAGTGGGAAGGACTTGATGTCTAGTTGAAAAAAAAATAGTAGTACTTAGCTATAGCCATTTTATTCTTTAGAAAATTTTATTAAGAATTATGAAATAAGAAGTAACTGTTATTGGGTAGAAAGAAATATATATATATAAAATAGGACATATGTTTACTGGGAAAGATTTTTATTACTCAAATTAATTCTAAAATAATAATAATAATAATAAAAAAAAAAAAGGTTTTTTAAATAGAATACAAATATTATTTTAATGTCAAGGTGGGGTGCAAGAGCGGAGGGGAGGTATGGTTGTGGTTATGGTTAAGGGAGGGGGTAGTCGATTAGTAATACCAGTACGAAAGGGCGAATGAGGAAGGATGTAAGAGTGGGTGTGTGAAAGAAATGAGTTGAACAAGTTGAGCAGCCTGTGGGGAAGAGGCCTTGATATTGAAATTTTATTTAACTTATTAACATTTGGACTGGAACATTACACTTTGCAAACAAGTAACATGGTTGTAGATGTTAGGAGTAAGCCAAAAAAAAAAAAAAAAAAAAAATATGGCATCATGCAGTTAAAAGCCTTCCATGTAACTTCAGACTTAGACACAACATAGGACCATGACTAAATACACGTGACAATTTAGATGCGTAATATTGTATTATCCTTGGAAATAATATTGTAATGATCAGTATCATTGCATACTGGCGCGAAAATAAGATAAACTAATAAGCGCCCGTATTTTGCTAAAGAAATATCTACATGGAAAATGTAATTTATATAACTCTTATTGTAATTCATTTGAAAAGAAATTTTACTGGACATAGTCCGAAATAATAGTCATAACAAGTCAAAGATTGGGAGTGAGTGAGATGAAAGAGGATCAAAGACTATTCATGCATACGTACATTCGTGGATATTTTGTGTGCTGTGCACATAAATGAAATTTACCTCTTTGAGCGTTCAGGGTGGGACTTTGTTAATGGGGGGGCACATCTGTGAATGATCATGGTCGTTAGAGGCAGATGCAAGACCTGGTCACTAGCTTTTGTGTATGAACCTAGAAGGTCTCATTTCCCTTGCTGCGACATTAGTTTCTCGTGAAGCTCTTTTTATCGTTATTTTGGTTGCTGAGGATTAGTTAATGACCCTTTAGTAATTCACTCCTGGTCGAATACATACAGATTAAATACAATATGACGAACTTTATTGTTGCAACATACACCAAGTTGGGGGTGTGGTATTCGGGGGGAGAGGGTTAGGTTGCGCTGTTGGGATTGGTTATTTAGTGGTTATGTCGCCGACGGCTGGCATTATCTTTTGAAGGGACGTATTGGTGATCGATTTCAGTCGACAGAGGCAGATGCAAGATTGTATCCATCGCTAAATACGTTTCTATTAGAGATGAAGTGGACCTAGCACAGCCACTTTCCCTGATGAGATAAGAGTCAGTTCGTGTAACTCTTGAATCGCCATTCGTGACATGCGAGACTTGGCTATTCGCCCCTTGAGTGTTTCCACTTCTATATTTGGTTTAAAAACACACCTCACATGAAAATTGCCTGAGGAAGGAGGAGAGGCAATCATAGAAGGGAAAAGTGTTAATAAGTTTAATGATAGATGTTGTTTTATTGCAATTAACAAATTCTACTTCAGCTAAATATATGTCCGCTTCCATAGAATTTGGGGGGCAATTGTAACAGTACAGACATCCATCTGTAATGTTCCATCTTATGTAAACATAGTTTTAGGTATATTAGTTAATAATATATAATCAAAATAGCTAATGAAATTGTTTCATACGCCAATAGGGCGATGTTATTTTAAATTCATTGATCACAAACTACCTATTTGCATACTGAACCTTTTATTGTAAGAATAGGCCTGTATGAAGCTTATTTGGGGATGTGGGACTGACGACAGCGATGTTAATAAGGCTAATTAACAATTACATTCGGGAAATCCTCATTTGTAACCTTTTTACTTGAGGAAAGGCCTGAGATGATGATGATGATGATGAAGATGATGCAACACTTTCGCTTACTAGACGGCATACCTGTAATTTTGCCAACAAACTGGCTGACCCAATTTAGAGGTAAAACAGGCAAATCTGCACCTTAAGTGAAAAGCTTAGAAGCTATTCCAATATCAAGTTCGGAATGAGAATTGTCGGGTAGACTGGAGGCACGCGCTCGAGATACGACCTTTTCACAGTTATTCGGGCCCCTTTTGCACCTAGTGCTCCGTGTGCACCATATGGTTTGAATGGACCAAGTGCTCCGAATGCTCCAATGGGATTGCTTGGGCTAAGTGCGCTTAGTTCGCTATTGGAACGTTAGATGGCGTATAAAAAGCGACGCGCGGACAGAGAACGGGTTCTTCGTCTTTGCCACGGGCTCGGAAACGGTTCTCCCAGTGTGTTTGAGGTATCAATTTTATCGTGACTTTTACCGTATTTTCTCTTACTTTATTGTGTTTTCTCTTGTGTTTTCTTTTATCGTGTTTCTTTTATTGGGTGTTTAAATGTTTCTAGTGTTAGTTAATGGGGGTTTGTGTGATTGCCCGGCTTTGTGTATTTATTGCCAAATATGGTGATGGAATATTCATTGTCGGATAATTACATAGTTGCTGATAGTTAAGATGGGGTAGCGGGATTTTGCGGGAATTTCGTATGGGAGTTTATTTGTTAGTTTCTTGTGATAGTTAATGGGGAGGGGTTTTGTGTGGTTATCTGGCTTTGCGTATTTATTGCCAGAACATGGCGATGGAATGCTCATCGTTTGGATAACTACATAGCTGTGTGATAGTTAAATTGGGGTTTAGTGGATTTTGTGGGGTCAGTGTAGGGGCTAGGTTGTGTTAGTGTTGGAGAACCTATTTGAGCATCAGCTGAAGTAATAGCTGGACTCTGAGAAGGGATAGTCCCGAAACCTTGCGGTGTTAACGTAACGATTAGCCCATCTCGGAGGCGTTTTAGTGTAAATTTACCACCTCTTGGAGATGGGTGGGGGTCTGTATTATAACTCAAGAGTCGGACCTAAGTTCTCCCTGGGTGTTGAAGGGTTTGGAGCGCCATAACCGGTGTTTCAAACTCATCATCTACCTAGTCCGCTTATCTATTTATATATATATTACACACTGGTATTCTTCTATCCCAATCCCCTCAGAAGGGTACCAGTAGCACACGGGTATAGAAAGTAAGTCATGAGCCAACCCACTCAACGTAGGCTTTAGCTCAGGATAGGCCCTCTCTTATCAGTTGGAGAGGGGCCCCGCGGTAGTTGTAAATGTGGAATCCGGATTCCTAGCTTTTCAATTTCGTGTAGAATAGATGGATAGTTTAGCTGGTAGGATAGGTTCTTCGGGGATAGGTGTTATTACCATTAACTATCTTCAGTTCTTCATTATACTGTAGTGTGTCGGAGGGCTGAAATATGCCACCTGACATACTTGATATTATTATCATTAACTATCTTCAGTTCTTCATTATACTGTAGTGTGTCGGAGGGATGAAATATGCCACCTGACATACTTGATATTATTATCATTAACTATCTTCAGTTCTTCATTATACTGTAGTGTGTTGGAGGGCTGAGATATGCCATCTGACATACTTAATACTATTACCATTAACTAAATACTACCTGCTGTTCGTCATTATACTAATTAATGTAGGAGGGCATTATTATGCCTCCTGACTTACTTAATACTACTACCTAAACAAGACAGTTCTTCATTGAGCTATTTTGTGTTGTGGGAAAGGGCTACATTTGATGACATAACTACTAATGCCTGAGGCATTGACTGACTTTGACTATGACGCTCTAGACTTCCGACGGATGAAAGATTTCAGGGTTTCCCTTTCATCCAAATGTCCTATCTAGTAAACCCTAGTAGACTCAATTAAGTGAGTAAAAATAAAACTCAACAAACTCACTATGAATATTTATTTGCTGAAAAGTAGAATCTCCTTTGAAGTCGGCGGTCGTCCCTGGTGAAATAACCTTGGATTATCTGGTCCTGTGGTGGCTAGTTATACTTACTGTACCTAGATGGTAAAAGCTTACCAAATACTTGTTTTACAATCCGTCATTCTGACTATAACTGAGGCAGATGCAAGTTAGTGGCTTACTGGTACCAAAGGATCTGGTAGCTACTCAATAGTCATTATGATCATTCTTCGAAGTCTACAATTACTACCGAAGTTTCGGCTAGCTATTGCAGAGGCAATATGATCACAGGTTGGACCCAAGAACGGCCACAGACTGTAACTAATATCCCTTTGAAATGTCCTCTCATTTACTTAAGGTAATGCATTCATTACCTAAACAAGGAAAAGGTATATGCTTCTTTAAAGCTGTGGGGGAAGCCCTAACCAAGTCTGGAAAGTCGCGGGGCTACCTTTTGAGGCGGATGGCGGGGCCTCAGAACTCTGCCACATAAATAATACCCTTTCCTCATGAACATGACACCGACTATGGACATATGACATTAATAAAACTACAGACAATTATCTTTCTTCTACCATTCTTCTTTTGACATCTCTACAGGTTTTATTAACTATAAGCGATCACTTAAAACTATATACAATTACTTAAAACTATATACAATTACTTGAAACTACAAACAGCTTAATTATCCTACTTCAACTATTCATCTTCCTCAATGACTTTTATTAACTATAGGCAATTACTTTCTTTAAAATTATCCATCCTAACTGTATCTTCATTATAAACTTGAATTATATAGCAGTTAACTACTACCCATACATACAAAAAAAGAACTGTCGGGTTATTCTTCGGACTCAATGTAGGATCCTTATGGCGTAAACTGCTAACGATCACTGGCCAATTTTGTGACTTAAACAAGGTAAATCAGCTTGAGTTAAGAACTAGGTATTCTAGGGTTATTTTGGAAAAAATTAGGTGCTGTAGGTTTGCATATATAGGTAGGTTTCCCTAGGTAGGTCTTCTTAGAGTTATATAGGTAGATATATATAAAGTGATGTAAGGATATAGGTAGAAATAAGTAGGAGGTAGATCTATATAGGTAGGTAGCTTTAGTATATAGTATAGTATATATAGGTGAGGGTAGGTAGAGCGTAGGGGGGGGGGGTGGTACACTCGGAATATACGTGGCAAAATTTAATAACAGGTAGAGAGGTTCCTTTATCGATAAACTCAATCACTAAATACACCTAGTGATCATTCCAAGTTTTTTTTTTGTAAAAATAAAATTATACTAAAAATTTTCTTCATTGTATCAGCCAAAAGATATTAATATCTAGACAAAAGCTTTCCCTAAAGAGTTCCACAACGATCGCTCCTGCACTGCCGGCATCAAGTAGCTTCTGCGTCTTTTACTAGAGTAACTAGACCTTCAATCCACCTTGTTGGGGACACACCCAGGCCACCTATCCCTTCCCATTACTTACCCATTACCTTTTTATGAAAAATGTATGTGAACTCCAAAATATCAAGCAATCTTTTTACTTTTCGCACCTGACGTGTGAAAGGTAATAAAAAAGAAAACCAGCTCCGAAACCCGAACCAGTCCTAAACAAAACACAGGCGAAAACAGCGCACGCGCACCGACCGTTATCGTTCGAATTTCGAAAGTTAACTGCAGTACATGGGCGACTATTGTACCACTAAATGAATACCAACCATATTCGTAAGCAATTAGAAGTGGCTATGAAATGGGGAATACTGGCAGTTAAGTTTTTTTACACCTTTGGTGACAAATGTTTTATCAACACGTTGTTAGCAGAAAATATAGACTATAGTAAGAGTTGTTAGAGTTGATATTGGTTGGTTGGTAATACTTGTTGAAGATAAATGCGTGAGATTACGGATAGAATATGCGTACGAGTCGATATCTCGTTAATGTGGAACTAATGGTTGAGATGTATTTAGAGGTATGTGATGGATCGCCTGTCAATTATATGTGGCGTAAACGTTATATATCGCTTTGACTAATACAGGTTACAGTTTTTGATTTCATTAAATTTGATAAGGTTGGTTGGCTACTGGATGTTGAAGTATCCGTTGGAAATGAGATTAATGACAAAAAGTACTTTAATAACACTTGTTGTTTCGCATCTTTACTGGAACATTGTTGGTTTTTTTTTTCTTTAAACGAAGGAAGTACTTGTCAGCAATTACTTGAACCCTTTGCTTTTATTTGACAATGTTCAAAACACTAAATAAATAACTAAAGTTATGTAAGGCTTTGGATTAAAACAGCATTCTTTCTATAATATCACTTCTAAGTTTTATTATTTAGATATTAAATGTGAGCTACAATACAGCACAGGAATGTTAATGTTTAAATCGTCAAACAATTTAAAGAGCGTCTTCCCCTAGGACTTACTGCATGTACGTACAACGTATTAATTGAATTATTTTCATAATAATAGGTCAAGAGTACCCCAAGGTTATAATTTGGGTCCATTACTTTTCCTAATATATGTGAACGACCTGCCCAATGCTACGCCACTGGAATGCCCTTTGGATGATACAGCCATAATTGTCAGGAGGATTAAAGATAGGGCTATATTACAATATATGGGTGACCCACAGTTCCCGTTATGAACGTGAGTATTATAAATTTGGTATTAATAACACAGACGACACGATGCCTGCGGGGTGTTGTATGTCCAACTTTTTTTTTTACTACCGATAGGCATACGTTTGACCACAATCTTGACTCACACCTCTTGGTTGGTAATAATGTGGATATGTCGCAAGACAGAGCGGGCTTGCCACATGTAAAACAAAAATCATAAAGTGCTTATTAAGACACATTAAAAATCGATGAAGTCTTAATGGCCACGGATGATGAGTCGGGGTTTTAAGCCTGGGCTCGCACTTCTGATTTTTTCGGAATTTATATGCGAAAATTACGTTTGAAAATCACCATGAGCTTTATGGTGAAGGAAAACACGTACACACATCTGAGAAGAAATTTAATGGTGTGTGTGTGTGAAGTTCCCAATCCACACAGGGCTCGCGTGGGAACTACATTTTGAGAGGAGGCCAGTGCCCTACAGTGGGACGCAGGCTGGGATAGTTAATACTTAGGTCATACTGAAAGTTTCTGGATTCTAAAAAATAAGACTACGCATTATCGTTATGACACATTTATTGTTTTTCAAAGTATATACCCGCCCTATTTACACACTTTTGCATTCGCTGGAACCTTTGTGAAAAGCAGTGGGTCCAGTCTTCTTTAGGGACGTCTTCGATGGCCTCGTGGAAAGCATTCACTGCCATTTCCGGACTTGTAAACGTTTATCTTTAATCTTTGGGAACAAAAAGAAATCGCATGGTGCAAGATCAGGGCTGTATGGCGGATGAGTCATTAATTCTACATTTGAGGCCTCCAAATACGCATTCGTTGCTTTAGCGGAATGTGCCGACGCGTTGTCGTGACTATTTTGCTACGGGGACGCTTTTCACGAATTTTTTCAAACACTTTGGGCAAGCACGTGTTCACATACCAATCTGCAGTTACTGTCTTTTGGTTTTCAAGTGACACAGTGGTGTAATGTCCCGATTTGCCGAAAAACGAAGCAACCATTTACTTACCTGTGCTTCGACTCTTTTTTACTTTGGTCGGCAAGTCTTCAAAACGAAAGACCCATTCAGCCGATTGACTTTTTCTTTCCGGTACAAAGCAGTATACCCAGGTTTCGTCACCTGTCACGATGTTATATACAGCCATTGATTGTCCTCCGTCAAATTTTTTTATCATTTTGCGGCACCACTCTACACGCAGTCGTTTCTGGTCTTCCGATAAATCATGCGGTATCCATCGGGTGCAAAGTTTCCGAACCTTCAGATGCAACGGCAATATCTTTTGGACCTGGCTCATTCCTATTCCTAAGGTAGTACGAATTTGCTGACATGTAATTTTTTTGTCAGTTTCAATTAGTTGTCGTACAGTATTAATATTAATATCGGTAACCGCAGTTGCTGGCCGGCCTTCACGTTCATCGTCATAGAGATGGTCACGTCCTCGTCTAAACTCACTAAACCATGAATAGACAGAGCTACGACATGGGGCTTCATCACCAAATGCTAATAGAAGTCTTTGACAACTCTCTTGTTGACTTAATCCACATCGGAAATCGTAAAAAATCATGGATCGAAAATTTTCACGACTTAAATTCATTGCAACAGCGACACACAAATTTCAATCCAACACCACGATGAAAAAACAAATGACAGTCTCGTAAATTAAAAAGTAATATACTGCCAGAGAGTTATTTTTTCAAATCCTATTATTGCTTTTTTAATTTTCTTTTTATAAGTGGCCAGTTCCAGAAACTTTCAGTACCTATGCCGTAATACTACTGAGACTTAATCCTTGTTAAAAACAGTCAATGTAATGATGAGTAAATCTCTTTCGCTTTCAATTTCCGAATCTCCATACAGAGCTAATAACTCATGATGGCTAATTCGTAATTAATATGCAAACCGGTGCTTTAACGGTCACTAATTGATGTTGTAGTTGACTGGCGCTATTTATGGGAATTTCACGTCGCTTGGTGGTCTTTGATCTAGTCTATTTTCCGAAATTCTTATAAGGTAAACGTCCCTGTGCTCGACAATGAACCAATAAATGGCACCTTCAATCTTATGTCATAGTAATACAGGTGACAGATGGGTGTCGTCTACTGGGCGTTGAGGTGTCGAGAATTTGTACGTTTACCTTAAGTTCAAGACCAGATTTTCATCTAACGATTCTGTCCCTAATTATTTGTTCTAATACTTATATGTTCAATCGACCAAAATATTTTTACCTTGCTTCTTCGGTACAATTGCTCCCTTTTATAGCGAAAAAACTAGGTAAAAAATATTCTAGTTGGCTGTCAACATGTACCTCCTCAAAGTAACGCCTGAACCAATTAATTATCTAACATGTTTGTCAACAAACTTTTGCGACTTTCTTCCAACTTACCTCCAATTTTATAAATGTACATATAGTAACTCTGTCCGTACCTCGTCACGCCTAAACCGTTAATCAACCGTGGATGACTATTGACTAGCACAAGCTCATGGTGTTTGATGGGATACCTCCATAGTTGCACTGCACCCATGTCATTTATATTATATGGTACTTCGACCCTTCCTTCGATATGTTGGCTTCGACTATGAATGCCTTTCAAATGACCGAGTTCCCATGGACCCATTATCGGAAATTCAATTAGGTATTGCAAGTAGCTTAATGACTCGTATACATTCGTGTTCATCCTATACGTGACACTGCAGGGCACAGGTCACCTCTCAGAAGCAGAGGGCTTGCGCCGTACCTAGTTTCCACGCGGGCCCAGAGCGGATCGGAAACTTCACACACAACATTAAATTTCTTCCCTGGTGTGTAAACTGTATAGGTGTGTACGATGTTTTCCTTCACCGTAAAGCTCAAAGCAAATTTCAACTGTGATTTCGCACATAACTTCCAAAAAACTTAGAGCTAAGCTAAGCTAGAACTCACGACCCTCTGTTTGAGGAGCTATTATGTCAAAATACTACCTAGTCTACCACATCTTTAGAAAAGGAAAGTTAAAATTTCCGATTAGACCCAGAGGCCGTATTGTCTAACGCTTTTGGCGCTTGCCTTCGCTTTCACTATCTCTTTCTGTCAACGTTTTATACCGTTTGACAGAAAGAGATAGCGATTGCGAAGGCAAGCGTCAAAAACGTTAGACAATAAGCCTACAGGTTCATGTAACATATTTTACTTCTGAGGGACTCAGAAATCTAGTCTTATGACTGTCGCATTTTTACCTACGGTGTTATGGATTCTTGTCAAAAAAGAAGCCATAAAAACATATTAAGTTGCTCAAACCTTCAACACGCAGTTTATATCGCTTTTGTAATCCGATCTACATGCATTTCTTTAACAATTTAAAGACATTCCAAACGTTACTTAGGTACACCTTATTGCGAGGGCATAAAGCTTTAATTACATAATCTTTAACCAAATTATTTGTCAGATTACCAATTTAAACATTCATGCGATCGAGTCGCTGTCTTCAAAGGTTACATGTAAAATTATACCGTTTTACTCTAGTTCCAGATTTGGCCACTGGTACAGATAAGTTGGTGTTGTCATCGGCAATTCTCGGCTATCCTCGGAAAGTTTACGAGCCGTCGTGAGCGCAGCCGCTACTAATTTACGTGTCGCTTTAATTCTTAACCATGAGTAAGATATTATTTATTGCGGACTTAATCCATAGAATAAAGGGATGGAAAAGTAAATCAAGATATTTTCGTATCTAAGGTGTGTGGCTATTTCTTGAATAACTCGCAAGGTAAAAATACATAAGTCTGATGTATTTTGCTGGATCCATAAAGGTGAAAAATACCATAAGAGATGAATAAATCAAGAGAGTTAATTACCTCTATTATGTACAGTCCAATTTGCGTCTACGTATGTCAGTCATCATCATCATCATCTGCATATATGTCCCACTGCAGGGCACAAACCTCCTCTCAGAATGAGAGGGGAACCGTACATCCCACGCGGGCTCAGTGCAGATCGGGAACTATAGGTACACACACCATTGAATTTCTCCGCAGGTGCAGGTTTCCTCACGATATTTTCCTTCACCGTATAGCTCATGGTAAATTTCAAATGTAATTTCACACATAAATTCCGAAAAACTCAGAGCTGCGAGTCGGGATTTGAACCCACAACCCTCTGCTTGAGAGGCCACCACGGCTTTGTATGAATCTGTATGAAAGCCATTCCGAGCGCAACACGCAGCCTGCAGCCGCTGCACGCAGGCACGCGGCGGACACGACGTACAAATACGCGTTCTTGAATCTACATAAGCACGACGACGTCTGTACACGCGTACGCCTACATACATCGCGCGCGCACTCTTCTGGATTCCGGCGGGGTCCGGCAATCTGCGCCTTGAGGGGTGGGGTAACTCGAATCGGTGCGGGGTGGAACGTGTCCATTCTGTACGTTAGTACTATTATATATTCTGTGACGCAGGCTGAGGCCGAAACGCGCAGCGGCCGCAATGCCACCTGCGGCTGTGGTCTGCAGCCCGTCTTAGAGCCTTCGCCCACGGTGACTTTTTGTGGCGATGCAGTAGCGATGCTGTCGCGCGTTCGCATAGATACAGTCGCGATTCAGTCGCTAGCTGCGTACCCTCGCCCACATAACACGATTGTCACGATTCAGTCGCGATGCAAATGCGATACCGTCGCGCTTCTGTCGCGATACCGTCGCGCTTCTGTCGCGATGCAAACGCGGTCTCCACTACCGCGCCACCCTCCCTCCGTTCCCGCCCCGATGTCGTCCGACACGGTCGCGCGTTTGCATCGATACAGTCGCGATGCATCGCATCGCTTCTATTAGCGCGTTACAAATGCGACTAACGCGCGTTAGTAGCGATGCTGTAGCGCGTTTCGTAAACACGAGACAGCATCGCTACAAAAAGTCGCCGTGGGCGAGGGCCCTAATTACAGCCTGACCAATAAAATATACCTACCTACTTGGGAAGTTTCGTACAAAATACAAAATCGTAAGAAAAATATATTACTTATTGAATACAGATATTACACGTCGTAACGGCTGCGGAAACCTATCCTTGGCGTATCCGATACGCTCTTGGCCGGTTTTTATCATAATAAAATATCCATCATCATCATACCAGCCAAAATACAACGATCGGTCGTGCTCCTGCGCTGCTGCATCCAAGTGGTTCCTTCCTTTACCAGATCAACGGTCCATCTTGTTAGACCTTCCTACGCATCGTCTTTCGGTTTGCGGAAATAATAATCTTAAATAAAACTAAATTGACCTAAAAATGGCTTCCGTGGCACGGTGACCAACAGGCTAGCAGCCCCTCGTCTAATAGCAATGGCAATTCACTGAGAGAGATAGCTATCAGCCTTTTGGTCTTTAATTGAGTTGATCAGGCGCTTTTGCATTTAATTAATGTGTTTGTGTGCGCCCGGACTCCATGAACCTAGGTTCTCAAAAGCGATAGTAGAGTCATGTGGGGTAACTGTACGCAGGGGGTAAGTGTACGCAATCCCATTCATTTCGGACTGAAATGCATGGGTTTGAGTACACTTACCCACTAACGAAATTGTACGCTGAATCGTGACCCTGCTATTTTACTATGTACCTATATCTGCCTTCGGCCACGTTAGTACTATTAAGATGTTATTATTATATATTCTGTGCTTCGGCTGCTCCACCGTTGCGTCAGCATTTCTTGTGGTACTGTTTGATGATACCGCCTCCAATTTCACACCGATGATCTTTGTCAAAACGTTATTTTGTAGATCATAAAAAGTATAAACGCGCGCGAAAGTTTAAACAAAGCATGCGTCTGTCGTGGGAGCTTTCTCTCAGCAAAAGCTGTTAATCCCACTTGATGCTATCTCAGAAGAATTAATCGCTGATACCAGCAGCTACGCTAACAAAGTTCCACGTTTACTTTTAAACTAACTAAAACTCAGCCCTGTCGTTTTACTTTAAGATTCAAAATAGGTAAATGTAAGAAAAAAATAATGTTTCTGCCAGCACCGTTAAATGGTGGCGTTTTGTTAACGGACCCATAACAATTAACGAAAAGATAAAGTAGAAAACTGTCTGTGAATTTGTGTATCTTGAATCTTTATGTTGGCCTTCTATGGTTTGCCTACTGGCTAATGCACTTATCTATACGGCTCGGAATACGCACGACTATAGCTTGCACATTTTTGTGCCAGTAGCTAGCGTACGTACGTCAAACTTCATACAAATATAACACAAGCGTGCGAGCTACTTGCACAAAAATACTACAACTCTTCAGTAGCCAGTTGACATTATTGAATAGCCTTGCTGAAAGCTAAAGGGCAGATGTAGTTATAATAGATGCTGTAACTTGCAGAGATCCCTGAAAGGGTTAGTTCGATTTTATATATAATCAACCAAGAAATTTTCTTTAAAATACATACATAGATAAACAATTATAACACAATGATTGGTTTTGTAGTAGCATATCTAATTAGACGGGACCTGGAAAAGGGTTAAAACATCAAAGCCTATTTGCACACACAAGTCAATATGACAATCAGCCATTTGTTTTAAATGGCGTCTGTCCAATGTAACACAATCAGCCAGCAATCAGCCTTATTGTTTTTAGTCTGATGTAGGAACTGTCATTAAAAATGGTATAGTCGGGGTAAAAAAAGGTTCGTCACTTTTCGACCTTAACTCGTTGACATAGAGTCGAAAAGTGACGAACCTTTTCTTACCCCGACTATACATAATATAATATATGTAGGTATGTCTATGGTTATCAATTTTGTTTTTTTTTTTTTTTTTTTTTATGTTAGATAGGCCAGACAAACGAACTAGTGGGTCACCTGATGTTAAATGAACACCACTGTCCATAGACACCCGCAGCGCTTTACACGATGCCAGTGCGCTGTCGGCCCTAAAGGAGAGGGGTAAGGGAGGGGGAGAGGGAAGGGGTGAGGTATTGGGCCCCCGGCACTCTCACTGACCGTACGAAACGCAAGCAGGATTACTGCTGCTTCACGCCGGTGTTCTGTGAGAGGGTGGTACTGCCCCGGACGTGCCGGCCCATTCGTGATGCAGCGGCTAGCTACAACATGGCTCTACCACTACAAAACTACAAAACTTGTTCTTTATATTTGTACAAGGATTTACAAACATACGTAGGTGCATACTATTCTAGGTGATAAAACGGACGGACTCCTAATTTCGAGCCCCAATTACATAATAGCACCCACACGATAATACTATACTATTATCGAGGTGGTCTATTATTAAACCCCTCGAATCGACAAGTCACGGCGTGTAATTCGAGATTCGACATGTACACCGGAAGAATTACTGCTAATAATTCAATTAATTTCGTTATAGATATCACGGTTCAACGTTTCGAAATTCTGGTTGAAACTTCGGGCATGTTTGTGGCATCTCACACGGATAGTTTTTTTTTATAGTTTGTATATAATACGGTAAAATGTGGTCTTGTTACTAAACCGTGTGAGACGAAGTCCTAGCAGCATTCTAAGGGAAATTGTTGACAGATTTAATTGTCCAATTCCAAAGCATTGGACCAAGCAAATGAAGAGTATAGAGAAATTTATACAGAGTGACTCAGTTAATGGTGGGTAACATAATGCATTAACTCAATTGTTAAAATTAGTCTGATAAATATAAGAAAGGTATGCAAAGATAAACGTATCTCACGTGCCTCGAATGTGCACTTTGCCATTGCTGCCTTTATCATTTGAATACTTATATCTTTTTAAATGCGATTATCACGCTTCATTGCTAAAATAGTTAAGAGGGAAATTTACAAATAAAAAATCGGCCAAGTGCGAGTCGGACTCGCGCACGAAGGGTTCCGTACAATTATCTATAAAAATCACGTTTGTTGTATGGGAGCCCCCCTTCATTTTTTTTTTATTTTAATTTAATGATTTATTTTTAAAGTCAATACTTATATAATAAAATATTCTGTGAATATTTCAGATGCCTACCTGTTGCCGTTATCAATATCGAGCAAAAACGAGCAAAAAAAATCACGTTGGTTGTATGGGAGCCCCCTTATATATTTATTTTATTCCGTTTTCAATTCAATTTCAATTCAATTCAATTCAATTTTTTTATTTCGTCATCACAGGTAGATTTTGTACAGATGATAGGCATTACAAAGTGGTTCGGCTATGATGTACCTTTTGGCATACGATAATTTAAAAAGAAAATACATAAAATTCAGTGCAAATGTCAAAAACTTAAGGCTTAATTATTTATACAATATTATGGATTTCGTCTAGAATTATCATTATCATTTAGGATTAAATACGCAAACAAGCAAATACAAAACAAAAATAGTGATAAATTACGAAAGTCAAAAGTAGCAATAGATAAATAATAAAATTAATCAAACATGTTCATTGTTCGGTTTTGTCTTTTCGTCCCTAAATTCACCTACGCCATGAGGTGCAGTCCCTTTTGGAAATATCAAAATTGTTGCGAGATAATAGACCAAATTATTCATGTACAAATTCAAAAAATATTAAACATCAAAATGGATAGCAGGATGTTCCTACAAGCAACACTACCCATCAGGCATGGCGGTCTCGGCGTACGCCAAATTTCCAGCGTTGCTTTACCAGCGTTTTTGTCTTCGGCACACAGTACGTTATCCCTCATTGGAAAAATTCTCAACCCATCACTTCGTGATTTTGAGGTAACGTACTTGTCCGAAGCCAAAGACGCTTGGAAGTTAGCCTGCCCGGGCAAAGATCTACCCATTAGCACGCAGTGTCAAAAACTATGGGACGAACCTATCTGCCTCCGGGTTTACTCTCACCTACTAGATACAAGCAAGGACAGCTCAGAGACGGCTCGCTTGTTAGCTGTTGCAGAAAAGGAGTCTGGTTATTGGCTTCAGGCGTTCCCGTCCATTAATTATGGAAACCTTATGGATGACCATAGTTACAGGTTGGCTGTCGGTTTAAGACTGGGCGGAAACATCGTCGTACCACATCGCTGCTTTTGTGGCAACAACGTGGATCGGCTGGGTCACCACGGCCTAGCTTGTCCCAAAAGTGCCGGCCGTTTATCTCGCCACGCTTGTCTCAACGACATTATCCGTCGGGCTCTTGCCAGCATCAACGTGCCGTCTACATTAGAACCGGTTGGGCTAGCACGTGATGACGGCAAGAGACCTGACGGAATGACATTAATACCTTGGCAAATGGGACGGCCGCTTATTTGGGACGCCACTTGTGTGGACACTTTGGCACCGTCCCACCTAGCCACTACGTCAATGAGGGCGGGCGCGGCGGCTGCAACGGCCGAAACAGCAAAACGCCGCAAATACGCAAATTTGGCAGACAGCTACGTATTTGCGGCTTTTGCTGTTGAGACTCTGGGGCCGTGGGGATCCGAAGCTCAAAAACTTTTTAAATTATTAAAAAGTAAACTTGTCCGATCCACAGGTGACCATAAGGCTGGCTCTTTCCTCGGTCAACGTATTGGCGTTGCCATACAACGAGGAAACGCAGCCAGCATTATGGGCACCCTGCCCATTAGCAGCGATCTGGGAGATATTTGTAAATACAGGTTTTTAGGTTTAGATTAAGTAAATTTAAGTTTTTTTTTTTATTTTTGTGTTTTAAAATATGTTTATGTATATTTAATTGTTGAATAAATTTTTAGTTAACATCAAACATCAATATCAAAATCACAAAGGTAATCATTAACATCATAATAACATTTGTCCACAAGCAGTTTAAACAACAGTGCTTTAAAATGACTCTGGGTCTTGTTTTTCATATCACTTGGTAATTTATTAAATAGCTTTGGACCCATCGTAACAACACTCTTTTTTTTAAGTATTTGTTGTTATAGCGTGAAAATGTGCAAGCTACAGGCATGTCTATTTCCAGCCTTATTGAATAACCTTGCTGATAGCTGAGGGCGCCGATGTAGTTATAATAGATGCTGTGACTGGCAGAGATCCCTGGAAGGGATAAGTTCGATTTTATATAATCAACCAAGAAATTCCTTTACTACCCTAAGGTTTAATGTCAGTTATATGGCTTAACCCTTTTCCAGGCATAGCGCATATAGCGACCACATAAATCTACACAAATATTCGACCTTGCTCCCTTTACAATATGGTGGAAAAAATGGAAGAATAGGATAAAACGAAGCTTGCATTGCTCGGTATCGATCAAAGGAGCCAAACCAACCCTGCATTGCACTGTGTCGACCAGAGGGCCCCATCCCGGGGCGGCCAGTGGGCGTCGCGGTGTCTCTACATGCTCCCGTGGCGTTCACAATGGCAGCGAGGGAATTCTTGTGGTAACCACTGTAGTTTTTAATGGGTGTGCCCAAAAAAACCGACCAAGTGCTAGTCGGACGCGCGCACGAAGGGTCCGTACCATTATCTACGAAAACGGCAACAAAATCACGTTTGTTGTATGGGAGCCCCCTGAAATATTTGTTTTATTTTAATTGACAACCTTTCATTTTTTTAATACCTGAAAATTACTGCAGGAATCGAAAGAGTTCCGCCTCCTGAACACGGAAAAATATTTATTATAATTTATTTCTCCATATTTAAAAAAATACAACAAATTTAAAAACATATATGTACTTACAAATACATCCACAGAATAGATATGTTTCCTTTACCCTTTTCACTAGAAAAAATAGCTGTCATAATTTTAAATTAGATAACAACCTTAACGTCAAATTTACGTCATCACTTTTTTTTAATAGAGACTAGACAAAAGTAATGGATCTATTCTATCGTTGCGCTCTTTTAGAATAAGCACATCTTTAAAAAATTGTAACAAATTAATTAATAATCCTAGTGAAAATTTAAAACTATCAGCGTCTTTCTCTTTCCAAACAGAATACACAGAACGAATCAAATTATAGTCTTAGAAATATGAAATGTTGTCAATTTAACTATTTATTTTTAAAGTAAATATATAACTAAATATTCTGTGAATATTTCAGGCATCTACCTGATGCTGTTATCAATATCGAGCAACATCGAGCAAAAAAATCACGTTTGCTGTATGAGGGCCCCCTTAAATATTTATTTTACACTGTTTTTTTTGTATTTGTTGTTATAGCGGCAACCAAAGTACATCATCTGTGAAAATTTCAATTGTGTAGCTATCACGGTTCGTGAGTTACAGCCTGCAGGTGACAGACTGACGGACGGACAGCGAAGTCTCAGTAATAGGGTCCCGTTTAATTCAACAGCTGGATTAAAAACATGTAATAGTATTTTAAGTCTTTGTTCTTACCAAGGATTAAGTATTTAAAATTGATTGTATTAGGGTTCTCACTGTAACGCTAGAAACCAAATTTATTTATTTATTTAAATGATTGAGTTAGCCTGTTTTATGTATGTTGTTGGTTTAATGTGAATTATGTACTCTGGACGCCTAAAGTTAAAATTTTTAGCTTTGTTACTTTTGTAAGACAATCCCTGGATTCTTAATGTTTAGACGTTTTTCAAGGAAATTGCTCTGGCAGCCATCTTAGGTCGGGTAGTGATGTTTATTCACGGGTAAAACGACCTTTGGACCCCCATTTTTACAGAAAAATCGTTCTGGCAACCATCTGAAGTTGGACAGATACACTGGCAAGGCAAACTTTTAGATACTTAATGGTACACTTTTTGCTAGGATCTTGTTCTGGCAACCACCTTGTTTAATAATTATTTGTTTTTTTTTTTTATCAGTCGTATCACCTACCAGGTTTAATAATTATTTGTTTTTTATCAGTAGTATCACCTACCTGGTTTAATAATTATTTGTTTTTTATCAGTAGTATCACCTACCTGGTTTAATAATTATTTGTTTTTTATCAGTAGTATCACCTACCTGGTTTAATAATTATTTGTTTTTCATCAGTAGTATCACCTACCTGGTTTAATAATTATTTGTTTTTCATCAGTAGTATCACCTACCTGGTTTAATAATTATTTGTTTTTCATCAGTAGTATCACCTACCTGGTTTAATAATTATTTGTTTTTTATCAGTAGTATCACCTACCTGGTTTAATAATTATTTGTTTTTCATCAGTAGTATCACCTACCTGGTTTAATAATTATTTGTTTTTCATCATTAGTATCACCTACCAGGTTTAATAATTATTTGTTTTTTATCAGTAGTATCACCTATCTGGTTAATAATTAATAATTATTTGTTTTTTATCGGTAGTAGGTACCTAGTAGTACTTGCGCCGAAAAAAGGGAAGAAAAAGCCTTGGTGACATGTGATTTGGTTGGGAGCGGGTGGTCCTATGGCCTCTCAAGCAGACAGTCATGGGTTCGTGCCCGGGCTTGAACCACTGAGTTTTCAGAATTTATGTGCGAAATTACATTAGAAATTTACCATGAGCTTTACCGGTGAAGGAAAACATTGTGAAGAAACCTGCACACACCTGAAAAGAAATTCAACGTTGTGTGTGAAAGTGAAAATAAACGGATCACTCACGTCTTAAAACGAGTTTAATTCGACATATTTCGGGCTAATTCGTAGCCCTTCCTCTCGGAGTCGCACGTCACGGCGGCTGCCAAACGCGGAGTTCACGGTAGTTTCATGTTTAAAGTTGTGTGTGAAACTTCCAATCCGCGCAGGCCTGCGGGGGAACTAAGGCCAAGCCCTCTTATTCTGAGAAGAGGCATAGACTGGGATGATAATGATGATGATTGATGACATAAGAAGTGAAAAAGTTTGAAATCGCTGCTATAATCCTTTTTTTGAGCAATTAACTCAGTTTGAGACAACAGAAATGAATACATGACTTTTAGCCAGATATACGCCTCGAGTTATTAGCTCGGGACACGTTTCTATACGATTCCTCTAGCTCTTTGAACGGAACCCAACTGGTGAATATTAAAACATAGGTATTTGTCGTAATAATAATTGATACGGATTCAGGCGTGATCTGGATTAGTTCGCTATCTTGTAGTAGATTTAATTCAAGATAATATTTAATCAAAGTCATTACCTATTTTAATTTTAAATCTGTTTATCGTATAATTTATCGAGGAGTGGCCAAGACGAATTATTTAATTATAATTTCAATAAAAGAGGGGCTAAACTCAGAAACGGCCCAAAACGGTTTTCGAGCGGTAATTCAATCAATTGCGAGAGGATAGGGATGGGCTGAACTTGGGATGAGCCTTATTTTCCTGTTAATTCGCTTTGTAAATAAATAAACAAATAAATAAGGCTCATCCCAAAACTCAGCCCAAACCTCTCGCAAACCAGCGATTTTTGGCGTTCCTAAATAGCAGTTCAAACCAAACCCAACCCAAACGATTGAATTACCGCTACCAAACCCGCGAAGGCCCGTTCCTGAATTTAGCCCCTGGTCAGTATTACTTAGTAACTTATTGTAAAAATGTGTAAATTATTTTTAGTGTCAAAATGTACGAAACTGTCAAACTTAAATCCGGGTCATTATTGTCTTAAGGCGGGTCTCTATAGTTTGTCCGAGTTTAATATGCCATAATGTATTGTTTTACATAATTTTCATTCGTCATAAAGTGATTTATTTCTGAAACAGTATTTTATGCGGAATTTTTATTAAATTAACCTAAACCTACTGCATTCTATGAGATGGTATTTCAAAAAATCCTGAAAACAGATACGCTTCTATACATTTTATGACAAACATTGATATGACAAGTGAAATTATGACAAACTAAACTATGGGAAACCAAGAGATCCGTCTTAGGGGAATTACGGAAGGACTGCGTTCCAACTGCAAAGTAACTGCAACTCCTGACTTTCCATAGGTATAGTCGGGGTAAGAAAAGGTTCGTCACTTTTCGATTCTATGTCAACGAATTAAGGTCGAAAAGTGACTAACCTTTTTTTACCCCGACTATACATTGCAATTGCAGCTAGTTTGTAATTTGCGTGGTAGCTTTACCGATTACAATGGAACTGTAAGCAGGTTACGTTGCAGTTAGAATGCAGTCCGTCTGTAATTCCCCTAAGACGGATCTCTTGGTTTCCCATAGTTTAGTTTGTCTACCTAATACCAATAACTAATTACCGTAGACCATTTGACAACAAAAAACTACGCCCTGGCCCAAACTCTAGGATAAGCACTCCTCCTCACAATCAATGCCTTGATATGTGATATTTTGCCCAAAAAAACGAAAATAAATCAAAAATAAAACATGTGTGTGTATGTCAGTGTGTGTAGGATCGTGAGCGTGCACACATTTCAAATTTAACTAATATAATATTTCAAAAAAGCAATCGCACCAATGCTCAAGACTTCAACGCTCAGTAGACACCCATGTCACCTCTCTTACTATGACATAAGATTGAAGGTGCCATGTATTGGGTCAGTGTCAAGCACTGGGACGTTTAGAAATTACAAAATAGTGGGCAACAACTAGAACAAAATATTTGTAACCGGTACTATTTCCCACGTGTGCTGAATGTGTAATACTATGCCCTGAATGTACTGCCGGGACCAACTAGATAACCTATTAATATTTCCTGACAAAGTATAAGCGGAATCATAACTCTCCGACATAGGAGTTACTACATGAAAAATGTAAGTGTCGACTTTTTCCACGTCCAAACATGTTCATAAGATATTTTATATAGCTCCAGACAAGATACGACATTTTACTTTGCTCAGGGCTTATGCAACACATCTTCTGTTTTTCATATTATTATAATGTAATTAAATCTTACTAATATATAAATAAATATGGGAAGCTTCGTCATATCTTGACGTTATCCCTGCCACAATGCCTGAAGACTAAGGTTTTTAACCAGTGCGTCCTACCCGTTATGACTTACGCTGCAGAAACGTGGACACTCACAGGAGGACTAGTCCATAAGTTCAAAGTCGCTCAGCGTGCCATGGAGAGGGCTATGCTCGGAATCTCGTTGAGAGATAGGGTCCGCAACGAGCATATAAGACAAAAGACGAAAGTCGTTGACATAGCCCGAAGGATTAGCACGCTGAAGTGGCAATGGGCTGGTCACGTTTGCCGTACAACTGACGATCGTTGGAGCAGACGTGTCCTGGAGTGGAGACCACGTTTAGGAAAGCGTAGTGTGGGACGCCCTGCAACACGTTGGACTGATGACCTTAGGAGGACAGCTGGCAGTGGGTGGATGAGGGAAGCCCAGGATCGCGAATTTTGGCGCAATATGAGGTAGGCCTACGTCCAGCAGTGGACGGACAATGGCTGTAGATAATATATAAAAATTTCGTTTTTATTGTGAGTTTTTAATTACCTATATCATTTGTTCACACATAAAAGACATACATTTTCTTTGAAAATCTCGTGTCACGGTGTTAGTTGTCGAACTCCTCCGAAACGGCTCGACCGATTCTTATAAAACCTTTTTGTCCAAGTATATTCGGTAGGTCTGAGAACAGGTCGTAGGCTATTTTTTATAGCCCTATTCTTCGCGGACGGAGTCGCAGGGAACAGCTAGTCGGTCAGTGAGAGCGCCGGGGACCCAATACCTCTCCCCCTCCCCTATTCCCTCTCCTTTTTCCTTAGGGCTGACAACGCACTGGCATCGCGTAAAGCGCTGCGGGTGTCTATGGAGAGTGGTGATCATTTAACATCAGGTGACCCATTAGTTCGTTTGTCTGGCCTCTCTAACATAAAACTAATATATTAAAGTCTCGTGTCACGGTGTTTGTGATCGAACTTCTCCGAGACGGCTTGGCCGATTTTTATGAAACTTTTTTCTCCACACTTGGTAGGCCTGAGAACAGGTCATAGGCTATAATTTACATGGCAATACAACGTTTGTTGGGTCAGGTAGTTACATATGGAAAAAGCAAAGAGGGTAGTAACTTCCTCGGACAAAGAATTAGCTATTCAAAGATACTTACTACACGAAAACTTTTAAACCAACGCGACACGACATTATTTAGCAATAAAGATTAAAAATACAAGCTGTATGCTGTAAAAAACAATATCCAACTTTAATCTCTTGATAAAAAATCAAAGAGCGTATCATATCCAAATTCATAAAGTTTTTGTTGGAATGTCTGTTCATAATCGTAAGGGCAAAACAGTAGCACGTTTTGACCCACGATTAACGCCATCAGGCGTAGAAATAGTTTAACAGCGTGTTTCAAATTAAATCGTCATTAACTTTAATGGTACAATCAGCCGTTTGTGTCGGCAGTTAACATTTACGAGTAGTGAGAACTCAATTCAATGTAGCGCAATAAAATAGAGATTTATTTGACAAAGCGATAAAGTCTGCTTGTGACCGGCCTGCAACGTGGGCGAAATGTCGAGGTAATTTCAGCAAATAGCAGCATCCTTGTGGTTTCAACCTATGGGTCGTGGCTTTCAGCCCGCGAGCTAGCAACTCGGAATTTCTGAATTTATGTCAAGGATGCCCAATATTTTGATTTGAATCGATCTTTTGGATCGAAAGAAAGAAAGAAAGAAAGAAAAAACATTTATTCGTGACAACAATAGCATAAAGGCATAAAGATTTCAATATAAAGCAACTAGGTATCACGAAACGGACCCACCTCAGCATAATGCCGGCTCGGGAGCCAGCGCTGGTCTTTCGGCTGGATCGCATCGAATCGTAAAGCATTGAGGCAATCTGCGATCTGTACGCTTAGTATAAGTTTTCCTTCACTTCAATACTTCTCGATCGCGTTTACGTAAAAAAATCAATTCTATGGAAACATGGACGCGCGCGCGCGGAGACGCTGTCCATGTTTCCCTAGTAATTGATTTTTTTACGTAAACGCGATCGAGAAGTATTAAAGTGAAGGAAAACTTATACTAAACATACTGGATCGCATGGTTTTGAATCGGTCTAGCAAAGATCGAATTGTATCGTAATCCATACTTCCATCCACACTTATATTGTAAATCCGAAACTTCCGAAGGGAGTTTATTTGTTTGTTCTTCCTTAACGTCGTATGTAACAGAGCGCCAGAATCATCCTGTTTTTTGTAGAGGGATAGTTGTAGGGGCCAAGGTAAAGACTAATATTTAAACCAATCGAAAATGTAGTTTTCGTGTGATATTATTTGACCTAAGTGACGGACCAAAGCCGCGGAAAAAAGCTATTCAAAAAGAAATAAAAGAATAATATATTGCTTATAGATTTTTAATTAAAATGCCAATTATCTGTTGCTGTTATTGTCAATAAAAATCATTCGATTTTTTTTCATCCGATCTCTTAGGCATGCGATTCGATCTTGTGGAAGATCGTATCGAAGTCAAAAGATCGTAGCGTGGATCGTATTGCTAAAGATCGATATCTTCCAAAAGAGCGATTCAGATCGGGCATCCCTAATTTATGTGGGAAATTATAATTTGAACACCATTTGTTTTACAGTTCAATGGTAATCCAATGGTGTGTGTGAAGTTCGCTATTTGCAATGGGCTCGCATAGGATACGGGCCTAAGGTCTCTCATTTTGAGAGATTTGTGCCCAGCAGTGGGACATTATATAGGTTGGAAATGATGGGCCAGGTAATTTAAAGTTCAAGAAAGTAGTTAAGTTATTATGTAGATTGTGGGGGTATTACTGCCCGGGCAAATTAATACATTCCGGGTACGGTCAGCGGCCATTGGAGTATCTCTGGAACGCTCGTAATATGCCAATGGGTGGGGCAAGCCATGGGCGGAAGCGGGCTCTGAGGCTGGTTTTAGTGTCACGCGGACGGTCAGTACTGATTGCTACGCATGGACCAATATGTATTAAGAGGCTGACAACACCTAATTTTGTTGAAATTGATGTCATTTAAACAGTTTTTTAAGAAAAACTGCTTGTTCTAGCACATCAAAAAATTTTATGTTAATATTCATCATATTTTAAAGACCGTGGACGGACTCGATACATAATTGGACGAAATCGGCTCGATAGAAAATAATTGCAAAGATAGGTCTTAAAATCATCATTAAACGGTTCTATGTCTTTATTTTTTTGGCGTATGCGTCTGCAATTAAAAACATGAAGTCAACATATTCATACCTAAACCGCTAACGAGTCATATTTCACAAATAATCCACAGTTTTTTTTAATTAAATATTTGCCCGATAAATTTCAATATACCCGGCTGCCCAGTAATAGCGGCATCTCGTTTACTCCGATACAAATAGACAGTGTGCGCCGACGTTGGTGTTGACAGCGTCTTAAGCTTAGGGAGCGTTTTAGGGTAATGTGGGCGGCTCCGTACGGAAGACCGTCCGCGCGGACAGCAGTTTTAATACATATTGGTCCGTGCGTAACAATCCGTACGGACGGTCCGCGTGACACTAAAACCAGTCCAGGCGGACTGCATTCGAACCGCTACGTCAACTGTCAACCCTCGACTACCCATACATTTTTTATTGCAGTTCCATCGTAGTGGGCAAAATTGCACGCAAACGGCATGCCAGACCGTATATTTTTGACCCCGACACAAAAAGAGGGGTGTTATAAGTTTGACCGCTTGTGTGTGTTTGTGTCTGTCTGTGGCATCATAGCTCTTATACGGGTGAGCCGATTCGGATGCGGTTTTTTTTTATTTAAAGCTGGTTTCTTGGTGATGGTTCTTAGACATGTTATATTAAAATTGGTTCAGCTGAATTGTTTGTTAGCGCGGCTAAAATCGACCGTCTAAATAGCAAATTTTCCGTCCGAATTGCCATTTAGACGGTCGATTTTAGGTCGATTTTAGCCGCGCGGCAAAAATCGTGCGGCTTTAGTCACCCGTATAAACCCCGCTTTAGACTCAGAATGGACATTTACTTTATTTTCAAAATATTTTTAATTTATAGTATCATTATCAATATTACAGTCATTTAGATAAAGCGCTTCGCTTTATCTTTTATAACGCGGACCGCTAAGGAATGCAATTAGCTTCCGTCGTCAGCCTCTTCCAGATAAGAAAAATTTAGAGTTATTCAAGGCCAGATCGAACAAGCTTCAATTTTAATTCGACCGCTGGCGCTGCCGCTGCTCTGGAGCAGCAGTCTCATCATCAGCATCGTCATCGTCACACTGCAGGGAACCGGCCTCTGAGAATCAGGAGGCTTGGGCCGTAGTTGCTGGGTGGATCAACTTTTTGTGCTGTTCACTCTGTCCCCAGTTGTCCAAGTGACATCTTCATACTGTTTCATAGAAAAATGCTTAGGTTGTCCAGGAGACAAAATTTGTGTAACCATAGCAACGGGTGGCACGAAAAAGTTGATTCACCCTGCTACTTCACAAGCACCGGCGGATTATCTACTTTACACACGCCGTTCAATTTCTTCGCAGGTGAGGGCAGGTTTCCTCACGATGTTGTCCTTCACCGTAAAGCTCATGGTAAATATAATTGTAATTTTGCACGTAGGTAGATTACAAAAAACTCAGAGGTGCGAGGCTGGGCTCGAACCCACGATCCTCTGCTTGAGAGACCATAGGTTTGACCTTTAGTGGTTTGCCAGTAAGGCTACCAGGACTAGAAGCTAGTAAAATCTTTTAATATATAAAAATCTCGTGTCACGGTGTTTGTTAACGAACTCCTCCGAAACAGCACAATCGATTTTTATGATTTTTTTTATGTGTATTTAATAGGTCTGAGAGGTCGTAGGGTATTTTTAGGGTTCTGAACCCAAAGGGTAAAACGGGACCCTATTATAGGTAACGCCACCAGAGTTGAGGCCACGCACACAACCACATCTCTTGTAATGACAGCGGGATTTTGACGTTGTGTTGTCGTTAAACGTCAACACAACGTCAAAATCCCGCTGTCATTACATGAGATGTGGTTGTGTGCATGGCCTCAACTCTGGTGGCGTTACCTCTACTAAGGCTCCGCTGTCCGTCCATCAGTCACCAGGCTGCATCTCATGAACCGTGATAGTTAGACAGTTGAAATTTTCACAGATGATGTATTTTTGTTGCCGCTATAACAACAAATACTAAAAAACAGAATAAAACCAATATTTAAGGGGGCTCCCATACAAAAAACGTTTTTCTAGATAATGGTATGGAGCCCTTCGTGCGCGAGTCCGACTCGCACTTGGCTGGTTTTTTTTACCCCTATTATTCTTCGCAGACGGAGTTGCAGGCAACAGCTAGTTATTTAGGACTGCTTACTTTGGGGTTGGTGTGTGAATTGTACCGTGATATTTATTTATTATTATTTATTTAAGTTTATGACTTACACCACATTAGCACTGGCCTTCGACGCAACCAGCTAACGCACCCTTAGGCTTCTCTCCCACCATTTCATCTCAACAACCACAAAACAGCTGCCACACTCGATCCACTACGTCTCACCAACTGCATCGAAATCCAGCAATCACACAAAACGCGCTATGGAGATCGCGTCATCTCAAAATAACGAGTCAAGTTCCAGCATCCGAAGAGAAATGAAACAATAGGGCCCGAACTGGTTCCAGGGGGACTTGTCGCTAGTAGGGTCACCATTCCTTTATTTAAAAATATACTGACATGAGAAAAGTTAGAAGAAGATAATTATATTAATTTAAAATAAAAAATAAAAATTACTCCTTCTCCTATGGGCGGTATGGCGCCCATTTGGAACCGTCAGAAAAGTATGGCATGGTGATTTTCGTGAATGGCTACTCGACGATTATTAGCTGTGCAACACCGGAGCCACACCGGAGAAGTATGGCATTACGCTACCGCCTTCTGTTTTTTTATAGACTATCGGAAAAGAAGAATACAAGAATTTTTGTGGAACAAATCGTTCGATTTTCGTTGTTTATCCGACACGTTCGATTAACGCCCACGCGATTGGGCCGCCGGTACCAGCGCTATGACCATCATTTTCCTTTTTGTCATTACGTAATTATACCCCTGAAGAACCGCCATACTGTTACACATGATCTAGTATTTTGTGTCACCATCCCCCGGTCTATATGGTTTTGATTCTCAAATCAGACGTGTCCACAAAAATCCGAACGGATGGCAACTCCAGCGGCAAGAACGCACTGACGTACAGAAATTTTAAACATATTATTACTTAATTAAATACTTCCATCCAGGTTGTTGAACTGTATGTCTGACATTGTGTGCATGGACATTGTAGTTGAACGGGTTTACTAATTAATGGAATATAGCTTACAAATTGGTGTAATAAATTCGCATAACTAAAAGATAGTAAACAGATAAAAATCATGAACTGCTTAGGTCACACCGTCATTTTAGGAAACAACATAACGTAGCTAGTTGTTGCCCGCAGGTTTGTCGGCGTCTGCAACTTCGTACTTTACCTGAATAAACCACTAGAGTTGAGGTCACGCACACAACAACATGTCATGTAATGACAGCGGGATTTTGACATTTATTCGTGCCGATAGCAAATTCAACAGACTCAACAGTGAATTACAAGATTGTCTAAAAATTTCTTCAACCTATTTCGTTAACAATTATTTAGGAAAATACATCTAGTTCAAACAAAACAGAAAATATAATATTTTCATCTATTTTTTTTAAATCAGATAGGTAAGCATATTTTTCGCTATTTATAAAACGCCGTTTTTTTGTTGCTTTATTTCAAAAATAGTTTATATGAAAAAAGAAAAATTATAGTATGCATAGTATTGCGAAGGTATTTCATCATAAGATCATATAACTCATATTTTCATTCACTAACTCATTTCATTCATTCACTACTGTTTTTGCAATCAGTACTTTATGTAGCTGTGTGTGTAATCATTCGCCTCAACTCGCGTGGCGTTACCTTTACTAATTATCCATATTATTAATCAAGTGTCATTTAATTGTAAATTATTCGAGCGTTGGTTGGTTGATGACTCTCAAGCACAGGATCGTGGGTTCGAGCCCAATGTTTTTCGGGATTTATATGCGAAATTACATTTGAAATTTACCAGTGAAACCTGCACACGCCTGCGAAGAAAATCCAATGGTATGAGTGAAGTTCCCAATCCCCACTTGGACCACGTGGGAACTACGGATTCGGATTCGTGGGATTCGGCGGATAAAAGCTAGTATCGGAATAAAAAGTGGCCTATTTATTATTCCTAAGATCCAAATTTCATCCAAATCCGTTTTGCCGTAGTGCCTTCGAAACTCAAAGACGCCGCGTCCTGACGAATTGTACGGGGTCATCGACCTGCGCGTGCGCATGCTCCATTCAAACTTCGCGAGTCTGCGCTGGCTGGGGCCCATGTGACAACCGAGTATCTTTAACGTTTTAAATCCTTTGGTGAACTGTTGAAATACAATTCTTACAAGCTTTTATTTGACTTGCTTTGTATGATTGTTTGGGTGGAATCTTGCAACTGAATTTGAAAGCAGTTATCCTGAACCGATGAGATGAAATTTTGCATACAAAATTGTAAGTCAGGTGGCAATACAATATTGTAGTACAGTCAACGTCATAAATAAGTGATCACTTTTGTACCTTGTCGGATTCAGTCGTTATACAATTTCGTATAGCTTTTCAAACTTGACGTTAAAGCGACAAGGTACAAAAGTGATCACTTATTCGTGACGTTAGTAACCCTACCAGGTACCCATAGGAATTCCTCAACAACTCAATCCCACCCTGTTTGGGCTTGTTTGATGTCTTGATGAGTAAGTAGTTTAGGACTGTACAAAGAAGAGTAGGTACATCAGCATAAAAAGCTTGTCCCAAAAATAGTGCTTTTTTTTATTTTTTATTTTTTTTTTTATGTTAGAGAGGCCAGACAAACGAACTAGTGGGTCACCTGATGTTAAGTGATCACCACTGTCCATAGACACCCGCAGCGCTTTACGCGATGCCAGTGCGTTGTCGGCCCTAAAAGGGAGAGGAAAAAAGGAAAGGGAATAGAGGAGGGGGAGAGGTATTGGGCCCCCGGCGCTCTCACTGACCGTTCGAAACGCAGCAGGAGTACTGCTGCTTCACGCCGGTGTTCTGTGAGAGGGTGGTACTGCCCCGGACGAACCGGCCCATTCGTGATGCAGCAGCTAGCTACAACATGGCTCTACCACTACAAAAATTAATTATTATGAAATGAAAAAAAATTACATTACTTCTCTGCATCACACACCTCTGAATCACAGCTACCTATATTATCTGTGCGATATATCGCTCATGTAGAAGAACACTGATACAATTACAAATTATTGTCATTTCAAAGCTAAACTTTATGTAAAAAGAAAAAATAAGTTTAGTTTTGAAATGACAATATAATAAATAAATATAACGGGATTGTTCTCACCAATCGACCTAGTCCCAAACTCCAAAGTAAGCTAAGTAAAGCTTGTGTTACGGGTACTAGGCAACAGATAAACATACTTATATAGATAGACACATACTTAAATACATATTAAACACCCAGACCCGAGACCAAACATTCGTATTTTTCATACAAATTTCTGCCCCGACACGGGAATCGAACCCGGGACCTCAAGCTTCGTAGTCAGGTTCTCTAACCACTAGGCCATCTAGTCCTTAAAACGTCTCGCTTAACGTCTTTCTACATTTTTGGTTATTTTTGGACGGCCGGATAGCCTAGTTGTTAGAGAACCTGACTACGAAGCTTGAGGTCCCGGGTTCGATTCCCGGTCGGGGCAGATATTTGTGTGAAAAATGCGAATGTTTCTGCTCGAGTCTTGGATGTTTAATATGTATTTCAGTATGTAATTTATCTATATAAGTATGTTTATCCATTGTCTAAGCTTTGCATGGGTCATTATCCGAGCGTTTCAACCGCTTAATTTTGCTGGTCACGTTTTCTACGAATCGGCTGTAGATTTTGATGGCGTTTTCAGTTATTTATTAGAGGACCTGTACTTCTACCACATAATTAAAAACTGTATCAGAATCTGTTGCCATTTCCACATAAAAGTGTCCACCAAAATTAGACGGTTGAAACGCTCGGATATTGACCTGCTTAGTTTGTGACTAGGTCAATTGGTGTGAATTGTCCCGTGATATTTATTTATTTATTTATTTATTTTACTTTATATGCCATTTAAGCCACGGAACTAATAATTCGCAAGTTCTAATCGTTATCCAGTTTTGTAGTTATTCATCAACCGCCCACTCTTGAAGTTATCTCGGCATCTCCTAATGCGTTACTCCGAGGACCGAACCAGTTCTAATGCGTAACGGCCACATCTCAAGGTTTCCATACAGGAAATGTTTCCAAGAATTTCGTGAAGCTCTATTTAAAAGGCTATTTATTCGTTTGTTTGTAAAAAATCGAGGGTTCAGTAAAATATGTGCTACTAGCAAAAGCCAATAACAACTATAAATTAAAAACTTGAACCTCCTGAGGCCCAAACTTAATTTAGGACTTTTGTAATAATGACCCCGTGTCCTATTTATAGGCACTTGTACTGGTAGCCCAGGACTTCAATTATTACAAAATCATTATATACTTTAATATTTTAGACAATATTGTAATTGTAAATTAGTGCGTGTCCTTATTTTGGGACATTGGGACGCTATTTGATGAATTTTAACATTTACTTGGGATGAAAGGATTACATTTTACAGTCCTAAAAATAGGACGTTTGGTCCTCAGGACAATTAGGGCACACTTATGAATGAAAATAAAGTCAAAGTCAAAATTCTTTATTCAGTTTAGGCACCAATTTATGCTTCTATGAACGTCGAAGAATCTACCACCGGTTCGAAAAAACCCTGATGAGAAGAATCCGGCAAACACTCAACAAGGTATATCTTTTTTCAAGAGAATATAAAAATCCCAATTTTTTCCTTATCCCGTGAGAATTACCAAAAATCCTAAAAATAATTACCTTCTCATCATCCCAACCTATATACGTCCCACTGCAGGGCACAGGCCTCCTCTCAAAATGAGAAGGCTTGGGCCGTAGTTCCCATGCGGGCCCAGTGCAGATTGGGAATTTCACATACACCATTGAATTTCTCAGGTGTATGAGGTTTCCTCACGATGTTTTCCTTCACTACGGTAAATTACAAATGTCATTTCGCACATACATTCCGAAAAACTCAGAGGTGCGAGCCTGGATTCGAACCCACGACCCTCTGCTTGAGAGACCATCATAGGTCAAACCACTAGGCCACCACGGCTTCTTACAAACCAAATTTTAAGAGTACAATACGTTTACTTTTAGTTTACCACTGACAGATGGCTTGCCTTCATTTCATTTCCAACTTTAACACCATACAAATTTATTTATTTATATATTTACTAGCTTTTGCCCGCGGCTTCGCTCGCGTGTACCATGAGTATTTCAAAGAACCAAGATATCAAGCAAGCAAGCATACAGGCAAGCAAGCAAGCATGCAAGCAAGCAAGCATGCAAGCAAGCATGCATGCACGGAAGCAAGCAAGCATGCATGCACGGAAGCAAGCAAGCATGCAAGCACGGAAGCAAGCAAGCGTGCAAGAAAGCGTGCAAGTAAGCGTGCAAGCAAGCGTGCAAGCAAGCCCGACTAAACTTTCTTTATATACAATAATATAAAACCTATTATTACTTTCCCCTGTCCTGCATTAGGTATAATTCAATGTTTTCTTACCTTCTACGGAAACTTGAGTAACTGGAAGCGCTGTGTACCTACTTAGCATTGATATTATACATATTATAGTATTTTGTAAAGGTGTTGTGTGACCTAACCGCTAAGGAGTTATACCTTCCATCATCAGCTCATCTGAATAACCAGAAAGAATACAACTAAAGATCTATACATGCATATGATATTTAAAGAAACTTCCTATAACTCCTAAACGTTAAGGAGTTTAACCTTCCATCATCAGCACACCCGAATAACCTGAAAGAATACAACAATCAGTCTATATGTACTTATAATATTTGAAAAATTATCCTCAACTCCTAACCGTTAAGGAGATTTACCTTCCATCATCAGCTCATCAACATGAGATGATGTCTACCAGACGCAAACACTTAAATAGCTTGAGAAAATATATGAAAAACGTAATGCGTGCCTACAAAATTTGAGGGTTGCCCTCGATTTCCCTGAGATCCCGTCATCAGATCCTGATTTTGTGACAATGGGACCATCTCAGGAGTATATTGTATTCTTTCGAATAAAAAAATAGTTTTTATAATCGGTCCACAATTGATCGTGAAATCGGTGAACATACACCTACATAAAAAAATACATAAAGTGGAATGCATAACCTCCTCCTTTTTTTGAAGTCGGTTAAGGAGCCCTTTGCGGCCTACTTACAGTATAAACTTATGAATTTTGAAATTTTAGCTTTGTGCAACCAGTAAAACGCAAAATCCCGTTTTTTCCCGTTCCCGTAAGAATTTCGGGAAATGCTTTCTTAATGCTCCCCTACACTCCCCAAGGAACCCACTTGCCCAATTTCAGCTTTCTATGACCAGTAAAACGAAACATCCCCTTTTTCCGTTCCCGTGGGAATTTTGGAAAGCCCTCTCTCAATCCTTCTCTACTCTACACTCCCCAAGCAACCTACATGCCGAATTTCAGTCCTCTACGACCAGTAAAACGAAAAATCTCGTTTTTTCCTTATTCCGTGGGAATTTCCGAAAATCCTTATAACTATTTTTTACTATTATAATTACCTACTTCTATGCCAAATTTGAAGAGTCTAATAATTATAGTTCATAGGATCCCGTTGAACTGAATATATAAATCCCGTTTTCTCCTTATCCCGTGGGAATTTTGAGAAATCCTGAAATTAATGTTTAAACTAATGTAATACCTACTTGTGTATCAAATTTGAAGAGTCTAGTTATTATAGTTTCTGAGATAGGATCACTCGGAATCGAATATATAAATCCCGTTTTTTCCCGTTCCCGTGGGAATTCCCAAAAATCCTTCCTTACTGGATGCCTACATTGTATAAGGTATCTATGTGCACAATTTCAAGTCTCTAGGTCCAGTGGTTTGGGCTGTGCGTTGATATATCAACAGTCATTTAGTTTATTTAGACATTTCAACCCCATCGCACCCCATCCAGGGAGATGGTATTTTACGTCCGCCATGTCGGATTTTAAAACCGTTGTTGTTTTCGTAACCAGTGACCCGATAAACCATAGGAACAATACCCATGTTGATTTTCAGACTTTGTCCCCCATTTCCCCCTTTTAGGGGTTGAATTTCCAAAAAAACCTGAAACACGTGTTTAATCATTTATCGTTAGAAGTACTTCTGTTAAGTTTCGAGTAAAATAGTCGAACTAATCTTGTTTCCCCATACAAACTTTGGACCCCCGTTTCACCCCCTTAGGGAATGAATTTTGAAAAATCCTTTCTTAGTGCACCCCTAGACCTTATAAGGAACCTACGTGCCAAATTTGGAATCTCTAGGCCCAGCGGTTTGGGCTGTGCGTTGATATGTCAGTCAGTCAGTCAGTTTCTTCTTTTATATATTAAGATTTAGGAGTTCAACAGCGGTACAATCAAGTTTATACTAAATTACAGAGTGATTCTTAAGGCCAATAACAGAACTCCCGTAATGATATAATTTTATAAACCTGAGTAGGAGCAAACGTACAGTCGAAAGCACTAATAACATCCACACACCCAACGCGTCAAATACATGCAATCATCAACCTTATGGTTCATGGCATAGAAGTGTATAGATATATTGACGCCCAGGGAGCGCATGTATATTTATGTTCCCGACTATAACAATAAGAAAGAAAGAATAAAAAACCTGTAAGTACAATTAAACGCACATTCACACACACACACACACACACACACACACACACACACACACACACACACACACACACACACACACACACACACACACACACACACACACACACACACACACACACACACACACACACACACACACACACACACACACACACACACACACACACACACACACACACACACACACACACACACACACACACACACACACACACACACACACACACACACACACACACACACACACACACACACACACACACACACACACACACACACACACACACACACACACACACACACACACACACACACACACACACACACACACACACACACACACACACACACACACACACACACACACACACACACACACACACACACACACACACACACACACACACACACACACACACACACACACACACACACACACACACACACACACACACACACACACACACACACACACACACACACACACACACACACACACACACACACACACACACACACACACACACACACACACACACACACACACACACACACACACACACACACACACACACACACACACACACACACACACACACACACACACACACACACACACACACACACACACACACACACACACACACACACACACACACACACACACACACACACACACACACACACACACACACACACACACACACACACACACACACACACACACACACACACACACACACACACACACACACACACACACACGCTTAGTGTATTTTAGCAACACTTTTGTTACTTTTTTTTTATTATTTTTCTCGTTATCTCATATTAAGTATGTAGGTACAGTCAAGGGCAAAAATATGTATACACTTTAGTACCTTGTCTATTTTCGTCATATTTGAATTGCCATATATGAACTGTCACAGTGGTTAAAGTGACAAGGTACTAAAGTGTATACATATTTTTGCCCTTGACTGTACCTACATACTTAATATGAGATAACGAGAAAAATAATAAAAAAAAAGTAACAAAAGTGTTGCTAAAATACACTAACTTAATATGAGATAACGAGAAAAATAATAAAAAAAAAGTAACAAAAGTGTTGCTAAAATACACTAAGCATGTTTGTGTGTGTGTGTGTGTGTGTGTGTGTGTGTGTGTGTGTGTGTGTGTGTGTGTGTGTGTGTGTGTGTGTGTGTGTGTGTGTGTGTGTGTGTGTGTGTGTGTGTGTGTGTGTGTGTGTGTGTGTGTGTGTGTGTGTGTGTGTGTGTGTGTGTGTGTGTGTGTGTGTGTGTGTGTGTGTGTGTGTGTGTGTGTGTGTGTGTGTGTGTGTGTGTGTGTGTGTGTGTGTGTGTGTGTGTGTGTGTGTGTGTGTGTGTGTGTGTGTGTGTGTGTGTGTGTGTGTGTGTGTGTGTGTGTGTGTGTGTGTGTGTGTGTGTGTGTGTGTGTGTGTGTGTGTGTGTGTGTGTGTGTGTGTGTGTGTGTGTGTGTGTGTGTGTGTGTGTGTGTGTGTGTGTGTGTGTGTGTGTGTGTGTGTGTGTGTGTGTGTGTGTGTGTGTGTGTGTGTGTGTGTGTGTGTGTGTGTGTGTGTGTGTGTGTGTGTGTGTGTGTGTGTGTGTGTGTGTGTGTGTGTGTGTGTGTGTGTGTGTGTGTGTGTGTGTGTGTGTGTGTGTGTGTGTGTGTGTGTGTGTGTGTGTGTGTGTGTGTGTGTGTGTGTGTGTGTGTGTGTGTGTGTGTGTGTGTGTGTGTGTGTGTGTGTGTGTGTGTGTGTGTGTGTGTGTGTGTGTGTGTGTGTGTGTGTGTGTGTGTGTGTGTGTGTGTGTGTGTGTGTGTGTGTGTGTGTGTGTGTGTGTGTGTGTGTGTGTGTGTGTGTGTGTGTGTGTGTGTGTGTGTGTGTGTGTGTGTGTGTGTGTGTGTGTGTGTGTGTGTGTGTGTGTGTGTGTGTGTGTGTGTGTGTGTGTGTGTGTGTGTGTGTGTGTGTGTGTGTGTGTGTGTGTGTGTGTGTGTGTGTGTGTGTGTGTATGCATTGTATTACCAGGAAATTGTACGTAAGTGTACAACCCTAGTTAGTGTTGAGCTCTGGGCGTAGTTGGTACGACGAAAGGGAACTTTAAAGAGAGGAGTGTGACGTGTGCGGCGACCAGGCGCACAAAGCCCGATTTGCGCGAGCAGAGAGGGGCAGTCCAACCGGCCGCTCGTCACGTCATGGAGCAGCATCATATCAGACACAGTTCGCCGATGGTTTAAGGGAGCTAGCTTATGGAATTTGCAACTCTCTTCATTCTGTCACAATGCAGTGTTCCCTTACGCCTCTAGATGGCGCTGTTTTAAATAATAGATAATTTTCCCTAATGATTGCTAGATGGCGCTAGTGGTGCATTATATTAAAAACATTTTATGTTTCTTAATTTATTTAGTTGAGATAAACTGTTGCGTTTTGAATGAGCATTTAAAGAATAACAAATTATTTACAATAGAAATCTGATCCGTATAACTTTGCCATAGACAAATTCTACATTAATTTATTGAATCAGGCGTTACTTTGCGGAGGTCCATATTAATGAACTAAAACAATTACTTTGCTCACCCGCGACCTTCGCGCGAAGGTCGCGGGTGAGCAAAGTAATTGTTTTAGTTCATTTAAATTCTACATTGTTTATGAGTGATTTTTTTTTACTAGAGGGTATGTGAGTGGATTTGTCGAATTTTGACGGTGTTTTACTTGAACAGCTGAGATTGAATAATACGCTAAAAATTGGCATAAAAAGCTGCGCACGGTCAAAATTCGGCATTCTGCAAATCATCATACGCTCATAAAATAGGAAACAACTCCAGTCTTTCTACTTTCTTTTTTAATATTTTAAATAAAATAAATTCAGTGTCACTCTGCCTAAAATTTGGTAATTCATTGGCAAATATCAATTTTAACTGTGTATTTTGAACTTGTGTTTTCTTTCAGATTTTTATTTTGTAACATAGCTAGATTTCATGTTTTTCTCAACTGTTATTCTTTGCTTTTAAAAGTGCTAGCAGTCTTTATTTTAATTAATTCTTCTGGCCCTTAGATTTTTTATCTAAATAGTTTTTTTTAACGCTTATTGCTACATTTTTATTTTTTAACCGTTGGGCCTTTCAGATTCAAATTTATAACGAACCTTTTTCAAATTGTAACGTACTTTCTTCCAAATTTATTTAGCTTAATTTTTTCTTTTGTAATCTTCGAACGATATTTTTCTACCACCTCCAACGATTACGGCTGACTTGGTTAGGAAGCTTCTCTTCACGCCGGTTGGATGTATGGCAGAAAAGGGCCACCTGAACCCCTTGTCTAAACAAGACCTAATTTCAGGGCGGCACATTACGGATTGGAATCTGGGTACCACTCCAACATCCGCACATCTTCCTCTGCGCTATTTCTTCGGCTGGCTCCTGGAACCGAAGACTCTCCTTGCTCCTACGGCAAGACCTACTCCTGCCGCTTGCTGACCCTGGGGCCACTACCTGTCTCCAGCCTTCGTCCAGCACCGGCAGTCTATGCTTCGAATACTAATCCAGGGAAGCCTTGCCAAGAAACGCTTTCCCACTCAACTCTCGAATCCGCGACCCTCGAGATATAAATTTTCTGTCAGTTAAGCCCTAGGGGCTAAATATACGTCTTAAACCTGCATTTTGTTTTACTCAATCTAAACCCCTAGGGTCTCACCTGCTCTACCCTGACAATATGAATTGAAATGCCTACGAGCTTTATAGTTGAGATATTTTAAAAATTTACTTTGTAGCAGCTATTAGTAAAGTAGCTATTACAAAATCTGCAAACGTGGGTAACAGTATTCTAAAATTGGCTTTATTTGTAGGTCGTTAAAGTTGAATATGAATGAAATGAAGACAAACCATCTGTCAGTGGTAAACTTTATGTAATTTTGCTGTAAGCATAGTTACTCGCAGTCGTAGATATTCGTTATCATGATAATGCTCTAAGCCAAACATGACATCGAACAAAATGACCAAAGCTTATAAAATCAATAGTTACGTGAAGCCTTTTACCCTTTACCTAACTTAACTTACAGTAACTTAACCTGATCAAGTTTCACACGTCTAGGACAGGGGTGGTTAACCCTTACCAGTGGATATGCCATACCTAGTTTAATTTATGCTACAGTTATACGAAATCTTCTTAACTAAGGGGCCCCATACATATCTGTATTTTTTAAATGTATTTTTTTAGATTTTATATTGTAATTTATATATGTGTTTTCTTGGCAACGATGGTCCTTCCGAAAGAGCTGGTAGTTTAAAAAAGTGTCATGTAAAAGAGCCCTTTGTTGTCTATACTTGCAGAATAAACGTTTTGATTTTGGTTTTTTTATAGATATAAAAAAACCAAAATCAAAACGTTTATTCTGCAAGTATAGACACACACACACTCCAAAAATATATATAAGTAGCCACGCGATTAGTTGCCCATATCGAGAAACGATTTCTTATTATTGATTTGGCCAAACCACATCATGATGTGGCCAATAGACAGTGAAACATTTCATAAAATGCGACTACCTATTTCAAGAAATTCTCGAGCATTTCATGAAGCGAGCAAATCTACGATATGGCCACGACATATACACCTTTAAGGGGGTGATCCATTTGCGAACTTAAACACCGTCGGATTTTCTCGCTGGCTCGCTGTTGCATACTTGAAATTCTAAAGTCCGCAGACTTTTAAGTGCTCCATTGGCGGTTTAGACCTTTGGCTCGCGAGTTCGTTGGCGTACCGGCGGTTTTGCTCGCCAATGGATCACCCCCTTTATGCACACTTTATTCATGTATAAAACGCGCGTTTGTATGCGTAGTAGCTAAGTACTATGATAGGTAATTGCTTGTTGACTGAGAGAGGGCGAAACGCGAGCGAGTCATCCCCGTTTTTAGCTTGGGCAAAAATTCTTTCGATTTCCCAACTGTCCTCTATATTTTTTGACGAAACAGTTTTTCGAAAATGATCAAAATGGCGGAGTCGTAGGGGTTGAAAACGTAAAAAATATCCCATGTCACCAATTTCGAAAAACTCGCGAGTTCGTAGAGCTACTAGTATAAAAACAGTTCCATCTCCCTTCGTAAGAAAACACTGAACCATTCAAAATACGTCCTTACGACGTAATTTGAGCATCTAAGATTATCCTTCAACGGAGCTATGTAAAAAACGTCCAATGTAGCCAAAGTCAGTTTCAATTACTAACGAAAGCCTCGCCTTGTACGGTTTCAACCCCTTTAAAGGACAGCCACGACTGTCACGACTGGATACTGTTACCGATTAACTGTTAAGCGATATTTATTTACCGATAAGAATCGGTAAAGTACCGATTTATCGCGCTGGGGGGAAATAAAACAGGTGGCTCGAAGGTTGTTAGCAGTTTTGTTAATTTATTGTTGGCCGAGAAGTTGGCGTAATTTACACTTTAATAGCCACTGAATGGAAAATAAATAAATATCACGGGGCCGCGGGGTACTTGATACATATACTTACCATTGAACGGGTCCATATATACACGGGTTAGTGTAAACGGGTGCAGTGTGTATTTAGTGACATAATTTAGCTGTCGGGTTCATTGTTCCGTAATTTTTTTAAACTGTGGTTAAAATGGTTCCAACGGAAGACCAGCGTCGCCAATGAAGTACCTACGTGAAGTTCTCAATTCGCACTCGCACCCGGGAACTACATCCCAAGACCTCTCATTCTGGAAATAGGCCTCTGTCCAGCTGATGATGATTATGATGATGATGATGATGAATGTTTTATCTCATTATTTTCGGAGTTCTATGCAACAGTCCATTTGAAAAATAAACCTTCACACCCAACGTCCTCAACCTACATACTTAATATGACATCGCATTCAACAACATAGCAAAGCATAACTTACTTTCATTAATTCATTATCTTCATTGATTAGCTGGCTGATAGTGGGTATGTAATTAATGGCGCTTCTTGGTATCACAAGTTGTATGTTGACGTACGAGTATGTTATCTATAAGAAGGCCAGTCACCTGACTTCCTGGGTAGAAATCTAGATTTTAATTCCTAAGATAATTAACGCTAAAAAATGTGTTTCGTTGGGTAATGTGTTGTGTGTGTTGTTGCGTAATTTTTTTTATATCGAGGAACTAAGGAGAGCCATAATTGATGAAAAAACAAATTGGATAAAAAAAATAAGCGAGTCGCGGGCAAAAGCTACTTTAGAAATAATTTTCCTCAGACAGCGAAGGCTTATGTCAATAGCTTTCATATCAGTTGATTGATATCTTCACTGCAATTTATGTTGATATCATAAAGAGCGATAAAAATAATGTTTTTGTGAGTTATTGATTATTTCAGTAGATAAAATTTTTGATTGGATTTTCATTCAGTTTGTAACATATGAAATGTTATAATGAAAAAAATGTTCTTTTCCGTGGTAATCGACATCAAGCTCATTTTCATTACGTCTTACCTTACAGGTATACGGCCTTACGTTCGGTATGAAACAGACCACATCAAAATGTTTGTAGGTATTAGTTTGATTTTAACGAATTTGAAGCAAAACTTGATTAAAGAAGTGCGTCTGGTCGACACCACTGTTGGAGACCAAAGGGCTGGCAGCTATCTCTCTCAACAAATCTCCATTGCCATTCAACGAGGGAATACTACCAGCCTTTTGAGTACGATGCCACGGGGGCCTTTTTTAGACTTAATCTAGTAGTTTTTAAGTTACATATTTAGTTTATAGTTGTTTTATTCATTGTTACTTTTTCTTAGCAAAAGTTGGATATTGGCTGAATTTGTAGATACGCGAAACTATCCAATGCCATTTATGCGGATTTGCACTGTCCGACGAAATGTTTCAGTGCGGTAATTTTTTCTTTATTCATGCCTGATCTTCATAGGCATATTTATTTGGAATCATCCATACACTGGATAAAATAGTTCAGGCGCGTTATGTTTACAAACTATAACTTCCAACGTTTGACTTGCTTAGTTTAGATCAATAAATGGAATCACATTATGTCAAAAGTTTATTTTATTGAGTGTTATGTACAGTCAAGGAAACTGAATCGCGTACCAGTGAGGAACCTTTTCACAGCCAATTTCACGATGATTTCTTTAGCAGATGTACGGAATGTCAACATGACATTTGCAATGAAAAGGGTTCACCCTGGTACGTAATTCAGTTTTTTTGAGTGTAGGTAACGAATGAAGACCGATACAAACATTCGCGTTTACAATCATCATCATCATCATCCCAGCCTATACCTGTATACGTCCCACTGCAAGGCACAGGCCTCCTCTCATAATGAGAGGGCTGGGGCCGTAGTTCCCACGCGGGTCCAGTGCGGATTGGGAACTTCACACACACCATTGAATTTCTTCGCAGGTGTATGCAGGTTTCCTCACGATGTTATCCTTCATCGTAAAGCTCATCGTAAATTTCAAATGTAATTTCGCACATAAATTCCGAAGAACTCAGAGGTGCGAGCCGGGATTTGAACCCACGACCCTCTGCTTGAGAGGCCATAGGTCAAATAGGCCACCACGGCACATACACGCGGCGTTTAACAATATTAGTAAGATATTAAGAACAACTTATGGAAAAAGTGTATTAAAAAAATATGTCCCAATGTCTGCCATTAGCTCGTATTTCACCATAAAAATGACTTATCGACATATCCATAAATCAGGTATTTTATAGTTAAAGCCTTTTGTTACCAACCGTAAATCCGTGGAGGTTCATTACGTCCCAAACTGGTTATTGTCCCTCACATAAATAACCCCGATGATGGTTTTATTGGGAGTCATTAAAATATTAACTACTAGCGTTTGTCCGCGGCTTTGCTTGCTTCCATTAGATTCTAGCTAGAATTGAAATTCTGTGAATCCGCAAAACTCCCGTGGGAATTCCGACGAATTACATAGTGGTATTCATCTATACTAATATCATAAAGTGAAAGTATGTTCTCTATCTGTCTGTTACTTATTCACGCTTAAACCGCTGAACCGATTTAGATGAAATTTTGAATTTCGTTTTCGCTCTTCCTTCGTCAACCGCACAGCTAAGGAGTGGAATTCCCTGCCTGCGACCGTGTTCCCTGAACACTACAATTTGGCCGCTTTCAGTTCAGTACAATTCGAGGCGATTTAAAGTACCTATCAGTCACGTATATCCAACTAGAAGTGTAACGGGGATTTTTTTTTTTTTTATGTTAGATAGGCCAGACAAACGAACTAGTGGGTCACCTGATGTTCAATGAACACCACTGTCCATAGACACCCGCAGCGCTTTACACGATGCCAGTGCGTTGTCGGCCCTAAAGGAGAGGGAATATGGGAAGGGGGAGAGGGAGGGGGAGAGGGAAGGGGTGATGTATTGGGCCCCCGGCACTCTCACTGACCGTACGAAACGCAAGCAGGATTACTGCTGCTTCACGCCGGTGTTTTGTGAGAGGGTGGTACTGCCCCGGACGAGCCGGCCCATTCGTGATGCAGCGGCTAGCTACAACATGGCTCTACCACTACAATTAATAAGCGAAAACTGTGTGTACCTAAAGTATGTAATTATTATGGTAAGCGTACAAGAAAATATATGATACCTAAAATACTAAATGAGATGGAAAATCTAATGTATTGTAAAACCTCCAAAGTCACCTATAAAAATAAAATTAAAAGTACATTGTTGAGTAGAATTAAGTAGTAGGGATATTCTGATGTTAGCGAGTAGGATAAAATAAATTGAGTATACTATATAAAGTGAGTTAAAGTATATGATTCGGCAAATTTGAATGCCTTCTTGTATACAAGTGTAGGTATTATAGCTTAGTATGTAGTTTTCTCTTTTTTTCTTTCTTTCTTTTTTGTATAGGATTTAAGTAGATTAAGATCAGAGTTTCAGAGAGTGAAATTTTTCTGCCAACAAACTGTCATGCAGTTTGGCAGATAATTATTTTAAAAATGTATTCTGATTATTAGAGAAATAAAATAAAAAAAAAATTCTAGGGTGAATGAGCATATACTAGGCAAGCGTGTTCCATTCTTCGCTTTCCATCAGACGTGATTGTGGTCAAACGTAAGCTGATGTTGTATACAAAAATAAAGGCTACTAGAAACACAGGGAACCTTAAAGTTCCATCTTACAGGCTAGCTAAAACCAAAAAGTCGTTTCTGGGAAGATGCATACCTTTTTATAATAAAATTCCGAAAACAATAACCGACCAAACCGATACAAAATTCAAATCCATTGTGAAGAAGACATTAATATCTAAGGCGTACTATAAAATTAATGACTATATCATGGACAGAGATGTTTGGAAATAATTCCGATCCGCATTGGCGATTCCTAGTCTCAAATTATCTACTGTGCTAAAAAAATTAATTGTATTAAATACTTTAGATATATGTAATTTAATAACAATGTTTTAAAAAAATATACCTTGTTGAGTTTCTTGCCGGTTTCTTCTCAACAGGGTTTTTCCGAACCAAAGAATAAATAAAGAATTTTGACTTTGAATTGACTTTGACTTTGAAAAAAAAGATAGTTTGAGACCCAGGGAAGGAAATAGGATAGTTTTTATCCCAAAAATGGCACTCCCACGGGATAGCGATAAGCGAATTCTTCGCTGACGGAGCGGCGTTATAAAACCGTGCCAAATTCCATTTCCCTGAATCAAGCGGTCGTGATTTTGCAATTTTATTTATTTTGATATTTTATCTTGATCCCGTGGGAATATCTGGATAAAAAGTAGCCTATGTGTTATCCTAGTCATCCAGCTATCAACATAACAAGTTTCGCTCAAATTTGTCCACTTGTTTTAGTGTGAATGAGTAATGGACAGACGCACGTACTCATAAACTTTCGTATTTATAATATTAGTTGGATTGCTTTATGATGTCGATTGAGTAATAAAATAAGACTGAAGCCAAGTTTTATTGTTATATTTGGTGTATTCGATTTTGGATTGTGCGACTTGCTGCGTGTGAGTTTTTGGCGCAAAAGACGTCCTAAAGTGTGTAAACCACACACAGAACGGTAGCAGGTCGCGAGCGGGTCGGGTCGGGCGGGAGTGCGTGGCCGAATAAGAACCACATCACACCGACGATGTCCGGGTGCCCCCAATGTTTTTTTTCAGGAATCCGTGCTTCTACTACGGGTTCATAACTTCCAAGTGGAAGCACACTTGAATTGAACGTGTGACTTTCTCAGATCTTTTTGTGTAGGAACAGTGACCAGTGACAGTGTTAACTTGTCTTGGCATGGGTCAAACCATTGAATTCAACCCACTTACAGCGTTCGGATTAACTTGATATTTGGTATACATATATGTAAGTTGAATGGCAATACAAATACAGTCAATAAAAAGAACAGCACACAACAAAACTTCGAGTCTAACGGTTAATTCCTCTATGGTTGAACAATAACAATGAACAGTAAATTAGCAATAAGCAATAAACTTTGAAGAGTAACAGTATAGCCTAATACCCTTTATTTACTCTGCTATTGTCAACGGTAAATGTCTTTAAATGACCCCAAGGCGCCATTTAGCCGAGATGGGTACCTACAGCTAAAACGGCTTTTAGCTCTTAGTTGCGTTCTACTCTATTGAACGTGGAAATGACGAGACGTGCTTTCGATCGGCGAAAGAGGGACTCAATGCCATCACGTACTATGGAAAATTATGCTTTTTGTTTTATTTTTCATTTGCCGGAAACGCGGCGGACTGTCGCATGTGGGGATTCGTACGATCCTACAGGGAACCGATTTCTGATATTGCATCAGTCAAAAGTGGGTGCCGTTGAAACAGTATAATAATTAATAACATACAATACTATTACTTATGTCACTGAACTAATTGTCTAATAATAAATTAACTAAATTAGGTAGGTAATTGATAAATTGATATGTCAATCCGATAAAATAAATTAAATAATTACTAACAAAATTTCAGTAAAAGTTTCTTTTAGTGAGATAGTAACAATATAAAATTACTAATAATAAAATAGATGGTTAATTAAACTAAACAAAACTGTTTGCTGTTCATTTCGTTAATTCTTTTGCTTTTATTGATTTCTACCCGTTAGCGGATTCGGCAAGGCTTTCATACTAATTAAATTATACACTTGTGCTTAAGGTCTTACGGCCTTAGTAGTTAGCCACGCTTTCGCGCTTTCGGCAAGCCAATTAATACTTCGTGCGATTGATAACATCTAAAGAATTGTGGGAATGCTGAGGCCCGTTGTTTAGGCGTCGATGCAGCTTGACATACATACTCCGCAATAACTCGAAAACCGTGCATCTTTTCATCATCATCATCATTTCAGCCGAAAGACGTCCACTGCTGAACATAGGCTGCCCCAAGGCTCGTCAAATAGATCGGCCCTGCGCCATCCGCATCCAACGCGTTCCCACCACCTTAACCAGGTCGTTGCTCTATCTTGTTGGAGGCCTACCTACACTGCGTCTTTTGGTCCACGGATGCCACTCGAGAACTTTCCGGCCCCATCGGCCGTCAGTTCTACGAGCGATGTGCCCTGCCCACTGCCACTTAAGTCTGGCGATTCTTCGAGCTATGTCCGTGACATTAGTTCTTGCGCGGATTTCATAATTTCTAATGCGATCCCGCAGAGAAACTTCGAGCATAGCCCTCTCCATTGCCCTCTGAGTGACTTTGAGCTTCCTTATGAGGCCCATCGTTAACGGCCACGTCTCAGTGCCATAAGCAGTGATCGGAATAGGTAGAGCTAATTTACCTAAAGTTCGTGGAACAGAGACGAAAAGTGGACACTTCCTTAGAACTATAATTTTTTGGGACAATTTGTCCCGGTTTCGGCGGGACATCGTTTAAATTAATTTTGTATTTTACATCATAATGATAGAATATATTATAGAACATATCAATATCTACAAAAAACTTCGCAAAACCATACGTCCAACTATTGTATTTATGTCACTATTACTACTTTTTTACATTTTAAAAGATGTTAGTAATGCCTATCAAAATCAGACCATGTTATCCACACCTTTGTATTAATTAATTAAATAAAGTAAATGACGTAAAGGTAGGTAATAGGATTGTTTTTTATAAATAAATAATGTAATAGATTTCTTGATTTGCTTTCACAATAAAGATATGTTTTAAAAATGATATTTTTTTTATTAGCCGATAAAAGCCAAAAAAACCCTCTCTTCAGAATAGGGATGACGACTGGGTTATAAATATGTCATTCTATTTAGTCCGTCAGTTAGATAATGGAAAAATATGGTACACGTATTTTTTGGTTTATCAAATTTTTAAAAATCGACAAAGGCATAGATCATCAAACTTCCGGAGTGGGGGCTTGTGACGTCACTCTTAGGTAAAATTTTTTACCATATAGTGACGTCACTCGAAACTTCTAAGCACTGTATCCTCGTCATTTTTTGTTTGTCAAACAAAAGAAAAAATACGTGTACGATATTTTTTAATAATCTAACTGACGGACTAAACAGTTTTTTTTAGTCGTCTAGCCTATTATTAGAATATTGAAAGATATGATTATGTGACGTTTCTTGCTGTAACAATAATGAATGATATCTTTGAAAATGGTATTTCTTAAACGGTGTAGCCAAAAAAGTCATTTCTACTAAAATTTATCAATTTTGAAAGAAAAAACCCGAAATGGAGTTAATTTTTTTTTCATGTCAATTAATAATATAATTTATATATTTAATTATAAAAACTAATCCTAGTACCTTTACGACATGTATTTTAATAAATTTAAACGATGTCCCAAAAACCGGGACAAATTATCCCGAAAAATTATAGGTCTAAGGAAGTCTCCACTTTTCGTCTCTGTTCCACGAACTTTAGGTCAATTAGCTCTACCTATTCCGATCACTGGCCATAAGTAATCACTGGCAACACACACTGGTCAAAGACTTGAGACACTGCGGTATATTGGATGACAAGAATTGCGGAGCTCAAGAGAGGATGCCTCTTGACCTCCGGTGTCACTGTGACGTGATATTTCTGGGACACCCTGTATAGTTGACCAGTTTGATTCCTGAGCCCCCGTAGAAAATGCATAAACGTTATTCAATAAGAAATTGCCATACATTTTTTTATTATTTACTGAGATAAGGGTCCATGGTGGCCCGGGAATCAAATTGGTTGATTGTACGTAGAAGAGTAAGGAATCATTATGATATCGGTTATTTAGATTTGCATCACTAACCACAAAACTATAATACTGGTTATCATATAAAAAAAGAACAAAAAGAAACAGAAGAGCGAATAGCTTAGGATCCGCTTATACAACGACCTTCACCGAGCTGGTTAATGGATGAAAAGTATTTTATATGAAATTAAAATATGTTGATAAATATATTGCAAGTGGGTTGACTAAAAATTTCAGTCCAGAATATGATTAATTAATTTTTTATTTTTTTTCTCACATTTTAGTTAATAGACAAATGACGTACTAATCAAAAGTATAAAGCCTATAGAATTTGCAAACGTTAGGTTGCCTAACCAGACCAGTGCAAATATCGATGTATCTGTTAAAGTTCAAAATTTCCGTTCCGTTCCGGTCAAAAGTTATGACCGGAAAAAATAGTCAACCTAACGTTTGCATATTCTATAGGCTTCATACTTTTGATTGGTAGGTATTGCATTTGTCCATTAACCGAAACCATGAACTGTAAAAAAAAAATAACTGGACTGAAATTTTTTAGTCAACCCACTTGCAGTATTTTTATTAACATATTTAATTTCATATAAAATACTTTTTCATCCATTAATCTGCTCGGTGAAGGTCGTTGTATAAGCGGATCCTAGACTAGAAACGGTGTCGGCAGTCGGCACGATCAGAACATTAAATTGCTATTTTCTGGCATCATAGTTCAAGATCCTATCCCATATCCCTTCCCACATATATATTCCCTATTTGATATAGTCATAAAGTGTTACAACCGAATGTGGGTGTCAGTTTATCGCTCTCTTCACCGCTACATACTAAACTCATAGCCATACACAACAATGAATATCGACGTCAAAGAGATAAGATTGATAATGCATTTATGTATGTCTGTATCGCTCCGAAGTATCTTTACGATTAAAATATCTGTTTCGTGATATTCTTAATATGGTTTATGTCAGGTAGTAAAGATTGATCGTTGGGCTAATAAAGGATAATTAATTGAAATTAAAACAAATGAGGTGATTTGCCGGAAATAACACGTGTCTAAATTGAATTCTTTATTGGTAGATAGATATTATTATGTTTACGAGTATTGTATAGGGTTTACAGCCGTGGTATCTAATGGTGTTACCTATGGCCTTTCAAGTAGAGGCTCGTGGGTACTATCGCCCCAAGCGCCAGATACCCATTTTCATAACAAATTTGCTTGCAGCCGTTGATGTTTATTGCTATGGATTGTTATGGACAGATGTCTAGCCACTGCACGCAAACTGGGCCTTTAAGGTGGTTATCTGGCGCTTGGGGCGATAGTACAAATCCCGGGCTCGTATCTCTGAGTTTTATAGAATTCATGTACGAGAATACATTTGGTGGGGTATGAGTCATGGGTTGGTAGGTTAAAGTGTTAATGGGCATTTACAAAAAAAATTGTTCTTACCCCTTTTCTTAAAAATATTCCTAATTTTTCATAAACAAAAAATTGTGTCAGTTTTATGATGAGCCATATTGTAAACTGTTTGAAATAAAATTCACAAAACTGAAACAAAAATTTCGGTCATTTTTTTTAACATCGAAATCAATAGTGCTTTTGATTCTGAGTAAGAAAACCCCGAAATTTCCTCATTTGTATAATAAGTATACGGTACAGTCAAAAACATAAATATGTATACAGTCATCGCGTCAGAATATGTAAACATCAACCTTATGGTTAATTAGTAATGACTAATGACATAGAGTCGTATAGATATTTTTGACACCTTGTTAACGTATATGTATATTATTATATCTTTGCACTAGTCCGTACACTTTTTTTTGAAAATGCCTGATTGTATATATTATATTTGAAGCCAATAATTTCGCATTAACAAAAATATCTCCCAGAATGTAAGCAGTGAATTCCTTTGTCAAATAAAGCCATAGGGTCCCGGTCGTGACCGCCGATCGTGCGCTGCCGACTGCGCAGGCTCATGCTAATACTGCTTCACGGTCTTTTATATAGATATCCCACGTTACCTAAGGATACATGTGTGTTTCAGAAGACATATAGGTAAAAATAGCTTTTTTAGGGTCCCTATTACTGAGACTCCGCTGTCCGTCCGCCTGTCTGTGTCTGTCTGTCCGTATGTCACCAGGCTGTATCTCATGAACCGTGATAGGTAGATATGTAGTTGAAATTTTCACAGATGATGTATTCTGTTGCCGCTATAACAAAAAATACTAAAAAACAGAATAAAATAAATATTTTTAAGGGGGCTCCCATACAACAAACGTATTTTTTTGGCTCGTTTTTCCTCGATATTGATCACGGCAACAGATAGACGCTTGAAATATTCACAGAATATTTAGTTATAATTATTCGCTTCAAAAATGAATAGTTAAATTAAAATAAAACAAATATTTAAGGGGGGCTCCCATACAACAAACGTGATTTTTTTGCCGTTTTTATAGATAATGGTATGGAACCCTTCGTGGGTGAGTCCGCTCGCACTTGGCCGGTGTTTTAAAAACTTTTATCTAACTTTCTGTATAACAGACCGGCGGCAGCGGCGAACATTTTATCAGGTCATTGCGTGTTCCGCCAGATAATCACTGTGCGACGTGCGTCTCGGCCGCGCAATGAATGGAGAAAACGCTCCCCGCTGCCGCCGGCCATGCGAATTCGTGGCAGGGCCATTTGTATGTGATATCCAGGCAACCGAACATCAGCTGGCCTAAATCGAGGAATCAAGCTGTAGCTGAGACCCTGTCACAATGCAATTGGGACAATATAATTCCCACCTCTTGGCACCACACTACCAGCACCCTCCGAGCCCTGAAGCACCCTGGCCTCAGCTCTGCAGAACAGCAACTTCCTTGAAAATCCACCTGCTACGCCCGCAGCGCGTCCTACGGTCTCCTGAATCCAGGGCAGTGCCTGTCCGGGGAAAGCGTATCCCACTCAAGTGCTTAGAACCTACGACCCTCTAGTCTCTTGCTTGCTCACAGTTTTAGCGTTCCTAATAAACGTCTAGACTTGTTTTTATGGTTTAATTCCTCTCCTCAAGACCTATACCTAAACTGTGACAAGTGGCAGTGCAGTGGCAGTGGCAGTGGTGTGTGTGGTGGTGTGGTGACCAGCAGTGGACTGTATGAATGAGGTGAAATCAACGTCTATTTGCGCTAAAGTCGACGCTCCAATTCCCTAAACGTCAAACTGGTGGATGTTTGTGAACAGCGCCGTTAAATTTGACCTTTTGTTCTGTTTATACTCCTTTGTACAATCACCGACACCCTTTAATGACATTAACCTTAATGCATAAATAAAAACTATTTGGAAGTACATTTAAGTTCTTGTAAGAGTTGTAAGTGACTAGGTTCATGTATGGACTGACAGTTAGGTAAGCTTAATTAGTAAACTTTCGAAACTAAATCGTAAGGGGTCTCAAAATTAATTATCATCAGAGGCCAGATTGTCTTGCGCGCGGTCGCTTGCTACTGCATTCACCATCTCCTTCTGTCACCGTCTCACACCGTTTGAAAAAGTGAATCACCGACACTCACCGAGTCACTAAAGTCACCAACATAGCTTGAAGAATCGGCAGATTCAAGTGGCAGTGGGCAGGACACATTGCTCGTAGAGCTGATGGCTGATGGGGCAAAAAGGTTCTCGAGTGGCGTCCAGCGACCTGGTTAAGGTTGCGAGATCGCGTTGGATGCGGATGGCACGGGACCGATCTGTTTGGCGAGCGGGGGAGGCCTATGTTCAGCAGTGGACGTCTTTCGGCTGAAATGATGATGATGATGAATAGCAAGCGCCCGCGAGTTAGACTGTAAGCGTACAAATGGCTGGATTAGGTTTACTAACAACCCTGTAAAGGTTTTTCATTGGAATTTTTGTTTCAAAATGTACTTAGTCACGCCCTTGACGCAGTACACTTTGAACATCGACCAATGTATGGAAACATTTCAACCACAATTAAAAATTTTTGAAAACCATTTACGTGTTCCCGTAAATATTCCCGATTACTTTTGAGACACCTCATCATCATCATCCCAGCCTATATACGTCCCACTGCAGGGCACAGTCCTCCTCTTAGAATGAAAGGGCTTGGGGCGTAGTTCCCACGCGGGCCCAGTGCGGATCGGGAACTTCATTCCATTGAATTTCTTCGCAGGTGTTTGCAGTTTTCCTCAAGATGTTTTCCTTCACCGTAAAGCTCATGGTAAATTGCAAATGTAATTTAATTCCGAAAAATTCAGAGGCGCGAGCCGGGATTTGAACCCACGGCCCTCTGCTTGAGAGGTCATAGGTGAAACCGCCAGGCTACTACGGCTTTTTTTTGAGACACCTTATATATATTTATATTTTCAACTCAAAATAAAAATTTAAAACATTCAAAGCTAAGACGTACTATAAAAATGTTTGGAAATAATTCCGATCCCCATTGGCGATTACAACTTTCAAATAGCGCGTCTACTGTGTTAAAAAAATTAGTTGTGTTAGATACTTTAGATCTTAGATTATTTATGCACTAGATGGAGCGTCAGTAGCAAACATTGCGATACAAAACGTCCACAAATCCATTTGACAGCTTCATATTACGATCGCGTTACGTCATTCCGGTTGTCACTGTGTGCGTGCTTAATGATACCAGTTAATTTCACATTCCCCAAAATGTGGGGAAAGTGAAGCTGATTGGGGAATGTGTGGAGAGAGCTTCAATTCGGGGATAATGAGGGGATTTTAAGTATGAACACAAATACGCGACATTTGACATCAAATTTCTGCTAGTCTTGATTAATTTCCTACAATTTCGGCCCACATAATTTTTCATTCCCCACACGTGGGGATTTTCGACAATACGTTTGGGGATTTTAGCATATTACTATTGGCAACCCTGCAAATGACGCAAATAACATATAAGCCAACAGTTGGCTTATATTTTTACGGGACGTTTCCATGCCACCAAAGCTCTATCTAGTGCATAAATAATCTAAGCTTTAGATGTATGTAGGTATATTTTACTTCTAATATATAAAAATCTCTTGTTACGGTGTTTGTTATCGAACTCCTCCGAAAAGGCTTGACTGATTTTTACGATTTTTTTCTCTATATTTGGTAGGTCTGAGAATAGGTCGTAGGCTATTTTTATACCATTTTAAGTATTCTTTACAGACGGATAGTTACTTTATTTATAATATTGTAGAACTGTTTGAAAAATATAACCTTGTTGAGTTTCTTGCTTCAACTCAACAGGGTTTTTATGAACCAGTGGTAGACTCTTCGACTTTCAAAAGTGCTTTTAATAGACTAAATTTAATAAAGATGCTTTGACTTTTTTCGTGATCACGAGTAAGGTCTACTTGTTGTTTAGTCTCGGAGGTTTCAGTAGATAATAATCGTAAAGTTTACAACATAGAGTTTTGATAGCGACTGTACTACCAGCAGGGAACAGGTGATTTCGTTATACAATATAATGTCAAGGTTAATTGATGTATTATATCAATACGAAAGATATATTACGGATACTTAAGTATAAAACATGTATTGATACTATATCTTCATGTCCTTCAAGTGCAGGCCGAAAACGGGCGTTGTTTTTTTTCGGTATCGCTTTTATGAGATTGTCTTGATTATATTCCTGATAGTTTATGTTACGCTGTCTCTGCTTATTAAGCGTCTCATATTTTATATCTGACATAATAAAATATCAGGAACTTATCAGAGAGTGGTTTACTTAACAACCAAAGCACTATAAATTTAATGTTACTGTTTTTGTAAACATAATAAATGTACGTACCTTGAAATCAGTTCAAATAAAAACCACACAATGCACCACAATAGCACAAAACACAATTAAATACAGCTGGCAGTCACCAAAACACGTTTAAAAAAATTGCGTCACGACCACGTATTTTTAAAAAACGAACTTTATTTTGGATTCGTTCGTGGGCGCTCGTGCATTGCCGGCGACTGCCGAGTCTCTGGAAACCGGAGGTCGGCTGTCCTTGTTCGTCGCCCGTTTTTGTATAGAAAAGAGCGAGATGGAGTGTGAAAGCTTGATCGAAGAAGCAAAAAGCTTTTGGAACGCTTTCCATGAAGCCTTGCGAATGACATATTATTACGATTACAAAACGCTATTGGATTACTGGGAACTTGTAATGAATCGAGTGATCGGTTGGTGTCTGCTGGACTAGTCGCAGCTTTGATTTCTGGGAAAGACAATCACTTCTATAAATTAGTAAATGTCTACAGTAATTCTACTAATATTGTTTTCCGTGATTTTACCAAAATCCCAAGGGAATCTTCAAAAATTACATCGTGTTCTCCATAATCTGCGGCTCTAGTGAACAAGGGGTTAATTCTGCAGAAGATGAACAGCTGATATCGACTTAACCCCCTTTACACATAAAATGGAAAATAGCTAATGAACTGAAACAATTACCTTGCTCACCCGCGACCTTACGTACGATAGTTACCTACGTTTATGCAAGAAATACGTGTTAGCGTTACAGATTTCGTCGTGGGCTAAAATCCGACTCAGTTTGAACTCACAACGAAAATGATACTACGTTGCTTAGCCTGGTGATTTCACTATCTGGTATTATGGGAATTCGGTTTTGAATGGAACATGGTGTATTGAAAACGAGCTTTTTGGCAATCCGATATAGAGAAAAACACGGTGATAAGAAAGTCTGGTATTCTGGGAAATTGGTATTTTAGAAATAGGGTAAGTCGGCAATCTAGTATTTTGCAATTCAGATATTTAGGGAACGAGCAGCAGAGAGAGAGCACGCTATCAAATGGCATGTGCACCTATTGGAGTGTTTGCCTTAAGCATGCTTATTCAGGAGCATACTTAAAACCAGCATGCTTATTGCTAGCAAATGTAAACAGTTCATAAGCATGTTCATATTAAGCATGCTCATAGTGCTCTTTTTAGCATGCTATTCTATAGAGCATGTGTAAGCAGCTTCATCATCATCATCATCATCATCATTTCAGCCGAAAGACCCACTGCTGAACATAGGCCTCCCCCAAGGCTCGCCAAACAGATCGGTCCCGTGCCATCCGCATCCAACGCGATCCCGCAACCTTAACCAGGTCGGCGCTCCATCGACCGCTTTAGCCTAGTTGGTATGACTCTGCCTACGAAGCAAGAGGTCCTGGGTTCAAATCCCGGTAAGGGCATTTATTTGTGTGATGAGCTCGAATATTTGTTAATCCAAGAAAATACCTACATATCAGTGAAAACCGCATCCTTCTAGGTTAAGCCGATTCTGAGATTAGCGCGCACAAACGCAGAGACAAACAGACAAACAGATAAACAGATAAACAGACAATAATTCTAAAGAACATTGTTTTGGGTTCTATTGCGCTAGTAAATAGCCCTAGTGACAGTTTTTCTCAAATATCTTCAATGTACAGCCACCGACTTGTTACAGATTTATTTTATTTATTTTATTATATGTATATATAGATTTATATTTATCTTGTTGGAGGCCTACCTACACCGCGTCTTCCGGTCCGTGGACGCCACTCGAGAACCTTTTTGCCCCATCGGCCATCAGCTCTACGAGTGATGTGCCCTGCCTATGTGAGTAAGCAGCTTGGTTAATTTAATTATGGAACAGGTCCTAATCCCCGCCGGCTCCGCTATTCCAGGTTATGGTAGCGGCCTACGTAACGGCGGGGCAGGGGGTATGGCGCAGCACCGATTATGTTTGGCAATCTTCGGGCTAGGCCTACGTTCAGCAGTCGACTTTCAGCTGATATGATGATGATGCTGAATATTAGTAGAATAATAAACCGCGAAGGACTCGCATGCATATTTTCCCAGATATATCGCAACATCGCACATCTGCATCGCCATTCCTCGTTAAAGCCATTGTGCGGCTGCGCCATTCAAAATGGCCGACCCTCTTATTTCCCGCCATCTCGCGGTGACAGCCATTTAGGTGAGTAGTCGAAGGAGAAGACAATATAATATCTACTTATAACGTGAAAGAGAGGTTTGACCTGTTGCGGTAACCTGTCGAATACCGATGATGCATTCAAAGTAAAGGTAAAGTCTTATTTTGGCTTTCTTTACTCAATTTAGGCTGTAACAAGCATTTATGGAAGTCGAAGAATCTATCACTGAAGCGATTGCCTATAATATAACATAATCATCATCATCATTTCAGCTGAAACACGTACACTGCTGAACATAGACCTTCTTTAAGGTACGCCATACAGACCGATGCTGCGCCATCCGCATCCAACGAGTTCCCGCAACCTTAACCAGGTCGTCGCTCCGTCTTATTAGATGCCTATCTACACTGCGTCTTCTGGTTCGTGGACGGAATTCGAGAACCTTTTGGCCTCTCTTAAGAAAAATCTGTATTGACCTATATTAAGCAGTCTACGTCGATTTTATGACCTCCCGTATTTTCCTTGATCCGTGCCATACTCATGTTAACGTCGACGCGCGCGCACTATCGTGTACATCTCGGATTTGCATGCCCAAAAAAAGAAATCCTTTTGGCGGCAAAAAAAAAACTACGTCAGTCATTATTCCATTTATTAAAAGCTACAGAGCAGATGTTTTGTTCATCGCATACAGGGTTTTTCAGTAAGAGTAAGTGACTTTGCCCATAAATTATAAAAAAAATACATTTTTGCCGCCATTTTATAAAAATAATAACGTCAATATCTGCCATTTAATTATTGAAAGGTATACAGATCACCAACGTTTAGAAATAATAAAACAGCTCTGTTGACCATGGATCTAATTGAAGGAGCATTTCAATCAAAGTGCAATCAGCAGATTTGGAGACATCAAGTGGTCGCCAAGATCTTGTGATTTAACGCCATTGGATTATTTCTTGTTAAATAGATAATGTAAGCAATGGGCGGCCTTATCGCTTCTTTTAGAGATTATCAGATGTTATTGTAATGAACTTTAGTACCTATTCGGTATTCTACTACCTATGGCATGAGAATAAATACCATGCAGTAAACATGTTTTTCTGTTTTTATCAGTGATGATTACGTAGAAACTTGAGATATATTTAGTAAAGAGGAGTTAAGTGGTATTAAGAATGGTTTTCCCCTCGCCATTTTGTAATCTTAAAAGTGGTTTTCCCAAACTTTATCTGAAGGTTTACGTGTCATGCACTATCTTCTAATCGATTTATTAATGATTCGGAAGAGTATTTTGTGATTACTAAAATATTAAGTTCTTAACGTGATAAAATTGGCAGAAGACGTGCAAATATTTTAGTACCTAACCAACAAACGATCCATCGAGAAATTTCCAAAGATAACATGCGAAAACTGTTTTTTTTTGAAGCTGTAGCTTTGTAAGTCCTGATTTTTAGGTAAATACACGACCCTATTACTGAGACTTGTCCGTCTGTCCGTCCGTCACCAGGTTGTATCTCGTGAACCGTGATAGCTAGACAGTTGAAATTTTCACAGTTGATGTATTTCGATTTCCGCTAAAACAACAAAGACATTAAAAAACAGAATAAAATAAATATTTAAGGGGGCTTCCATACAGCAAACGTGATTTTTTTGCTCGTTTTTGCTCGATATTGATAACGGCAACAGACGCTTAAAATATTCACAGAATATTTAGTTATATATTCACTTTAAAATAAATAATTAAATTAAAATAAAACAAATATTTAAGGGAGCTCTCATACAACAAACGTGATTTTTTTGCCGTTTTTATAGATAGTACGGAACCCTTCGTGCGCGAGTCCGACTCGCGCTTGGCCGGTTTTTTTAATCACACGGGTTTCTATCGTTTGGCGTGGTTTGGCCGTATTTTGTATGCCATACATAGTGTATCGTTTTCCATAATTTATTTAAATTTGTCATAAAGTAATTTACTTCTGAAAAAGTATTTTCTTCAGAATTGTTACTAAACTAACTTAACTTAATCTCTTGCAATATGTAAAAGGACATTAAAAAAAACTGAAAACAGCAAGATTTAATATTTTTTATGGCTAACATTGCTATGGAAAGTGAAATTATGACAAATTAAATCATGGGAAACAACAGGATCCGTTATCAGACATGCTACTGATGGAGCCGATTACATCCAATTTTGTGATTTTGTAAATTCATCATTCATAATTTCAGCCGAAAGACGTCCACTGCTGAACATAGGCCTCCCCCAAGGCTCGCCAAACAGATCGGCCCTGCGCCATCCGCATCCAATGCGTTCCCGCCACCTTCACCAAGTCGTCGCTCTATCTTGTTGGAGGCCTACCTACACTGCGTGTTCCAGACCGCGGACGCCACTCGAGAACCTCTCGGCCCCATCGGCCGTCAGTTCTACGAGCGATGTGCCCTGCCCACTGCCACTTAAGTCTAGCGATTCTTCGAGCTATGTCCGTGACTTTAGTTCTTGCTCGGATTTCATTATTTCTTATGCGATCCCGCAGAGAAACTCGGAGCATAGCCCTCTCCATTGCCCTCTGAGTGACTTTGAGCTTTCTTATGAGACCCATCGTTAGCGGCCACATCTTAGTGCCAAAAGTCATCACTGGTAACACACACTGGTCAAAGGCTTTTGACTTGAGACTTGAGGTTTAATGGATGAAAAGATATTGCGGAGCTTCCCGAACGCTGCCCAGCCGAGTCTAATTCGTCGATTGACCTCTTTCTCGAAGTTGAACCTACCTAATTGGATTGTATGTCCCAGGTATAGTTGTCAACAACTTCGAGCAAAGTCACTCCGATTACGACGAGAGTTGGTACAACATGGGCGTTCGACATGACCTTCGTCTTGTCTTGTGATTTTGTAAATTATTTCTACAAATTTTAAGTTCTTATTTCATTGAAAAATCTGTACTCCACAAAGTACATTCGTCAGTTATTCTCACGTTGGATTTGTACTTCACAAAGTAAGCGAAAACTTACGAGGATAGGCAATTAGACTGCCTTTTACAGGACTGTGAAATTAGACAGTCCATAGACGGACTGCTTAAAGCAGTCGCGACCAACGAGAGCAGTCGTGTAGCAGTTGGACTCAAAATCAACCCGAATGCTCTGAATTTTGTATTGATCTGCAGATCACCCAACAGCGATTGCTTCAAGCTGTTGGCACTGACTGCTCTAAGTCCTTCTCAGGGTCCAAAACTACCTCCATGCCAACTTTGATCTGAAATCAATTCAACGTTTTAAGCGTGAAGAGCTAACAGACAGACATCTAGAAAGACAATCCAATCAGACACACTTTATCATTTATAATATTAGTATGGATATGGATTTTGCTGTCTTATTTTAAGTTTTAGTGATTAATAATACGTTTTCTTCTTCCTGTCTTCTGTGTATGTGTGTTGTGTGTGTGTGTGCGCGCTGAGTTGTACAACACGTGTATAAGTTTAATATCTATTAGTGAACAATCTTATCCCTTACTTGTGATTAAAATCTAAAATAGGTAAACAATATCGGTCATAGAAAAGATATAGATAGACAAGAATAATATTGCTTTAGGTAAGAATGACAATCACAATTTCTTCCTATCCTAGTAATCGCGTCAATGATTACATAAAACAGGTAATATTCTTAAGTCCTCCAGAACAGTCCCGATTTTGATGCTTTTTTAATTTGTTTTTTTTTGTAGGGTTCCGTACCTCAAAAGGAAAAAACGGAACCCTTATAGGATCACTTTGTTGTCCGTCCGTCCGTGTGTCCGTCCGTCTGTCTGTCAAGACCCTTTTTCTCAGGAACGCGTGAAGGTATCAAGCTGAAATTTATATCAAATACTCAGGTTTACTGTCTAAACTAAATTTACTATCTAGACCTAAGATTATTTCATGTTCATGTTTATATTTTGTATTTTTTTTTTTATTTTTTTTTATGAATAAATAAAATAAAAATACTGTCCCTTGGTGCTGTGAAAAAATTAAACTTCTAAGCCAACGCAATCAAAAGATACAGCCGTTTATGCCGCAAATTTGCGCATATTTTCGAAACTCGCAAGGGAATCAAAACCTACAGGGTACTTCCCGTGAACTCAGAATCTTGAAATTTGGTACGAAGCAAGATCTTATAGCACAGATAAAGGAAAAATTGCAAAAAGCATAACTTTTTGTCTGTCTGTCTATACCAGTAACCAATATATTTATGCCGAAAATTTTCGACACTCGCAAGGGAATCAAAACCTACAGGGTACTTCCCGTAAACTCAGAATCTTGAAATTTGGTACGAAGCAACGTCTCATAGCACAGATAAAGGAAAAATTGCGAAAAGCATAATTTTTTTTCTCTCTCTGTCTATATCAATTACCAATCTATAATGATCCCATACTGCGCACTTACTAGTTATTACAGTGTTGACGAGTACATAGCTTTTAGGTAAATTTGTATTGGACTTTGATGTGTTTTGAGATGTATTTTTAAGTTATTAATCTGTTTGTTTTATTTGTATTTGTGATTTTAACTATTATTGACATTTTTTTTTGTACTATTGACATAATTTTTATTAAGTATATACTGTAATTAATTTCATACACAATGTAAATTGTTATTGATTAAATAAACTGAACTGAAACTGAAACTGCACATTTTGCTTAGGAGCAGGAGTCTGCTAAGACTGGATGTTCATAGATACATATATATAAATTTGTACGGAACCCTCGGTGCGCGAGTCCGACTCGCACTTGGCCGGTTTTTTTATATATATTATTCAAAATCAGAAACCTTTTGGCGCGGGGACGGAATTATTTATATTGTTTAAACTATATCTATGATATTATTTATGTATATGAAAAATTCATTTTGGTTTCTATTTTTTTTAAGTCTTCATATGTATTTTAATCTTTATTATAAAACAGTACTGTGACTGACTGACAACGCACAGTCTAAATACTGGTGCTAGACTTGAAATTTGCCTACATGTACCTGGAGTAACTTAGAGGTGCACTAAGAGCACGCGCAGACAGAGAGCGGTCTGGAGTTCCGAGTTCGGCGTTCAGAGTTCTGTGTTTTGACCACTCGAGAGTTCCAGTCGCCTGCTGTGTGCGTTATCGTAAGAGAATCAGTACATTCGAAAGAACGCAGAACTCTGACCTCGGAACTCCAGACCGCTTTCTGTCTGCGCGCGCTCTAAGGAAGGATTTTCCGAAATTCCCACGGGATAGGGAAATATCTAATCTTTCTTAGGTTTTTGTTTATATGGGAATCTCTAAAACTAACGAGCCGATTTAAAACAATCTTTCTCCAATAGAAAGCTTTACTATCCCTCATTGACATACATAAGCTACTTTTTATCGGGGAAAATACAATATCCCACGGGATAGAAATAAGTGAATTCGACTCCGGGGCTGATTTTTACCTACACCTATAATATTGGTCGAAGCTTGTATAGTGCTTTTCTTAAAAATAATAGCCAAAATTTACTTCTCAAAAATAAAACAAAAAACTATAAAGACAAAATTTATTTTAAGTACAAAGAAATAAATGAATCACTTAAAAATAAAAGTAAATAAAAGTGAAAGTAAGTGAAAATAAAAATTTATAATGAATTACATGACACGAAATATTTCCAAAATGTAATATTTTTTCCCCGCTCTTTAAATAAAGTATGCAACCTCGTTGCAAGAACGCCACTGCTCTTTTTTTTTTAATAAAGGCGTTTCGTATAGTACCTGCCTCTTAGAGTTAAAGTCTTAGAGTATACACAAGCAAGCTTGCTTATGTATACTCTAAGGTTAAAATAAATATTTGTTAAATTGAATGAATTTGCAACTAGGTAATTTATTTATATTTCAAACAATAGAAACATTTATAGTGCTTAAATACCTTTAGTTTTCAACCTTTTTACTCACCCAAACATGAGGCTTTTGCACTATAAAAATATATGACATAGGTATTTTACAAGGAGTTGTAAGTTCAAATTACAATCTTATGAGATTTGTATCTGAGGGCACGGGAGTGCCCCCGCTAAGACGAGCCAAGCTATAACTTTGCTTTGGATGATGTTAAATAGTTGAAAATTTCAAGATATAATGAATGACACTAGTACAAACATGAAACTTACAAAGTTTGAATGTCGTAGCTATTATACTTTAGATTTTATCAATGTCTAAAAACCCCCGATTTCGTCACTGATTCACTCACTCACTGATCATCAAAATTCTTAAGGTACTTCCTGAAGTCCTAGAAAGCTGAAATTTGGTATGTAAGCTAGTAATAGTATACAAACAACGAAAAAATCTTAAAACTTGAAACTTTTACCCCCCAACCCCTTAAACTAGGGGGTGAAAACTTGTATGAGACTTCCGCAAATTTTGATGCTAGAGGTCTGAAAATTGATATAGAGGGTCCTTGTTATCCTTGTTATAAATAATAAGATATGTATTTCAGGATTTTTAGTAAATCATCCCCTACCAAAAAGAAATGAAATCCCACAAAAACATTTCATGTTAAATGTTGCCAAGACGAGACCATGTAGCTCGCACTGTCAAAAAGTAATCAGATCTCTTGTAGAGCCAAGTTTCTAACCCTACATGGCCAGCTCTAAATCTATAAGCCCTAATTTTACACTAATTAATCTCGTAGGCGTGCAAACCGTGAACTAAACTGGCGAGTCGGCCGCACGGAAAGAGTTTAAAAGTTTGAATAGATTTTTAAGTTCAAGCCCATAATGCCGAATTGCAAAAGGTTCGTGCGGCCGATTACTTTTTGGTCTGATTACTTTTTGACAGTGCGAGCTACATGGTCTCGTCTTGGCAACATTTAACATGAAATGTTTTTGTGGGATCGTACTTACTGGACACTTTATCATTCCGGATTAAAAACCTCTCTACTTACCGAAGACTCTTGATCATTGTCTGGTATTCTTTACTTTCTGGTGTTATTTTAATCTAATGGCGACTTTACGTATCACTTTTGAGAAATAATACATTACTGAAGACTCCAGTAAGACACTTATTTTTCAAAGCTTGTATAGTGCTTTTCTTAAAAATAGAACAAATAACTACATAGCCAAAATTTACATCTCAAAAATAAAACAAAAAACTATAACGACAAAATTTTGTTTTCGTACAATGAGATAAATGAATTATTTAATTATAATATATGAAAATGAAACAATTACTTTGCTCACCCGCGACCTTAATATGGACCTTCGCAAAGTAACTCCTGATTCAATAAATTAATTAGAATAGTGAAATTAAAATTTATAATAATGTTATTTATTATTAATTTTAATTTCACTACAATTATAATTAAATAATAAATATTTCCAAAAAGTAATACTATTTTCCCGCTCTTTCAATAAAGTATGCAACCTCGTTGTAAGAACGCCGCTGCTGTTGTTTTTTTTTTTAATAAAGGCGTAATAATAAAGGTTTTTTTCAAAAACTCTGCCTGCACTGTACGCGTTATGGATTCGAGGAAAAATCCGGGAATCGGGATGGCGTCTGTTTGGTTAGCGTTCAGCGTACAAAATTGCAGCAACACTAGCGTTGCCTTGGCACTCACCATAATGTAATGCATTTGACCATATTCTAGCGGTATTGTGTTCGAAGCATTATTAAACTAAAAAAAATCAACACAACAATCTAAACACATCTAAACACTCAATTCACCATTCATTACGAAATAATAGCGAAATTCAAAATCGAATTCGAAAAAAAAAACAAAAAGCAGTCGGCATGTTTTATTTCAAATTTGGAATAAATGGTATTTAAATTAGTGGCCAGTAATGTCAATTCGCAACAAAAAGTTTTCAATTCTACGGCCGGGATACAAAAAGTACATTGGGAAAAATGTGGGTGAGCGTGTCTTTTTTTTATTATTTTGGCATTTTGATTTTAAATTCAAAAGGTAATTACCATTTTTAAATTTTCAATAAATTGGCATGTTTTTAAGTTTATTGGCAACTAGACGGTAGTGTATTTTTTTTTCACCATGAGAGCTGAAAGTTTGGTAAATGTACGATTGAAAACGCAAAAATTAAGTTTGCGATTTTTTTTAAAAAAATCTAATATAGTCTCACAAAAATGATGATGCCTATATGATTACACAAGTCCTCAAGAATATTGAGCAAAAATAAAAAATAAAAAAAAATAGTTTAAAATGGGGCTATGATCAAAACATTGAACAAGGGTGTTCATTTTCGAAAAAAACCTTAAAGTCCAAATATCTCGAAAACCGTGCCACTTTTACTAAACCTATATTAGCTTTATTATAACGTCCTAAGTGCCCTCTATCCGTAGTTCAAGGATTATCCACTCATTACTTAACACCCTGTATATGTATAAAGTGCTAATAAATTAGGTACCAATATTTCCAGGGTTTAACTTACTCGTCAAAACAAGTCACTTTCACTTAGACAACTTGTCAAAATTAAAAAAAAAACGCAAACTTTTCATACATCCAAACGGATTACTGCTTTAGTATTGGAAAATCGCACTTCCTGCCGAAAATCTAAGTTCCATCGTCACCATCTCAATGAATGGCAGTCTACCACTGTACGTTCTCTTCGGCACTTTCTGCCACGTACGGTGAAACTGTGGAACCAGCTTCCGGCAGCAGTGTTTCCAGACAACTTTGACATCGGGGCTTTCAAGAAAAGGGTTTATCCGGCAAGGATGTCGGTGTGTTAGGGGTTAAGTCCGGCAACAGATTGGTGACTCCTCTTTGAATTGCTGATATTTATGGGCGGTGGTGATCATTTTCCATCAGATGACCCGCTTGCTCATTTGCCTCCCTCTCATAATAAAAAAATACGAGATTTTTTTTCTAATTTTAAAAAGTTGTTAGTTTATAAGCGACTTGTTTTGAATGAGTAGATTAACCGTAGAAATATTGGTACCTAATTTGTTAGCACCCTGTATATGATTGTGCGTTAATATACAAGAACTCGTACAAAGGCATTAGAGAGATTGGACAGGACAAGAGTATGGCAATAACGTGGCAACTACAAAGCGACAAGATACTCACTATTTTTGTCTGGGCGCGATGCATAAGCATTCTTATCTAATTATCTATTGTGTCGTCCTTAGTTAATCTTCTAATTAGAGTTCCGCAATTGCAATGGTGGGTGATGGTGATGATAGTGATGTTGATGATGGTGATGATGATGATGATGATGATGGTGATGGTGATGGTGGGTGATGGTGATGATGATGATGGTGGTAGTGATGGTGATGATGATGAGATGATGATGATGATGGTGGTGATGCTGATGGTGATGATGATGGTAATGGTGGGTGATGGTGATGATGATGATGGTGGTGATGATGGTGGTGATGATGATGGTGGTGATGATGGTGGTGATGATGGTGGTGCTGATGGTGATGATGACGACGACGATGATGATGATGATGATGATGGTGATGGTGATGATGATGTTGATGATGATGATGGTGATGATGGTGGTGGTGGTGGGTGATGATGATGATGGTGGTAATGGTGATGGTGATGATGATGGTGATGATGACGACGACGACGACGATGACGATGATGATGATGATGATGATGATGATGATGATGATGATGATGATGATGATGCATGTTTGAGAAAAACTCTATACAAGCCTTGGCCACGAACAGGGATTGCCGGCCTCGTATCTAAAAAGTTGCGGAGCTCCTGGTTGCCCACCCTGTAATTAACACAAACAAATTGTTGAATTGCGTAAAATGATTTTTTTTACATAGGTAATGATATTTATTAGGCGTGGAGAACGACTTCATAGTTATGTTGTTAACTGGCATTTACCAAGAACTTTGCTGACGGAGGTATGCAGATATTTGAAAAAAAAATTACCAATTGTTTTTATGTTTTTTTCGTATAGAAAAGTCAATTATAAGAAACTAATTTCAATATTAAATTTTTTCATTTATATCACTACTTTTTTACAAATTAATTATTGAAACTATTTAGTTTGATGACGTCAGATTATAATTGAGGGCTCCCACACAGCCAAATTGCTAAATCTATCTAAATGCGTACGATAAGGCAACCCCTTTTATTATTTTTTGTGTAGTGGTACACTGCAACTAGTGTCACTTTACTGTCGCTGTCAAAGTGCTAGATGTCAGACAGCGAGTCCAAATCAAACTCCGTAGTTTAATCCACGCGTAAATTGTGAAGAATTCACAATAATGCTATTCCACACCGATTATAGTACAACTTGGACAATCTACGACATTTACTTCAATGTCAAATGAAGGTCATTGCTTATTTGATATGTAATAAATGCATTACATTATATTAAAATTAAATAACTATAGAAAACGATTTAAAAAGTATTTATCTCGAAATGGTTTTCGATTTACTATACATTACAAAAATTAGACATCCCCAATTTCATCGTCTGATTCTCCAGATAGGTACCTAGCTACAATTTCTCAGGTCAATGGATGGAAAATTTTCAATCAAAAAATAAAAATAAAGATTTCTAATTGAGGTGGATATCCTACTGTCCTACTAATAATCTTCTAATATATAAAAATCTCGTGTCACGGTGTTTGTTATCGAACTCCTCCGAAACAGGTTGACCGATTTTTATAAAACCTTTTTCTCTGTACTCGGTATACCTAGTTGGTCTGAGAATAGATCGTAGGCTATTTTTAGGCTTCCGTACCCAAAGGGTAAAAACGGGAACCTGTTACTGAGGCTCCGCTGTCCGTCCGTCTATCCGTCTGTCCGTCCGTTTGTCTGTCTGTCCGTCCGTCCGTCCGTCCGTCTGTCACCAGGCTATATCTCATGAACCGTGATAGCTAGACAGTTGAAATTTTCACAGATGATGTATTTCGGTTGCCGCTGTAACAACAAAGACAAAAATACAGAATAAAATAAATATTTAAGGGGGCTCCCATAAAACAGACATGATTTTTTTTTGCTCGATTTTGCTCGATATTGATAACGGCAACAGGTAAACGCTTGTGTGAATATTTAGATATATATTTACCTTAAAAAATAATACTAAATAAATTAAAATAAAACAATTATTTAATGGGGCTCCCATACAATAAACGTCATTTTTTTGCCATATTTATTTATTTATATTTATTTATTTATTTGCTCTCTCACTTGGCCGGTTTTTATTTATATCCCTATTCTTCGCGGACGGAGTCGCGGGCAACAGCTAGTAATATTATAAATGTGAAAGTTAGGATATTATATAACATAGCATAAATTTCACGGATTTGAATGAAATTTGGCATAGAGATACCTACTATAATAAATATATAATTAAAGTTCTAATTGACTGATAGATATATCAACGCAAAGCCCAAACTGCTGAAGCTAAAGCCTTGAAATTAGACTCATATATATACTTCAGCTTGAGTGGCAAAGAGGTAGCACCTACACTAAGAAGGGATTTTTCGAAATTGCCACGGGATAGGGAATAAATGGTTTTTATATTTTCGATTCAAAGCGGCCCTTTAAGGCCCTACTGAGCTTTTAGCGCATTTATTGCATTCATTTAATCTGTTGCTGTATCATTACTAGCACAGCTTTAGTCCTATAATTACCAAAGACTTCAAATTTGGCATGCAAGTAGGTAAAAAAACTGATTTTAGTATTTTCGGGAAAGCCCACGGCATAAGGGAAAAATGAGATTTATATATTCAATTTAATGGGACTCTATCTCCGTAACTAGTCCGCTAGGATCATAGAGGTGCAGTAAATACGCATTTTTGAAATTTCGTGCGGAATAGAGATCGGGAGTTTAACATAAATTTCATTTGTGCGCGGACGAAGTTGCGGGCATAAGCTAGTATTATATATAACTATCAAATCTCCGAACTATGTTAGTCGCTTTGCTTCTTCTTATTGGATCATATTATTTTGAACAAAATTGATTCAATGTATACAGAACCACATGTCGCTCGCTAGGTACAGAGAAAAAATATTTTTACAAATTAACGTTCGCAAAATTGCAATCACTATCGAATAAAGCTATAAGCTTGTCATTTTCAGTCCTGATCTCCTTAGATAAAAGATTGGATCGTGAGTATAAAAGAGTACACAAACGGGCAACAAGCACATTCGTGTTCATCAGCAATATGAAATTCTTAGTTGCCTTGGCTTTGGTGGCTCTGGTGGGCTCTGTGGTAGCCGAGGAGTTCGATGTCCCGATCGAATTCGACTACCACAATGCCATTGGTATCCCGGAGGCCGCCCGCATCAAGGCCGCTGAGGAGGCTATGGACTTCGATGGCTCCAGGATCGTAGGCGGCTCTGCCGCTCGCCTTGGACAGTTCCCGTGGCAGGTGAGTTCTTGAGGATAGAGAATGACTTAGATTTTGAGATAATTTATTTCAAAGCAGATTCCTTTTGCAAACTGCTTCTTTTCTCTCTAATTGCAGCCAGGTTTTTTTTTATTTATCATCAGTTTTGATCCTAGCGGAGTGGCTACGGAGTTGGAGTCCCATTGAATTGAATATATAAATCTCATTTTTCCCTTATGCCGTGGGCTTTCCCGAAAATCCTAAAATAAGTTTTTTTACCTACTTGCATGCCAAATTTGAAGTCTTTAGTAATTATAGGACTAAAGCTGTGCTAGTAATGATACAGCAACAGATTAAATGAATGCAATAAATGCGCCAAAAGCTCGGTAGGGCCTTAAAGGGCCGCTTTGAATCGAAAATATAAATTCCATTTATTCCCTATCCCGTGGCAATTTAAAAAAATCCCTTCTTAGTGTAGGTATGTACTACCTGTTTGCCACTCAAGCTGAAGTATATATGTATATGAGTCTAATTTCAAGGCTTTAGCTTCAGCAGTTGGGCTATGCGTTGATATATCAGTCAATTAGGACTTTGAAATATATATTTATCATAGTATCTCTATGCCAAATTTCATTCAAATCCATGAAATTTTTGCTATGTTATATAATATCCTAACTTTCACATTTATAATATTACTAGCTGTTGCCCGCGACTCCTTCCGCGAAGAATAGGGATATAAATAAAAACCGGCCAAGTGCGAGTCGGACTCGCGCACGAAGGGTTCCGTACTATTATTATCATAAAACTCGCATATTTTGGTATCAAGAGTGTACCTTATTACTTAAGTTTAAGGTTCATTTTACAACACACTTTCTTTTAGCTATTTTGTTTTATTTCTCAACACCGTTGTCATTCCATTTATGGTAACAAGAGGTAACAAACCTGAAGCTCACACTAATGATTTACTACGTTATGTTACCTAAGGTATAAGTATATAAAATGTACTACATTTACTATATCACTCTGCGCATGTGTCAGTGTTGTCATAGATCAGTATTGTTGCGACGGAGACGATTTTTGAGTTTGATTTTGTATAGGACCTTGTATCTACGTATTATATGATCCTATCCAATGTCCGTTTGACAGGCTGGTCTCGTCATCACCTTGACTACTGGTGCCCAATCCGTGTGCGGCGCTTCCCTCGTGAGTAACAACCGTCTCGTCACCGCTGCCCACTGCTGGCGCTCCACCGGCGGCTCTGCTCGCCAGTTCGTCGTTGTGCTCGGCTCCGTCACCCTCTTCTCCGGTGGCACCAGGATTACCACCACCAATGTTCAGATGCACGCCAACTACAACATGTGGAATCTGCAAAATGATATCGCTATGATCGTTATCTCATGGGTCAACTATAATAGTAAGTTATCTGCAGTAATATTGATTCATGAGTCACTTGATTTCAAATAAATATCAATTATTTTAATTTTCTTCTTTCTTAGTTTTCCTTAGATTTGCAACACTGCTAACCATATGTAATGTGTTCTTTTAAGATAACATTCGCGCCATCGGCCTGGCTACTGGTAATAACCTCTTCGTCGGAACCTGGGCTACAGCCTCTGGATTCGGCAGGACTAGTGACAGTAAGTACCCATATGCTAATCTTGTTGTTCACCACTTAGCAAAGTACAAAAGTGTTATGGAGATATCAGTCATGAACCACACCTTTGCTCCTCCTCTATGTGGTCGCAGTCTTAACGTTTTATTTTTCTTATAGACGCTGGTATCAGCAACAACCAGTTCCTTTCCTGGGTCAACGTACAGGTGATCACCAACGCCGTCTGCGTCAACACTTACGGCAGCGGTACCGTCGTGGCCTCCACCATCTGCGTTGCCACCACCGGCGGCCGTGGTACTTGCGGTGGTGACTCTGGTGGCCCTCTGGTTGCCAACAACCAGCTCATCGGTGTCACCTCCTTCGGCCACCGTGATGGTTGCCAGCGCGGCCACCCCGCCGGTTTCGCCCGTGTCACCGCCTTCGCGGCTTGGATCCGGGCCCGTCTCTAAGCACCATCACCAATGACCTGCAAACATGACAAATAAATTTATTTCTTTATTTAGTTTCTTTGTTTGCCTTCTTTCCTTCATAGTTAAAACACCTATACCTAAATATAAAACAGTAACTTGACCGTGGCCGTCAGTTCTACGAGCGATGTGCCCTGCCCACTGTCACTTAAGTTTAGCGATTCTTCGAGTTATATCCATGACTTTAATTCTTGCTCGGATTTCATTATTTCTAATGCGATCCCGCTGAGAAACTCCAAGCATAGCCCTCTACATCGCCCTCTGAGTGACTTTGAGCTTTCTTATGAGACCCATCGTTACCGGCCACGTCTCAGTGCCATAATTCATCACTGGTAACACACACTGGTCAAAGACTTTTGACTTGAGACACTGCGGTTTAATAGATGAAAAGATATTGTGGAGCTTCCTGAACGCTGCCCAGTCGAGTCTAATTCGTCGATTGACCTCTTTCTCGAAGTTGAACCTACCTAATTGGATTGTATGTCCCAGGTAGATATAATTGTCAACAACTTCGAGCAAAGTCACTCCGATTACGACGGGAGTTGGTACAACATGGGCGTTCCACATGACCTTCGTCTTGTCTTGTGATTTTGTAAATTATTTCTACAAATTTAAAGTTTAAGGTTTAGAAAAATCTGTACTCCACAAAGTACATTCGTCAGTTAATCTCACGATGGATTTGTACTTCACACAGTAAGCGAGAACTTACGAGTATAGGCAATTAGACTGCCTTTTACAGGACTGTGAAATTACATAGTCCATAGACGGACTGCTTAAAGCAGTCGCGACCAACGAGAGCAGTCGTGTAGCAGTTGGACTCAAAATCAACCCGAATGCTCTGAATTTTGTATTGAATCTGCAGATCACCCAAAAGCGATCGCTTGTAGCTGTTGGCACTGACTGCAGTCATATGTCCTTCCCAGGGTCCAAAACTATCTCCATGCCAAATTTCATCTGAAATCAATTCGAGGTTTTAAGCGTGAAGAGCTAACAGACAGACATCTAGAAAGACAATCCAATCAGACACACTTTAGCATTTATAATATTAGTATGGATATGGATTTTGCTGTCTTATTTTAAATTTTAGTCATTAATAGATACGTTTTCTTCTTCCTGTCTTCAGTGTATGTGTGTGTGTGTGTTGTGTGTGTGTGCTGAGTTGTACAACACGTGTATAAGTTTAATATCTATTAACAATCTTATCCCTTACTTGTGATTAAAATCAAAAATAAACAATATCGGTCATAGAAAAGATATAGATAGACAAGAATAATATTGCTTTAGGTAAGAATGACAATTTTAATCTGTTCATAAGATTTATAAAAAACAGTACTGTGACTGACTGACTGACTGACAACGCACAGTCTAAATACTGGTGCTAGAAACTTGAAATTTGGCATACATGTACCTGGAGCAACTTAAAGGTGCACTAAGGAAGGATTTTCCGAAATTCCCACGGGATAGGGAAATATCTAAACTTTCTTAGTTTTTTGTTTATATGGGAATCGCTAAAACTAACGATTAAAAAAATCTTTTGCCAATAGAAAGCTTTGCTATCCCTGATTGACATAAGCTACTTTTTATCGGGGAAAATACAATATCCCACGGGATAGAAATAAGTGAATTCAACTTCGGGGCTGATTTTTAATATTCTTTCACCACTAGATAGCTACACTATCCCTGATTGATATTGCTACTTTTTCTTCGGGAAAATGTGAAATTATTGTTAAATAAATGTTTTATTTAATTTTTTTTTTTATAATAATATTTATAATAAATCATACTTTTATTGTTCAACTATTTTAATGACCCAAAGATGAGACTTTATGCACTATTAAAACATATAACATATTTTACAAGGAGTTCGTAGTTCAAATTACAATGTTATGGGATTTGTATCGTACTTACTGGACACTTTTTCGTTCCAGATTCAAAACCTCTGTACTCACCGGAGACTTTTGATCATTGTAATGAATTAAATAAATAAATAAATAAATAAATTGTCTGGTATTCTTAATTTTCTAAAACATTTTAAAGATCTAATGGCGACTTAACGTAACATTTTTGAGAAATACTACATTACTGGAGACTCCAGTATTACACCTATTGGTCGAAGCTTGTATAGTGCTTTTCTTAAAAATAGAACTAATAACTGCATAGCCAAAATTTACTTTACAAAAATAAAACAAAAAAACAATAAAGACAAAATTTATTTTAAGTATAGTAGGGGTAAGAAAAGGTTCGTCACTTTTCGACCTTAACTCGTTGACATAGAGTCGAAAAGTGATGAACCTTTTCTTACCCCGACTATACAAAGAGATAAATGAATTACTTAATTATAATAGTGAAATTAAAATTTATAATGAATTACATGATACGAAATATTTCCAAAATGCATTTTTTTTCCCCCGTCCTTTAAATAAAGTATGCAACCTCGTTGCAAGAACGCCGCTGCTCTTTTTTTTAATAAAGGTGTTCCGTATAGTACCTGCCTCTTAGAGTTTAAGTCTTAAAATAAATAAATATTCTGGGTTAAAATAAATATTTGTTAAATTGAATGAATTTGCAACTAGGTAACTTATTTATATTTCAAACAATAGAAACATTTATAGTAAATACCTTTTTCACTTCTCATGCTCTTAAAATGTTACTTTAGCCTCTGCATATCGGGACTAAAGCTCTTTTTTGATCTCTTGGGATTAAAGTAAATTTTTTTTAATTGACTATGGAAACCCCTAAACTGCCAATCACGGTGTTTGTGAATGGAGGATTATCGCCATTTTCAGTAACTGGGTATAGACAATTTTAAAGCTTTCCACAGACCGAAGCGCGCTGCGGACGCACTGTAGCGCCCTGCGCTTCGGTCTGTGGAAGCCTTTAGGGCGTGGAAATAACCTCAAAATGACAACTGTATAAAAAATATTTAAAAAATAATAATTTCGTGAAACACATTGAATAATTACGAATATTAATCTATTTAATTATAAAATATTAAAGATTAATTCATTTTATTTTGCACGTAAACGTTTTATTTTTTTTAATAACGCTGTCGGCAAAGCAGTTCCCTGCTCTGTCGATAAAATAGCAATCCGCACTGTCGGCAAAGCAGTGCTGGAGTGTACGATAGATAGAGCAGTTACGTTTGAATGTAAGTTTGAATGTTAATATGGCGTGACTTCAAAATAATGCGATGTCAGTTGCATTTAATAGTAAATAGAAAATATAATTAGATATAATTTAACAAAGAATTGGCATATAGAAAATAAACTTAAAAAGTCGTTTCTTTATTCACGGGTAAGTGTTTCAGTTAACAATATATTTTGTGTGTGAACTTAGATCAATTAGGTTAATTTATTTGCCGATTCTAATGAATGAACAATTATCATTCTTACTTGCATAGTCCAATTAGTTTTAACATAGTCTTTAAGTTAGAATCTGTTGGCTAATTATGCAAGCATTTAAAGCGTCACTTTACAAAAAAATATAAAAGAAAAGAAAAGACAGCGTTATTTTTTTTGCTATTTGAATTTTGAACAGATGTCCATTGCTCGTATTGAGCATACGTTCTAAAAAAGGAATTTTGTACGTCGTTTTTTTCCTCGCATTCAAAGTGAAAAGTAGAGTGTTTAACGCGGGACTAAACTACCATAATGACAACTCGAATTATAGCCTCCCTCGCTATCGCTCGGGTGGCTAAATATCTCGTGTCATTATGGCTTGTTTTAGTCCCTTGTTGAACAATCTACTATATTTTTCAACCTTTTTACTGACCCAAACTTGAGGCTTTTTGCACTATAAAAAAATATGACTTAGGTATTTTACAAGGAGTTGTAAGTTCAAATTACAGTGTTATGAGATTTGTATCGTACTTACTGGACACTTTTTCATTCCGGATTAAAAACCTCTCTACTTACCGAAGACTCTTGATCATTGTCTGGTATTCTTAACTTTCTGGTGACATTTTAACATCTAAATAATAGCGTCTTTACGTATCACTTTTGAGAAACAATACATTACTGAAGACTCCAGTATGATACTTATTGGTCAAAGCTTGTATAGTGCTTTTCTTAAAAATAGAACAAATAACTACATAGCCAAAATTTACTTTTCAAAAATAAAACAAAAAACTATAAAGACAAAACTTTGTTTTCGTACAGTCGGTTCCCTAACATAAGTATCCACTTTTCTATGCAGTTAGTATGGAAAAGTGGATACTTAAGTTGGGGAACCGACCCTACAATGAGATAAATGAATTATTTAATTATAATAGTGAAATTAAAATTTATAATAATGTAATTTAAATTTAATTTTAATTTTAAATAATAAATATTTCCAAAAAGTAATATTATTTTTCCGCTCTTTCAATAAAGTATGCAACCTCGTTGCAAGAACGCCGCTCCTCTTGTTTTTTTTTAATAAAGGCGTTCCGTATACTGTCTTTCTCTTAGAGTTAATAGTATATTACTGAATAGACCAGTAAGTAAGCCACACTAGACAAGTACGGTTAGAAATCCGAGCCATAGGCTCATTAGGCATGTGTCATGTACGAGTCCAGTATGACACATTTAGGTCGAAGCTTGTATTGCTTGCTTGCTTTTCTCAAAAATAAAACAAAAAACTACTATGGCAAAATAAATTACATGACAACGAAATATTTCCAAAATGTTAATAAAATCCCGCTCTTTTTGAAGTATGTAACCTTGATGCACAAACGCCGCTGGCCTTGTTTTTTTTAATAATAGCGTAAAAGTACTGTATGCATACCGTGTACTGCCTAACTCTTAGAGTTGGCATAAATATTTGTTAAATTAAATAAATATGTAACTAATCAATTTGTATTAATGTTTCAAACAATAGAAATCCTAGTAAAATCATATTTAAAGGTAACATTTATAATAAATTATACGATTATTGTTCAACCTTTTTAATGACCCAAAGATGAGGCTTTTTGCACTATTGAAAAAATATGACATAATATAGTTTTTTTTTTCACTATACGTATACATATAGGTTGTAAAAGGAGTTTTAAGTTCAAATTACAATGATGTTATGAGATTTATATCATCTTACTAGACACTTATTCATTCTGAATTCAAAACCTTTTTACTTACCGGAGACTTCTGATCATTGTTCGGTATTATTAAGTTACTGGTGACTTTTTAATGATGTAATGGCGACTTTACGTATCATTTTTGAGAAAAATAAATATTTGTTAAATTTAATGAATTTGCAACTAGGTAATTTATTTATATTTCAAACAATAGAAACATTTATAACAAATACCTTTATTTTCAACCATTTTAATATATCAAACTTGAGGCCTTTTGCACTATTAATAAATATGAGATATTGTACAAGGAGTTTTAAGTTCAAATTACAATACAATGCATGTTATGAGATTTGTATCGTACTTACTGGACACTTTTTTATTCCGTATTCAAAATCTCTCTACTTACCGGAGACTTTTGATCACTGTCCGGTATTATTAACTTACTGGTGACTTTTTAATGATGTAATGACTACTTTACGTATCATTTTTGAGATAAATATATTAAGTTTAACTAGTTTTTTAACATATAATTATGTGAGCTAGAGGTCTACCTATAACATATATATTGTATTTTTATTGTGATATAGTAAACTATGGTAATGCATAATATACAATACAACAATACAATACAAATATTCTTTATTGATCACCAAAAACAGTACAGTAACATTACAAAAATAAAAATTCAGGTAGACCATAGGCGGTCTTATCGCTAAAAAGCGATCTCTTCCAGACTACCAATTACTCAGAAATTAATAAATATCAACAGACTAATGTAGGTGGCAGAAATAACAGACAAGAGAAACGTAGTATTAATAGACAATAAACAATAAAATCAATACAAATATAATATAAATTTTATAAATAACCACATATATTCAATAACATATACACTACAACTTAATACAAAATATCAGTGGAAAAATGTCAAAAAGGCCGCATGTGAGAAAAGGATTTAAAAAGGAAATTAAAGAAACAATATAAACAAAAAAACAAAAAGAACAAAGAAGTGTCAAAGAGCGAGGATTATGTTAGAAGATTAGATTGAGGATTATGTGGAATATAATTTGACTTGTAAAATTTATAATTTTATTAATAAATGAATATGAATATATATAAGGTGCTAACAAATTAGGTACCAATATTTCCAGGGCGTAAACTCATCAAAACAAATCACTTACACTCAGACAACCTTTCAAAATTAAAAAAAAAAACGCATATTTTTCATACATGCCCATCCAAACGGATTAGGTACTGCTTTAGTAATGGAAAATCGAGATTTTTTAAACAAAAATTAAATAGTTAGAATAAAAGCGACTTTTTTTGATGCGTAGATTAAGCCATAGAAATACTGGTACCTAATTGGTATTTAATTTGTTAGCATCCTGTATATGACTGTGCGTTAAATACATATACAATAACTCGTATAAGGGTGAAGACCAAAAAGTTGCACACTGTTAAAGCTCCATTAGCAGGTAGTTAAAATTATCATTAACTTTTTCCATTGTGACACGAAAATTAACCATGTATACAAATGTATACAAATGTAAATACCAAAAAGTTAAACTACCTGCTAATGCAGCTTTAACAGTGTGCAACGTTTTGGTCTTCACCCATAAAGGCATTAGAGAGATTGGACAAGAGTATGGCAATAACGTGGCAACTGCAAAGCAACGACATACTCACTGTTTGTCTGGGCGCGATGCATAAGCATTCTTATCTAATTATTTATTGTGTTATCCTCAGCTAATCTTCTAATTAGAGTTCCGCAATTGCAATGGTAAAGAAGTTTAAATATCAAATGTCAAAGTATTTTTAACCTTTTCGACGCCAACGACACATACACAAGTTTCCAGCCTTACAAAGAAAAGAAGTACATACAGGGGTAATTTTTTAATCAGTGCATAAATTTTGATACCTACGTGATTCAGTATCGTTAATAGATCACGATTAAGTATCTGTTCAAAAATTTTTTTTTTACATTTTGAAATTTGGGTTGTTCATAGTAATTCATCCAACAAATTCGTCGAGTTACTATGAAAAATAAAAAAATAACTGATAAAAATTATAACGAAAAATACTGAAATTTGTTATTTTAACGACACTGTATCACATATTAAAATTTGTGCACTTATTAAAAAATTACCCTGTATATTCACAAAACTTCTTTTATTTTTCGATATAGTCTAGGGAGACTAAGAGAGGGCTATTTCAATGCACTTTTCAGATTGAATTGAAATACCTAGAGGAAGACTAAGTATATCGAAACATAAAAGAAGTTTTGTAAATATATGTACTTCTTTTCTTTGTTAGGCCGGAAACTTTTGGACCTGCCCTCGTATATCAGCACCGCAGGTTCTACGCCAACGACTGATATATCAGTCACGGCGTGCAGAGCGATATCTACCTACATGCATATCTGTAGGGTTCAACTTCGCGTTTGACATTCCGATGTCATGGCGTATGAGTGAGAGCTGTTGTATTTGACAGAGCGATGAAAAGGTAAGAGTCGATGAATCTACCTCTATTTTGTTACAAACTCTTAAAAATTACAAACTAAAAAAAACCATACAAATATAGAATTAAATAAAAAAAAAAATTAAGTATATAAAAAAAAACAATACAGGGATGTATTGGGTCTCTTAGTTAAAAAACTAAAACTATACCTACATCTTAACTATATCTATGTTCAGTGGAAGTGTAGAATGCATCCACCGTCAAAAAAAAATAAAAAAGGAAAAAATAAAAAATAATAATATTGGAGATAGTCTTCCAATTTCATTGACCTGTTAGCACACGTCCCTTAGATCTTTTGTAACAATATTTCAAGCAATAAAAGACTTATGACTAAGCTCCTGACTTTATTCTGTGGGGCTAAGTCTTAGCCCCACAGAATAAAGTCAGGAGCTGTTAAATCTGGAAATCTTAGGGGCCAATCAATGCCACCGTTTCTTGTAAGTAATCGTCCCAGAAACATTATTTTCAATCAAAAAATAAAAATAAAGATTTCTAATTGAGGTGGATATTCTACTGTCCTACTAATAATCTTCTAATAAGTTTATAAAATTATTTAAAAGCGAAATAATTTTTCGGGTGCGCCGGTGGGATTCGAACCCACGTCTCCTGGGTATGCGGCCCAACGGGTGTTCTACCAATTGAACCACGTCGCATCCAACCGACTCCCCCGAAATTCTTAATCGCTTACATACGCCAACAGTGGCGTGTGGTAACATCCATCGCAACTATTAGAAGCATTGTTGGCGTATGTAAGCGATTAAGAATTTCGGGGGAGTCGGTTGGAAGCGACGTGGTTCAATTGGTAGAACACCCGTTGGGGCGCATACCCAGGAGACGTGGGTTCGAATCCCACCGGTGCACCCGAAAAACTTTTTCGCTTTTAAGTAATCTTAGATTCGGTGAGCAGCCGCACTGCTAATAAAAATAAATAATATTTGAATAAATAGATGTGTTACATCATTTCTTACGCATTTCCAATGTAATTTGGAACGTAGGAGTCGTAGCTTCTAATAGTTGCGATGGATGTTACCACACGCCACTAGTGGCGTATGTAAGCGATTAAGAATTTCGGGGGAGTCGGTTGGATGCGACGTGGTTCAATTGGTAGAACACCCGTTGGGGCGCATACCCAGGAGACGTGGGTTCGAATCCCACCGGCGCACCCGAAAAACTTTTTCGCTTTTAAATAATCTTAGATTCGGTGAGCAGCCGTACTGCTAATAAAATAAATAATATTTGAAGTTTATAAAAATCTCGTGTCACGGTGTTTGTTTATGAAACCTTTTTCTCTGTACTCGGTATAGTAGGTCTGAGAATAGGTCGTAGGCTATTTTTAGGCTTCCGTACCCGAAGGGTAAAAACGGGACCCTGTTACTGAGGCTCCGCTGTCCGTCCGTCTGTCCGTCCGTCTGTCACCAGGCTATATCTCATGAACCGTGATAGCTAGATAGTTGAAATTTTTACAGATGATGTATTTCGGTTGCCGCTGTAACAACAAATACTAAAAACCAGAATAAAATAAATATTTAAGGGGGCTCCCATACAACAAACGTGGTTTTTTGCTCGATTTTGCTCGATATTGATAACGGCAACAGGTAGACACTTGAAATATTCACAGAATATTAAGTTATATATTAATTTCAAAAATAAATAATTAAATTAAAATAAAACAAATATTTAAGGGGGGCTCCCATACGATAAACGTCATTTTATTTGCCGTTTTTATAGATAATAGTACGGAACCCTTCGTGCGCGAGTCCGACTCGCACTTGGCCGGTTTTTATTTATATCCCTATTCTTCGCAGACGGAGTCACGGGCAGCAGCTAGTAATATTATAAATGTGAAAGTTAGGATATTATATAACAGCATAAATTTCACGGATTTGATTGAAATTTGGCATATAGATACTATAATAGATATACAGGGTTATTTTTAATTCACTGACATCCTCTTAACCCTGAATTCCTATCACTCAAACAAATGTTTTTTGTTCTACGACTTTTTAAAATGAAGCACTTTTTTTCCCATACAAATACACAGAGTATCGTAAAAATAAGAGGTAATCTCAAATTTTTAAAACGTTATTACATCAAAAATATTAAATTATGACAAAAGCCGTAAAACAAAAAACATTTGTTTAAGTGGTAGGATTTTAGGGTTAAAAGGATGCTAGTGAATTACAAATAACCCTGTACAATTCAATGTCCTAATTGACTGATATATCAACGCATAGCCCAAACTGCTGAAGCTAAAGCCTTGAAATTAGACTCATATACGGGGTTATTTGTAATTCACTAGCATCCTTTTAACTCTAAACTCCTACCACTTAAACAAATGTTTTTTGTTTTACGGCTTTTGTCATAACTTAATATTTTCGGTGTAATAACGTTTTGAAAATTTGATTCTGCCTCTTATTTTTACGATATATATATTATATTCCAAAGGGGGGATGAAAATTTCATTGATTTTGCCGTAGGATGCACCGTTTTCAAGATATTTGACTAAAATACCGGAGGGGGTGGAGGGGTGAGTCACGTTAAACTACCGTCCGTAAACCGACTTTACAGACAACCGGTTTTTCCTGTTCTTTGTTCCCAATAGGGAACGTGCACATAGACGGTGCTGCCAACTGGTGCCATAAGGGTGCCATCAATTTGAATGTTTTACCTTGATAAGTTTGTTTTACTGTCCGCATAGTGTCTCTTCTGTCGCATTAGTGCTGCCGCCTATAGTTAATGCACGTTCCCTATAATACTTTTTCTCACAAAAAAAGTAACTTTTTCCCACAAAAGAAGAAACTTGACGTTTTCTCATGAAAAATAAACTTAAAAAAAAACTAAAAACCTTAAAAAAAAACGTGGAATCGAACTGAGGTCGGGTGAATCCGTGACCACCCGATTTCTACTGTGCTATTATGATCTGCTCGAAGCGGCGAAATTTAGCTTTGTATTCTAATGCAAACAAAAATAGCCGGAAAACACGAGTAAAAGCGATTTTCTGAAAATGAAACATAGCTAGATCAGTTTTTCATCCCCGAAAACCCCACATACCTAATTTCATCGATTTCATCGTTGGAGCCGTTTCCGAGATCCTTATTATATATATACAAGAATTGCTCGTTTAAAGGTATTAGATTAGATAGATAGATTAGATAGATAGATAGATTTGTCGGACGAAGTCACGGGCAAAAACTAGTATTATAATTATATAACTGTCAAATCTTCGAGCAGTGTTAGTCGCTTTGCTTCTTCTTATTGGGTCATATTTTTTTGAACAAAATTGATTCAATGTATACAGAACCACATGTCGCTCGCTAAGTACAGAGATAAAATATTTTTACAAATAAACGTTCGCAAAATTGCAATCACTATCGAATAAAGCTATAAGCTTGTGATTTTCAGTCCTGATCTCCTTAGATAAAAGATTGGATCGTGAGTATAAAAGAGTACACTAACGGGCAACAAGCACATTCGTGTTCATCCTACAATATGAAATTCTTGGTTGCCTTGGCTTTGGTGGCTCTGGTGGGCTCTGCGGTAGCCGAAGAGTTCGACGTCCCGATCGAATTCGACTACCACAATGCCATTGGTATCCCGGAGGCCGCCCGCATCAAGGCCGCTGAGGAGGCTATGGACTTCGATGGCTCCAGGATCGTAGGCGGCTCTGCCGCTCGCCTTGGACAGTTCCCGTGGCAGGTGAGTTCTTGAGGATAGAGAATGACTTAGATTTTGAGATAATTTATTTCAAAGCAGATTGCTTTTGCAAACTGCTTCTTTTCTCTCTGATTGCAGCCAGGTTTTTTTTTATTTATCATCAGTTTTGATCCTAGCGGAGTGGTTACGGAGATAGAGGCCCATTAAATTGAATATATAAATCTCATTTTTCCCGACATAGGCTTTCCTGAAAATCCTGAAATCAGTTTTTTATACCTACATACTTGCATGCCAAATTTGAAGTCTTAAGTAATTATAGGACTAAAGCTGTGCTAGTAATGATACAGCAACAGATTAAATGAATGCAATAAATGCGCCAAAAGCTCGGTAGGGCCTTAAAGGGCCGCTTTGAATAGAAAATATAAATTCCATTTATTCCCTATCCCGTGGCAATTTCGAAAGATCCCTTCTTAGTGTAGGTGCTACCTCTTTGCCACTCAAGCTGAAGTATATATATGAGTCTAATTTCAAGGCTTTAGCTTCAGCAGTTTGGACTATGCGTTGATATATCAGTCGATTAGGACTTTGAATTATATATATTTACTATATTATCTCTATGCCAAATATCATTCAAATCTGTGAAATTTATGCTATGTTATATAATATCCTAACTTTCACATTTATAATATTACTAGCTGTTACCCGTGACTCCGTCCGCGAAGAATAGGGATATAAATAAAAACCGAACAAGTGCGAGTCGGACACGCGCACGAAGGGTTCTGTACTATTACAATCATTAAACTCGCATATTTTGGTATCAAGATTATACCTTATTACTTAAGTTTTAGGTTCATTTTACAACACACTTTCTTTTAGCTATTTTGTTTTATTTCTCAACATCGTTGTAATTCCATTTTTGGTAACAAACTGTAACAAAACTGAAGCTCACACTAATGATTTACGACGTTATATTACCTAAGGTATAAGTATATAGAATGTACTACATTTACTATATCACTCTGCGCATGTGTCAGTGTTGGCATAGGTCAGTATTGTTGCGACGAAGACGATTATTGAGTTTGATTTTGTATATGTTTGACCTTGCATCTACATATTATTGATCGAAGGTTCTGACCCTATCCAATGTCCGTTTGACAGGCTGGTCTCGTCATCACCTTGACTACTGGTGCCACCTCCGTGTGCGGCGCTACTCTCCTGACTAACACCGGTCTCTCCACCGCTGCCCACTGCTGGCGTACTGCTGGCGCACAGGCTCGCCAGTTCGTCGTTGTCCTCGGCTCCACCCTCCTCTTCTCCGGCGGCGTCAGGTTGACCACCACCAATGTCCAGATGCACGCCAACTATAACCAGAACACTCTGCTCAATGATGTTGCCGTCATCAGAACAGGATGGGTCACCTACAACAGTAAGTTATCTGCCACATTTATAATTTGTTGTTATTAATATTGAATCGAGAGTTACTTACTCGATTTTAAATAAATTTCAATTATTTTCATCATTCACGCTTTATGACACTGCTAACCATATGTTTTCTTTTTAGACAACATCCGCAACATCGGTATGGCTACTGGGACCAACCAATTTGTCGGAACCTGGGCTACAGCCTCTGGATTCGGCAGGACCAGTGACAGTAAGTACACATATAGTTTACCATATTGTTCACCACTAAGCAAAGTACAAAAGTGTTATGGAGATATCAGTCATGAACCACACCTTTGCTCCTCCTCTGTGTGGTCGCAGTCTTCACGTTTTATTTTTCTTACAGACGCTGGTATCGCCAACAACCAGTTCCTCTCCTGGGTCAACGTACAGGTGATCACCAACGCCGTTTGCGCCAGCACTTACGGTACCGCCACTGTCCAGGCCTCCACCCTCTGCGTTGCCACCACTGGCGGCCGTGGTACTTGCGGTGGTGACTCTGGTGGCCCTCTGGTTGCCAACAACCAGCTCATCGGTATCACCTCCTTCGGTCACCGTGACGGTTGCCAGCGCGGCTTCCCCGCCGGTTTCGCCCGTGTCACCGCCTTCGCCTCTTGGATCCAGCCCCGTGTCTAAGCACCATCACCAATGACCTGCAACTTTGACAAATAAATTTAATTTCGTTATATAATTTCTTTGTTTGCCTTCTTTCCTTCATAGTTAAAACATTTATACGTAAAAATATAAAACAGTAACGTGACTGACTAACAGAGAAACACAGCCTAAAGTTAAAGTTTAGGCCCTAAACAACTAGTGCTAGAGACTTGAAATTTGGCATACATGTTCCTAGAGTGTCACAGAGGTGCACTAACGAAGGAATGCCCAAAATTCCAATAGGATAGGGAAATATCTGAATTTTTTTTTGTTTCTTTGTTTGTAAGGGGTTCCTGAAACTTCTGAGCCGAAATTAAATGGTTTATGGTTTAAGATATTTATTTTTTACAGAGAAATACAATATTAATCTTAATTTTGAAATATTAAAAAAAAAGTTTAAAAATTTCATCATTACTGATATGAACTCTGAGCATAGCCCTCTCCGTCGCCCTCTGAGTAACCTTGAGCTATCTTATGAGGCCCATCGTTAGCGGAAACGTCTCGTGCCATAAGTAATCACTGGCAACACAATTTGGTCAAAGACTTTTGACTTGAGACATTGCGGTATATTGGATGACGAGATATTGCGGAGCTTCCCGAATGCTGCCCATGTAAGTCGGAGTCGTCGATTGACCTCTTTCCCGAAGTTGGATCTACCTAATTGGACTGTACATTATGTTCCAGTATGCTTAGTATAAGTTTTACTTCAAGCATACAGGTGTATTTAGTCATCAACAACTTCGCGCGAAGGGTCTCCGATTATAACGGGAGTTGGTACAACATGGGGGTTCAACATTACTTTTGTCTTGTCCATGTTCATTTTAATACCAACTCGTTCGGAGACTCTTTTGAGGTCAGCGAGTATCGTACTGAGGTTCTCCAACGTCTCAGCCATGATCACTATGTCGTCGGCAAATCGAAGGTGACTGATGTATTCGCCATTTACGTTAATGCCATGCCCTTCCCAGTCCAAAGTCTTAAGCGCATCGTCCAGTGTAGCCTTCTCCTTGTCTGACTCCCTGCTGGAATAGAACGGGCCTTGACATCTGGTCCTGAAGTAAGACGGATATTGTGGCATTACTATACAGACTTTCAATACTTCGATCTACCGGTAGTTCAATAGGCACTGTTGGAGAGACTGCAGCACAGCCCAAGTTTAGATCGTATCGAAGGCTTTCTCGTAGTTCACAAATGCTAGGCAAAGGGGGCGGTTATACCTACTCCTCGGTTTTTTGTATAACATACCACAACGCATGTATGTACCGCCATCAGTCTTCAGCTTTGCTAATTAGCTTTGTCCAACAGACCTATCCTTCGCAAAAACTTAGAACCTCTGTTTCGCTCTATCGCCTCTTAAATGCTACTAGTATTAAATTTGCGTACATCGCGCCTCAGAGACTTATGTAACTTTTAACAGTTAGAAATCAAATCATTAGAGATATTTAATAAAAAAAAAATTATTACCTTTAAACAGTTTTTAATTTTTTTTATCTTTTCAATTGTTAATAAAAAATTAGAAAATTAACATTTTCGAATTTTTCCAACGGCGATCTATTTTTATACCTCTTAAGAATAACTCCGCGAAGTGAAAAAAATTCTAGGGTTGTAGTTCAATAATAATCGGGTTTTTTATGTTAACATTCAATTAAAAAAAAATTTGTTAACGTCTTAATACGTCTTAATAATCATATTTAATATGTTTTACGTCTTCATATTCATATTTAATATGTTAAAATGATTTTTTTTGATAACTTGTCCGAGTGATGAATCGCGCGCGGAAGCCAGACTACCCGCTTCAGTGGCTATTTTCAGGACTCTGTAAAAATTATAAATATTAAAGATACAGTTCCGGGAGTGAAGATTTATTTTAGGAAATTTCCTGTTCTTTTCATATCTTTTTTTAAATATTAAATATCTTTGATGGTTTTTGAGATATTCGAAAAATAAACAAAACCCTATTTTTTTTTTATTAAATTGCTTATAACTTTTTTAATTTTTATCGGCCCCTTTTGGGACCTTTTCTTAAACTTTCTACATAATATTCCAATTTGAATGACACCTTGATCGTAATTTTCAGTGCATATACAAAACTTTCATGCAAAAAGGTACATGTTGACCAGACTAAAATTACCCGGCTCGCACCACTGAGTTTTTCGGAATTAATGTGCGATATACATTTGAGATTTAACATGAGCTTTGCGGTGAAGGAAAACACTGAGGAAAACTGCATAAGAAGAAATTCAGTGGTGTGTGTAAAGACCCCGATCCGCATTGGGCCCGCGTGGGAACTACGGCAAAAGCCCTCTCACTCTGAAAAGAGGCTTGTGCCCTGCAGTGGTACGTATATAGGCTGGGATCGACCAGCCCGTAAGTAGAACACAAAATCATAATATGTTCCTCTCACTCGTTCAACAAAAATGTGAGCTAGAGGTCTACCTATAGGGTAAGCGTACTAGTGAATGAACAGTACCAGTGAATGATCAAAACGATTTTTTTTTTTAAATAATAAGAATTTGATACGTTTCTACCACGCCTCGTATTTTTTTTTCGACTAGCACCTTTACTTGTCAGGTTCTGGTAAATTTGCTTCAACTCTTAAGCAACAGTTTTAAAATGGTGACGATGTAAAGTGGACGTACGTATGTTGTACATTTTTTATGGAGCAGTATTAAGGAAGAACGAAAGCTACTATACTTCTGATGTGTTACTGCATTTGTCCCCGCCATCTATCATTCATTGGATATGGTTTTTTTAAGCTTTAAAGACCTGTTAGTGCTATTCATAAATAGTTTAATGTAATTTATTTACAAATAATACCTTTTAATCCAGTGTTTTTTTACTGGAACCCAAAATCGCCAAAATCCAGTGAATGAACGGGGGTGTTCATTCACTGGGACTACAGGATTTTCTATTTGTGCAATATCTTTCCTTCTAGTAGTCATAATTAAGATTTCGTTTTCAGTGACATTGATCCAAATTTATTATCTACCGAAAGGCCAGTATTGGAACAAACGTAAAATATAGGTTCATTAACTGGTTCAAGTTTTCCAGTGAATGAACAATGTCACTTATAGCTAGTTCATTTACTAGTTTCCAAGATCTAATGAATGAATAATGCTGTTATTTTTGTATTTTAATTGTTTTAGAACATGGAATCGACCAAATAAGTATATTGAATGTAGTTGTGTTAATATAACTTCGCTTTGTATATTTATAGTATAACAAAACATCACATTCAAAGTTGTTCATTCACTGGTTTCATTTGTTCATTCACTGGTTATTTTCCATTTTTTCACTTAAATAGTGATATATCTTCAATTAACCATACAAATGTATACAAATGTATGGTTAACTTTCGTGTCACAATGGAAAAAGTGAATGGTAATATTGGTAATTTTAACTACCTGCTAATGCAGCTTTAACAATGCGCAACTTTTTGGTCTTCACCCATAAAGGCATTAGAGAGATTGTGTAACGGTACCTCCCCCCCCCCCTGTTTTAAAAATCCCCCAAATCTAATCTAAGCTACCTAAACATATATATCGTTCCTATTGAACGCTAAAACCTGAGAAAAAGCTGAATTAAATTGCTGAAATATTTAACTAAATTACCTATCCATCTTAATAAAGCTGTCCGGCTCTAAAGCTCAGAACCAAATAAATAATGAATTTATATACTGAAATCTATGCAGCGTAGAAACCTAGGATTATTTCTGTTGGACTTGATACGTGATATGGCCATGTGATCGTCTAGTACCTAAGAGAACCCTTCGTTGTGTCCGTGCCTAAGTAACCCTTGGAACGTTTAGTGAGGAATAAAGATCGGACTACCTATAAATAATTATTCTATTACGGCTAGTAACTCTGTGCTAATTTTATATGGAGAAAAAGGTTGATATTGAATCGCATGAGAGAAGGCAGCCAGTTATAGAGTTTTATCTATGTACTAGGGTGGGTAAATAAGTCTTAAAAATAGATTATAGCCTAGACAAGTAAATCAGAAGTGTTTGGAGTAGATATTATGTTTCACCTAAGACTCCAGGCTATTAAGTAGATTCATAGACCGAAAGATGGTATTTTAACTTAATAATATTCTATCTATTATGGTAATGAAGATATATGGTTGCCCATATTTGATTCAGGTTATAGATAACTTAAGTAGTATTGAAGAAGAGGTAAAGATAGTTAAATGTAAGAGGTAATTTCAGGTTTATAAGGTCATTGGTCAATAGTCTGTGTCATGTACTCGTAGGCAAGGAATTTTATATTGCGGCTATGTTTGAGAGCTCCACCCCGCCCTCAAAGGTGGTTTTCGACTCCATACTAGGGCTCAATCCTCCCCCGCATGAACTCTGATGGAGTATACTACCTTTTCCTTGCAGGTAATTAGAATATTACATTATAATATTGTATATTAAAAGAGGGCAATCAAAGGGAATGTCAGTTATAGCCCGCGGCTGTCCCTGGGTCAATCCTGTGATCATAATACTCCTGTATTAGCAAACCAACTCAGTGGTAATTGTAGACTTCTTTGGTTTATCATAATGACTAATGAGTAGCTACCGGGTCCCCTGGTACCGGTATACTACTAACTTGCTTCTGCCTTAGTTTTAGTCAGAGTGACTTCCATTGTCAGTTAATAAAGATAAGCATTTGGTACAACTTTTACCGTTAAATTTAGTTGGTATAACTAGCCACTACAGGACCAAATAATCCAAGGTTGCTTTACCAGGGACGCCCACCGACTTCAATGGAGATTCTACTTTTTTCAACAAATAAGTATTATTCATGGTGCGTTATTGATTTCATTTTGTCTCACTCAATTGCTTCTACTAGAGTTTGTAACGTAGGACATATGGATGAAAATAAACTCCGAAATCTTACATCCGTCGGAAAGTCTAGAGCGTCATAGTCAAAGTCAGTCAATGCCTCAGGCATCAGTAGTTATGTCATCAAATGTAGCCCTTTCCCACAACACAAAATAGCACAATGAAGAACTGCCATGTTTTAGGTAGTAGTATTAAGTAAGTCAGGTGGCATAGCAATGCCCTCCAACATCAATTAGTATAATGAAGAACAGCAGGTAATATTTACGGGTCTGAAAATATTATATATAAACATATATTTGTGAATAAGACGGTTTTCAGAATCTGAACCGTCACAATTGGACAAGAGTTTGGCAATAACGTGGCAACTGCAAAGCAATAACATACTCACTATGTTTGTCTGGGCGCGATGGATAAGCATTCTTATCTAATTATTTATTGTGTTATCCTCAGCTAATCTTCTAATTAGAGTTCCGCGATTGCAATGGTAAAGAAGTTTTAATATCAAATGTCAAAGTATTTTTAACCTTTTCGACGCCAACGACACATACGAAAAAACAGATCGTGATCTATTAACCATACTGAATCACGTAGGCATCAAAACTGATTAAAAAATTACCCTCTATGTACTTCTTTTCTTTGTTAGGCCGGAAACCTGTGGACCCGCCCTTGTATGTCAGCACCGCAGGTTCTACGCCAACGACGATATATCAGTCACGGCGTGCAGAGCAATATCTACCTACATGCATTTCTGTAGGGTTCAACTTCACGTTTGACATTCCGATGTCATGGCGTATGAGTGAGAGCTGTTGTATTTGACAGAGCGATGAAAAGGTAAGAGTCGATGAATCTACCTCTATTTTGTTCGGAAAAACCCTGTAGAGAATCTGGCAAGAAACTCAACAATGTATATTTTGTTCTAACAGTTCTGCAATATTGTTTAATTACAATGTTTGTCTGAAGTTTACGATGAGCTTTACGGTGAAGGAAAACATCGCAAGGAAACCTGCATACACCTGCGAAGAAATTCAATGGTGTGTGTAAAGTTCCCCAGCCGCACTGGGTCCGCGTGGGAACTACGTCTGTCCATCTGTCCGTCCGTCCGTCCGTCCGTCTGTCACCAGGCTATATCTCATGAACCGTGATAGCTAGACAGTTGAAATTTTCACAGATGATGTATTTCGGTTGCCGCTGTAACAGCAAATACTAAGAACCAGAATAAAATAAATGCTCGATTTTGCTCGATATTGATAACGGCAACAGGTAGATGCTTGAAATATTCACAGAACATTTAGTTAAATATTCAATTTAATTTGGTTTTTATTTTTTATTTTTGATTAGTAATCTTTGTAATTTCTTTTTGTTGTTCATTCATCCAATAATTGGTCGAGTTACTACGAAAAAAAAAATTCAAAAATAAATAATTAAATTAAAATAAAACAAATATTTAAGGGGGGCTCCCATACGATAAACGTCATTTTTTGCCGTTTTTATAGGTAATAGTACGGAACCCTTCGTGCGCGAGTCCGACTCGCACTTGGCCGGTGTTTATTTATATCCCTATTCTTCGCGGACGGAGTCACGGGCAGCAGCTAGTAATATTATAAATGTGAAAGTTAGGATATTATATAACATAGCATAAATTTCACGGATTTGAATGAAAGTTGGCATAGAGATACTATAATAGATAGATATATAATTCAAAGTCCAAATTGACTGATAATATCAACGCATAGCTCAAACTGCTGAAGCTAAAGCCTTGAAATTAGACTCATATATATACTTCAGCTTGAGTGGCAAAGAGGTAGCACCTACACTAAGAAGGGATTTTTCGAAATTGCCACGGGATAGGAAATAAATGGAATTTATATTTTCTATTCAAAGCGGCCCTTTAAGGCCCTACCGAGCTTTTGGCGCATTTATTGCATTCATTTAATCTGTTGCTGTATCATTACTAGCACAGCTTTAGTCCTATAATTACTAAAGGCTTCAAATTTGGCATGCAAGTAGGTAAAAAAACTGATTTTAGGATTATTTATTTTTATTATTTTAATTGTGCGCGGACGAAGTCGCGGGCAAAAGCTATTATTATATATAACTGTCTAATCTCCGAGCTGTTTAGTCGCTTTGCTTCTTCTTATTTAGCCATATTTTTTTGTACAAAATTGATTCAATGTAATACAGAAGAGTCTATAATGACTCCCGTAAAATTTCAAGTCATAATGTATCATTAGTCATAATCAACATTAGTCATACAGTGATTTATTTCTGAAACAATTTTTTTTCAGAATTGTTATTATAACAAACCTAACCTAACCTACTGCATTCTATAAGATGGCATTTAAAAAAGTCCTTAAAAAAATACCGTTTCAGAAATAAATCACTGTATGACTTACGTTGATTATGACTAATGATATATTATGACTTAAAATTTTATGGGAGAAAAGGGGTACCGAATACAGAACCACATGTCGCCCGCTAGATACAAAGATAAAATATTTTTACAAATTAACGTTCGCAAAATTGCAATCACTATCGAATAAAGCTATAAGCTTGTGATTTTCAGTCCTGATCTCCTTAGATAAAAGATTGGATCGTGAGTATAAAAGAGTACACAAACAGGCAACAAGCACATTCGTGTTCATCCAACAAATGAAATTCTTGGTTGCCTTGGCTTTGGTGGCTCTGGTGGGCTCTGCGGTAGCCGAAGAGTTCGACGTCCCGATCGAATTCGACTACCACAATGCCATTGGTATCCCGGAGGCCGCCCGCATCAAGGCCGCTGAGGAGGCTATGGACTTCGATGGCTCCAGGATCGTAGGCGGCTCTGCCGCTCGCCTTGGACAGTTCCCGTGGCAGGTGAGTTCTTGAGGATAGAGAATGACTTAGATTTTGAGATAATTTATTTCAAAGCAGATTCCTTTTGCAAACTGCTTTTTTTCTCTCTGATTGCAGCCAGGTTTTTTTTTATTTATCATCAGTTTTGATCCTAGCGGAGTGGTTACGGAGATAGAGGCCCATTGAATTGAATATATAAATCTCATTTTACCCGCCGTGGGCTTTCCTGAAAATCCTGAAATCAGTTATTTACCTACTTGCATGCCAAATTTGAAGTCTTAAGTAATTATAGGACTAAAGCTGTGCTAGTAATGATACAGCAACAGATTAAATGAATGCAATAAATGCGCCAAAAGCTCGGTAGGGCCTTAAAGGGCCGCTTTGAATCGAAAATATAAATTCCATTATAAAAAAGAAATATAAATTTTATTCCCTATTCGAAAAATCCCTTCTTAGTGTAGGTGCTACCTCTTTGCCACTGAAGCTGAAGTATATATATGAGTCTAATTTCAAGGCTTTAGCTTCAGCCAGTGAACGGAAATAAACATGGAAGCAGTCCTTTCATATTATCTACCTTTCATTAACAGCGCCAAAACTCACACAAACACACACAGCACACACAGTAGCAAAAGAATAATACACTAAACTGTCACTGCATAAAAAATAAAGTTAATGCTAATGTATCTAGGTCGCTATTAGGGGGTATGTATTACAATACCGAAGTACGAAAGACCGAATGTATTAAAACATCGAATGGATCAAAAGACAGACACGATTTTTTTCTGAAACCGTTAACTATTTAAGATTGTTATAAAACAAACCTAACCTAACCTAATGGGTTCTGTATGATGCCGTTTTAATAAATTCTGAAAAGTTTACGGTTTCAGAAAAAAATCGTGTCGGTCTTTTGACCCATTCGATGTTTTAATACATTCGGTCTTTCTTACTTCGGTTTTGTAATACATACCCCTATTAGGATATGCTTCGCTAGTTACGCCATTTTGTATAGAAGTCTGTTTAAGCTCAGCGATTCGACCAGCGACCGGCATGAGCATTCGCCCAACGTGATTAGTTCTCGGCATGACAGAATTAACGGTAATTGCTTCGCCAGCCTGCTGCAGTGTCAACAGAGTGTCAGTGTTAGACAGATGCATGGACAATGTTATGCATTAAGTATGAGGGGACCAGTAATAATAAAAAAATATAGTATTTTTGCACTGTACATATTAGCTGGGTGTGTTTTACAATACCGAAGTACGAAAGACCGAATGTATTAAAACATCGAAAGGGTCAAAAGACCGACACGATTTTTTTCTGAAACCGTAAACTTTTCAGAATTTATTAAAACGGCATCATACAGAACCCATTAGGTTAGGTTAGGTTTGTTTTATAACAATCTTAAAAAGTTAACGGTTTCAGAAAAAAATCGTGTCGGTCTTTTGACCCATTCGATGTTTTAATACATTCGATCTTTCGTACTTCGGTATTGTAATACATACCCTATTAGCTAGATTAACTATTACTTTTCTGTGTTTTATGTATACATTAGTGTAAAACTAAACTAATTTTGAATACAGGGTTATTTGTAATTCACTAGCATCCTTTTAACCCTAAATTCCTACCAATTAAACAAATGTTTTTTTTTGTTTTACGGCTTTTGTCATAACTTAATATTTTTGGTGTAATAACGTTTTGAAAATTTGAGACTAACTCTTATTTTGACGATACTCTGTGCCGTGTAAGTCATTCATTCATTGCCCGCCACGACCGCGTATCGTATAAATCATTGAGTACGAAAAATCTCAATCCCAATCCTCAATCTCAATTCTGTATATGAAGCACTTTTTTCCTATACAAATAAATAATAATTCATAAATACTGTTAGAAGTATTTTTATTATTATTTATTTGTATGGGAAATAAGTGCTTAATTTTAAATAGTCTTAAAACAAAAAACATTTGTTTGAGTGATAGAAATTCAGGGTTAAGAGGATGTCAGTGAATTACAAATAACCCTGTATATTTTATTTAAAACTGTGAGATGCGAGTGTTGGGTACGTATCAAAATATCTAAAGTTTAAAATTAATAATGGACGAAATACATAATGGTCATTCGATATAATGCAATTTTCTTGGAAATTCTCAACTTTACAGGATTTTCATAAAATAAACCTAACCTTACCTAAATCAATCTGTAGATTATATGATTAAAAAAGTTCGTTTTATCAATAGTTTCATAAAAAAAATTAGTATGTATTATGACCATTATGTATTTCGTCCATTATTCGTTTTAAACTTTATATATTTTGATACGTTCCCGCGAATGTTTACTTAAATTAAAACTTTTCTGCCTCTGGCTGCTGTTTTCCTAACTCAATCGTAGGTAGGTATATTTAAAATAATAACCAAATTATCACCAAAATATTTATTATAAAAATAATATTTAGTAAAATGAGCTACTACTACATTATGCATAATGACATCCCCGTAGTAAACAGAGAGATTTTGATTTTTTAAGTAATTGGTGTACTTAACGCGTGAAAAGTGATTCCACTACCCTGGGAACAATGGTCGGTATGACTTTTGCACCACTTTACCACACATGAAGACATTATTCGTTTATAAAAATTATTTTATTTCTTACGAAATAACCATCTGACAGGCATCCGTAAGTGCCGGTTGACGCAGCCGCACTAAATCGCGTTCTGGTACAGTTTATAAGCCCCGCCTTTCGCGGTTTAGTTTTCGTGGTGCTGTTTTGAAGCGTCAGAAATGCTTCCATGTTTATTTCCGTTCACTGGCTTCAGCAGTTTGGGCTATGCGTTGATATATCAGTCAATTAGGACTTTGAATTATATATTAATTATAGTATCTCTATGCCAAATTTCATTCAAATCCGTGAAATTTATGCTATGTTATATAATATCCTAACTTTCACATTTATAATATTACTAGCTGTTGCCCGCGACTCCGTCCGCGAAGAATAGGGATATAAATAAAAACCGGCCAAGTGCGAGTCGGACTCGCACACGAAGGGTTCCGTACTATTATTATCATTAAACTCGCATATTTTGGTATCAAGATTGTACCTTATTACTTAAGTTTAAGGTTCATTTTACAACTCACTTTCGTTTAGCTATTTTGTTTTATTTCTCAACACCGTTGTCATTCCATTTTTGGTAACAAACGGTAACTAAACTGAAGCTCACACAGATGATTTACGATGTTATGTTACCAAAGGTATAAGTATATAGAATGTACTACATTTACTATATCATTCTGCGCATGTTTCAGTGTTGTCATAGGTCAGTATTGTTGCGACGGAGACGATTTTTGAGTTTTATTTTGTATATGACCTTGCAACTACATAATATATTATAGTGATCGAAGGTTCTGATCCTATCCAATGTCCGTTTGACAGGCTGGTCTCGTCATCACCTTGACTACTGGTGCCCAATCCGTGTGCGGCGCTACTCTCCTGACTAACACCGGTCTCGCCACCGCTGCCCACTGCTGGCGTACTGCTGGCGCACAGGCTCGCCAGTTCGTCGTTGTCCTCGGCTCCACCCTCCTCTTCTCCGGCGGCACCAGGTTGACCACCACCAATGTCCAGATGCACGCCAACTATAACCAGAACACTCTGGTCAACGATGTTGCCGTCATCAGAACAGGATGGGTCACCTACAATAGTAAGTTATCTGCCACAATTATAATTTGTTGTTATTAATATCGAATCGAGAGTTACTTACTCGATTTTAAATAAATTTCAATTATTTTCATCATTCATGCTTTATGACACTGCTAACCATATGTTTTCTTTTTAGACAACATCCGCAACATCGGTATGGCTACTGGGACCAACCAATTTGTCGGAACCTGGGCTACAGCCTCTGGATTCGGCAGGACCAGTGACAGTAAGTACACATATAGTTTACCATATTGTTCACCACTAAGCAAAGTACAAAAGTGTTATGGAGATATCAGTCATGAACCACACCTTTGCTCTTCCTCTGTGTGGTCGCAGTCTTAACGTTTTATTTTTTTACAGACGCTGGTATCGGCAACAACCAGTTCCTCTCCTGGGTCAACGTACAGGTGATCACCAACGCCGTTTGCGCCAGCACTTACGGTACCGGCACCGTCCAGGCCTCCACCATCTGCGTTGCCACCACCGGCGGCCGTGGTACTTGCAGTGGTGACTCTGGTGGCCCTCTGGTTGCCAACAACCAGCTCATCGGTATCACCTCCTTCGTCCACCGTGACGGTTGCCAGCGCGGCTTCCCCGCCGGTTTCGCCCGTGTCACCACCTTCGCCTCTTGGATCCAGCCCCGTGTCTAAGCACCATCACCAATGACCTGCAACTATGACAAATAAATTTTATTTCGTTATATAATTTCTTTGTTTGCCTTCTTTCCTTGATAGTTAAAACATTTATACGTAAAAATATAAAACAGTAACGTGACTGACTAACAGAGAAGCACAGCCTAAAGTTAAAGTTTAAGCCCTAAACTATTAGTGCTAGAGACTTGAAATTTGGCATACATGTACTTAGAGTATCATAGAGGTGCACTAACGAAGGAATGCCCAAAATTCCTATAGGATAGGGAAATATCTGAACTTTTTTTGTTTCTTTGTTTGTAGGGGATTCCTGAAACTTCTGAGCCGAAATTAAATGGTTTATGGTTTAAGATATTTATTTCTTAAAAGATTCTGAAATCACTTAAAAAAAATTGAAATATTAAAAAAAAAGTTTAAAAATTTCATCATTACTGATGTGAACTCTGAGCGTAGCCCTCTCCGTCACCCTCTGAGTAACCTTGAGCTTTTTTATGAGGCCCATCGTTAGCGGAAACGTCTCAGTGCCATAAGTCATCCATCACTGGCAACACAGTTTGGTCAAAGACTTTTGACTTGAGACATTGCGGTATATTGGATGACGAGATATTGCGGAGCTTCCCGAATGCTGCCCTTGTGAGTCGGAGTCGCCGATTGACCTCTTTCTCGAAGTTGGACCTACCTAATTGGACTGTACATTATGTCTTAGTATTAATATTGACAAGACTCAGTTAATGCTCTTTAAACAAAATTCCAAGAAAACAGATAAGCTCAATGTCATATGGAATAAATGCAGAATAGATATAGTGGATAGTGTAAAATTTCTTGGTATTATTGTTGACTGTAACTGTCTAGCAGTAATATTGTTTTGTTACTTTTTCTATCGTGCGTTAGATGGCGCTGTACGGACAATCGGGCCAGCTGTATCGCGCTGTTAAGATTTTTCCTGGACAGTATATATAGTGTGTCAAAATTGAATAAATTGTCATTTGAAAAGCAACCGTCGTATGATTCATATCTAAGGCGGCGGTTGAACATGGTCCTTCAGAAGTCGGATCTCCAGTGACCTGGAGTAAACTAAGTGGACCGCGGCGCTACTCAGAGCCATCAAGCGGCAGTTCAGGCTGAAGAAGCCGGACTTGCAGACGGAGCCACGGGACACGGCGACGTAGGGGCCCGAGGAAGCAGCGTCCACTGCCTTCCGGGACGAGGAAGGAGGGAGGGAGAGAGCGGAGTGGAGTGGAGTGCGCGCGCAGAGTCGCGAGGTATAGTGTGCCAAACAGGAAAGACTGTAAGTGACCAGCCATTTAACTATTACCTTAGTGTTTCGGACAGAAGAGACAAAATTCTAAATTCAGTACTAATTAGTGTAAAAGTAAAAATTCAAGCAAAAGTGGACCTTATTGTAGTCAGTGAATAAACTTAGAAAATTAGCTAGAACTAGACTTGTAAAATTAAGCAAGAAAAGTGGTTTGGACGGGGAACCTACGCCCGATTTTCGTCAGAGTCTAAAAGTTAAAACACTTGTAAAATTTCAAGAATAATTTTGGGACTTAGAAAAATTTGCATTTCTGAACTTTGAAAAAATTTCGAAAAATTGAACTTTAATTTTCGGTCAAAATGGAAGTGATTATCAAAATTCAAATGGAAACATGTAACCAAATAACAAAAGATTTTAAAAATTATAAGAAATCGCCAAAAGATCGGATCACCAAACCATACGTTGAGATTAGACTCCAACGATTGGAAGAACTTTGGAAAAAGTTCTGTGAGGGTCACGATCGTCTTTTGGAACAATATTCGGAAGAGTACGACTCAAGCATTTACGCACAAAAAGAGGTTTACGATGTCACCAGCGAAATTTACATGGAGTATAAAGAGGAGTTAATGACAGCTGCACAAATGTTTATTGGTGAAATTATGTCTAAAGATTCAAAAGGCCAACGTTCGGAAGATACGGTTTCAAAACAAGTTTGTATTAAACTACCAAAGATTGTAATTCCAATCTTTTCGGGTAATTATTCGGAGTGGGTAACGTTTAAGGATTTATTTGAATCTCTGGTTCATAACAATGCTTCGATTAAAGATGTTGAAAAATTACATTATTTAAAGGGATATCTGACTGGCGAAGCGGAACTATTACTTCGTCAGATACCGATTTCTAATGCGAACTATTCAAAATGCTGGGAGCTTCTTAAGCAGCGCTACGACAATAAAAGATATATATGTAACATGATTTTAAAACGCTTTTTAAGTCAAAGAAATGCTGCTGTAGAATCTTCAACATTCTTGAAAGAGCTCATCGACACCAGCTCAGACTGCTTGAGCGCCATGGCTAATATCGGTATTGATGTGAGTACATGGGATGCTATTGTCATCCATTTGCTCACTCTGAAATTAGACCAAGAGACTCGCAAGCAGTGGGAATTGAGTGCAACTGGTGGTACAGATTCCAATAAATTACCATCGTTCCAGGAATTCAAAGATTTCATTACCAACCGATTCAGAGCTTTAGAGTTTGTCGAGACAAAAAAACCAACAAGCGGGATTCAACATTTCACTCCGGCGAAGCCTCGTGTTTTACACACCATCCAAAACACTCAATGCCCCTGTTGCTCTGAATTACACAAAATTACATTTTGTAAACAATACGCTACCCTTGATGTTAATGCTCGTCGTAATTTCGTTCAGGAGAAGGGGTTATGCTTCAACTGCTTAGGCAATAATCATTCTGCTAAGTTTTGTCAGAACGCGACTTCATGTAGGATCTGCAAGCGCCGTCACCATACCTTGTTGCACCCTACAGACGCCACACCAGCAAATACATCTGGCGCTAAGATTAGCAGCATAGGTACAGTCGAAGCAGAAGAACCTCCGCAGGTTACGAATTGTTTTGCAAGAGGTACTGAGCAAGTTTTGTTGGCAACTGCGATTGTCAATGCTAAATCCAAAAATGGAGTATATGTGGCAATTCGAGCATTATTGGACCAAGGGTCACAGGCTTCTTTTATAACGGAGGCTACTGCACAATATTTAGGGCTAAAAAGGGAGTCAATCAAAGGGAATATTTCAGGTCTTGGTGGGGACAATAATCTTGTATCTAAAGCTATGGTCATACTACACTTACAATCTTTGGCACATCCAAACATAAATATATCTGTGAAAGCTTACGTGTTAAAAACTGTTACAGCATTTCTTCCAGCGAATAAGGTCATGGATCTAAATGGATTAAACATAACGGGAATACAATTGGCTGATCCGAATTACCACACGCCTAATAAAATCGACGTTTTACTAGGTGCTGAGGTATACAGTCAGGTAATTCAGGATGGCGTCAAGAAGAATAATCAGGGAACACTGCTAGCTCAATCAACAACACTGGGATGGATATTGTCTGGGATAGTAGACTCATCTAACACAACGTTTTCGGGAATAACGGTTTTACATTCCCAATTCAATGAAGACAATATTCTCAAGAAATTTTGGGAGATAGAAGCTGACACGTCGTCTCAAAGGAGACTGTTATCAGAGGAGGAAGAACGCTGTGAAGCCATTTTTGCTGTTACCACAAAACGTGATCTTGAGGGTAGGTACATAGTAAAACTTCCCTTCAAAGAAGAAGATCCAAGTTGCAAATATGGTCAGTCGAAAGAAATAGCTGCGAAAAGATTTTATTCATTAGAAAACAGATTAAACAGAGATAAAGACTTACACTCGAAATATAAGGACGTAGTGGATGAGTATCTTCATCTTGGTCATATGGTAGAAGTGCCTGAAAATGATAAAAACGAAAAGGCAGTGCGCTTACCTCATCATCCAGTGGTAAAAATGGATCGAGAAACCACCAAGGTTCGCGTTGTGTTCGATGCTTCTTGCAAAGGAAAGAATGGGACTTCACTCAATGACGACCTAATGATTGGACCAAGGCTACAACCAGACTTGAGACATTTGGTGATGAAGTGGAGAACATATCCTATCTGCTTGGTATCCGATATTGTAAAAATGTATAGGCAAGTAAAGGTCGCAGAAGAAGATGCTGATTTTCAAAGGATTTTATGGAGAGAAAATTCAAATCAAGTTTTGAAAGAGTACAAGTTGTTAAGGGTTACATTTGGAACCGCTTGTGCTCCCTATTTAGCGGTCAAGGCTCTTCAACAGGTTGCTATTGATTATGAAAAAGATTATCCTATGGCATCTGAAAGAGTATTAAAGGATTTCTACATGGATGATCTAATGACGGGATGCATGACAGAAGATGAGGGACTAAAGATCTATAAAGAAGTGAATGAACTACTAGGAAAAGCTGGGTTTGAACTACAAAAATGGACGAGTAATAGCAATCAATTGATTCAAGCAATGAAGTTAGAAAGCGACGGGAAGGAAATTGGAGATGGACTTAAAATAAAACATGATGAAATAATTAAAATATTAGGCCTTACCTGGAACCGCAATTCAGATGACTTTAAATATTCGGTGCAACTTCCTCCAATGAAGAAAATTGCAACAAAAAGAAGTATCATATCGGATATTTCTAGACTATATGATCCATTAGGATGGGTAGCGCCTAGTATAATCTTAGCTAAGGCGATGATACAAAAACTTTGGCTATTAGGCTTGGGATGGGACGAAGAAGTACCTAGTAATTTATTGGAAGAATGGAGTACTTACCGGGAAGAACTGAGTCAGTTGACAAAAATACACGTTCCTAGATGGTTGGGCATGGATAACGAGAAATCTAAAATCGAATTGCATGGATTCTGTGATGCCTCCAAAATGGCGTATGCAGCAGTTGTCTATGTTCGGGTAGTAGACAAAGATGACAATATTACTGTTGGTCTAGTGACTGCAAAGACAAGGGTAGCTCCAATCAAACAAATTTCAATACCTAGACTAGAACTTTGCGGGGCAGTAATGCTGACAAGATTGTTAGTAGAAGTGTCACAAGTAATGAATATTACAAAAAATAATATACATGCATGGACGGATTCTACTGTTGTTCTAGCTTGGTTAAATAACCACCCAAGCAAATGGCAAACATTTGTAGCGAATCGGGTTTCGGAAATTTTAACAACTTTGGAGTCAAACCAGTGGTCTCATGTATCTTCTAAGCACAATCCTGCAGATTGCGCTTCGAGGGGGGTGAAGCCATGTGAATTGCAAAAAACTGAGATGTGGTTTCACGGACCGGACTATCTACAGCAAAAAATAATTAAATATGACAAACCAAAAGAACTTGTTACCAATTTAGAAGAAGTTAAAGTGCATCATATTACAACGGATGTAAAGATATGGGACAGATTTTCGTCAATGACTAAATTAGTGAGAGTAATGGCTTATTGCAAACGGTTTTTAACAAACATTAGAAGGCCGGAAGAAGAGAGAAGACGCAGTAATTATTTAACGGGTCAAGAGATTAAGGAATCTTTAGACATTTGTCTAAGATTGTGTCAAATAGAACATTTTGATCAGGATTATAAAAGTTTGTTAAGTGGGACACCAATATCTAAGAAATCAATTTTGAAAACATTGAATCCCTTTCTTGATGAAAATGGACTAATGAGAGTTGGCGGTCGATTGGAAAACTCTCAGTTGGGATTTAATAGAAAGCATCCAGTTTTAGTTCCTAAAAAATCCGCTTTGACTAACCTAATAATTGCTGATGCACACCTTAAAACGTGCCATGGTTCAAATCAATTGATGCAAAACTACATCAATTCAAGATATTGGATTTTCGGGGTCAAAGAATTGATACGTGGACACATTAGAAAATGTGTTACTTGTGTGAGGTATAATGCGAAAACACAACCGCAGTTGATGGGTCAACTTCCATCAGCAAGGGTTACACCAACACGAGCGTTTAAATTTTGTGGAGTGGATTATGCTGGTCCAATATCATTAAGGACAGCTAGTGGACGTGGACATAAATCATATAAAGGATATATTTGCTTGTTCGTGTGTATGTCTACTCGTGCAATACACATAGAAGTAGTCAGTGATCTAACATCAAAGGGATTTTTGCAGGCATTTAAAAGAATGGTTGCACGAAGAGGACATTGCCAAGAAATATGGTCTGACAACGGGACTAATTTTGTCGGGGCATCAAGGGAGTTAGAGGTATTATTTGGTTCGGAAAAATCAACAATTTTACAGGAAATTGCGGATACTTTAGCGAATAACTACACAACTTGGCATTTTATTCCTCCCCACGCTCCAAATTTTGGCGGACTCTGGGAGGCAGGAGTAAAATCAGTGAAACATCACTTGAAGAGGGTTATTGGTTCTACAACTTTAACTTTTGAAGAAATGTCTACGGTGTTGGCTCAGATAGAAGCATGTCTGAATTCAAGACCATTGTCTCGTATGGATACGGATCCTAATAATCTTAATGTTTTAACCCCAGGACATTTTTTAGTGGGAGAACCACTAGTGATAGTACCGGAACATGAATATATGAACCGAAATAGTGGTTCCTTAAGAAGATGGCAGTTAACCCAAAGAATGATTCAGGACTTTTGGCGTGAATGGTCTCAAGAATATCTCAACAAATTTTTACAGAGATATAAGTGGTCTGGGCAAACTCCAGAACCAAAACTTGACGAAATTGTGTTAGTAAAGGAAGACGATTTACCTCCAAGTCGATGGTTACTAGGCAGAGTGATAGCAAAACATCCTGGTAAAGACGGAATTACGCGAGTAGTTACATTAAAGGTAAACAATTCTGTGATTAAAAGACCTACTTGTAAACTTTGTGTTCTCCCAATTAATTAATTAGTAAATATAATGTTATTGTGATCTAAGTTTGTGGAAATCTTTCCAATGTAGAGAATCTACTCTACATTTTTAATGAATTTTGTTGTGTTTATTAACTAGATAGTTTATTGTAATGACGGTTTAATGTTTTGCCACGGTGGGCGGCATTTTTTAGTTACACATAAGGGGATTTATACAAAAAGGAATTGTATTGTTATTTTATGTTATGGCTTTGTATATTCTTTTAAATGTGTTTAAGTGATTTATGTCGGAATGTTACTATGTGTTGAAACTTATCCATTAGTGAGAAACAGAACAATTTGTTATTGACGCTTTAATTTTGGTCTAATTTTGAAAGTATATGTAATTTAAAGTTTTGTGATGGTGTAAGTTTGTAACAAAGTGTATTTTATCTAGTTATGGACATGTTGTCCATGGTGGGCGGAATGTCTAGCAGTAATATTGTTTTGTTACTTTTTCTATCGTGCGTTAGATGGCGCTGTACGGACAATCGGGCCAGCTGTATCGCGCTGTTAAGATTTTTCCTGGACAGTATATATAGTGTGTCAAAATTGAATAAATTGTCATTTGAAAAGCAACCGTCGTATGATTCATATCTAAGGCGGCGGTTGAACAGTAACCTAAATTGGAAACCGGAGCTGAATGCTGTTGTAAATTCGATATCATCAGCTTGTTATGCTTTAGAGATGATACTGAAATTAGTCTATCATGCTTTAGCTGAATCGAAATAACGATACAGTATTATGTTTTGGGGTCACAGCTGCAAATATAATATAAATAGAGCCCTATTATACAGAAACGTGCCATCCGCATGATGCTTCGTATTCCACAGTGGGTATCGTGCAGAGAGCATTTTAAAAAATTGTCAATACTCACTACTGACACTGGTTTGTATGTTCTCATATTGCTCACGGAATCTATTAAAAAATTATCTAGTTATGAGACAGCTGAAGAACAAAAATTACGTCTACTCGCGCGCACTAAAAACATTAGACATAGCATTTGTCCAAAATTACAAGTGGTTAAGCACTGCGCGAGGTTTCAAGCTGTGCGCTTGTTTAACAAACTACCTACTGAGCTGAAAACTATAACAAGTCCTATGCTATTTAAAAAGAAATTAAAAGTATTCTTGTTGAGAGGATGTTTTTACACTGTAGACGAAATATTTAATAAGGATTGTTAATTTAGACCTGTATGTAATTTTCATTTTCATTTTTTGTTTTTGTTTTTATTTCTGTTCGTTTTTTATTATTATTATTGGTTGTAAACAAGTGGGTTTGTTTTATCATTATGTTTAACCTGCTGCAACTGTATTTTCAAACACGATACTTGTATTGTTCTTGAATAAATACTTCTTGAATCTTGAATCTTGTCCCAGTATGCTTAGTGTAAGTTTTACTTCAAGCATACAGGTATACCTAGTCATCATTAACTTCGAGCGAAGGGTCTCCGATTATAACGGGAGTTGGTACAACATGGGGGTTCGACATTACTTTTGTCTCGTTTGTGTGTTTTAATACCAACTCGTTCGGAGACTCTTTTGAGGTCAGCGAGTATCGTACTGAGGTCCTCCAACGTCTCAGCCATGATCACTATGTCTTCGGCAAATCGAAGGTGACTGATGTATTCGCCATTTACGTTGGCATGGGCCCTTCCCAGTCCAAAGTTTTAAACGCATCCTCCAGTGTAGCCTTCTCCTTGTCTGACTCCCCGCTGGAATAGAACGGGCCTTGACATCTGGTCCCGAAGTTAGACGGACATTGTGGCATTACTATACAGACTTTTAATACTTCGATCTACCGGTAGTTCACATGACACTGTTGGAGAGACTGCAGCACAGCCCAAGTTTAGATCGAATCGAAGGCTTTCTCGTAGTTTACAAATGCTAGGCAAAGAGGGCGGTTTTACTCCTCGGTTTATTGTATGTATATCATGCCACAACACATGTATGTACCGCCATCAGTCTTCAGCTTTGCTAATTAGCTTTGTCCAACAGACCGATCCTTCGCAAAAACTTAGAACCTCTGTTTCGCTCAATCGCCTCTTATACTGCTAGTATTAAATTTGCGTACATCGCGCCTCAGAGACTTATATGTACTTATGTAACTTTTAACCGTTAGAAATCAAATCATTAGAGATATTTAAATTCAAAAACCGGTCAAGTGCGAGTCGGACTCGCGCACGAAGGGTTCCGTACAATTATCTAGTTGTATGGGAGCCCCCCTTAAACATTTTTTTTATTTTAATTTAATGATTTATTTTTAAATTCAATACATAATTAAATATTATGTGAATATTTCAAGCGTCTGCCTATTGCCGTTATCAATATCAAGCAAAAACGAGCAAAAAATCACGTTTGTTGTATTGGAGCCCCCTTTAATATTTATTTTATTCCATTTTTTAGTATTTGTTGTTATAGCGGCAACCGAAATACATCATCTGTGAAAATTTCAACTCTCTAGCTATCACGGTTCCCGAGATACAGCCTGGTGACAGACGGACGGACGGACGGACAGCGGAGCCTCAGTAATAGGGTTTCCGTTGTTACCCTTTGGGTACGGAACCCTAAAAAGTTGTTAACGTCTTTATACGCCTTAATATTCATATTTAATATGTTTTACGTCTCAATATTCATATTTAATATGTTAAAATGATTTTTTTTTGCTACCGTGTCCGAGTGATGAATCGCGCGCGGAAGGCAGACTACCCGCTTTAGTGGCTATTTTCAGGGCTCTGTAAAAATTATAAACATTAGAGATACAGTACCGGGAGACTTTTTTTAGGAAATTTTCTGTTCTTTTCAGATCTTTTTTTAAATTTCAAATATCTTTGATGGTTTCCGAGATATTTGAAAATAAACAAAACCCTATTTTTTTTTATTAAATTGTTTATAACTTTTTTAATTTTTATCGGCCCCTTTTGGGACCTTTCCTTAACCCTTTATAAGGCCCCATTTATTGGAGCACACTACCACAGGATCAAAAGCAGCTGTTGAATGCGTACCTGACAAAGGAAATTTTTAAAGCTAGTCGTATTTTCATTAATTACAATGGAAATTGTGACGTATAGTGTAACCAATAAGGTTGAAATTCCAACTCAATGCATGTGGTCGCTAAATCACCTCTGCGCTCTGCCTTATAAAGGGTTAAACTTTCTACATAATATTCCGAATCGAATGACACCTTGATCGTAATTTTCGGTGCATATACAAAAAAAATCCATGCAAAAAGGTACATGTTGACCAGACTAATTACCCGGCTCGCACCACTGAGTTTTTCGGAGTTAATGTGCGATATACATTTGAGATTTAACATGAGCTTTGCGGTGGAGGAAAACACTGTGAGGAAACCTGCACAAGAAGAAATTCAATGGTGTGTGTGAAGACCCCGATCCGCATTGGGTCCGCGTGGGAACTACGGCCCAAGCCCTCTCACTCTGAGAAGAGGCTTGTGCCCTGCAGTGGTACGTATATAGGTTGGGATCGACCAGCCCGTAAGTAGAACACAAAATCATAATTATGTTTCTTTCACTCGTTCAACAAAAATTTGAGCTAGAGGTATATCACTATATACCATATATATATGTAGGTATAAGGTGCTAACAAATTAGGTACCAATATTTCCTGGGTGTAACTTACTCATCAAAACAAGTCACTTTCACTCGGACCACTTTTCAAAATTAAAAAAAAACGTAAACTTTTCATACATGTCCATCCAAACGGATTACTGCTTTAGTAATGGAAAATCGAGATTTTAAAAAAAAAATAGAATAAAAGCGACTTGTTTTGATGAGTAGGTTAAGCCATAGAAATACTGGTACCTAGTTGGTATTTAATTTGTTAGCACCCTGTATATAATTGTGCGTTAAATATACAATAACTCGTATAACGGTGAAGACCAAAAAGTTGCGCACTGTTAAAGCTGCATTAGCAGGTAGTTAAAATTACCATTAACTTTTTCCATTGTGACACGAAAATTAACCATACAAATGTATATGTCGCAGACCCACGTACACGACACTGGCAGTTTGCGGAATGCCCAAGCCTTATCTAGTTTAAAACAAAAGAAAAAGAGATTGTCTATGCTTGAGTGAGTTTGACTGCGATGGCGGGTAGTTTTGGATTGTCATTCTTGTTTGGAGAGCGAAAGGGAAGGACGTGAACCGTCAACGCAGTCAACCTCACTGCGTTCCGTTGTAACAAATCTTGAATCTTTAATTATCTCAGTCATCCCTAAGTATTTCCGTTTAATTTTTTTAGTTTGTGATTAAAGTGTGTTTATTGAACTTGGAGTGTTTTGATTTCAAACTTTGGACTATCGTATCGAAATTAATATGGCGAACGGTGAGAGTGACGACGGCGATCGAGCGCAACCGACCCGCCCTTCGACATCAGAAGCGGGATATCGATCAACGTGTCCACCAGAACAACAAGGAGACGGTGAAGAAAAATGGCGTATGATTTTGGAACAACAAAACCAAAATTTTCTTGCTTTGTTACAAGCGATGAAAACGCCCCAGTCTAAAGAGAATATTCAACTACCGTATTTTGATCCCGATTGTAGTATTCAGGCGCTGCGGCCATTCTGCTCCGGGCTGCGGTCGAGTGCAGAGGTGCCGTGCGTCAGTCTACTAGACCTCCAATACCGATACAAGTGTGTATTATTTATAACATAAAAGCCTTCTACAAGTGGCGACAGAGGAAAACGTAAGTAGAAAATCACTATCCACTAATTTTTGATGGAAAGGAAGGCAAGGGTATATAATAAAAACTTCAAAAATATCCGTTTGTCAAATAGCGAGAAATCGTTTTTGTTAAAGTATGGTGAACAGTTAATGCTATGCAGTGGAATTCAATGTTCACAGAAGTGCAGTGTAAACAATCATGTTAAAACGTACGATTAAAATCACCTACCTAGCAATTTTTGCAATGATACAAGACGGTGTTTGTTTTATGTTATCTGATAGTAATTAACTAGTTTGTTTATAATATTTAAAACTTTATATTAAACCACTATATTACCATTAAATCATATTAAATCAATGCGTACCTAGGCGGGACGTAAGTTTTGATGTGCTAACTTAATTATATGTCATTGAAATACGGCGATTAACTAATTAAGTGTGCCGTTAATTTGTTGTTGTATGAACAAATAAGTACATAATAAATGAATATCTATGAAAGTAAGAAATGACTCACCCGCGTTACAATTATTTGATGGTCACATTATAGCTTCTAACATTGTGTTTAATCACCAATTTATTTAAATAATTATATCAATATATACACGTAGGTACCTACCTAACCTATTGGTGCGAGTGGGTAAATACTTACCCACTTAGCTACTCTTTTTATTTATAGACATTTATCGACAAGTGATTTTATACAGTAGGTAGTATTCTTGTTTTAAAGAATAATTGGATCGAAAATAAGTTTACAAGACAGCCATAGTTAAAAGCATATGAGGGCCTAGGACCTTTTACGTATTGAAAACTATTACTATAGTATAATTAACTTTTATTTTGTTCGGAAGTAAACATGTACGTGCATTTGGTTGTGAACATTGTATTACCAATATCTGTCCATCCATAATAAGGCCGGTTCAATAAGGGGGCCGAAACACAAACTGAGATATAATTAAACGCAAAACAAAATACTAATACTAGGCTTGTACCTATGTTAAGTACGATTGCTACTATTCAGAGTCAGGCAAAAACTCACTGTTTTACAATAAACAGCTTGACTACATGGAAACACAAGGGCCATGCACAACACGCCGTTTTGTGAATAGCTAGGCCACAGGTAAATAATTGATAACTAGGGCCATGCAAAACCCACTGTCTTTTAGTGAACAGCAAGGCCATCGGATAAAAAAAAAAAAAAAAAAAAAAAAAAAAGGGCCCTGCATAACCCACTGTCTTTACAGTGAACAGCTAGGCCACTGGTAATGTAATAATAGGTAATGTATTTACAGGTCGCCCTAATGGCTCAAAATCAAGGCCTGGCGAGCCTAGAAAGCTTCAACTGTGAAGGTGAACCAACTTCTATTGGAACACGATGGGAACGGTGGAAACGGGGTTTGGAAACATATCTTTTAGCGCTTAATATCACCGACCCCATAAGAAAGAGAGCAACATTATTACATGTTGGAGGATTAACTCTGCAGGATGTATACCATAATATCCCAGGCGCAAATGTGGAACCTACCGAGAATGTTGATGTGTTTGAAACCGCCATAACGAAGTTAGACGATTTTTTCCTCCCTAAACAAAGCAAAATATACGAGCGTCACGTCTTCCGGCTTATAAAGCAAGAAGAAAATGAACGTTTCGAAGCCTTTCTACTACGGCTTCGCACTCAGGCTGAGAAATGTAAATTTGCTGATAAAGAGGAGAGCCTTGTAGGCCAAATCACCGAAAAATGTCGCTCTTCAGATCTCAAGAAGAAAATATTAGCGATTGGTGATGAGGTCACATTAGATAGAATCATCACCTTAGCGAATTCATTGGAAGTCGTGGGTAGGCAGTTAGAAGTGTTAGAAGGGAAGTCAAATGAATACAAAGATAAAACAGAAGTCAACAAAATCATCAGTTCAAAAAAATTGCAAGTACGGGCTCCACAAAAATCCATGTGTTTTAGGTGTGGTAGTAACACGCATTATTCAAATGACAAATCATGCCCAGCTTCATCAAAAAAATGTTTGAAATGCGGGTTTTTTGGCCATTATCAAAACTATTGTAGGACTACTCAGAAAAGACGGCTTATGGGCACAAAATCAAATATCAAAGCTAAGAAGCCCAGGGAAGATAACCAGTCGAAGAAAGAGGAAGTAGATTACATTTTTCACATTGATGACGACTCCACTGTTGACTGTCAAGTAGGTGGCGTAGAAATTAAGATGTTGATCGATTCCGGAAGCAAGTGCAATGTTATTGACGACAAAACATGGCGTTATTTAAAAGAGCAAAAAGTGCGGGTTATTCGACAAACCAAAAACCCAGACAAAGTGCTTTACTCTTATGGAAGCAAACAACCCTTACACATAATAGGCTCATTTGAAGCCATCATACAGGTGAATGGAAAGGAGCAAATTGCTACGTTCTACGTGATTAATAACGGTACTCGAAATTTACTGGGTAAAAGCACTGCAATAGAATTGGGAGTTCTTCAGATTGGTCTGCAGGTTAATAGCGTTGACAACAAACTGCCCTTTCCAAAATTTAAGGATGTCACGATACAAATACCCATTGACAAAAGCGTCAAACCCGTAATTCAACCTTATCGGCGCATCCCGATACCACTGGAACAAAAGGTAAATGCAAAATTGGAAGAATTAAAGGCAGCTGACATTATTGAAGAAGTGCAGGGACCGTCGCACTGGGTCTCACCTATGGTACCTGTACTCAAAGAAAATGGCGAGGTACGTATTTGTTTGGATATGAGGCAGGCTAATCAAGCTATCGTTAGGGAAAATCATCCTCTTCCAACAATGGACCAGCTTTTACCACATTTTAGACATGCAAAGGTTTTCTCTAAATTAGACATAAAGAATGCTTTCCATCAGGTCGAAATTGATGCTGACTGTAGATATATTACAACGTTTAGTACAAGTAAAGGGCTCTTTATGTATAAAAGGTTATTATTTGGCGTATCGTGCGCACCTGAAATGTTCCAAAAAATAGTAGAGAAAATGCTACTTGGCTGTGAAGGAACAGCAAACTTTATTGACGATATAATTGTCTACGGGCTTACTGAACAAGAGCATGACCAGAGACTCAATAAAGTCCTTTCAGTATTAAAAGAAAATCATGTCCTACTAAACGAATCCAAATGCATATACAAAACGAATCAAATTGAATTCTTGGGTCATGAACTTTCAGAAAAAGGTGTTAAGCCACTAGACAAATATGTCAAAACTATACAGTCTAGCCGAAAACCTTCTACGATTGACGAAATCCAGAGTTTTTTAGGTTTAGTGAATTTCGTGGGCAAGTGGATTCCAAATTTAGCCACGTTGACCGATCCGTTGAGGAAATTGTTACGGTTAGGGCTGAGTAAGACTTCAAACGTCAATGAATATTGGACTCGTCAACAAGATGAAGCGTTTAAGAAGTTAAAATAATCTTTGTCCAATATCCAGACTTTGGGGTATTACAACCCAGCAGATAAAACGCAGGTCATCGCGGACGCTTCCCCAGTGGGACTCGGTGCGTGCCTGGTACAGATCGATCAACATGGTCCTAGGGTGATAGCTTACGGTAATAAAAGTCTCACTAACTGCGAGAAACGTTATTGTCAAACGGAGAAGGAGGCTTTAGCGTTAGTGTGGGCCGTGGAGCATTTTCGGGTTTATCTTTTCGGAAAGGAATTCGACCTTATAAGTGATCATAAACCGTTAGAGATTATCTTCGGACCGAAATCTAAGCCTTGTGCAAGGATTGAAAGGTGGGTCCTGAGATTACAAGCGTATAAATATAAGATAATTTATCGGCCGGGTAAGTCAAATATAGCGGATTCACTCTCGAGGTTATGTTCTTCTGAGTCACCAAAGCCTTTTGATAATGAGAACTACATTAATCAAATTATAGAACACAGCAGACCAGTTGCGGTCTCTAAAAGTGAGATAGAAGCTGCATCCGCTGTTGACGATGAATTAATTAAGGTCAAGCGAGGAGTTTGCAACAACGAATGGGACGAGTCAGTTCAAAATTACAAAATTTTTCAGCAAGAAATATGTTTTGATGACGATATTGCTTTACGTGGAAGCAAACTGATCATTCCAAGAGCATTGCGTCAAAGGGTCCTTGAGGCAGCCCACGAGGGGCATCCAGGTATAGCAGCGATGAAAGCACGCCTTAGAACAAAAGTTTGGTGGCCGCGAATAGGTAAAGATGCAGAAAACAGAGTAAAATCTTGCCGCGGTTGCACTCTCGTGTCTGCCCCAAACCCCCCTCAACCTATGAAACGTCGCGAACTCCCCGCTGAACCTTGGGTAGATGTAGCAATCGATTTTTTAGGGCCTCTACCAAGCAATGATTATTTGCTCATTATAGTAGATTACTATAGTAGGTACAAGGAGATAAAAATAATGCGCAGTATAACATCTGTTGAAACCATAAAGGCATTGAATGAGATATTCTCCCGACTAGGCTATCCCTCATCATTAACTTGTGACAATGGGAATCAGTTTACTAGTGATCGGTTCAAAAATTATTGTCATGAATGTGGGATTACAATTTTAAATACCATTCCCTATTGGCCACAAATGAATGGTGAGGTTGAGCGTCAAAATAGAGACGTACTCAAAAGACTTAAAATAAGTCAACTAGAAAAAAACGATTGGAAAGAGGATTTATTACAATACCTTATCATGTACAATAGTACTCCACACTCTGTCACAGGCAGGTCACCCTCGGAGCTGTTCTACAAGAGACAATTCAGAGACAAAATACCAAATTCTACCACAGCTAGAAATAGTTTATTCGATGAGGAAGTAAGAGATAGAGATAAAGAGAAAAAGGAAAAAGGAAAGGAATACGGTGACAGAAAAAGGAAAGCAACGGAAAGTGATATTGAAGTGGGAGAAAAAGTATTCGTAAAAAATTTAGTAAAAGATAATAAGTTGACATCCAATTTCAATCCCACCGAACATACTGTGACTAGAATTAATGGAAGTGATGTCCAGGTTAGGAATGATGAAACTGGTAAAGAATATAGACGAAATATGGTACATTTAAAAAAGATAAACGGTTCGTGGACAGTTGTGAATGAAAATTGCGATGATTTAATGAGTAACGAAAATCAACACGTTAATGATTAACCCGATAATAATTATTGTTTCATTAGAAAATTGGTTTAGTTACTGTTACATTTGTTGATTGAAAATCACTTATTATAATTAATCACTGTTACATTTGTAGATTAAAAAATCATTTAATAAAATAGGGATGTAGTATTCAGGCGCTGCGGCCATTCTGCTCCGGGCTGCGGTCGAGTGCAGAGGTGCCGTGCGTCAGTCTACTAGACCTCCAATACCGATACAAGTGTGTATTATTTATAACATAAAAGCCTTCTACACCGATAAACAAAGTATGGATGCACGTGCCTGGGTATGTACAGCAGACATGTGTATGGCCGATTCTTACCTACAAGGTGCACCGCTTATGATAGCTTTAAGCCGTGCGTTAAAAGGTCAGGCATCGGCATGGCTGTCACAGGTTTCGTTCCCTGGAATGACGTGGATGGAGTTTAAGGAGATTTTCATCGCGAGGTATGACTGCCCCGAGACACCAGCTGCATCTCTTATAAACCTAAATAACGGTACACCCAAAGAAGGTGAGTGTCTCGCTGCTTATGCGTCGCGTGTGCTAACGTCACTAATGTCACGATGGAAAAATCTAACTACAGAACAGATTGCTATTTCGACTGTTTTGGCTCATTTGTCACATGTGGATGCACGTGTTCAAAGATTGGCGTTTACCACCGAAATCGGTACTAGAAATAAACTACAGCAAGAGTTACGTGCCATGTCATTTCTAAAAAGGAAATCTACGTCACATGAAGCTGATTCAGATGTCAAACGGTTTAAATTCAACCCTACGACCGTTACACCAAAATGTTTCAAGTGTGGGCAATTAGGTCATAAAGCACCTATGTGTCGATCAAAGAGAGACTTCAAAGCTGATGTAAGATCTCAATCTTCAAGTTTTTCATCAGCCACAGCGTCGAACACTATGACGAAGAATAGAGATTCCCATTCTATCACCTGCTATAAGTGCAAAAATCCCGGCCACTACGCAAACAAGTGCCCAGCATCAAGCGGCCCTGAGCGTCCCGGCGGCAGCAGCGGCGCGGGTGGCAGCGGCGGCAGCAGCGGCGCAGCTGCGGCACCGGAGACGCGGCGCGTGGATATGTGCGTGATTAACGCGCCCATTGGAACGCTACAACACTCTGGTGAGTCATTTGTATTCTGTTATGACTCTGGAGCGGAGTGTTCACTCATTAAAGAATCTGTTGTGCCTAAATTTATTGGTGAGAGTATTTGTACTGTGGTTACAATGACTGGCATTGGTCAAACTTCAGTTAACAGCAATTTGAAACTTTCGACTTGTGTTGAAATTAATGGCTTGTCTTTAAACATAATTTTTCATGCTTTACCTGATGAATACTTACAGCATGATATTGTAATTGGTCGTGATATTTTGGCTAAGGGTATAGTTGTAACCATGACCTCGGATTACGTTACTTTCAGAAATGTCGAGTCACAGATAGAGCCTCAAGTAGAGTCACAGATAGAGTCACATGTAGAGTCACAGATAGAGTCAAATGTAGAGTCACATATAGAGTCAAATGTAGAGTCACATATAGAGTCACATGTAGAGTCACAGATAGAGTCAAATGTAGAGTCGCAGATAGAGTCAAATGTAGAGTCAAAAGTAGAGTCAAAAGTAGAGTCAAAAGTAGAGTCAAAAGCACAGTCAAAAGTAGAGTCAAAAGTAGAGTCAGTCAAAAATGTAGAGTCGCGTACAATTTTACACGTAGAGCAAGACCAAAATTTTGAGAACATTAATACGGACATAACATCAGACTACAAGCCCAAACTCATTTCAATTTTAAACGAATTTAAAGAGCGGTTTATTAGTGGTACACCCAGTACTGCTGCGAAAACAGAGCCAATGCAAATAAGACTTAAAGATCCTAATAAAACTGTATGTCGTCGTCCCTATCGTTTGAGTCCTGACGAAAGACAAGTGGTACGTAATAAAGTTGATGAATTGCTTACCTCCAACGTGATTCGCCCTAGCTCGTCCCCCTTTGCGAGCCCTATATTCTCCTCATTAAAAAGAAGGACGGGTCTGACCGTATGTGTGTCGATTACAGAGAACTGAACGACAACACCGTGCCTGATAGATTTCCTCTTCCGATTATTTCCGATCAAATAAATAGACTCCATGGTGCTCATTATTTCACGACTCTTGACATGGCCAGCGGTTTTCATCAAATTCCCGTACACGCCGACTCTATTGAACGTACTGCATTCGTAACACCAGACGGGCAATACGAATATTTGACGATGCCCTTTGGGTTACGTAACGCTCCATCGGTTTTTCAGCGTGCAGTGATCAAAGCATTAGGAGAACTTGCCAATTCGTATGTCGTAGTGTATATGGATGATATTATGATTGTAGCGTCAGAGGTAGAGCAAGCTCTTGAAAGGTTACATAACGTTTTGGATGTCTTAACAAAAGCTGGGTTCTCTTTTAATCTTAAAAAGTGCTCGTTTCTTAAACGGAAGGTAGAGTACTTAGGTTTTGAGGTGAGTTGCGGCGAAATTAGACCAAACCCGAAGAAATTAGAAGCTCTAGTTGATTTGCCTCCTCCAGGCACAGTAACACAATTGCGACAATTCATCGGGCTTGCGTCCTATTTCCGCCAATTCATCCCCAAATTTTCACAGATGATGGCACCCTTGTATGCCTTGACTAATATCTCAAAAGGTAACATTAAATGGGAAGCATCGCACGAAGTTATTAGGCAAAATGTCATCTCTATTTTGACCAACAATCCGGTTTTGACTATTTTCGATCCGAACTGCCCTATCGAGCTACACACGGATGCGAGTTCAGTGGGTTATGGCGCAATTTTGATGCAGAAAAAGGACGGCAAACGATGCGTAATTGCTTACTTTAGTAAACGCACCACTCCTGCAGAGTCAAAGTACCACTCATACGAGTTGGAAACTCTCGCAGTTGTGAATGCAGTTAGGCATTTCCGTCATTATTTACACGGACAGAAATTCACTGTTATGACAGATTGCCATGCTTTACAGTTTACACGAAAGAAGCTAGATCTCACACCTAGAGTCCATAGGTGGTGGGCATTTTTGCAGTCGTTTGACTTCGACATCGTTCATGTCGATGGAAAGCGAATGCAACACGCCGATTTCTTTTCGCGAAATCCTGTCCCTGTACGTAATGAAAAATCTCCGGTTAATAAGGTAGAGCGGAAACTGATTAATGTTGCTAATCTTACTGACAATTGGTTACTAGCTGAACAGCAAAGAGACGAGGAAATTTCAAATCTAATCACGAAACTAAATGAGGGAAATCTTGATGATCATGTTGCTAAAACTTACGAATTTAGATCTGGTATATTACATCGCAAGGTACAGCGCAAAAATAGAACTCGTTGTCTTCCTATTTTACCTAGAGCTTTGCGGTGGTCTGTAGTAAATACGACGCACGAGTCCCTAATGCACCTCGGATGGGAGAAAACTCTTGATAAAATCTGTAATCATTACTGGTTCGAAAACATGACTAAATTTGTTCGGAAGTTTATTGACAATTGTGTCACTTGTAAAATTTCTAAATCCCATTCAGGCAAAGTTTCGGCTGAATTACACCCTATCCCAAAAGTCGCGATACCGTGGCATACCCTTCATATTGACGCCACCGGCAAGTTAAGCGGTAAGAACGCGAAAAAGGAGTATGTTTTTGTTATCATCGACGCGTTTACAAAATTTGTTTTGCTACGTCATACCGCGAACATTGATACCAATAGTAGTATTAAAGCTCTAAAAAGTTGTGTTTCATTATTTGGTGCTCCTACACGTGTGATTGCTGATCAAGGACGTTGCTTTGCAAGCACTGATTTCAGAGAGTTCTGTACCTCTCACAATATTTCCTTGCATTTAATCGCTACTGGAAGTTCTCGCGCTAATGGACAGGTAGAGCGAGTCATGAGCACGCTCAAGAGTATGCTTACGGCAGTAGAGACGAGTAAAGAGCGCTCATGGCAAGATTCACTTTTAGACGTCCAGCTAGCTTTAAATTGTACGGTTAATAGAGTTACCAAATATAGCCCCTTAGAGCTCATGATAGGTAGAGTCGCACGTCCGCTTGATTTAATGTTTGCAGACGAAGTTGAAATTGACATTGACGACGTAAGAGCTGATGCTGTAGTTAACATGACTCAAAATGCAAATTATGACAAGTTAAGATTTGATTCTAATAAGGCCAAATTTACTCGATTTTCTGAAGGTGATTTCGTTCTTCTAAAAAATGAAGAAAGGAATCAGACCAAACTTGATCCGAAGTATAAAGGACCTTTTAAGGTCGTTGAAGTTCTAGATGGTGACAGGTACAATTTAAAATCACTCACTGGTAATCGACATTACAAATATGCTCACGATCGTTTACGTAAAGTACCCGATTTAAATGCTTCATATGAGCTTGATGATGATATAGAGCCTACGGGCTCTGAAGCAGGTACAAGTTCACAGCCATAATGTTTTATTTCTTTTGCTCTATTGTTTTTAAGCGCTATTTAGTTTTTATCGCTGGTTAAGCGATAAAATGCAGAGTGCTGGTAAAGCACTGTTATTTGATTTTTGCTATTGCTGGTTAAGCATTAGCTGCAGAGTGCTGGTTAGGCACTATTGGATGCTATTTTGCTATTGCTGGTTAGGCATTAGCTGCTATTTTGCTATTGCTGGTTAGGCATTAGCTGCAGAGTGCTGGTTAGGCACTATTGGTTGTTATTTTTGCTATTGCTGGTTAAGCAATTAGCGGCAGAGTGCTGGTTAGGCACTATTGATTATTATTTTGCTATTGCTGGTTAAGCGATAGTAGCAGAGTACTGGTTAAGTACTAAGTTGATTTTCACTGTTGGTTAGACAGTGATGCAGAGCGCTAGTTTATCTTACACTTATGATAGAGCGACAGAAATAATGTAATCACTGTATTGATGTTACTTATTTTGAGTTGTTTGCATTCTTGTTTTGGTTGTTTCATAGTGAATTAAACTGTCATTGTTTTAAAACGTGTAGAGAAGCGACTACTGACCAACTCTTGTTTGTTGGTCAGGATAGCCGAGCGAACATGTTACTCCCGTGGGACTATTTCTTATTATTTCAGATACTTCATCCCACGAGGACGTGTGAAAAGTCAGAATGGCCGTGTCGCAGACCCACGTACACGACACTGGCAGTTTGCGGAATGCCCAAGCCTTATCTAGTTTAAAACAAAAGAAAAAGAGATTGTCTATGCTTGAGTGAGTTTGACTGCGATGGCGGGTAGTTTTGGATTGTCATTCTTGTTTGGAGAGCGAAAGGGAAGGACGTGAACCGTCAACGCAGTCAACCTCACTGCGTTCCGTTGTAACAAATCTTGAATCTTTAATTATCTCAGTCATCCCTAAGTATTTCCGTTTAATTTATTTAGTTTGTGATTAAAGTGTGTTTATTGAACTTGGAGTGTTTTGATTTCAAACTTTGGACTATCGTATCGAAATTAATATGGCGAACGGTGAGAGTGACGACGGCGATCGAGCGCAACCGACCCGCCCTTCGACATATACAAATGTAAATACCAAAAAGTTGCGCACTGTTAAAGCTGCATTAGCAGGTAGTTAAAATTATCATTAACTTTTTCCATTGTGACACGAAAATTAACCATACAAATGTATACAAATGTATGGTTAATTTTCGTGTCACAATGGAAAAGTTAATGATAATTTTAACTACCTGCTAATGCAGCTTTAACAGTGCGCAACTTTTTGGTCTTCACCCATAAGGCATTAGAGAGATTGGACAAGAGTATGGCAATAACGTGGCAACTGCAAAGCAACAACATACTCACTGTTTGTCTGGGCGCGATGCATAAGCATTCTTATCTAATTATTTATTGTGTTATCCTCAGCTAATCTTCTAATTAGAGTTCCGTGATTGCAATGGTAAAGAAGTTTAAATATCAAATGTCAAAGTATTTTTAACCTTTTCGACGCCAACGACACATACGAGGGCAGGTCCAAAAGTTTCCGGCCTAACAAACAAAAGAAGTACATACAGGGTAATTTTTTAATCAGTGCACAAATTTTGATACGTGATTCAGTACCTATCGTTAATAGATCAAGATTAAGTATCTGTTCAAGATTTTTTTTTACATTTTGAAATTTGGGTTATTCATAGTAATCCATCCAACAAATTGGTCGAGTTACTACGAAAAATTAAAAAAATAAGTGATAAAAATTATAACGAAAAATACTGAAATTTGTTATTTTAACGACACTGTATCACATAATATTAAATTTTGAGCACTTATTAAAAAATTACCCTGTATATTTACAAAACTTCTTTTATTTTTCGATATAGTGTCGATGAATCTACCTCTATTTTGTTCGGAAAAACCCTGTAGAGAATCTGGCAAGAAACTCAACAATGTATATTTTTTACCAACTTCAAAAAAAGGAGGAGGTTCTCAATTTGGTTGTAACTATGTTTTTTTTTGTTAACGTGTGTTACCTCAGAACTCCGTCATTTATGAACCGATTTGAAAAATTTTTACGTTGTTGAAAGCACATGCTTCAAGGTTGGTCCCGTTGTTACCAGAATCCAGTTTTGATGATGGAATCCATGAGGAATTGAAGAAACTCCTCAAAAATTCAAGAGAAATGTATAGCGATTTTAGTATTTTCGGTGACAAGTCGAGCATTTGCATTCGGAAAGTATCATGGAACTCTGTAATAAAACGACACAACCCCGTCGAGCATTAAAAATGGAATTTTCAACATAAACTTATTTCGAAGTCAAACTGATAATTTTATCCTACGCATCTATTTTATACAGAAACAACTAAAAAGCAAAAAATAAAAAATAAATCCTTCAAAAAACATCCAAAAAACTATGAAATAATAATTGAACCGAACCGACCACAATAAGCATGAAAATATCTTTCTTCTAATCTGTTTGAAGTCGGTGCCTCAGCTAGGGTTGCCAACCGTACTATAATATATAGTATTGTACTATATTTTGACTCTGTGTACTATATACTGTTGAAGAAATATATAGTACGCAAAAATACTATATTTCGGTCAGTCCTTACGCGTGCAGTTTGGGTAGGCTATTTTTACTATACTAATGTTTAATGAATCAATTTTCGCTATTTTTAGTACTTTGTACTATTTTTTTTTTCAGAGTACTATATTTTTTGTACTTTGGGCTGGGAAATACTATATTTGCTTAAGAAATAGTTGGCAACCCTAGCCTCAGCACGAGCCAGCAGGACTGTAGAAGCCCTATAGATGGTAGGTATGTAGGTAAGTTAGATTACTAGGTCCACTCCTGCTGGCTCGAGCTGAGGCACTGACTTCAAACAGATTAGAAGAAAGATATTTTCATGCTTATTCTGGTCGGTTCGGTTCATATATTATTTCATAGTTTTTTGGATGTTTATTGAAGGAGGTTTTATTTTTTTGTTCAAACAGTTCTACAATGAACTAAAACAATTACTTCACTCACTTCTTCTTCACTTTAGTTCTACAATGTTGTTTAATTACAATGTTTGTCTGAAATATACCATGAGCTTTACCGTGAAGGAAAACATCGCAAGGAAACCTGCATACACCTGCGAAGAAATTCAATGGTGTGTGTAAAGTTCCCCAGCCGCACTGGGTCCGCGTGGGAACTACAGCCCGAGCCATCTCGTTCAGAGAGGAGGCCTGAGCCCTGCCGTGGGACACGTATATAGGCTGGGATGTAAGTACAGGGTGGGCAAATAAGAGGCATACTACTTAGTGCCGGCAATTTAATATGGAAAATATGTCAGACAAATGTCCACCTCTAGCAGTATGGCAGATGTGAACTCTTTTCATTGCGTTTTTCATCACATTTTCAGACACTTCTTGCGTGTTATCTCAGCGACTTGGGTATTTTGTTTTAACGACCGCTTAGCCTAGTTGGTAGTGACCCTGCCTACGAAGCAAGAGGTCCTGGGTTCAAATCCCGGTAAGGGCATTTATTTGTGTGATGAGCACGAATATTTGTTCCTGAGTTATGGATGTTTTCTATGTATTTAAGTATTTATTTATCTATATAAGTATGTTTATCGTCGTCTAGTATCCATAGTACAAGCTCTGCTTAGTTTGGGACTAGGTCGATTTGTGTAAGATTGTCCCCTAATATTTTTTATTTTTTTTATAACTGTTGAAGGTTCAATGACGTGTCTGTACACGTCCCTTTAGACCTTTTGTAACATTATTTCAAGCAATAAAAGACTTATGAGTTAGATAGCCCCACAGAATAAAGTCAGGAGCTGTTAAATCTGGAGATCTTAGGGGCCAATCAAAGCCACCGTTTCTTGTAAGTAATCGTCCCAGAAACATTGTTTTCAATCAAAAAATAAAAATAAAGATTTCTAATTGAGGTGGATATCCTACTGTCCTACTAATAATCTTCTAATATATAAAAATCTCCTGTCACGGTGTTTGTTATCGAACTCCTCCGAAACAGGTTGACCGATTTTTATGAAACCTTTTTCTCTGTACTCGGTATAGTAGGTCTGAGAATAGGTCGTAGGCTATTTTTAGGCTTCCGTACCCAAAGGGTAAAAACCGGACTCTGTTACTGAGGCTCCGCTGGCCGTCCATCTGTCCGTCCGTTTGTCCGTCCGTCCGTCCGTCCGTCTGTCCTTCCGTCTGTCACCAGGCTATATCTCATGAACCGCGATAGCTAGACAGTTGAAATTTTCACAGATGATGTATTTCTGTTGCCGCTATAACAGCAAATACTAATTAAACCAGAAAAAAAAAATTAAGGGGCTCCCATACAACAAACGTGATTTATTTGCTCGATTTTGCTCTATATTGATAAACGTCATTTTTTTGCCGTTTTTATACATAATAGCTTTTGCCCGCGACTCCGTCCGCGTGGAATTAGTAATTTGGTCAGCTTATTTTTTTTATCCAATTTGCTTTTTCAACAATAATGGCTCTCCTTAGTTCCTCGATATAAAAAAAATTACCACCCCACCGAACCACGAGATACTATAATAAATATATAATTCAAAGTAATAATTGACTGATATATCAACGCATAGCCCAAACTGCTGAAGCAAAAGCCTTGAAATTAGACTCATATATATACTTCAGCTTGAGTGGTAAAGAGGTAGTATCTACACTAAGAAGGGATTTTTCAAAATTGCCAGGGGATAGGAAATAAATGGAAATTATATTTTCTATTCAAAGCGGCCCTTTAAGGCCCTACCGAGCTTTTGGCGCATTTATTGCATTCATTTAATCTGTTGCTGTATCATTACTAGCACAGCTTTAGTCCTATAATTACTAAAGACTTCAAATTTGGCATGCAAGTAGGTAAAAAAACTGATTTTAGGATTTTCGGGAAAGCCCACGGCATAAAGGAAAAATGTGATTTAATATATATTCAATTCAACGGGACTCCATCTCCGTAACCACTCCGCTAGGATCAATAGAGGTGCAGTAAATACGCATTTTTGAAATTTCGTGCTGACTAGAGATCGGGAGTTTAACATAAATTTTATTTGTGCGTGGACGAAGTCGCGGGCAAAAGCTAGTATTATATATAACTGTCAAATCTCCGAGCTATGTTAGTCGCTTTGCTTCTTCTTGTTAGGTCATATTTTTTTGTACAAAATTGATTCAATGTATACAGAACCACTTGTCGCTCGCTAGGTACAGAGATAAAATATTTTTACAAATTAACGTTCGCAAAATTGCAATCACTATCGAATAATGCTATAAGCTTGTGATTTTCAGTCCTGATCTTCTTAGATAAAAGATTGGATCGTGAGTATAAAAGAGTACACAAACGGGCAACAAGCACATTCGTGTTCATCCAACAATATGAAACTCTTGGTTGCCTTGGCTTTGGTGGCTCTGGTGGGCTCTGTGGTAGCCGAAGAGTTCGACGTCCCGATCGAATTCGACTACCACAATGCCATTGGTATCCCGGAGGCCGCCCGCATCAAGGCCGCTGAGGAGGCTATGGACTTCGATGGCTCCAGGATCGTAGGCGGCTCTGCCGCTCGCCTTGGACAGTTCCCGTGGCAGGTAAGTTCTTGAGGATAGAAAATGACTTATATTTTAAGATAATTTATTTCAAAGCAGATTCCTTTTGCAAACTGCTTCTTTTCTCTCTAATTGCAGCCAGGTTTTTTTTATTTATCATCAGTTTTGATCCTAGCAGAGTGGTTACGGAGATAGAGGCCCATTGAATTGAATATATAAATCTCATTTTTCCCTTATGCCGTGGGCTTTCCCGAAAATCCTAAAATCAGTTTTTTTACCTACTTGCATGCCAAATTTGAAGCCTTTAGTAATTATAGGACTAAAGCTGTGCTAGTAATGATACAGCAACAGATTAAATGAATGCAATAAATGCGCCAAAAGCTCGGTAGGGCCTTAAAGGGCCGCTTTGAATAGAAAATATAATTTCCATTTATTTCCTATCCCGTGGCAATTTTGAAAAATCCCTTCTTAGTGTAGATACTACCTCTTTACCACTCAAGCTGAAGTATATATATGAGTCTAATTTCAAGGCTTTAGCTTCAGCAGTTTGTGCTATTCGTTGATTTATCTCTATGCCAAATTTCATTCAAATCCGTGAAATTTATGCTATGTTAAATAATATCCTAACTTTCACATTTATAATATTACTAGCTGTTGCCCGCGACTCCGTCCGCGAAGAATAGGGATATAAATAAAAACCGGCCAAGTGCGAGTCGGACTCGCGCACGAAAGTTTCCGTACTATTACTATCATTAAACTCGCATATTTTGGTATCAAGATTGTACCTTATTACTAAAGTTTAAGGTTCATTTTTCAACACACTTTCTTTTAGCTATTTTGTTTTATTTCTCAACAACGTTGTCATTCCATTTTTGGTAACAAAAGGTAACAAAACTGAAGCTCACCCAGATGATTTACGACATTATGTTACCTAAGGTATAAGTACATTTATAAAATGTACTACATTTACTATATCACTCTGCGCATGTGTCAGTGTTGTCATAGGTCAGTATTGTTGCGACGGAGACGATTTTTGAGTTTGATTTTGTATATGACCTTGCATCAACGTATTATATGATCAAAGGTTCTGATCCTATACAATGTTCGTTTGACAGGCCGGTCTCGTCATTACCTTGACTACTGGTGCTCAATCCGTGTGCGGCGCTACTCTCCTGTCTAACTCCGGTCTCTCCACCGCTGCCCACTGCTGGCGTACTGCTGGCGCACAGGCTCGCCAGTTCGTCGTTGTCCTCGGCTCCGTCACCCTCTTCACCGGCGGCACCAGGTTGACCACCACCAATGTCCAGATGCACGCCAACTATAACATGTTGACTCTGGCCAACGATGTTGCCGTCATCAGAACAGGATGGGTCTCCTACACGAGTAAGTTATCTGCCACAATTATAATTTGTTGTTATTTATATTGAATCGAGAGTTACTTAATCGATTTTAAATAAATTTCAATTATTTTCATCATTCATGCTTTATTTATGACACTGCTAACCATATGTTTTCTTTTTAGACAACATCCGCAACATCGGTATGGCTACTGGGACCAACCAATTTGTCGGAACCTGGGCTACAGCCTCTGGATTCGGCAGGACAAGTGACAGTAAGTACACATATAGTTTACCATATTGTTCACCACTAAGCAAAGTACAAAAGTGTTATGGAGATATCAGTCATGAACCACACCTTTGCTCCTCCTCTGTGTGGTCGCAGTCTTCACGTTTTATTTTTCTTACAGACGCTGGTATCGCCAACAACCAGTTCCTCTCCTGGGTCAACGTACAGGTGATCACCAACGCCGTTTGCGCCAGCACTTACGGTACCGCCACTGTCCAGGCCTCCACCCTCTGCGTTGCCACCACCGGCGGCCGTGGTACTTGCGGTGGTGACTCTGGTGGCCCTCTGGTTGCCAACAACCAGCTCATCGGTATCACCTCCTTCGGCCACCGTGACGGTTGCCAGCGCGGCTTCCCCGCTGGTTTCGCCCGTGTCACCGCCTTCGCCTCTTGGATCCAGCCCCGTATCTAAGCACCATCACCAATGACCTGCAACTATGACAAATAAATTTTATTTCGTTATATAATTTCTTTGTTTGCCTTTTTTCCTTCATAGTTAAAACATTTATACGTAAAAATATAAAACAGTAACGTGACTGACTAACAGAGAAGCACAGCCTAAAGTTAAAGTTTAGGCCCTAAACTACTAGTGCTAGAGACTTGAAATTTGGCATACATGTACCTAGAGTGTCATAGAGGTGCACTAACGAAGGAATGCCCAAAATTCCTATAGGATAGGGAAATATCTGATCTTTTTTTGTTTCTTTGTTTGTAAGGGGTTCCTGAAACTTCTGAGCCGAAATTGAATGGTTTATGGTTTAAGATATTTATTTCTTAAAAGATTCAGGAATCACTTACAGAGAAATACAATATTAATCTTAATATTGAAATATTAAAAAAAAAGTTTAAAAATTTCATCATTACTGATGTGAACTCTGAACATAGCCCTCTCCGTCGCCCTCTGAGTAACCTTGAGCTATCTTATGAGGCCCATCGTTTGCGGAAACGTCTCGTGCCATAAGTCATCACTGGCAACACAATTTGGTCAAAGACTTTTGACTTGAGACATTGCGGTATATTGGATGACGAGATATTGCAGAGCTTCCCGAATGCTGTCCATGCGAGTCGGAGTCGTTGATACCTTCCTAATTGGACTGTTCATTATGTCCCAGTATGCTTAGTATAAGTTTTACTTCAAGCATACAGGTATACCTAGTCATCAACAACTTCGAGCGAAGGGTCTCCGATTATAACGGGAGTTGGTACAACATGGGGGTTCGACATTACTTTTGCCTCGTCCATGTTCATTTTAATGCCAACTCGTTCGGTGACTCTTTTGAGGTCAGCGAGTATCGTACTGAGGTCCTCCAACGTCTCAGCCATGATCACTATGTCGTCAGCAAATCGAAGGTGACTGATGTATTCGCCATTTACGTTAATGCCATGCCCTTCCCAGTCCAAAGTCTTAAGCGCATCGTCCAGTGTAGCCTTCTCCTTGTCTGACTCCCTGCTGGAATAGAACGGGCCTTGACATCTGGTCCTGAAGTTAGACGGATATTGTGGCATTACTATACAGACTTTCAACACTTCGATCTACCGGTAGTTTACTTGGCACCGTTGGAGATACTGCAGCACAGCCCAAGTTTAGATCGAATCGAAGGCTTTCCCGTAGTTCACAAATGCTACGCAAAGAGGGCGGTTTTACTCCTCGGTTTATTGTATGTATAACATGCCACAACGCATGTATGTACCGCCATCAGTCTTCAGCTTTGCTAATTAGCTTTGTCCAACAGACCGATCCTTCGCAAAAACTTAGAACCTCTGTTTCGCTCTATCGCCTCTTAAATGCTACTACTAAATATTAAATTTGCGTACATCGCGCCTCAGAGACTTCGTGATCTAAATACTTGTTGAGCTGCCGGCATCGGCAAAGGTCACCTGATGTATGTATGTAAGATCATCTCACTTCACTCTTCTATGAGCTTTAGAGTACATTCTGTGAACTTTTTAGTCTGTTTGTACGGCAGGTCTTAAAGAACTAAGACTCCTTCCACAAATGGAGGCGACGTGGAAGATTACAATGACGGTATTGTAATCGACCACGTCGCCTCCTTGGCACTCGAAACGGTTTTCAAGTTCGGCCTGGTGTTGTGGTTGTGGTGTGGCCTGGGCGGAGCGTAAGTAGACTTTATCAGTCATGAACTTTCAAGCTTGGCGTGAATTTTCAATAATATAAAATAATAATAATAATAATTTTTACAATGCATATGCTCGGAAAGTGCCTCTGGACGCGAGTCAACATATCTTTAGAAAGTTAGTCATCCAAGCACACTTTACCAAGTGTGACAAAAAAATTGTATGGATTTTACTTTTCACACGCGTGCGGAAAAGTAACTTTTTAAATTGCCAAATCTCAAAAAGTTGTGTCCAAACTAGTGTTTAAAAAATAAGACTAGAGAGTTGTGTCTTCATAATTCAGCTTTGCACAAATAAAAAAATGTTTGATGCAACCAAATGAATATTTACTGATAAAATAATAAAACAGATTGTTTTAATATTAAAAGTTAAAACACACAACTTTTAATTTCGTCAAAAGTTTTGAAATAAAAAATTTAGTACTAAAATAATTCCTTGAGTCCATTTCGGACCGTACGACATCATGCGCGCGCAATCGAAATTCAACCAATGAGCTTGGTGATTGTATTAGGGTTGATTTTGAATCTTGCAGTGATTGTAATTAAACAAATATGTGTTGTTTGGGCTCAAGTTTATTGCAGACTGACGCGTGTTTCAATCAATACGGTAATAGATATAACATGCATGTGTGCGTAAGTACACACAAATAAACTTAAGTAAAACGGCTTTAACATACCGCCCACCAAAAGGATATTAATTATCCTTTTACTAAAATATTTTATATAATCAAAATATCATGCAACAAATTCATCATTATCATTAGCATTACTATTGGAATGAATTTTTAACCAGATTTGCATACATCTCAAAGTTGGAAAAAAAATGTACAATTGACATAGTTAAATTATTAATTATACTTTTTTTTATGTTAGTGAAGCCAGACAAACGAACTAGTGGGTCACCTGATGTTAAATGAACACCACTGTCCAAGACACTCGCAGCGCTTTACGCGATACCAGTGCGTTGTCGGCCCTGCAGAAAATTGTACACTCGCCTCTTAAAGGCACCCAGGTCGTAACTCGATGGGAAGACCCCAGCGGGAAGCTCGTTCCAGATTTTACAAGTTCGTGGCAAAAAGACCGCTTAAAACGCACCGTCAAAGACTGCTATTCATCAACATGATGTCGACGAAATGAACGCTTACGACGGGAGGATCTGTAATGGAACCCCGCAGCTGGAATGAGGTCAAAGAGTTCCTCAGAGCATTCCCCGTTGTAGATCTTATAGAACACGCAAAGGACTTTATATAATTATTAATTAATGAAATTAAATTGAAATTAATATCGGTTTTACAGAATAAGATTAAATCAGAAATAACAGCATCATGATAGATACTAGAAAATTAATTGATATTGACTAATACATAATTTAAGCAAAGTTATCATTCGAACTATTCTGCCTTGTCGTCAATAGGCAAATAACAAAGCTTGCTAACGGAACGTTTTATAACATGCTCTCCTCTCTTCACGCTGTACAGTCACGAGCATTAATATATATACGTTTCCTAATTTGCAATACACATACATAACGTTCAAAATATTGTATCCAAAAAACCCACCACAGTAATGTACACGATATTTAAAGCAAAATTAAGTCAACAACCTCGATCACAATATTGTATACGCCATTGCTCCCTTTTTGAAATATACGTGACAGTTTCTAAATAATGTCTACAACGCAGTGTCATTAATATGTAAACAATTACGTTTGGTTCATTTTTCATAACAATGTATACACGCGTGGTCTTAGCGTTGTGCGTAATTTGCAAGGAAAGGCGACAGTCATTTTTATTTTTTTGTGAATCTACCCTCAAATGAATGAAGTATAAGAGATAGATGCAGATCAAATATTTCAAATTTGTCTACGTCACGTTCGTTTGGATGTGTCACACAGAATAGATTACGTTACGTGGATTTAGGATAAATTCGGGAAAATGCAAAGTTCCCGCGCGATAGGAATAAGTGAATTCTATAGAAAGTTAAACTGTCCCTGATTGAAATAGGCTTATTTTTTCCCGGGAAAGTGCAAAAATCCCGCGGGATAGAAATATTTTTTTAGATCTATATAAAAAACTTTCACTAATAGAAAAGCTACAGTTCTTGACTGACATTGGATAACTACTTTTCCCCCGGGAAAACGCAAAATTCCCGGGGCACAGAAATAAGAAAATTCTACATTTAGACAGATCAAAAATAGCTGCACAGTTTTTGATTGACGTAAGCTGCTTTTATCGCGAGAAAGTGTAAGGTTCCCGCGGGATAGATATAACTGTTTTGACCTATTTTGAAAATTCTTAAGAAAATGTCAATCAAAGGCAGTGTATTGTATGAGTAAATACAATTCCACCAGAAAAATTCTGTAAAAATCTAGCTAAGTCTCGATGGAGCTGCTTGTTTATCTCTAAAAAGTAATGAAGTCTAGACAAAGTCCTGCCAAGTCTAAGGTTCCTTACTGCGATTTCTTTATTATTATAGTTAATGTTGTGTGACTTGCCCGTTGAAGGGTACACAAGGGTACAAAACCAGGTGCTCCAAGACACCATTGCACCAATCTGTCGCCAGAACCGCTACCCATTGACGATGGAAAATTGCCACTTGGAAAACGTTGATTCAATAACTAGTCAATTGTAGGTTTGATAAAGCTGCGTATTTCAATAATACTTATGTATAGGCGAGCCTGAAACAAACACTTCTTTTTGGAGCGTCAAATCGACCATCGATCTAACATGAAATAGAAGTACACTGGACTTCTATCAATAATTAGAAGTCCGTCTGTACTGGAAATAATTTTTTATACTGTTTGTTTCAGGCTCGCCTGTACTCGCTAGTACTAGTATTATTAAAATACGCAGCTTTATCAAGCCTACAATTGACTGGTTATTGAATCAACGTTTTCCAAGTGGCAATTTTTCATCGTCAATGGGTAGCAGTTCTGGCGACAGATTGGTGCAATGGTGTCTTGGAGCACCTGGTTTTGTACCCTTGTGTACCCTTCAACGGCCAAGTCACACAACATTAACTATAATAATAAAGAAATCGCAGTAAGGAACCTTAGACTTGGCACGACTTTGTCTAGATTTCATTACTTTTTAGAGATAAACAAGCAGCTCCATCGAGACTTGGCTAGTTTTTTACAGAATGTTTTTGGTGGGATTTCTCTTCTTTGTGTAGAAACGTGGGCATATTGATTTATTTTATTAGATTTTCTTATTTGACACTTTTTTTGTTCTTTTTAGGAGTATATTTTTTATTATTACAAATCTTTCTTTTCTTTTTTTCCGGTTTGATTCTTGTACAGTAGCAACAGTTTTTCGTATTGCCCATTCGCGTTTATTATTTATTCTTTTAGACGGTTTAATTTCTGAAAGATCGGCGCGGTATTTACGCCTAAGCCGGTTGTATTCGGTTTTTGTATTGTTTCGGTGGTTGAGCTTTTATACTCTTGAAGACAAACTAATGATATTTTTAAGCGAAACGAAGTAATATCTAACTAAATAAACTAAACCTAGAATACTAGAAAAGTACTTACCTACTTATAAACACGAACGCGATTCGGAGTACTGCCTAACTGTAAATTAAACCTAGAAAACTAAGAGTACTAAATAACTAACAATTAAATAAAGTATTCAATTAAAACTTCTTTTAAATCTAACTAATAATTAAGTAATAATCAGTAATCCGTCACTAACTAATCATAAAGTTCCTAACCTATTCAAATCTTCGAATTGTTAGAATAACAACCTGCTAATTAACCTTAGCAAACCTCACGAAATAATAAGCGAAATCAACAAAATGCAAATAATCCCTCCTAATCCTTAGCAAACGTTTTCAAGCGCAGTAGAATAAGCAGAAGGGGAGGCATTCGCCCAGCAGTGGGACGCTATAGGCTAGATTAAATTAGAAGATGTGTCCCACTACGCTGGATTTTTGCAATGACAGTCGATTTTTTTATGTACCAATAATAGAAGAGGGCATTACCATATCTCTAATACAGCTGAGACCAGCTGAGGGTTCTTCATCAGTTACTTCTGACCTTCAATTTTTGACATCAAATGAAGCGGCCCACCAAGTTGAATATTTTTTGTAAAGGCGGTACCGATGTCGATCTCTAATAGTTTGGTTGGGCTCTTGTGTTTTCTAATCAGGGTCACCAGGTACTCCAGATCTTCGATTATACTAGTTTTTATAGTGTTCCCTTTATGTGGCCATTAAACCCTAACTCTGTACCAAATTTCAGCTCTCTGAGTTTATGGGAAGTACTAGTTCTATTCTGATGATCATGAGTGAGTGAGTGATGGAGTGTCATAAATGTGAAACTTTGCTTTCGCTTAACTTCGGAACTAAATGACCTACAGACTTGAAATTTTGGATTTTAAGTATGTGATTATAGCTTAGTGGATGACGAAATTTCTGCGTTCTGGTCTTATCTAGTGGTTCTCAAATAGGGGCCTGAAAATGCGGCGAAATGGTTCCAGTAAAGAATGGTACGGCAGTGTTTCCTTCGCGCTCGACTTGGCGGGGGCACTGCCGTGCCCCCCGATTTTTCGGACAAACAATCACAATCAAAATGATACCTGTTATTACATACTGAACATTGTATAGATGTTTTTATTTCAGCAGAAGATTTACACTTATAACATGTTACTGTTTCCATTTTGCCTTTAGTGCTATCGAAAATTACAAATTTCAAATCATAAATCATTTTATGTACTCGTATGACCACGCATAGTTTTAAACATAAACATATAAACTGTACACACACCATTGAATTTAATCGCAAGTATGTGCGTGCAGGTTTCCCCTCGATGTTTTCCTTCACCGTAAAGCTTATGGTTGGCACATAAATTCTGAAAAACTCGGAGGTGCGAAACCGGAGCGGACCCCACGACCTTCTGCTTGAGAGTGTACTGTAGACCCCGGCCACCGAGACCGTGTTGCTGTTTCGTTTATTTGAATTTGCGGCTTCTAGAATTCGAATCAAGAAACGAACGACGGACAGCGGACGGTTTGGGCCATTTTTGGTTAGGCAGTGCTACAGAAATGTGTTTTCAAAGGCTCTATATCTAATCCCTAACGATTATTTGTCCTAATGTAATGTTTGTCCTAATGATCATTTGCCCTAACTCTTTTTTTTTAAATCTATTAAATGTTCTGGATTGTTATAAAACAAACCTAACCTAACCTATAGAGTTCTAGAGGATAATCACTTCAAAGTTCCTGAAAAATTCACGGTTTCCGAGAAAATTTTCAATATAGCATAAATAAATAAATAATACATTCCTGCTGAAATACATTTCTTGTTGTTTTTCCTTCGTAAAATGGTTGCCTGGAAGAGATCGCTTCGAAGCGATAAGGCCGCCTATTGCTTACCTTGTATATTTTTTCCATGTACTTGTTTTACTGTATTGTTTTCTTTGTGGTGTTACAATAAAGAGTCATTGTATTGTACTGTATTGTATTGTATAATAAAAAAAGTGTTAGGACAAATGTTCATTAGGACAAACATTACATTAGGACAAACGATGTTAGGGATTTCGAAGGACACCCGTTTACAACCAACGTAAAAACGGAGGAGGTTCTCAAGTCGACGCGTATATATATTTTTTTATGTATGACCACGCATAACTTTTTACAGAGTAGTCCGATTTTGATGATTCTTTTTATTGGAAAGCGTATACCCCGAAGAAGGACTCATTTAAATTTGGAAAAAATATTCTTACCCTAAGGGTAGGAAAACAGGGGATGAATGAATGTTCAGTCACAGATTGTACTGTACCAGGCACAACTTTGTCAGAAAAGTCTGATTTTCATAATTCTTTTTTTATTGGGTAGGGTGTACCTTGAAGTTGGTATTATATAAATTTGGAAACAAAAAATTTACCCCTAGGGTGGGAAAAAAGTATAAAACAAAAACTTTTTAACAAAAAAAAACCGCCGAAAAAACTGAAAAGCGAAAAATAATACCTTTTTGTTTGACCTTAATCTAGGTACCAGTTTGAAGTCGGAGCCTCAGCACTAAACAGGAGGAGTGGACCTATAGTCGTCTACCTGATGGGCTTCTATCACTCCTCCTGGCTCGTGCTGAGGCACCGACTTCAAACTGGTACCTAGATTAAGGTCAAACAAAAAAGGTATTATTTTCGCTTTTCAGTTTTTTCGGCGGTTTAATTTTTTTCTTAAAAAGTTTTTTTATATAATACAATGTAATTAATCCTGAATAAAAGCAGTGTTTTAGTTGAAATCCAAGTATTTTCTCTTTCAGAGCGTAGACACCACTACAGTACCTTTGTGTATTTTTCTGCATCCCGTCGATGTTACTTTAGCCGAACACAGCTTTGGGGACAGGACCCTACATATTTTCGTAACTTTTGTTGTATCTCTTTTTAATAATTAATTCAGTAGGTCCACAGAGAACCACTCGCTCGCTCGCTCTAGTCATAAAATATTTTTAACAAGCGCCAATCACTAAAAAAAACAATTATCTCATATATCTAAGCTTGTGATAATTTCTAATGTCGATAATTAGCCTACTCTAAGTACGACGGGTGACGATTCATAGACTAATATCTTAATCTCCTTAGATAAAAGATTGGATCGTGAGTATAAAAGAGTACACAAACGGGCAATAGGCACATTCGTATTCATCCAACAATATGAAATTCTTGGTTGCCTTGGCTTTGGTGGCTCTGGTGGGCTCTGTGGTAGCCGAGGAGTTCGACGTCCCGATCGAATTCGACTACCACAATGCCATTGGTATCCCGGAGGCCGCCCGCATCAAGGCCGCTGAGGAGGCTATGGACTTCGATGGCTCCAGGATCGTAGGCGGCTCTGGCGCTTCCCTTGGACAGTTCCCGTACCAGGTGAGTTCTTGAGGATAGAGAATGACTTCGATTTTGAGAATAATTTATTTAAAAGGAGATTCCTTTTCGATATTGCTCCTTTCTCTTTGATTCCAGCCAGTTTTTTTTTCACTTGTTCTGATCCTATCCAATGTTCGTTTGACAGGCTGGTCTCGTCATCACCCTGACTACTGGTGGCACCTCCGTGTGCGGCGCTTCCCTCCTGACCAACACCCGTCTCTCCACCGCTGCCCATTGCTGGCGTTCCACCGGCGGCTCTGCTCGCCAGTTCGTCGTTGTCCTCGGCTCCACCCTCCTCTTCTCCGGCGGCACCAGAGTGACCACCACTGACGTCGAGATGCACGCCAACTACAACATGTGGACTCTGGTCAATGATGTTGCCATCATCAGGACGAATTGGGTTAACTACAGTAGTAAGTTATCTGCCACCTTTATAATTTGTAGATTCGAGAGTTACTTGATCCATACTAATATTATAAATGTGAAAGTGTCTGTGTGTCTTCACGCTTGATCTGCTGAACCGATTTAGATGAAATTTGGAATAGAGATAGCTTGAGACCCTAGGAAGGATAGTTCCCGCGGGAACGCTGGCTATAGCTGGTTTCTAATAAATTTCAATTATTTTCATTATTCATGATTTACGACACTGCTAACCATATGTGTTCTTTTTAGACAACATCCGCAACATCGGTATGGCTACTGGGACCAACCAATTTGTAGGAACCTGGGCTGTCGCCTCTGGATTCGGCAGGACCAGTGACAGTAAGTGCACCATAAAGCTTATCTTATTGTTCACCACTAAGCAATGTACAGAAGTAATTATACTTAAATGCATAAGAAGATATTAGTCATGGGCCACACCATTGCTCCTCCTCAGTCTTAAAATTTTATTTTTATTGCAGCCGCTGGTATCGGCAACAACCAGTTCCTCTCCTGGGTCAACGTACAGGTGATCACCAACGCCGTCTGCGCCAGCACTTACGGTACCGGCACCGTCCAGGCCTCCACCATCTGCGTTGCCACCACCGGCGGCCGTGGTACTTGCGGTGGTGACTCTGGTGGCCCTCTGGTTGCCAACAATCAGCTCATCGGTATCACCTCCTTCGGCCACCGTGACGGTTGCCAGCGCGGCTTCCCCGCCGGTTTCGCCCGTGTCACCAACTTCGCCTCTTGGTTCCAGGCCCGTTTCTAAGCTCCCTCACCAATGATCAGCAACCATGACAAATAAATTTAACTACGTTTTATAACTTATTTGTTTTCTTTCAAGCTAACAATACCGTTAATCAAATAATTGTACTCATATAATTAATACTTACTTCATTATACTGCCAGTCTACCATTTGAAAACTTCAAAAGTCTGTGACTGAACAAAGTGTGTCGTTGAGACCCGTATTTGGGTAATTTTCAAAAAAATGTACATAGTTAAGGGCTTAATGAAAACAAAATCACGATCGCTTCCTTTGTGTAACGAAAGTTAGTCATACAAACTATATGGGTAACTTTTGTTACACAAAGGAATCAATTACGTTTTGTTTAATTTGAAACTGACTCATTTCTGATGAAGAAATAACAGCTTAGGTGCACAACTATCATCACCATCAAAATTATCTTTAAACTTTGATCATAAAAATTCATCATCATCATCATCCCAGCCTATATACGTCCCCCTGCTTTCCTTCAGAATGAGTTGAACCGAAATTAAAATACTTAGTTTATATCGATATTTGTTAGTAACAGCTTACAGGCTGTGGCCACAGTAGTTAGAACATTTAAAAAAACATCTTAAAATAATATCTAACATACCAATAATTATAAAGTTAATTTGCTAACTGGTCCTTAGCTAATCAGCTGAATCGGTGGCACGATCTGGGGGAGAACGACTGCGAATCGAAATGAATGGAGGAAAATTGGAGAGGGGTATGCACAAAGGTGAGAAGAGACGCTGTGAAGAAGAAGTTAGAAAAAAACATCAAACTGAAATCCAGCTGAAATTTATGGAGCTGTGAAAAAAACAAACTTCTAAGCCAACGCAATCAAAAGATACAACCATTTATGCCGCAAATTTTCGACACTCGCAAGGGAATCAAAACCTACAGGGTAGGTACTCCGTACTTCCCGTGAACTCAGAATCTTGAAATTTGGTACGAAGCAAGGTCTTATAGCACAGATAAAGGAAAAATTGCGAAAAGCATAATTTTTTTTGTCTGTCTGTCTATATCAGTAACCAATCTACCTATTATGTCGCAAATTTTCGACACTCGCAAGGGAATCAAAACCTACAGGGTACTCCGTACTTCCCGTGAACTCAGAATCTTGAAATTTGGTACGAAGCAAGGTCTTATAGCACAGATAAAGGAAAAATTGCGAAAAGCACAATGATCCCACACTGCGCACATTTTGCTTAGGAGCAGGGGTCTGCTAAGACTGGATTTTCATAGATACATATAAATTTGCACGGAAACCTCTGTGCGCGAGTCCGACCCGCACTTGGCCGGTTTTTTTAATAAGTTATTTGTTGTTATAGCGGCAACCGAAATATATCATCTGTGAAAATTTCAACTGTCTAGCTATCGCGGTTCATGAGATACAGCCTGGTGATAGACGGACAGACAGACAGACGGACGGACAGCGGAGTCTCAGTAATAGGGTCCCATTTTTACCCTTTGTGTACGGAACCCTAAAATACCTTGTTGAGGTTCTTGCCGAATTCTTATCAACAGGGTTTTCCGAACCGGTGGCAGATTCTTCGACGTTCATAGGAGCATTAATTGATGTCTAAATTGAATAAAGAATTTTTACTTTGACTTGGACTTTAAAATGGTCACCACCGCCCATAAATATCAACAATTCAAAGAGAGTCACTGATCTGTAGCCGGCCTTTAAAAGGAGACGGAATAGGGGAGGGGGAGAGGTATTGGGCCACCAGCGCTCTCACTAACCGTATGAAACGCAGCAGGAGTACTGCTGCTTTACGCCAAATAACTATTTATTTTTTATATCGATAAATCCATACTTAAATAGAACATATATATAAAATATCCAAGACTCGAGCATAAACATTCGTATTCTTCACACAAATATCTGCCTCGACCAAGAATCGAACCCGGGACCTCAAACTTCGTAGTCACGTTCTTTAACCATCTAAACATCCGGTCCGTCAATTATTCCGCGATATTATGGCGATTCGTACCTAGATAAAACTTTAACCTAAATAAAATTATTTTTAAATAAAAAATAAAACCGCCTTCAAAAACATCCAGAAATCAAAAATAAAAAATTTATGAAATAAAAATTAAACCGACTACAAACAAAAAGCATGAAAATATCTTTCTACTAATCTGTTTGAAGTCGGTGCCTCAGCACGAGCCAGCAGGAGTGGTAGAAACCCAATGGATAGTATGTAGGTATACGCCTATAAAATTTGAGGGTTCCCTCGATTTACCTAGGATTCCATCATCAGATCTAGACTTGGTGCCAATGGGACCACCTCAGAAGTATACTCTTTCAAACATGAAAATCGGTCCACGATTGGCGGAGATATCGATGAATATACTTACATAGCAAAAAAAGTAAAAAAAATACATACAGTCGAACATAGAACCTCCTCCTTTTTTTGAAGTCGGTTAAATGACTTAATGTACATCTAATTTGAGCCCAATAGAGGTGATTTTCGGTTATTGTTTTAAATTTTTACTTTATTGAAAAACGAAAATTGGACGAAACTAAACGCTAAATGTCGTTACATGAAAAATGGGCTACAGAAAAAATATCGTAGCGAAAACGGCTCTGTCGGGAAAATTTGTTTAAACAAACCATACATTAAAGAAACGTCAATAGGTAAAACGAATAAACTACATATAATAAAACAAAACATTTCTGGCCAAATGAAATTCGGATTAACTTTTAGTGGTTACAGTAAAATTACAAAAAGTTTACCACTGACATCTTTCAGTTTACCACTGACATCTGTTTGCCTTCATTTCGTATTCAACTTTAACGACCTACAAATAAAGCCAATTTTAGCATACTGTTACCCACGTTTGCAGATTTTGTAATAGCTACTTTATTTGTATGGTGGCAAAGTTGGAAATGAAATGAAGGCAAGCCATCTATCAGTGGTAAACTAAAAGTAAACGTATTGTACAATTGGTTTCCCTGTTACCAACGTGAGAACGCCCACTAATGGTTAATCTGGTTTTCCCAAAAGTAATCCAAGCTTTACTCGTCATTCTATGACAGGTAAAGCGAATTATCAGCGCAATCAATAATAGGTTAATTCTAATTACTTACAGGTACTTAATTTACTTTAATCTGCTTTGATAAAAGACTGTTTTCAGAGTATAAAAGGAGATGACTGCGGTGAAGTAGTTACATTCGTTTCACTGTCTCAATATGAAGCTCCTTGTTGCGTTGGCTCTGATCGGTTTGGTGGCGGGTAAGGCCGTCGAGTCTCCTGTGGAGATCGACTACCACAACAAAGTCGGTATTCCGGCTGCCGCTCGCATCAAGGCTGCTGAAGAGGCAATTGACTTCGATGGCTCCAGAATCGTCGGAGGCTCTGCTGCCTCACTCGGACAGTTCCCCTACCAGGTAAATAACATTTTCATATTTTTCTATCTAAACTTGGCTAAAAAACTTCGTTTGTCATGATTCTCATTAGCTTACAAATTGTCTGAATTTTATTGGCTATTCTTCTTGTAAATTTTGGATTTTATTATTATTATATCATTTATTTCAGACAACACATACAAACCATAATAAAATGCAAGGAACCATATTTTGTTACTCTTTTATTCTCATAAAAACAGCACTATAACATCTTTTATCGTGTTCCCAGGCTGGTCTCGTCATCACCATGTCCACCGGAGGTACCTCAGTCTGCGGAGCTTCCCTGGTGTCCAACACCCGCAGTGTGACTGCTGCCCACTGCTGGCGCACGCTTTTCAGTCAGGCTCGGTCTTTCACCGTCGTCTTAGGCTCCACCCTCCTCTTCTCTGGCGGTACCAGAATAACTACCTCCGACGTCGAGATGCACGCCAACTACAATATGATCACCCTGGTCAATGACATCGCCGTCATCAGGCACAACCACGCCGGATACACAAGTAAACAACGTTTAATACTTACATAATAATAAGTAGGATTCTGCTTTGGATGTTAGTTGCGTAAAACTTGCATAAAATATTCATACAAAGTAATTCGTCTAATCATATATAATTACACTAAAATTCTCATTTCAGACAACATCCGCAACATTGCTCTCGCATCTGGCACCAACCAATTTGTCGGAACCTGGGCTACCGCCTCCGGATTTGGTCTGACCAGCGACGGTAAGTCATAACTTTTTAAATTTCTTCTCCTCCTTTAACTACATGTTCTTCTTCAGCGCGTTTGCAACCACCACAGAGCATATGATTCTTCAATGTTCCTATAATATTCCAGAATATAATAATTACTGTCTAATTGTTCAATCCTCTTTTTTAGATTATATATTTACACAATCACATAGCAAATAGCCTCAGCTTGATTTTGCCCTCTTTCCAGGTGGATCCATCACTAACAACCAGTTCCTGTCGCACGTGAGCCTCCAAGTAATCACCAACGCAGTGTGCGCCGCCACCTACGGCACCAGCACCATTGTCGCCTCCACCATCTGCGTGGCCACTACTGGTGGTCGCAGTACCTGCGGTGGTGATTCCGGCGGCCCTCTTGTAGCAAACAACCAGCTGGTCAGTATCAGAACTAGGAAGTAAAGTTGGCCGTCCAAATATTACGCTCAGGACGAAAACTGCTTGGGCGATTTTGATAAGCGATTGCCTCAACGTTTTCAGAAATGTCAGTGCTAAAAATGATGCTTAGCGATCTCTCGTCTATTGCATTAATTAGCTTGTTAACGAGCCCTTCAATCAAATTTGGAATTATTTTTTTAACTCGAAATCTCGACACAATTCGGGTAGGTAACATATCCGTATATAGAGCATTACGTTTGTTAACAGATTAGATACTACAACATTAATTTAATTGATATCGCTAGCATTGATTAACGATGATTTCACTTAAGATCCTATTGTTTTACAAAGTACTAAATAATCAGGACAGTTATAATCAGTTTTAATAGATTGATTTCTAACCTTGTATCCTACGATATCAGCCACGTATGAATTGATAGCAGTAGTAAATAAAAACACAATTGTTTTTCCTGTCCGAGCGTCATCAACCTTAACTTCCTGATTTGAATCAAGTTCTTCCTTTGCTTTCAAAGTTCCGTAAAATTACTTGCAACCGTTAAAAAAATTAAGCTTTCAAGTTCACGCTATCAAAATGTGTTTTTACGTTGAACAGTGAAAATCAAAACCTAGGTATACCATCATTCTCGGTGACAAAATTATGCTAAAGAAAAGTCCGAAAGTCACAAAAATTAAATTTCTTTTTCTTTAATTGAAAGCTTATTTTTTGTTGGCTTTCTACCCTAAGTGCGCGATTCCAAGTGGCGCATCGCTAGATCTTCTTTCTCATCTGTCTCTTCGTCTATCTATATTTCTTCTGCCCCTCTAACTTACCTCTTTTCATTCTAGATTGGTGTGGTCTCCTTCGGCCACCGTGACGGCTGCCAGCGCAACCATCCCGCTGGATTCGCTCGCGTCACCTCTTTCACCACCTGGATCCAGGCCCGTCTCTAAGCACTACTCGATTGCTGCACCTGAAATTTCAATTATAACTAGATGATTATCTCATGTAATTATTTTCCTACCAAAGTCTGAAATAAATGTTATTTATAGCAAATAGCTAATCAGTTTCATTGATTACATATTTTATATTAAAATCTGTATTATCGACGATATGATTAAAGTCGCAGAAATCACTTGGATGAGGTCAGCGCAGGGGTCGATCGTTGTGGATCTCTTTGGGGAGCAGTGGACGTGTTTTAACTAATATAATGATTAATAGTAGATCGATAAACAAGGGTCGTAAGTGATCAATTACACCCAAGATATTTAGGCGCACGAGCGAGCAAAGCGAGCGAGGGTGCTTATAGTTCGCGGGTGTAATTGATCATTTACACTCGAGTTGAACACTCTACTTTTCATTACAAATGCGAGGAAATAAAGAAAAACTGTTTTGTTAAAAATGTTAAAATTTGTAACAGAGCGGAAGAAAATTTATCGCGCCAAACCGTCTTTTGTTTTTTTTTTAATGGCCTCGTGCTCTTTGGCTTTGGCACATTCAGCCAGCACTGGCCCTGGCCAGCAGCATTATGCCAGCATGGAGGTTTGGAGGTAAGTATTACGCATTACAATCTCCTTGTGTTTAGGGAGCTCCGAATTAAAGTCAGGTTCCAAGGTAACTGCTTTAATGCACTTAATAACCAAAGCTCAAACATAACGAAATACAACAACTCTCTTATGCATTCTAGGGCGACAAAACGTTAGCGAGTTTCCAGTCAGTACAGCGCCATCTAACAAAAACATTTAGTACTAAATTTCTATCTCAAACATACCGCCCACCAAGGACAGAATGGCCTTTACTGCACCGCCCACCGTGCAAGCATTTAACTGAATACAAGAAGAAATTTACTAGTTTACAAAGTGTGCTATTACGAAGCTCTTAAAACTAAAACAAACATGACAAATAAAAAACATTAGTTGTTGTCCTCTTCAGCAATTGGTAACACACAAAGTTTGGATACTGGTCTTTTGATCAGCGAATTTTTACATTTAATAGTGACAACCCTAGTAATGTGGTCTAAACCGGGATGTTTTTGCTCAATTCTGCCAAAAAGCCACTTAGCAGGGGGCAAATCATCCTCCTTAACTAATACAACATCTCCAATATTGGGTTCGGGTGTTGAATGTGCTCATTTGTAGCATTGTTTGATACTTTTTTCCTGATTGAAACTGTGACAGCTGACCGCCCACCCTGAGCAGACCCTTTTCATCTATAAATCGAGTGAGCGATAGCAGACCAGACGATTTAGTTTTAATCTGGCCGTGTTTTCTAATATCCGAAATATCTCTGTCAAAGGCCGAAGCTTGTGCTAATCTTAAGCACGTTATTAATGCTTCCTCTATCTCCCATTTATTGAGGCATTTATGATTATCAGTTTCGGCAAACCTATGACGTGTAACGAAACGCCTGCAATATGAAACTACACGTAACAATCTTTTGAGTGATGAAAATCTATCCAGCAAGAATTCCTCGATTACACCAATATGTACCTTGGCTGATTCTTCTTCCTGTGTGGTGTTGTTCTTTAGCTTCACGTATTCAATGGTCTCATTACGCAAGAAACTGGGGCCATACTTCCACAGCGCGTGACTTTCTACTGCACCCGGAGGAATGCCACGTGACGCGCAATCAGCAGGATTTTCCTTTGTGGAAACGTGGTGCCAGTGCGAAAAATCAAGTGTGTTCAGGATTTCAGAAACTCTATTGGCGACAAACGTTTTCCAATTGCACGGATGTTTACTTAGCCAAGCAAGCACGACCATTGAATCAGTCCAAGCCCTAATTTGACTGTGGGGAATTTTCAACACTTCGGCGATTTCGCTCAACAATTTAGCGAGAAGAACTGCGCCACAGAGTTCTAGACGTGGTATGCTCACTTGTTTTACTGGCGCAACTCTTGTTTTCGCGCCAACTAGGAGAGTGTGAACTTGATTCGAACCATCCACCACTCTTATATATACTGCGGCAGCAAATGCTACGTTGGAGGCGTCAGAAAAGCCGTGCAACTCGACGACAAGATCGTCAGCCTTAGTGTTGAACCATCTGGGGATTCGAAATTTGGTAAGTTTCTGTAACTCGTTACGGTAAGTAATCCAATCCTCTTTGATACTATCTGGTGGCTCTTCGTCCCATTCTATCCCTGCTATCCACAAACGCTGTATGAATGTTTTGGCTTTGATCACGCATGGAGCTATCCAACCTAGAGGGTCAAACAATCTCGCTACGTCCGATATAATTTTTCTTTTTGTTACAGGTGCAGATAGCGGAGGCAACTTCACGGAATACTGGAATTCGTCGCGGCTTCTATTCCAGGTGAGTCCTAAAATCTTTACTATATTGTCTTCTTTAAATTGTAATGTTTTATCTTCTTTAGTTTGTTCTTTATTTCTGTTTTGTGTTTGATTTATCATGTTCAGTAACTCATCTTTATTACTTGACCACTTTTGTAAAGTGAATCCACCTTCTTTTAGCAGTGCATTCATTTCGTTATATAACTTTATTCCTTCTTCTATTGTCTCACAGCCTGTCATAAGATCATCCATGTAGAACTCCTTTGCAACCTTTTCTGCAGCCATTGGGTAATCTTCCTTGTGATCTACGGCAACTTGATTTAGAGCCTTAACGGCTAAGTACGGAGCTGAAGCTGTACCGAAAGTGACGGTGAGGAGTTTGTAATCTTGTATTTTTTCGTCTGAGTTATTTCTCCACACTATCCGCTGAAAATCGCAGTCTTCTTCTGCAACCCTCACCATTCGGTACATCTTCACAATGTCCGCAATTAGACATACTGGATGTTTCCTCCAGGTCATGATCAAATGCCGTAAGTCTGGTTGCAACCTGGGCCCAACTATTAACTTATAATGATAAGTATATAGTGAGACACCGTTTTCATTCTTGCAGGATGCGTCGAAGACTACTCTTAATTTTGTGGTGGTCTTATCCTCCCTTATGACGGGGTGGTGAGGTAAGTAAGCAGCATCTTCCATGTCTACTTCTTGTTCCGGCACCTGCACCATGTGATCCAACTGTAAGTATTCATTTATGACGTCACTGTATCTATTTTTGAGTGTTTGATCTTTAGCAAATCTTTTTTGTATTCCTTTTAATCTTTTTATTGCAATTTCACGAGATTTTCCACTTTTCCAGGTCGATTCGTCATCGCGAAATGGTAGCTTTACGACGTACCTTCCCTGTCCATCTCTTCTAGTTGTGGCTGCGAAGATGTCTTCGCATCTTTGTTCGTCTTTTGTAAGAATTGGTGTACTGAATAAAGACTCATTTTCCAATTCCCAAAATCGTTTTATTACTTCATTTTCATCCACATGTGCGTGAAAAACGGAAATCCTGCTTTCTGTACCTGCGGCGTTCATTGAGCCAGACAATATCCACCCAAGTGCCGTGCACTGAGCTACCGGAGACCCTTGAGGTCCTTTCAACACTCCATCTTTTATAATTTGGCTGTAGGCTTCCGCTCCCAACAAAATGTCTATTTTGTTCGGTGAATTAAAGTTTGGATCTGCTAAACATAGGTTTTTTAATTCTACCCAGTCCGGAATCGTTATCTTTCTTTCAGGGAGGACAGAGGTTATGTTTGTTAACACAAAACATTTTAACTCCATTTTAAAGTTCGGGTCAGTAACTGACCGAATTTTAAGTGTTACTGATGCCTTTGAATTTGTTGACCTCTGATCTCCTCCTACCCCTGAAATCGTAAGGTTAGCTAAAGTTTTCTTTAAGCCCAACCCTTGAACTGTTGCTTCTGAAACAAACGAGGCCTGCGATCCCTGATCCAGCAGAGCCCTAACTGGCCGGTATTGACCTGTTTTAGATTCTACATTTACTAGTGCCGTGGGTAATAAAACTTGCTTACTTAATTGCCCTTTGGAAAAACAAGTCACAACCGGCGTGCTCTCAGTCGACGGAGTACTACACCCTGGTTTTGAGTCCCCACTAGCCCTTTCTCCACCCGAACCCTCTCCAGCTGGTTGACCTAAACTACCTGAATTACCATTTGGAGCACCTTTTGGATGAAGCAAGGAATGATGCTTCTTCTTGCAAATCCTACAATTTGTGGCTTTTTGACAAAACCGAACACCGTGATTGCTACCTAAACAATTGTAGCACATTCTATTCTTGGTTACAAATTCATGTCTTTGTTCAAAATCCTGGCTGGCGAATTTCTTACAATAACACAATTTGTGTTCTTCGCCACAAAACTCACAGCTCATTTTTGCAACATTAGCAGCATGTAACACGTTGGTGTGATTACTTTTGTAATTACTAGTTGGCGCCTTTGAACTGAACGTGGTTGGTTTGTGTGCTTGCTTCGGTTCAACGAATTCCAATGCCCTATATCTGTTGGTTAAAAACCTTTGGAATTCCTTGAACGTCGGCAGCGAATCTGACGGCACATTAGTCGCCACGCTCAATTCCCACTGCTTTCGAGACTCTGCATCTAATTTAAGCGAAAGCAGGTGGATTACAATAATGTCCCAGGTTGAAACATCTATGCCTAAATTTTGCAACGCACTCAAACAATCGGAAGAAGTATCCATAAGTTCTTTCAAAGCTCCAGCTGACTCGTTAGTTATGTTCCGTTGACTCAGTAAACGTTTCAAAATGCAATGCGAAAGATATTTTTTATTACTGTACCGTTCTTCCAATTGTTTCCAACACTGTTCGTAATTCGCGTCCGTCACTGGTGTGTACCGAATCAGTTGTTCGGCTTCTCCAGTCAAATATCCTTTCAGGTATTGCAACCTTTGCACGTTATCTAACATCTTATTAGTGTGGATCATAGACACAAATAAGTCACGGAAGGTAATCCACTCTGTATATTTCCCGGAAAAGGTTGGAATACTAATTTTAGGTAGCTTGACTAAAGTTGACTTTACATTTCCACTTGTACCTTCGCTGTTAATATTTGACTGAATTGAGCTAGACTCTGCTTTATATTTATCCAACGCATCCATCAACTCACATTTATAAATCGTATAATTTGTTTCCGTTTGATCATAAACATCAGTTGTGGTATACGGCTGAGCCTCTAATGACTTGAAATCAGCAGTTTGGAGTAATTCCCTGTGTCCTTGCCTAAAATCATTCCATAACTCTTCTAATGCAGCTAACCTGCTTTGTACATAATGTTTAGATAAACGTTCTTTACTAGTTTTTCTGAAATTGACTCTAGCTTTATTTATACGTTCGGCCAAATCGGTTTGACATCTTATTATTGGCTCCATGTTTTCAAAGAAACCAATAAATCAAAATAATAATTAAATAGATATGTACTAGTTTTGAATTTAAATTAAGCACAAGAGAATGTTATAAGTACTCAAACAAATTACCAAAACAAACACAGAGTACAAGTCGGAAGGTACGACAGATAAAAACACAAGTGGGAAAAAACACTTAGAAAAAATGCAAAATTAAATTGTGAAAATTTTACAAGTGTTTGAATTTATTGAGACTTAGGGAAAATTGGGCATGGATTCCCCGTATTTCCGTTTTTACTCTAATTATTCTAAGTCCTAAAACTACGAATTGAAATTTTACAAGTTAATATTTATTCTACAATTGCACTAAGTCCAGAACTCTTGAGTAATAAGGTTGAAAATGTCTAAATTTCTTGATGAACTTCCACTAATTTAAAAGTTTTGAACTTCTTTGTAACAAAGTTGACATTCGCGTACTAAATAATATAAATGTACTCACGGTTGAACTTTGACACTACACTCACACAAGCACCAAAACTTCCACTTCGTTTTGCTGTGGACGTGGCTCCCTCTTCGCTGTACTCCTGGCGACAACACCGCCTGTGATTCAGCTTTGGCACCGCTAGATGGCGCCACCTCCGCTGTTCACTGCCTCTCAGTCGTTTCCCCACGAGCAGTGACCTCTGCTACACCGGGAACGATGCGAAGAGTAGAGTAGCCCCTTTTGTCCTTAAAAAACTATCCGATCCGATGGACCAATGTTTAGGGAGCTCCGAATTAAAGTCAGGTTCCAAGGTAACTGCTTTAATGCACTTAATAACCAAAGCTCAAACATAACGAAATACAACAACTCTCTTATGCATTCTAGGGCGACAAAACGTTAGCGAGTTTCCAGTCAGTACAGCGCCATCTAACAAAAACATTTAGTACTAAATTTCTATCTCAAACACCTTGTTTACCAGGGGCTTGTTGCATAACAAAGTACAACTAATATTACAAGCGGAACTCTCGCTTCAGTTATATTAACTAGAAAGGGAGTTCCGCTTGTAGTATAACTTGTACTTTGTTATGCAACAGGCCCCAGTTCGTGAATACAAAGTAGCACCATTTGTTTTTTAAATTTACTTACACCCCTAAAGATGTAAACCGAATTTACAACACGGATTTCAAGTTAAATGCAACCTACTTTCAGAGCTTAAGTGATGAAAATAATATAGGTATTCTGGCATTTGGCCAATGCCAAAGTAAATTTTTCATAATTTTTTGAACAACAGCTAATATATACAATTCTAAGGTACCTACTCAACTCTCTTTGCTGTAGCCGGTTCAAAATATAAATTTTGTTTTTGGAAAGAAATACAAGTTTAAAGTAATAGAGTATTTAAATATTATTTATTTTATTAGCAGTACGGCTGCTCACCGAATCTAAGATTATTTTAAAAGCGAAAAAGTTTTTCGGGTGCGCCGGTGGGATTCGAACCCACGTCTACTGGGTATGCGCCCCAACAGGTGTTCTACCAATTGAACCACGTCGCATCCAACCGACTCCCCCGAAATTCTCCCGCATTTCCAATGTAATTTGGAACGTAGGAGTCGTAGCTTCTAATAGTTGCGATGGATGTTACCACACGCCACTGTTGGCGTATGTAAGCGATTAAGAATTTCGCGGGAGTCGGTTGGATGCGACGTGGTTCAATTGGTAGAACACCCGTTGGGGCGCATACCCAGGAGACGTGGGTTCGAATACCACCGGCGCACCCGAAAAACTTTTTCGCTTTTAATATAATAATAGAGTATTTGAATGAATAAAATTGAGAAAACCAATGTAGGGTCAACGTCATAAATAAGTGATTACTTTTGTACCCTGTAACTTTAACGTCATGTTTGAAAAGCCATACGAAATTATGTAACGACTAAAAGCGACAAGGTACATAAATGATCATGACTGTACCTACTTAACTAGTTTAGGATTTTTTTAATGTTTACTACCTAGTTACGTTACGACGCCACGTTTTTAACCGTTTTTAAAAAAGGAGGAGGTTAATCGGTTAATACATTTTTTTCATGTAGGTATATCTATTATGCCAGGACTCCGTGATATACAAATCGATTTTTTTTTTAGTTAGAAAGGGAATATTTCCAATTAGGTTCCATTGTCATCAAAGTCAGAATCTGGCGAATCGATCCCAGGGATATCTAGGGATCTCTTAAAATATTTTAGGCACACCTGTTGTGATTTGGGTATATTTTGTAGTAGCTTGTGCATTTGCTCCTAGAAATTATCATTTGGTGTGAAGTGGAAGTGATGTGGCCTGTGCCCTGCAGTGGGACGTACGGTCAAGTGCAAAAATAAGTATCGATTTGATCCTCCCATCGTTATATACCTTTACCTTAATTTGACGACATAAGAGCTGTGGGACATATTTATGAGCAAATGTGTTTTACACTTCGATTTTAACAAAAAAATACACTTTAAAGTTGGATATCTCGCAAACGAATTATTGTATTGAAAAATCGTTTTCTTAACCCTGTAATTATTTTAAAAGCTATTCAGCGATACCCCATACCATAAGGTTAGACGAGAAAAAAAAGTGCGAGTCGGACTCGCGCACGAAAGGTTCCGTACAATTATCTATAAAAATCACGTTTGTTGTATGGGTGCCCCCTTAAATATTTTTTTTATTTTAATGTTATGATTTATTTTTAAAGTCAATATAATTATAATTAAATATTCTGTGAATATTTCAAGTGTCTACCTGTTGCCGTTATCAATATCGAGCAAAAACGAGCAAAAAAATCATGTTTGTTGTATGGGAGCCCCCTTAAATATTTATTTATTTCCATTTTTTAGTATTTGTTGTTATAGCGGCAACCGAAATACATCATCTGTGAAAATTTCAACTCTCTAGCTATCACGGTTCCCGAGATACAGCCTGGTGACAGACGAAAGGACGGATGGACGGACAGCGGAGCCTCAGTAATAGGGTTTCCGTTTTTACCCTTTGGGTACGGAACCCTAAAATCACCCCACTTTACGTCTATGGGAAGTATTATACCTACCCTAAAAAATTATTTTTTCTACATTTTATTTTATCACTTTGTTGCTATACCCATGAAAAATTACAGCTTTCTAGCACTGTCTAATAGTCTCTACGCTAAGTCACGGACGGATGGACGGACAGATAGACATGACGAAACTCCGGGATCCGTTTTGCCATTTTGGCTGCGGAAGCCTAAAAATCGTAACATCATGAAACTGATGACACTATGACTAAGGTCATGTATATTTTTTAAATGATCTGCCCTATCTACTTCCCCCTTAACTTTATACCTACTGTAAATTATGGTACGGCCCGTATAACTTTAGTATTAACTTATTACGAATCAAAGCAGTTAAAAACAGTACATTTTGGACTAAAGTATAATTGACTTCATTTATCTTACTAAGATTAGATATACATAGGTACTTCTGCTTATCCGGTTTCAATATAACTAATTAATCATTTGCTTCATTTTATGTATTTATAAGTTGTAAGTACATTGATTCAATGATTTATCGATAATTTAGGTATATGGCGTAGTTACATTATTATTTTTTTCTACTCGCGTAGTAATTAAATGATATCTCTATCGGTAATCCAAAGTCTGATCGCAACCTTGCCAACTTTCATTATGAAACGTTTCACAGTGTTCTTTTTCGCACTGCAAATGGCGGGAATCAAAATAAAAAAAAATATTTAAAAAGTTCACCGGTTAATGGCCAACAGCCATTCAATTTTATCAATAAACTGCAAAAAAAAAGAGGATTTCTAAATTCTAAATTCGTCTGTATGTTTTTTTTTGTATGTTTGGTACGCGATTGCTCTCCCATTTGTAAACCGATTCTCAAAATTCTTTGTATATTAGAAAGAGTATACTCTTAGATATTCCCATTGGCACCAAGTCAAGATCTGATGACGGGATCCTAGAGAATTCGAGGGCAACCCACAAATTTAGGCACACCTATGGCTATTTTAACATTTTTAGCATTAAGTGAAGTATTTGAATTCAGAAAGTATCATTTGGTAAACTGAACCTGATTAAGAAGACCGCATATGGCCAACGGTACTCCTCAACGGGTTAAATCTTGCATTTCCCAGTTTCCGATTGAGCTGAAATTTTGCACGCATATGTAAATTGGGTGACAATGCATTATTATTATGTCATGAAGGTGATCTGATGATGGAGCTGGAAGGTGGCCATAGAAACTTGGAAAGAGTTTGGGACTAGGTCACTTGGTGTCAATTGTCCCATGGTTATTTATTTTATTTATGTAATAAATACGTCCCACTGCAGGGCACACCCACCTTGCTTCTACGGCGAGGCCTACTCCTGCTGATTGCTGACCCTGGAGCCACTACCTGCCTCCAGCCTTCGTCCAGCACCGGCAGTCTACACTTCGGACCCCAATCCAGGGAAGCCTTGCCAAGGAACGCTTTCCCACTCAACTCTCGAATCCGCGACCCTCGAGTTCCGTATTTTTTTCTGTCAGTTAAGCCCTAGGGGCATTGGGCGGGGTCTTAAACTGTTATTTTGTTTTACCTACTCAAAACTAAACCCCTAGGGTCTCACCTGCTCTACCCTGACAGGCCTGTGCCCAGCAGTGGGACGTATATAGGCTGGGATGATAATGATGACGTTGTAATAAGTACATTTATTCATAGAAGACAAATATTAAGAAACAATAACAATAATTAAAACTATAAACTAAATATCTAACTTAAAAAATACTAAAATAAGTCTAAAAAACCGGCCAAGTGCGAGTCGGACTCGCGCACAAAGGGTTCCGTACAATTATCTATAAAAATCACGTTTGTTGTATGGGAGCCCCCTTAAATATTTATTTAATTCCATTTTTTAGTATTTGTTGTTATAGCGACAACCAAAATACATCATCTGTGAAAATTTCAACTCTCTAGCTATGACGGTTCCCGAGATACAGCCTGGTGACAGACGGACGGACGGACGGACGGACGGACGGACGGACAGCGGAGCGTCAGGTTTCCGTTTTTACCCTTTGGGTACGGAACCCTAAAAAGGCCCCCGTGGCATCGTACCCAAAAGGCTGGCAGCATTCCCTCGTTGAATGGCGATGGCGATTCGTTGAGAGAGATAGCTGCCAGCCTTTTGGTCTCCAGTGGTGTCGACCAGACGCTTTTGTAGTTCTTTAACAAGCCGTAATTTTGTTTTTTACACAAAGTTAACCCTTTCAACGCGAACGACACTTATAGGTGTCACAAAGTACAGCGTCAAAGTGATCTTGACACAATGACATAAGATTCAAAGCAGGTTTACGTTTTGTCGAGGCGTGGCGTTCAAAGGGTGTAGACGTTATTTCAAACCCCGACCAGGGACAATGTTTTTATTAAAAACAATAATCATCCATCTCTCCAGCCTTTTTACGTCTTAGTGCTGAAATGAGCATAGGCCTCCCTCCGCTCAGAAAGGAAAAGTTTGGGCTGAATTTCACAGTGCGGAATCGGAACTTAACTCGCATACTCGTGGTAAATTTCACGTGGACTTTATACACATGAATCCCGGGAAACTCAGTGGTGCAAACTTGGCATTGAACCTATGATCCTCTGCCTAGAAGGCCACGAGTCAAATCACGATGCTACCATGTCTTTAAAATAATCGCAGTGACTGTTTTAGTGCCTAATATAATTCGTTGAGCAAAATCACATTACGCGTTATCAGCTTACGGATCTGTATAAGCATACTCGCATACTCGTATGATATTGAATCAGGCGTTACTTTGCGGAGGTCCATAATGAAACTTTAATGAACTGAAACAATTACTTTTCACCTCACTAGCTCGGAAAGCCCTTTTTGTTTGTTTGACATCTATTGAGAAAATCGCTTTTTATCCACATGTGAAGAAAGAGTTTTGACATTTGAAGGCAGCTTACGTGATATTAGACAGCTAACAAAACGTAAAACGTTAAAAGTGCTGAATTTTTAACATCACAATTAATGAATTGCATCGAGTAAAAAACACTAAATACAGTCTTACAACTTTATTCATAAATATCAGCATTCAACATTAACCTTCATTCTTGTTGCAAAAACGGATGAAATGTTCTGACAGTCCAAGTAAGTCGATGTGCGAACAAAACGCATCCGAAAATTAAAAAAAAAACTTAAGTCAAAACTTTTCAATTAATTATTTTGAGTGAATAAATAAATAATAATTGATAGTACAAACCCTTTTTCTTATTTTACTCGCTGTAGTGAGGTGAAAAGTTTTGTGTTATACACGGGTGAAAAATTATTTTACGTCTCGTGTGTTGAAACACTCGCTATCGAAAGGATTCTATTTTTGAACCACTCGCTTCGCTTGTGGTCAATCATAGAATCCTTTCGATAGCTTGTGTTTCAAATGGACACTCGCAGGTAAAATACAACTTTCCCCCCTTGTATAAAAATACAAAATACAAAAAATACAAAATAATTTATTTGACATAAACAACATTTTACATAAACATTGATATCCATCAGACACCAAACTAGGCTAAGCCTGTATTTTGGTCATCTGCGAGTGCGGTTAACAAAACAATGAAATAATATGATTTTATCTTAAAAACTTTGAATAATTATTTGTTATAGTACATTAAATACGAGCAATTACATATATGTGCGAGTGTTAGTGTGTGTGTGTGTGTGTGTGTGTGCGTGTGTGTGCGTGTGTGTGTTTGTGTGTGTGTGTGTGTGTGTGTGTGTGTGTGTGTGTGTGTGTGTGTGTGTGTGTGTGTGTGTGTGTGTGTGTGTGTGTGTGTGTGTGTGTGTGTGTGTGTGTGTGTGTGTGTGTGTGTGTGTGTGTATGTGTGTGCATTGCTTTTGTTTTCGGGTTGGGATTTATTAACAGAGTTGGTAGGCCCCCAACAAGATGGAGCGACGACCAGGTTAAGGCTGCGGGATCTCGTTGTATGCGGAAGGCACTGGGCCGATCTTTCGGCTGAAGTGATGATGATGAAGGGATTTATTTTATCTTTGTGGCCCTAATAATGTCCTCAGTTTCACAGTAACTCAATGTATTTAACCACCTTTTCACCATTCTTAGTGCACTAGGATAACAAATAACTATTGCTCACCCGCGACCTTACGATGGTTACGTCTATGTAAGAAATGCGTGTTCATGCGATTCCTCCACCTCCACACTGTTCGAGCACCCACAAATCACACACACCCAACTATCACCTCCACGAAACCACACTGACGCGTATCGAACTTAACCAGAGCTCATCTTCAGAGTAGGTACCACAATCTTTCTATCTCTTAGCTTTACGTTAGGATACTTTTATGTTTTGTGTTTGTCTGAACGCATTCATTGAAAATCAGTGTCGTTGCACTTAATGTACAGCCGGTTCCCTAACATGAGTATCCACTTTTCTACGCAGTTAGTATGGAAAAGTGGATACTTAAGTTAGGGAACCGACCCTACCTACTTATCGACAAATGCTGAGTGAAATCCTGTTTTGGAATCACTTCAACAATAATCTTTTCTTAGGCTTAAGCTAAAAATTGTAATAAGTATTGTTGCGATGTATTTCAAAATAAATAAGTCATTAAGTAAGTACATTAATCTTCTTAATAAATAAAAATTACGCGTCACGTTGTTTGTCCGCGATGGACTCCTAAACTACTTAACCGATTTTAATAAAATTTGCGCACCGTGTGCAGTTAGATCCAACTTGAAAAATAGGAGATATATATAATACATGCATAATATAGTTGCACCCGTGCGAAGCCGGGGCGGATCGCTAATTCATTATAATATATTATTATGTATGAAACTCAGATTCAAAAAAAATGTCAGACTGACGGCAGTGCAGCAATCTCAAAAACCACTAGGCTTAGTTTATCGGAATTCACGAGCGAAATTACATTTGAAATTCACCATGAACTTTACGGTAAAGGAAAACATCACGAAGAAAATTCAGAGGTGTGTGTGAAGTTTCCAATATGTACGGGCCCGCGTGCTACTACGGCTCAAGCCCTCGTCTTCTGAGAAGAGTCCTGAGCCCTGCAGTGGGACGTATCAAGCCGGGATGATACGGATAGTACGTGGTTTGATAGCCTCTCGTAGTTTGGTAGTGAGTTCGAAGTCGGGTTCCTGACTTCTACCTATATTTATGAGCTGGGATGGACAGACAACGAAGCCTTAATACCAAGGATGATATAGACTGGATTAGCAATCGCCATAGTACAGACCGACCGCTTTGATTATTAAATCTAGATGGCGCTGACATTTATAGCCCGAGGCTTTGAAAGCAAAACAATAAGACAGATTTCCTTATGTCACGCTCAAATCGTCAGATTATTGAAATATACACTTTTCTCCATGTAGTTAACTTACCTTATCTTAATCTGACACGCTCGAGTATTTCGAGGTGACGTTTTTTTTATACAACTTTGTGATTCTCCCATTTCCTTATGTCACGCTCAAATCATCAGATTTTTGAAATATACACTTTTCTCCATGTACTAAACTTACCTTATCTTAATCTGACGCGCTCGAGTATTTCGAGGTGACTTTTTTTTACAACTTTGTGATTCTCCCATTTCCTTATGTCACGCTCAAATCGTCAGCCATTTGAATAGGACACTTTTTTGAGTTCACTTAACATATCCTCTGAATATCTGACACGCTCGAATAACTTTTTTTTTCTACCCCTATTTACAGCCACCCTTTTTTTTTACGTGGGGAAATCCTCATGGATACCCACCGTCCTCGGGGGAGGACGATGGGTTATGTCAGACTCCTACTGACTAAAACCCCACGGTGTTCCCTCTCTCCGCTTAGGTAGGGGCTACGGGAACGGTTACGCCATCCGCGGCCCCCACCGGCGGTTGCCCTTGCGGGCCCACCTCTGTTTAAGGCGCTCCGGAAACACCTGGAGCGCCTTACAACCTCGGGACATCTTTGGCGGGTGACGGACCCCCCGATCCACCACCCGATGTCCATCTGATGGAAGCGGGGAAAGCTCGCCTTACTGGGGCCAGGAAAAGACCCAAGGAATCCTTGGGCCACCCGGGGCACTCAGGCCCCGGGATACTTTTCCTCCAGGAGGTCCCCGGAGCTACCCCACACCACACCAGACCACACCTCGGCCGCAGAGGATAGGGCAAGCGGCGCACCGCAATACCGACATGCCTCTTCCTCTGCGGCCCCACCAGTGCCGTTTCGACGGAACGGCCCCGCCAGCTCGCAGGGGGTAGGGAGAGTGGCGCACCGTAATACCAACACGCCTCTCCCCCTGCGATCCCTCCACGGCTGCAGAAGATAGGGAGAACGGCGCACCGTAATACCGGCACTCCTCTTCTTTTGCGGTCCCACCTCCAGGCGCGTCCGCAGCGGACTTGTTCAGCCCGCTGGGAGCGCCCTCATCAGGCCAGCCGGCGACCCCAACAGGCCGGCCCTGGTTGCCTCTTAGCTTCACCGTGGATGACCAATCCACGGTTACTAAGCCCCCCCGCCACGACAAGGCGGGCAACCCTCGGTGGAATTTACAGCCACCCTTCACTAATTAATCGTCAGATTATTATCTCTCGGTTATCAGAAAGGGTCTGACGCGCTCGAGTATTTCCATGTGACTGTTTTTTTTTACATTTTTGAAAATTTATACTTTCTTTCCCCCCCACTAAAATGAAAAACTTTACATAAACTTTCTTTCGTTTTAGGACCTAATCTTCACGATCCAACAGGTCCCCATGACGCTTTAGTAACTGCAAATTTAGCATCCAGGGCTCCCCTACTAAAGGGAAGTGTGGCCTAAGACGGAATTTGGAGCTATTACTGTGGCTATAGTAATAAGAAATAAGAAATTTATTTGAATTCTCCATCACCAAGTACAATGTAGGAACTTAAATATTACAATAAAAATTGTAATTGGGAGACTTGAGTGGGGGAGACAGTAAAATTACATAATGTTTACCACTGACAGATGGTTTGCCTTCATTTCATATTCAACTTTAAAGACCTACAAATAAAGCCAATTTTAGAATACTGTTACCCACGTTTGCAGATTTTGTAATAGCTACTTTATTTGTATGGTGTTAAAGTTGGAAATGAAATGAAGGCTGTCAGTGGTAAACTAAAAGTAAACGTATTTAGAAATTGCTTAATTTCAGGGTTTCATACCCGAACGATGAAAAACAGAACTGTCCACTGTCCGTCAGTCTGTCTGTCTGTATTTTAGCTACTATTGTTACTTTTGCTAGCGTATTTCATATCACCGTAGGTACTATGCAATGCATACTAATAATAATCCAAATAAATGCGAAAGTGTTTCTGTCTGTCTGTCTGTTACCTCTTCATGCTTAACCCGCTGAAACGATTTAGATGAAATTCGGTATGGAGATGTTTTGAGACCTTGAGAAGGACATAGGACACTTTAATTCAAGAAAATTTTAAAATCTTTTTTTTTGTTTGAGAGAGCACACAATTCGTCATATTTGAAAAAAATAATGCGCCCGAAGACGTAGATTTTTTGTGAAAAATAACTGACAAGCGGTTTGGTGAAAAATTCAACTGCAAGATGGGCATTTTAAAAAAGGGTAACTACCCTTTCCTTAAAAAATACTTCTAATTTTCCATTTATTTTTTTTGGGTCAGTTTTGTGAAGAGCCATATAAACCGTGTGAAAGAAACGTTAAAAACTACAAACAGTTATTTCTATCCCGCTGGAACTTTACTTTGCACTTTCCCGGGATAAAATAAGCCTGTTTCAATCAGGCACAGGCATCCTCTCAGAATTTGGGAACTTCATACACACCATTGCATTTCTTCTCAGGTGTGTGCAGCTTTCCTCGCGATGTTTTCCTTCACTGTTAAGCTCATGGTAGGTATACTTTAAACATAATTTAGCACATGAATTCAGAAAAACGCAGAGGTGCAAACCCGGGCTCAAATCCGCGACACTCTACTTAAGAGACCATAGGTCAAACCACAGGCCACCACGACTTAACGGCTAACGGCTAACGGCGGGAACTAAGTATGCATTTTCCTGGCATTATCCTATGTGTTAATCCATGTAATAAACTACCTGTGTGCCAAATTTCATCCAAACAACTAACCATCTATTGTACCACGTTTTAAGCAAAATAAATTATTATTATTATTACCTATAAGGTTATTGTCTTCGCGTACGAAGTCGCGGGTAAAAGCTAGTAAATGTATAACTTTCATACAAAAACCATGTCAATTAAAACTTCTTGGATGCTTTTTGTTCATATAAAATTATGAAATTTAACAAAGAGAAAATCCGACAGTCACAAAACTGCAAAAAGAACCTTGTTTAAGAATAGAAATATTATCAAATACAAATTTAATTTTTGCTTGCTTCTAAACTTATACGGAACCCTCAGTGCGCGACCACACTTGGCCGGTTTTTGTATAAATATTATTACCTATGTTATGTCTTGGATGGAGATGAGTTTTCGTACCTGTCCATCTCGACTACTCGCCAGCGACTGCTGCAATTCTACCATATCTGCAGCTATCAACCCCACCTCAATACATTGTAAGGCCCATACTACACGGGCGGTTCTCCCGCCGCGGAAAACCGCTTCTGAACCGCACTAGACACAATTTTATATGGAAGTTGTATGCTGCATACTACACTGCGCGGTTTCCCGCCGCGGTTCACGGGCGGGAGAAATTCGACCGCCGCCTTAGATTATTTATGCACTAGATGGAGCATAGGCGGCATGAAAACGTCCCATAAAAATATAAGCCAACTTGGCTTATATGTCAATTGCGTCATTCCGAATGACAGGGTTGCCAATAGTAATATGCTAAAATCCCCAAACGCTTTGTCGAAATTCCCCACGGGTGGGGAATAAAAAATTATGTGGGCCGAGTGACTTAGTTTCGAGCTGTTGCGAATAGTGAATTGTAGGAAATTAATCAAGACTAGCAGAAATTTTATGTCAAATGTCGCGTATTTGTGTTCATACTTAAAATCCCCTCATTTTCCCAGAATTGAAGCTCTCCCCACACATAAATAAATAAAAAAATAAAAAACCATTTATTGCCCACAAAAAAAGAAGAATAAGAAAAAATACACAAAATTGTGGCAAAAGGCTCAGGCTCAGCATGTGCGGTGAGGATTACTCATCACCGCGCTGGTTTTCAGCCTGCGCCCTCATAGCGTGCTGACATTGCAAAAACAACAGGCGGGTAGGACTATAAAAAAAAAACGTACAGCGGTATAGTCAACCAAGAAACCCCTTCACCATCCAAGGTTCAATGACAGTTGCATGGCTCAAAACATCAAAAGCTATTTCACTCACACACAAGTCAGTGCGACAACCAGGTCCTATACTACGAAGCGCGAAACCCGAAACCCCGTTTCATGCCGTTCCGCTCACGCTCATGGTATTTATTACGAGAGTGAGAGGGACCGCACGATCCCCAATCAGCTTCGCTTTCCCCGCAGTTTTGCCGCACACATTGGCAACACTCATTTGTCATTTTCCCTTCAGTCTGCATTGTGACAGCGCGAGAAACGTTATAAAAATGACTAAATGTGTAATAAATAAATGTAATGTAACCGTGTTTCATTATTATTTTTGGAAATAAATTCTTTTTCACCACTCAAGCTCTGAAAGTAGGTTGCATTCAGCTTGAAATCCGGGATGTAAATTCGATTTACATCCTTAGGGATGTAAATAAATTTGAAAATCGAATGGTGCTCCTTTGTATTCACGAACCCCGTGGCCGCGTGCTGCGCCACGCCGCGCGCGCGCCGCCCGTGCGCTGCTGCACGTGCAGCTGCAGCGCCTTGCCGCCTGCGCACTGAGCTCAGCAAGGTGTGCAGGCGGCCGCGGCGACGTGACGCCGGTGCCGGCCGCAAGGGCGGCGCGACGCGCTCTCTTACAAATGGCGTATATATTTTTAACATAACGGTTTTTCTTTATTTCCTCGCATTTATGATAAAAAGTAGTGTTCAACTCGAGTGTAAATGATCAATTACAACTTACAACTAGAGATGCGCCGAGTACAACTTTTACCGAGTAACCGATTACCGAGTATACTCGGTTCAAAGTTTCTCAAACCGAGTACTCGGCTGAGTTACTCTGTTCTGTTTTGAGGCGCGAAAACGGGTTTAGACAGGTTCGCGCGGTGCTACCAGCCACCGCGAGCGAACGTCGCGGGGATCCCCGCCTTCTCCCCGCAAATTAGTCGGTTTTTGTTTAACGAGTAATACGCATTTGGTCCGCACATTAATTGCTTAAATATTTTAAAAACATTGGAAATAGATGATTGTGTACAGTGACTATTGACACAATGAGTATACGCAAAAGATTGCGAATCTAGTTGTTTTACAAGCCCGTTTTATTTTAATACGCATGAATAATAATAATTTTATTTAGACCGAGTATACTCGGCATTTGAACCGAGTTATTCGGCCGAGTACGAGTATCAAAAAAACTGCCGAGTACACCGAGTACCGAGTAGTAAACGAGTACTCAGCCCATCTCTACTTACAACCCTTATTTATCAATCTACTATCTATTTGTATTGTAGTTATGAAGGGGTCAAAAGTGGCTCCAATTGGTTCGTGTAATATTCACACAGCGCTGCTTTGCCAGTTTCATTTCCTTGAACTTAGCTTGACACACTACCGCGTGTTTAGATTTCCCCGCGGCCGATCAAATTTCGATTTTGCCACAGGAAAAAATATATATAATCAGTTTTTAGTTTTATTTATTCATACTTTATTTAATTACCATTTACAGTCACTTTTACTCGCGTCTATCGGCCTCTAATATTTTTTCCCCACATTTTGGGGAATGTGAAATTAACTGGTATCATTAAGCACAACCGGAATGACGTAACGCGATCGTAATATGAAGCTGTCAAATGGATAGTGGACGTTTTGTATCGCGATGTTTGCTCCTGACGCTCCATCTAGTGCATAAATAATCTAAGACCGCCGCATGCAGCGTTAAACCGCCGCTGATAACCGCCGCTTCAAACTACACGGGCGGTTTCCCGCTATTGCGTCATTCTGCGCGGCGCGGGGCTTTGCGCGAGGGCGCTCGTTCGTCGTGCGTATTTCGTTTTTTTAGCATTAGAAATAAGGTAAACAATCTTGACGTGTCTTTTTTATAGAAAAACGCTTTCAAAATAATATTAACTAGGTATTTTATGAAACCAAATGCGTGCCAATTAACATATTATTATTTCCTTTCAAATTGTTACATTGTTAATTAAGCGCAGTTATCATTGGTGGATCCATGTTGAAATGAACAAAAGACAGCGGTAAACCGCGTTCCGTGTAGTTTGACGGTCTGCGGCAGCTCCGTCGAGCGGTTTCCCGCGGCGGGAAAACCGCCCGTGTAGTATGGGCCTTAGATACAAGGATACCATGTAGCATCCATATCACGGCATTGACGCTTATCTAGTTGGGGGTTACTAAAGTAATTAGGATATTCCAACACGGGGTAATTCCGTCCTACTCATCGTTATAATCCCTGATAACAAAATCTGCAGTATAAAAGCGACTGAGTTGTTGCAGTTGAAGAATTTTTGACGTGACGACGTCTAATAAATCGATGAACGCCGGCTGTACGCACGAAAAATGATGACGCAATGTAACGTACTGCATGTACTACGTTACATTGCGTCATCGCGCGTTATAGCGTGCGCCAGGATGTACAATCTTAGTACTAGCGCTCGGGTAATTTTTAATGGGGGGTGCGGGGGGGTTGAGGGGGGAGTGGGGGTATTAAAGGGGTATGAAAATTTCATTGATTTTGCCGTAGGATACACCGTTTTCAAGATATTTGACAAAACACTGGTTCTCGTCCGATCACCGAGGTTAAGCATTGTCGGGCGCGGTCAGTACTTGGATGGGTGACCGCCTGGTTTCATTTTTGTATTTTGAATGTTTTGTTATGACGTTGTCACGTTAAACTATTGTCCGTAAACCGACTTTGCAGACAACCGGTTTTATATTACAATTTGTGTGTTTTTAAATAATTAGTCGAAGCACAAAAGGTAGAATTTTAATAATTAGACACTGATCGACACGACGATCGAATTAGACAAATAACTACCTAATACAAATGGCGAGTTATCGTTTTACAGCATTTCAGCAGTGAACGTCTTCTAGTAGATGATAATGATGATGATGATGTCGTGAAACTGAACTACAATCCAATTAAACTTTGAGATCAAGGCAAAAGCTTTCTTTCAATTTAATCTACATCTATCTATACTATACTTTACTTTAATATTTATGATAAAGATAAGCTTTGTTTGCTTGTACATATTTAATCGCATGCATTAATAACCCGATTTTAATAGTTTTTTCATTAATACAAAGCTATATAATTCGATATCATTATACAAAAAAAATCCCGAAAATGAGGAGTCCAGAGCTGCATTAACACGCCACTTTACGGAAGACTTGCCAGAAATCAGCCTGGACGAAATCGCGATGGCTCTCAGACAGCTTAAAAATGGAAAAGCCCCTGGAGAAGACGGTATTACGATTGAGCTCCTGAAATCTGGTGGTAAACCTATAACGAAGGAGCTCCAGAACATTTTTAATACTGTTATTTTTGATGGGAGAACTCCAGAGGCGTGGAGTAAGAGTGTTGACGTGTTGTTTTTCAAAAAGGGTGATAAAGCTCTTTTGAAGAACCACCGACCCATTTCACTCTTAAGCCACGTCTATAAGCTGTTTTCGAGAGTCATCACGAAACGTCTTGCGCTTTGTGCTCAGTGGCGTGCCATGGGAGAGGCCTATGTCCAGCAGTGGACGAACATAGGCTGATGATGATGATGATACAAAATAAACACTACACACACAGAATCTGCAAACTCAAGTGGCAGTGGAGAGGGCACATAGAACTGATAGCCGATGGCGCCAATGTTCTCGAATGGCGGAAGACTCAGTGTAAGTAGGCCTCCAACAAGATGGAACGACAACCTGGTTAAGGTTGCGGGAACACGTTTAATGCGTGTTTTCTTTCTGCTTATTCCCCTAAATTCAAGTCTAGGGTGAATGAGCATTTACTAGGCAAGCGTGCTCCATCGTAGGCTTCATCTTCGCTTTGCATCAGGCTTGATTGTGGTCAAATGCAAGCCTATATACTTACATAGTTTAAAAAAAACTGGACGCAGAAGTTACGTGCAACAGCTAGTAAACGCTAATCTAATCAGTGTCATCGGCGTAAATACCCTTATTAGTTTTAATCGCAGGATGAGCATGAACAACAAACTGATTGTCTTATCCTATTATCTAAATACCTCATATACCATAAAGTTAATAAGATGAATAAAAAACTGCAAAGTTTTCTTATGCCGAAGAGTATAATATATGGTTTCACGGGATGACCGTAAAAGTAATAAAAAAATGAAGTTGAAAAAATAAATACAAAAAGATACTTCATATCTAACTTGTTAAAAGTTGGCTCAGTAGCGCCATCTCTTGTCCGGGTGAGCGGATATTTCCGAATGAGTGTTGAAGTCTCTCGATGAGGGTATAACATAGATGCGCGCTGTATCACTGCATAAGGTGATTAGTTAACCCTTTCAAAGCCACGCCTCGACAAAACGTAAACCCGCTTTGAATCTTATTTCATTGTGTAAAGATCACTTTGACACTGTACTTTGTGACACCTATATGTGTCGTTGGCGTTGAAAAGGTTAACAGGTTGAAATGTTCGATGTATGAGAAAAATTCGTGTCTAACCTATAGACCAGTGGTGGTGTAGTGGTATGGCACACGGCACGGAATGCTGAGGACCTGGGTTCGATTCCCAGCATTGGTCTTTTTCTGGGGTTTTTTCTGTGGGGTTTTTTCTGTTAGTCGAAATATAGCAAAGAGTAGCCCTAAGAAGTTTTGAATAAAGTACTTAACTAGGGGACTCCATACATCCCTATAAAAGGAAAAGAAGCTGATAGATAAGTACCTTATAACGTGTAAACCCACAAAAGCTCGAAAAATTACGTTGACATGGATATCGAAACACATTTCACTTCATCGCATCACACGAACATCATTTTGAGAAAATGGCCGCTAAAGATTTCTATTAGGGATTAGACGCATTTATCATCATCATTTCTGCCGAAAGACGTCCACTGCTGAACATAGGCCTTCACCAAGGCTCGCCAAACAGACAGGTCCTGCACCATCCGCATCCAACGTGTTCCAGCAACCTTAACCAGGTCGTTGCTCAATGTTGTTGAAGGCACCTACATCACATCTTCCGGTCCGTAGACGCCATTTTTAGGGTTCCGTACCTCAAAAGGAAAAAACGGAACCCTTATAGGATCACTTTGTTGTCCGTCCGTCCGTCTGTCAAGACCCTTTTTCTCAGGAAAGCTGTAATTTATATCAAATACTCAAGTCCCTTGGAGCTGTGAAAAAATCAAACTTCTAAGCCAACAAGTTGAAGTATCTTCTTGTATTTTTATTTTTTCAACTTCATTTTTATTACTTTTACGGTTATCCCGTGAAAACCATATATTTCATACTAAATACAAACTGAAATATGGATGCACAGAAAAAACCCCAGAAAAAAGACCAATGCTGGGAACCGAACCCAGGTCCTCGGCATTCCGTGTCGTGTGCTAATACCCCTACACCACCACTGGTCAGGAGTCTAGACACGAATTTTTCCTACACATCCATATCTCCCTAAAAGGGATAAGTTCGCCTTTGTACATGCATTTCAACGGTTGCCAATAATGTACTATTTTTTACAAGTCAGATATGAAGTATCTTTTTTTATTTATTTTTCAACTTCATTTTTTATTACTTTTATGGTCATCCCATGAAACCATATATTTCAAACTAAATACAAACTGAAATATAGATGCACAGAAAAAACCCCAGAAAAAAGACCAATGCTGGGAATCGAACCCACGTCCTCAGCGATCCGTGCTGCGTGTTTACCCCTACACCATCACTGGTCTAGAGGTTAGCGACGAATCTTTCCCATACATCGTACATTTCAGTCTGTTATAATCACTTTATGCAGTGATAAAGCGCTTATCTATGTTATGCCCTCTACCGAGAGACTTTAACACTCCTTCGGAGCACGCAGCACGGAACGCTGAGGACCTGGGTTCGATTCCCAGCATTGGTCTTTTTTCTGGGGTTTTTTCTGTGCATCTATATTTCAGTTTGTATTTAGTTTGAAATATACTATTTTTTTGTACAATAAAGAGTTTTACAAAAGAGTACATACATACATATCTAAATCTGTTAGATCATCACTTGCGTGATACAGCGCCATCTATGTTATACTCTCATCAAGAGATTTCAACACTCCTTCGGAACTAAACGATCACCCGGACAAGAGATGTCGCAACCTGTCCAAACTTTAACAAGTTTGATATGAAGTATCTTTTTGTATTTTTATTTTTTCTAAGCCAACGCAATCAAAAGATACAGCCGTTTATGCCGCAAATTTCCGCATATTTTCGAAACTCGCAACTTCGCAAGGGAATCAAAACCTACAGAGAACTCAGAATCTTGAAATTTGGTAAGAAGCAAGGTCTTATAGCACAGATAAAGGAAAAATTGCGAAAAGCATAAATTTTGCAAGAGAGCGGTGAATGCCAGGATGTACAATGCGGGGTGAGGGGGAGTTCAGGGGGTTCAGGGGGGGGGGAGTTCGGGAGGGTTCAGGGGGTGCGGGGTGCGGGGGTGGTTGCGTGGGGGTGCGGGCAGGGGGGAAGTGGGGGTTTCAAAGGGGGGATGAAAATTTCATTGATTTTGCCGTAGGATGCACCGCTTTCAAGATATTTGACAAAACACCGGTTCTCGTCCGATCACTGAGGTTAAGCAACGTCGGGCGCGGTTTTTTAATGTTTTGTTATGACGTTGTCTGCCACGTTAAACTATCGTTCGTAAACAGACTTTACAGACAACCGGTTTTAACAAACTGGCAAGGTGTACTAGTATGTATTTAATAGATATTTGATACTAGGCAGATATCGTCCTTTAGGATCACATGGGTGCAGTAAGTTAGGGACTTTTGGAGGCTCCCGCGTGATAGAGAACGTGAGTTAACAATAAATTTTATCTGTACGCAGACAAAATCGTGGGAAAAAGCCAGCTAATTTATATAATGTGTACACTATCAAGTACTATAATATAAGTCTTACAAATTGTAACAACTATAGGAATAATTTCCTTAAGTCTGATATCAGCCAGTAATCACATGCATTAGACAATACATTCTACAGCTTTTTTATCACGTTTGGGATTTTCGCTAATTACGGATATTCCCACAGATTAATCAATGATTCAAACTTTTAAATCCACGATAAGAGTATTCATTAACATATAAAAGCATACGTACTTATGGTGTCTTCACTTCAGCCATAGAAACGTCTCATGATGAAGGTCCTGATTGCACTGTCCCTGATCGGCCTGGTGGCGGGTGCCGCCGTGGAGTCCCCGGTGGAGAATGACTACCACAACAAGGTGGGCGTGCCCCTGGCGGCGCGCATCGAGGCCGGGGAGAAGGCCATGGACTTCGACGGCTCCAGGATCGTTGGAGGCTCACCCGCCGCCCTTGGACAGTACCCCTACCTCGTAAGTATACATACAGTAGCATTTCTGACCAGCACCTTAGCAAAACGCCTCTTCCTTCCTTCATTATTACCCTGATGGGTAACTATAGACATCGTAGCGCCCCATTTTGCTCAAGTTTAGAGTCGAGCCTCGTGCTTCCCTCACGAAGGCAGTAAGCTGTACATTACAGACGCTATTATATTAAAAGATTAGAACGCTACTGCTAACTGGAACGGATATATTTTTCTCAAACATGCCATGAAATATTGACGTTATGTTACTTCTAATACGTCACAAAGTGTCACGTGCTGGTACGGCTAGACGAGAGGTCAATAATGGAATTTCATACAATACCCCAAATGCATCCAAATGCATGGCCTTGGCCAGCAAAGTGATCTTTTTAAATTTCCTTTTAAATCATGATGATGATGATGATGATGCATGTTTGAGAAAAGCTCTATACAAGCCTCGGCCACGAACAGGGATTGCCGGCCTCGTTAACACTCAGCCATCTATAACTACTCGGCCGGCAATCCCCTATTTCGCGGCCGCTGCAGTAATGTACCTACTAAGCTATTACGTTAGAAACTTCTGAATCTGCTAACGCATACTACTCGTAGGTACTACTTAAAATTAACATGTTGTGCTTTACAGGGTGGTTTGGTCATCAGCCTGGTCGATGGAAGGACCTCTGTATGCGGTTCCTCTCTGCTAAGTAACACTCGTGCCGTGACTGCTGCCCACTGCTGGCGCACACTTCTCGTGCAGGCTCGTTCGTTCCAAGTCGTCCTCGGCTCCACTCTGCTCTTCTCAGGCGGCACCAGGGTCACCACCACCGATGTTGAAATGCATGCTAGCTACAACATGATTACGTTGGTAAATGATATCGCTATCATTAGGCTGCCATGGGTCAACTATAACAGTAAGTTTACATTGCATAACAAACATTTTTACATGATCATTCACAACAAAAGTCAGATTAATTAAAGACAAATATTTTTTACATACTTTTAATACGACCTGGTGCACCTGTTTATGGAGCCTTTAACGTCTACCGCCCTGCCTCTAAATCATGAGTGCCTAGCTTCTGCTTGCAAGTATATTAATGTGTTCTTCTTTCAGACAACATTGCCAACATCGCTCTCGCGACTGGCAACAACAACTTCGTTGGAACCTGGGCCAACGCTGCTGGCTTCGGCGCCACCGCTGATGGTTAGTTTCGTATTTAGATTACTTTCACGTTTACTAATAAGTCTTATGTTCTCAATGTGAAAATAGGCTTAACTAACATTATGTTTTCGCAGGGGCTGCAATCAGCCAGAACCAATTCTTGTCCCACGTGTCCGTGCAAGTGATCACCAACGCCGTGTGCGCCGCCACTTACGGCACCCTCACCGTCAGAGACTCTACCATCTGCGTGGCCACCACCGGCGGCCGCGGCACCTGCGGCGGAGACTCCGGCGGTCCTCTCGTCGCCAACAACCAGCTGGTCAGATTCCATTTATCTTTACCCAAAAAAATAATGCGCTTCTTTTCCAAACCAACTTGCTTATTGAACTTATTCGCAGGAACATTATTCCTAGAGAAAAAATCGCCAAAAGTTCATTTTGGTAAACTTTCCTGAGCGTTTTACATACCTCTACGAAAAGTGGTAAGAACTTTTGCAAAAACTCTTATAGCAAGCGCTATCCCTAATGCCAAGATAGGTCCAGTTATGAAATAATACATAATGTGCTTTGCTTCAATAAAGAATACAATGTGTGATTCCGATGTGTTTATTTCGCAGATCGGTGTCACCTCCTTCGGCCACCGCGACGGCTGCCAGATCAACTACCCCGCCGGCTTCGCTCGCGTGACCTCTTTCGCCTCCTGGATCCAGGCCCGTCTCTAAATCTTAAAACCTAAACCTAATATGATGACCTTATTTTTAACGAAACCAATAAATAAATTATAATTTATTTTTTTGTTTACTTTGTACTCGTAATACTACAGTATTGCCGAGTCTACGTCATCTCGTAGGCAAAATGGTAACATTCCAGTTTAGGTGACTTATATTTCACCAAGAAAACAAAGGTTGCAAAGATAGTCCCGATGGATTTACCTGGACTACGCTAAAGACTTTCTAAAATACCTTCTTTGATAAGATTTTTTTAGATCGGTCAAAACGTAATGGGTACTTAATAAAAAGCTAAAAGATAACCTACAACTACCTACTTACTAATCTATAAAGCACTAGCTATTACCCCCAACTTTGGCTGCATCCGAGCGGAACTTTCAACTATCCCGGAGTAAAAAAGTAAGATACCTTTTTTAGTGAAATAAATAATTGTTTTAGTGGTTTCTGAGTTTATCCCCGTCATGAAAGCCAACACACAGGGCCACTAAAAGTGATTTTAAAACGTCATGTTGGATTTCCAACGCAACGGCGACGCAACTACGGAGGTCAATTCCCTATTGCGCCATCGTCTTCCATAGTTACCAAACTATTGCCAGGTAAGAAGCAACATGGAATGAGCTATGGACTCGGGATGCTGTGGATAGGACTAATAGGGTTTGGAATGAGATAACGAACTCATTATAACACAATATTTAATTGAAATTTTGTTGGGTGGTGACTCGCCGTTCACTAAATTGGCTTCTCAAATTGTTGCCCGCTCGGGGCAACGAGGTGTCGACATTAGTGTGAACGGCTAAAGGTGTATACTTGTTTCTGGACTTTAACTTTTAAGTGCCAACTCGCCACTTATGGAAACACGTCCATCTTTCGAGCATTTAGCTCTTGCGCGCCGGTGTAGGCGACCAGCTAAGTAAACTAGAGGCAGGGTCCAGGGTGGGTGTGAAACTGTGTGTGAGTGTGTGCATAAGCGCATAGGTGTATGTATTCTCACGGCGCCCCTTGAATTAGTTTTCGTACTAAATGTACAGAAGCGTCGCGATCCAAAGCAGACAGAAGGGACGAAGCGGAGATGCCCCCTCCCTGCGAACAATCGACGCGCCCTCGTCCCACGTCTCTTGTGTGTGGCTTGCACCTAAGGCTTCTGGACGCAGTTATTTTTAACTAGTTTATTTAAATGCATTAGTGTTAAGCTAAAATCAAGCATAATAGGCTTGGCGGTTCATAAGATTAATGACTTTAAAATTAAAATATGGGCGTATTTTAACTTTTCCAAATTCTAAACAACACAGTGAATTTTGTTAATATTTATTCAGTTTAATTGTTATAAACAGCTTAAAGGTTATTGCAAAACAAACAGTAAGTGAAACTTGGAAAAAACCTATAAGAAATAAAGTTTAAGTAATTTATAAATTCTGTTTCAAGGTATAGACCTCATTCGAGAAGCGTTCCCGATTTAAAGACGGGCCTGGATCCAGGAAGCGAAGTGGGTGACGCGAGCGAAGCCGGCGGGGTAGTTGATCTGGCAGCCGTCGCGGTGGCCGAAGGAGGTGACACCGATCTACAAAATAAACACATCGAAATCATACATTGTATTTTTTATTGGCCCAATTAACATGAGGAATCATGATGTGACCTGTTTAGGGGAGAGCTTCCCAAGGTTCAACAACTCAATAAAACCAAAAAAAATCTACCTAGGCCCGTTATAGACTCTGAAACCATCCAACCGATGCACTCCAAACCAGTTTCATTGGCAATAACTAATAACTTGAACCCCTACCTTGAGAGCTCAAAGGTCAAACCACTAGACTAGAGCTACAACGACTTGTTGTCTATGGGTAAAATCCACCATCAGGTAACCCACTTGCATGTTTGCTACTCGAAATGTAATTACGCACTGTATCATTTATTGAAATACTGTGAATATCATTACTGGCAAGGTGTCGAAGCCAATTTTGCCACAAAGAAAGAAAGAAAGAAAACATTTATTTGTGATATCAAACCATTTCAAAAATAAGACAGGAATAAAAAAGTAAAAATATAAATGCGCATATCACGAAATGAGAGAGAAGAGAGTTATTTTTCTCAAAGGTCTCAGAAAATGTATACTGACATTATTAACGAGCAAATAACTCTGTCTCTATCAGTATATTCACGTACAGTCGCCATCACGAACGTCGGAATTGTCTAGTAGATGCTCAAAATATCAGGCCTTGTACTACGAAGTGCAAAATTTTAACTTCATATCGTGCCATTCGCTCATGCTAATAGTATTTATATAGTACGATGCGAACTTCGATTTTCTAATTTCGGAGTAGACCCCCTGAACACGTATTTACGCATTTGATAATAGGGCCGTGATTATTAAATATTAGAATATTATTGTTGTAGTTACTGTTTAGCATTACACCTCATACATTACTCATGTACTCATGAAATACAATTTCATATAACTATAGGTATAACACTCTAGAGATTAGCATGAGTTGGTGTATCTGGTGTTGCAGACATTTCCACTATGATGACTTAGATTAAGACTCTTAATGGATAGCTGTTATTGGCCTCGTATGATGTAACCTTTTGTATGTTTCTTTTATTAATTTAAGGCTGTTGTTATCCTGAATAAATAAATAAATAAATAAATTAGATTTTTATGAGCACTTAGATAGACCGCTCCCATGCTTCTGATGTGCAACTTTACGTGCTACCACGATATTAGACAAAAAATTGCTTAGTTCCCGTGATATAAACGAATTCTCAACAAGTTTAATACGAGCAAAATTTATTTTTTGACTGATATTCTCGCCTGGAACAATGTTTGAGAGAATTTAATAAACAAGCTGGTCTGAAAAGAAGCATCATATTTTTTAGACAAAGAAATGAGAACTGACTAGCTGGTCATTGAAGACGAGCGGGCCGCCGGAGACTCCGCCGCAGGTGCCGCGGCCGCCGGTGGTGGCCACGCACATGGTAGAGTCTGTGACGGTGCGGGTGCCATAGGTGGCGGCGCACACGGCGTTGGTGATCACTTGGACAGAGACGTTAGACAAGAAGTCCTGGGATAGCTCTTGACCTGGAAAAAATTAGAAACTGATATCATACTTTATGGCCACGGAAAGTGACCTTTCTGATTTTGGACGTTCAAAATTAGAAACTAATGAGTAGGGAAGCGAAAGATGTATAGGTGTGTTATAATCCTAGCAGGTGGAAACAATCAGCAGGCAGGTGGATTTGCTGGGAAGGAGGTCTATAGATATAAACATATCTATGTGTAAAATTAGAAACAACTAGTTTTAGTCTATAAAGAAATTAACTAACATGAAAACCTTCTAGCTGCAAAAAAAAATCTATAAAATATAGCTCCAACAGCGTAAGAAACAAAAGCTGTCTCTCATGTGGACGTCAAATTAGCGAATCCGAGTGCAAACTTAAAATTTATTTAAATGGACAGAAAGTTGCCAGCGTTGTAGCGATGTAGACTTGGCTAAAAATTATTGGCTTTAAACCCTTAACTTATGCCATTTCCATAGGAGAGACACGCGAACAAAAATTGTGCTTGACCCACATTACACGTAAATCACAGTTATAGAGAACTAACCTTCATAAATCCGGCCAAAGTCAGCAACCCTCGCCAAGGCACCCACGAAGTTATTGGAGCCGGTGGCGATCTCGATGTTGCGGATGTTGTCTGAAATTAACATTAATTTTAGTCTTTAGTGTACCCCTTTGACCCAATAGGTCAAATTTAAATTCAACTCACAATAATTAACAAAATTTCCTTTAGTCCCATCTAGTAGTTAGATAACTAGTTTCAAAATGGGAAATGTATCTTCCCGTCTTGAAGCTAGTTATGAAATTAGAATAATTTTCTCACGTCATAGTCAAATTTGACAACCAGTTTTGAAATAGGAAATGTATCTTTCCGTCTCGTTGCCAGTTACAAAATTGGAAAGCCTATAAAACTAGCCAGAAGTCGAAGACGGAAGACATGCCGCGGAGAGGCCCACAACAAGATGAACTATCTAGTAAAAATCGCAGGAACCATTTGGATATGGTCAGCTTAGGACTGATGGTTGTGGAACTCTTTAATAGGCTTTCGTCCCGCAGTGGACGTCTTTTACCAGAGGGGACTAAAGGAAAAATGTGTAGGCATACAATCGAGCTTACTGTTATAGTCGACCCACGGCACTATGACAACAGCGATGTCATTGACCATAGTGGTCATATTGTAGTCGGCGTGCAACTCTACGTCAGAGGTAATGACTCTGGTGCCGCCAGAGAAGACAAGGGTAGAGCCGAGAACCACCTCGAACTGGCGACCGCAGGCCAGGGGTATTCTCCAGCAGTGGGCAGCGGTGATGATTCGAGTGTTGGACAGCAGAGAGGAACCGCAGACTGAGCGCCTTCCATCATTCAGAGTGGTAACCAAACTAACCTATAAACAAAACATGATACATTCCAAACATTTCGATCACAAGCTACTTTAGTATAATCGACCAAGTTAGTGCTTTTAAATTTTTCATGACAGCTTCCACATCATAATCTATACTTTTTAATATTATAAAGGTGAAGAGTTTGTTTGTTTGGTTGAACGCGCAGGAACTACTGCTCCGATTTGAAAATTCCTTCAGTGTTAGATAGCCCATTTATCGAGGAAGGCTATATAATATCACGCTAACACCAATAGGAGCAGAGCGGAGCGGAAGAATGTTTCAAAATCGGGGGTTTTTGAAGTAAAACTTCTATAGGCACGCATGACTTGGGAGTACGGTGATGAATGTGAACGCTGGTGTGCGGGGGTGGGGGTGCGGTGGGTGGGGGGGCGACTTTGGATTTGTGAAAACTTACCTGGTAGGGGTACTGCAGTCCAAGGTTGGCAGGGGAGCCTCCAACGATGCTGGAGCCGTCGAAGTCCATGGCTTTCTCAGCGGCCTCGATGCGCGCCGCTAGGGGCACGCCCACCTTGTTGTGGTAATCATTCTCCACCGGGGACTCCACGGCTGCGCCCGCCACCAGGCCGATCAGGGACAGTGCAACCAGGACCTTCATCATGCTTCACGACTGAAGTGAGGACACCAAAGCGTGCCTGCTAGTACGTCATAGTTAGAGATATTTATACTGATCAGTGGGTTATCAATAATTTCAATACTTTGGAGTGGTGATTTTTTTTACTTTTTTCTTATTCCGTACAGAATTATTTAAATAAAAGTAGGTAGGTATGTTATGACCGGAAAAAACAAAACAAACAGACAAGTAATCGTGTTTCGAAAAACACTGGTCACTAGAGTGAATCCTCAAATATCTTACACGTGAATTTCAGAACTAAAGCTTTGTTAGTAATGATACAGTAAGGGATTAAATGAATGCAATAATTGGGAATGTCTAAAAAAAATTACCAGTGGTTTTTATATTTTTTTTGTATAGAAAAGTCAATTATAAGGAACTAATTTCAATATTTTGTCATTTAGTTCTCTACTTTTTTCAAAATTAATTATTGAAACTATTTTAGTTGATGACGTCAGGGGGGTTACCACGAAATCCGAAGTTCGAAACGAAGCCCGCAACGAAAATGGCACGAAGTTCGTCGGTGATCGCTACTACGAAGCAATTTCGGATTCGTGAGTTTCGTGTCGAAACCATAGACCACTTTCGATCGAACTTCGTGAGTCTTCGTGAATGGAAATAAATGGGAAAGACCGAATGGATAAATAAAGCGTCTTGCACAATTTCATTTAAAAACCGGTAAATGGATTATTAGCTTCAAATGGACCTAAAATTCCAATAAATAATTAATATTATACATTTCCAACATTCCGCTTCATCACAACATAGTTTTGAGCAAGTTTTAATGCTGAATTCAAGGAAATTTTGTGCTTTTGTTATTCTCATACATACCCAAATGATACAAACGTCAAACTAAATTGTCAAACGTCAAACTGCGTGTGCGTACTTTAAAAACTTTAGCGAGAGAAGTAAGTAATCAAAATATATTTTTATTTTATTTAGTCATGTATTAAGTATAGTACATTTTTAAAACTTTGTCCATATAGGTATAATAACAAGTAGCTAATTGTGTGCGACGAGTATTGTTACTGTAATGAGGAGTAATTAATTAATTCATTTGAGACTTTTCTTCAATCTAATTTTCTTTTAATATTTTATGACAAAAAGTGTATACTGACTATGTTATCTCAATTTTGAGTGACTTGTGGGTTGAAACGCTACTGCATAACTATGTCTATATATGAAACAAACACTGGGAAAGTTCAGCCAGATCTGCCCACTAAGTCGGGGTTCTTCATATCGTCAAGAACATCACAACCACTATTATCCAACTTATGATTAGGACATGTCTGCACTCCAGTCTTCCTTTCTGAAATGGGTCCGAGACCATTCCATATGTGAATGTGGCTTGGACGAGGATATCCTCGAACACATGTTTTTATACTGCCAAAAAATTGTTATGGCCTCCCTTCCAAATTTCCTCTCACTGTAAACTTAACTTCCTTCTTGCACTAGCACACACACCCACCTTATAAATGTAGGTATTATGAAAGTTTATAAAAATTTTTTTTGTTTGTTAGTTTAATAAAATTTATGTTTCTGTTGTCTATTTCAGGTTCTCAGCCGAGTATCACACACCATAGCTACCAAACACTAGCCAACCAATATTGTCTTTCAGAATCATCAATAGTATTGGTAGAGCTATATTTTTAAAAACTGAGGTGAGAGTAGTAAGTAATAAAAATAAATTTTATTTTAGTTCTGTTATAATATAATAATAATACATCTTTAAACCTTTGTCTATATATAATAACAAGTAACTAGTTGAGTGCAACAAGTATTGTTACATGTAGGTAAAGAGGAGTAATTAATTCATATGAGATTTTTCTTGAATCTAATATTCTTCTTCTAATATATAAAACAAACATTTATTTCTTAATTAGGAACTTGTTATCAAATTAGCATTGTTAAGAGATCAAAAATACACGAAATTAGTTCCGGGCTTTGTTTCAATGAAAACAGTGAGCCTTCTAAGCTATAGTACAGTTCTAGAATAACATAAAACAATGTACCTAGGTAGTGGTATTTTAACAAAATTTATGTTTGTGTTGTCTATTTTAGGTGCACAGCCGAGTACTAGAAGCTACTGAACAAAGGACAGCCAATAGTGTCTTTCTCAACCTCAATATTGGCAGAATCATCGATAGTATTGATAGAGCTATATGTATTTTTATAAATTGAATTGAAATTGAAGTGAGAGAAGTAAGTAATCAATATATATTTTTAATTTAGTTGTAGGTACTATAATAGATTTTTAAAACTTTGTCCATATCCATACTCTAATAGTATAAATGGGAAAGTGTGTCTGTCTGTCTGTTACCTCTTCATGCTTGAACTGCTGAAACAATTTTGATTAAATTTGTATTTACAGATAGTTTGAGTTTGCGGAAAGGGTATAGGATGGTTTTTATCCCAGAAATCACCCTTCAAAGGAGTGAAAGTTTTTGTAGGGAATCAATAACCGCTGAACCAGTGTAAATTAAATTTGGTATAGAGATAATTTGAGATGTGAGAAGGGGTAAAGTATAGATTTTATCCCCGAAATCATCCCTTAAGGGGGGTGAAAATTAGAAAAGGGAGTCAATTAAAAAGGACTAGAACTTTTATAATTTATATGTGATGATTGTCAGAAGTGTGAGGACTTGATCCATGTATTGTTGGAGTGCGTCCAGGATTTGGAATTGAGAAGAAGAGTTCTTGGAGGATTGGGTTCCATGTACAATGGCCAGGTCAATTGTTGGCTGACAGAGCCGTTATCGTGTGAGGCAGTCAGCATATACCATTTCATTGATCTGTCCCTTGAATAGGGAAGTGAGTAAGCTTAAGTATAATTTAACTTTTCATTTGAAATAAAAAATGTTTATGTATTTTTTGACCTATTCATCCATACTAATAATTATTATAAATGTGAAAGTGTTTGTCTGTCTGTTACTTCTTCACGCTTAAACCGCTGAACCGATTTTGACGAAAATTAGGTACAGAGATATTTTGTATCCCACAAAAGAACATAGGATATTTTTTCCAGAAATCACTTTGTTAGAAATATAAAGAATGTTTAAGTATGTACATATGTACCGGTAATTCAATACATCATCATCATCATTTCAGCCAAAAGACGTCCACTGCTGAACATAGGCCTCCTCCAAGGCTCGCCAAACAGATCAGTCCCGTGCTATCCACATTCAATGCGATCCCGCAACCTTAACCAGGTCGTCGCTCCATCTTGTTGGAGGCCTACCTACACTGCGTCTTTCGGTCCGTGGACGCCACGCGAGACCCATTTTGGCCCATCGGCCATGAATTCTAAAGACGATGTGCTCTGCTTACTGCCACTTGAGTCCAGCTATTCTTCGAGCTATGTTGGTGACTTTAGTTCTCGAGCGGATTTCATAATTTCTAATGCGATCCCACAGAGAAACTCCGAGCATAGCCCACTCCATCGCCCTCTGAGTGACTTTGAGCTTTCTTATGAGGCCCATCGTTAGTAATACACACTGTTAAGACTTTTGACTTGAGACATTGCGGTATAAGTATTGGATGACAAGATATTGCGGAGCTTCCCGAACGCTGCCCACTGCCCAGCCGAGTCTAATTCGTCGATTGACCTCCTTCTTGAAGTTGAACCAAGTTGCCAATAATACCAGAGGCCGGGCAGCAGCGTCCTCGATATCTTTCGGTATCCCACTGCGGTCGCCAACCCGCCTGCCAAGCGTGGCGACTATGGCAATAACATAACCCCCTAAACCCCTAATGGCTAGTCAAACTAAAATTCAATACACTCAAAAGTAATTAACTCTTTTCTCAAGATTTTGGTTTTGTTAGTTAGTGATGTTATTCAATACGAAGCCGACGAATTATGGGCTTGATGGATGTTTGAACGCAATTTGTTCGCTCTTGTTTTGCTTTACATACGTAGTGGGTTTTGGGTCCGTGCTGCGGCCCCACAGCAAGAGATTTAATTGTTGTCAGACTGTAAGATGGAACTTTAAGCTTTCTTGTGTTTCTAGTAGCCTTTGGCTTATCGACGTTAATGGGAAGGTGTTAAGGTCGCGGGCTCGGCTTAACATATTATTTATTTACTGTTAATAATACATGTTGTAACATTTCCTTCAGGCAGTCGAGCCCGACGTGTGGTGGAGCTCACAGCGCCGCGGCCCCGCCACTTGGATTAGCGAAGCCGGCTGCTGGACAGCGAGGGGCAGCAGCCGGCGGAGCTGGCAGTCATTCGGGAGGAGGGGGCAGAGCTCCGGACAGACTTGCAAGACATGACTCGAGCCGTCACATTGCTCGCTGAGGAGCTGAAAAGAAGTTAGTGCCGCGTAACGTGTTTAGTTGCAAACACAGCTCTAACTTTATGTTTTTGCACTAAGTATACTTTTTTAGCATTAGAAAGAAGGTAAAGCGATCTTGACTTGACATTAGTTAAATTTATATTTGTAGGTACTTTTGATTTTACCATCACAAAAGAAAGTAGGCACTTGTTTTTATTAAAGTTTTAATTCAACTATTTAAGTTAGTAAAAAGTTTTTCGTTTCACTAAGTTGCGTTATGAAACGAAAAGGTGATTTACGTTGATTAGCTCAATTTTATAATTTTTATAAGTAGTGTACTTATTTACTCTAGTTTCTCTTCTAACCTTATAGTGTGGGGTATCGTTTGATGGGTCTTTTAAAATCATTTCAAGGTTGTGAAGACGATTTTTCGATATAGTGATTATTTTGGAAAATATTCAACTTTAAAATACAATTTTAGTTACCATATAGGTACTATAATGGAACTATAGCTCAAGCCTTCTCATTCTGCAGTCGCCATATTAGGCCGAGATGATTGATTTTATAATCTAGTCGAAAATTTATGTAGCGTTTTAGTTTTAGGATTAGGTTTAATACATAATAATTCATATAGATAATATAATAAGTAAATCTTTAAAACAATTGGGCTTTATTTTGCGTATAGGTAAGCCTTTTAAGAGGCTTTTAACGTTTAAGGTACTATTCAATAGTTATGTCCGTAGTCGATTGGAATTTGCTTGTGCAGTCTGGAGTCCACTTTATAAAATACATAGTGATAGAATAGAAAAAGTGCAAAAAAAGTTTGTTAAGGCTGTAGAGTATCGCACCACGAAAAAATACTTGGATTATGCCGCCGCTCTGAAGAGACAAAATATGACATCTTTAAGCTTTCGCCGTGAGCGTTTTGATTTGTTATTCCTTTATAAAATTATTAATAATCATATTGATGCCCCTTTGTTGTTACAATCCCTTTCCTTTAGAGTACCTCGTCGTTGTGAGCGAGCTTGTAGAAAGAAACCTCTTTTTCATATTCACCGTAGTCGAACTTCGTATGCAAATAATAGTTTCATTAAAAGAGCGTGCAGGTTGTATAATGATAAGTATGTAGGTACATTTGGATATTTTCAGCAATAAGTTAAGTAGGTTTAAAAAACAGTTCCTGCAGTGTATTACAGATTTTGGATAGGCTGTGTTTTGTCGTTTTTTGTTTTTGTTTTGTTTAAGACATTATTTTGTAATTATCATACATAAAAATCTCGTGTCACGGTGTTTGTTACCGAACTGCTCCGATATGGCTGGACCGATCTTTATGAAACTTTTTTCTCTGTATTCGGTAGGTCTGAGAATAAGACTTAGGCTATTTTTTATACCCCTAGGTGATATAAGGCAAAACAACGTTTGCAGTGTCAGTTAGTAATATACTATATATTTCCTTTGTTTTTGATGCATAGAGGTGGATTAACTCTGTAAACTCGTTTAGTTTAGTTTTAGTTTTATGAAGAGTGGGCTGCCTAGGTGTTGCCCTTGTGCCGGTGGTTGGCTGCTTTGGGGCATTGGGCATTGTCGAATGCTAGCTGTCTGTCATCTACGTTTGATTAACTACATAACTTGACTATAAAGCAAACACAGCACCAATTAAGATGCTGGTCAGGCGCGGGTGATGCACTGGTTGGCGCTTGATAGTCTTTCTCTTGGAGTTGTTGATCGCTGGTGTGGGGGTGGTAGTTGGGTAGTTTACCTTAGTATTTATGTAAGGTTTCAATATTTTTTCTTTAGGAAACTGTAAGTCTATGATCCGTAAAAATATATTTGTAATACATATAACTATAAGAGACTGTTTGTTTCTAAATAAATAAATAATAAGTACGTATTTAAATGTAAGTTTTAAAGAAGGAACTGATTTTATGTAATTTTGTCGAAGTTATATTATTATAGTGTACACATTAAAGAATGAAAACTCATTATCTTTTTTTATTATAGCTTTTAAGTATTTCCAAATAAAAACCTTGTGTAAGATAGGTAGGTATATGTATCTAATTATACCGGTGTAAGTATAATTTATATTGTTTTGGAGAATTGCAGTTACCGGGAAAGATGCTGAAGTATTTTTAGCAATACAAAACTGTGTGGCACTTTTAGCGGGGGAATGCACATATTCCTAGTATTAAACACATCTGCACATAAAATGTCACTATGTCTCAGTGGCACTCCCCGGTGGTGACCCATTCAGATGAGGCCCTCCCTTGTGCAACTCTGACAATTTAAGACAGTGTCTTATGTGATAAAAAAAAATACATATCCATGGGAATTCCGAAACTTACATCGTCGTCTACGACTTTTATAATTATTTTGTATGAAGAATACTCTTGTGCAAGATTTCATGTCTCTGCATTTACTTAATTTAGTTAAGATTTTGGAATTTAACATGGATCCATGGGGACAAAAAGTAGCCCAAGTAGGTATGAGTTATTCCAGAGATAAATACGTCAAGCCGTTTTAGGGCGAAAGTAAAAAAACAAGCCCTCACACCGACAAGCTTTCACATCATCACTATCCCAGCCTACCTACGCGGGTCCCGTGCGGAACTATATGTACTCGTATGTTATACGACATAATATTTTTACTTAGGCACTACCAGTAGAGTGAAGGGAAATTTTAATTTCCCGTGACACTACTATTCAAATTGGCTGATTAAACGGATATTATGAAATCTCCCGTGGATTACCTCATTACCAATGGTAGGTATAGTCGGGGTAAGTAAGTCGATAGAGTCGAAAAGTGACGAACCTTTTTTTACCCCGACTATACTATTCAATACTAAGTATAAGTAAGTATAGCAAAGCAAGATAAACTACATATTTATTTCATAGTGAAATACGACGTACGAATTAAATACTCACGTCTTAAAACGAGTTTAACTCGATATGTTTCGGGCTAATTTCCGTAGCCCTTCTTCCCGGAGCCACACGTCACGGCGGCTGCCTAAAATGCACCACGAGCTACCATCACTTTACGTGATTAATTCGTATATTACACTATGAGTGAGTCTCACGGCAGTTTAATGTTTAAAACGTATCTATTTGTTCCAAAGAAAAAAGAAACAAATGTTATCCACTTTATCCATGTTCGTTCAGTCAACGTCATGTCATGAATCAGTGATCACTTTTCTACCTTGCCGCTTTCAGTCCTTACATACTTTCGAATGACTTTTCAGACAATTTAAAATGACAAGGTACAAAAACACGTGATCTAATTTCGTTTACTTACGTCCATTAAGAAAAAAACTGCTTAATTTTAGCACAAATATTTTAATAAGACTAGGTACATACTACATCTAAGGATTGGAGGTGTAATAAAATACAAATCACATTGCATAACATTGACATTGTCATTTTCTACTCACCAACTTCATCTCAAGTCCCAGTACAGTCAAACAATTTAATTCCTAGGCCACTGTGGAACCTTGTCGCATTAACTACTAGATAATTACAACGTCAGTGAGGGTCAAAGGATTATCAATTTTCCGAACACAACATGCAATAAACGTTTTCGCTCCATGAAATAAGGGGAAAAAAAGAAGTTTTGACGATGGACAGTGGCAATTCAAGTTATTAATACACAAGCAAACTCCTTTCCTTCCTATTCATTATTGTTGACACATGTTCGAAAAGATAGAGATGTCATCATGACATACATCACGCAATAATCACTGTTAAACGATTCATTACGAAATGGTTCTATTAGATAGTTTAGTTACTATGAGCTTCTCGATGAAGAAACAGCATCGTGAGAAAACCTGCAGCCATCTGCGAAGAAATTCAAAGGCGTCCGTATATGAAGTCCGTAATCCATCTTGGGCTAGAGTGCTTACTGCTTAGCCCGTTCCCTATAGCCTATAAGATGAGGCCTGTGCCCACCAGCGGGACTTATATAGTGTGACTAAAATGGGATACTAGTTAAATAAAGAATTATCATTAAATATCATTCCAATATACTGAGCCTTACCGATACAAATATCGACGTGTGAAAGGTTCACCCAATGTTTGATAATCCAAAAAATCAGATGAGTAGGTAAGTAGCACATGTTCAGCAAGTTGTGATAAGAACATACATAACAGCGGATTTATCCAGTCAGAGATACTTCGTTTTTTTTAGCATTAGAAAGAAGGTAAGCGATCTTGATGTGTCGTTTTATTGAAAAACGCATTTGAAAAATTTTAATTAACAAAAATAATTTAAAAATGCAATTCAGTTAACCACTAACGACTAATGGGTACCACTTACAAGCAAACAATGCAGTTGATAAATATATATGATATGTAAATAATCTTTACAAGTTAAAATAAAAACTAAAAATTAAAACTAGATGAGATGTTTATTTTCTACTTTCTACCGCACTCTCTTTCACGTGTGTCTTCCCTGAGTGTTAAACTATCTCTATATCAAATATCATCTGGGTGTATCAACTTTTGCTATGGTTACACAAAGTTTGTCCTTCTGACAACCTAAGCATTTGAGCCCCCGCGCATTAGGCGGCCAGGTCGCGCGGCCAGGTCGCTGCGGCCAACTAATTCTTCCGTGACATATGGAAGCGCGCGCACTGGGCGACCAGCGGCCAGCGACCACGTATTGGCCGCGCGGCCAGCGGAAACATCGCGATTCGACACGCGGCCAGTTGGCCGCCGCGACCAACGAGATCCACAAATTTCGTTCAATTTGATCAGTGTGCGCGCACTGGTCGCAGCGGCCACACGCGTTTTGTGCATACAGAATGATGTTTTGATTCATTATCGAAATTCAAAACAGAGAAGCTCTATGGAATCAGTCGTCGGATGATTATTCGAATAAAAGTTTATAAAGGCAATTATGGTTGGAGCTGACTGATATATTTGATAACTTGATGCACTCCCGAAATGGGCTGAATCTAGTAATATGTGGTTTTAGTATATTCAAAATCTCGTAAACAGTTTTTTTTAGACGTTCTCAATATTATAGTTAAAAAAATTATCTTCATATTGCAATACGTCTGGAAAGTATGTATGATTATATTCCTTTTGTAAGCCTATTCCGTAATAATGGGTGAATCCAAAATTATTATTTTTTCTTTTTTTCTTTCACTTTTGTAATAATAAAATCAGCGCAACAATAATTCATTCTTCGGCGTCCATTTTGGAACACGATGTGAACTCGCTGTCAAAATGTGGTCGCTACGTGGTCGCAGATGAATCGCAGCTACCGCGGCCAGTCGCGCGACCTGGCCGCGCGCGACCTGGTCGCCTAATGCGCGGGAGGCCTTTGTCTGTCTATGAAACAGTATGAAGTGTCACTTGGACAACCGGGGATAGAGTAAACAACGCAAAAAAGTTGATTCACCCATCTAAGTCGGTTCAGCGGTTTAAGCGTGAAGAGCCGAGGTAACAGACCCTACGCGGGCAAAGTGCGGATCGGGAACTTCACACACACCATTGAATTTCTTCGCAGGTGTATGCAGGTTTCCTCACAATGTTTTCCTTCACCGTAAAGCTCATGGTTCATGGTAAATTTCAAATGTAATTTCGAACATAAATTCCGAAAAACTCAAGAGGTGCGAGCCGGGATTTCAACCCACGACCCTCTGCTCGAGAGACCATAGGTCAAACCACTTAGACCGGGGGATGGCGACACAAAATATTACCTAGGTCATTTGTACTAGTATGGCGGTTCTTCAGGGGTCTAATTACCTAATGACAAAAAGGAAAATGATGGTCATAGCGCTGGTACCGGCGGCTCAATCGCGTGGGCGTTAATCGAACGTGTCGGATAAATAACGAGCGTCGAACGATTTGTTCCACAAAAATTCTTGTATTTTCCGATAGTCGATAAAAAATCAGAAGGCGGTAGCGTAATGCCATACTTCTCCGGTGTGGCTTACAGCCCGCCATACCGACGCAAACACATTAATTTAAAAACAACATTTCAACCATTTGTACCAAGCTAATTTTTGCACAGCTAATCATCGTCGAGTAGCCATTCGCGAAAATCACCATGCCATACTTTTGACGGTTTCAAATGGGCGCCATACCGCCGCAAAGAAATATTTTTTTTTTGCAAAACGATTTGTACCACCCTAAAACTTTTTTCAACAGTTCTCCGTATGATTATAAATAGAAGTCTGATAATGCCATACCTGCGGGAGGTGGCGAATGTGTACAATATTTTTTCAAAATTCTAAGTTTTTATTCGTATTTCAAACGATTTGTACCAGTATGGCACTAATTTTTCCTGTAAGTTTGAGGTTTGAAAAATATAAATACAAAATTTCAAACATCTAGGTGGCGGCAATCTTATCTTATAACCAGATGTTATGTTGTATAATATTGTACGGCTACCACCGCTCGAAAGATTTTTTAGACCCCTGAAGAACCGCCATACTGGTACAAATGACCTAATATTTTGTGTCACTATCCCCCGGTCTAACTAGGCCACCACGGCTTTTTTAGTAGTATGAAATACAATCAATCAATCAAACAAAATAAATATAACAATTTGTGATCCATCAGGGCTATCAGCTATCGGCGATTCAAATCGCATATGAGTTGCGCGCGGGCCTGTCCGCGCTGAGCGGCGGGGGCCGGGGGGCGGGGCGGCGCTCCTCAGCAGGCTCCTGCTCCGTGAGGCCGAGCGGCTGGAGGCAACATATCTGAAAAGCAGATAAATTTATACAGTGTGGTTTAAAAAAAATCTACATTAATCATTAAACATTAAAGTTTCTTTGAAAATCACAATAAATTTATTGTTAGTTCCAAGTGAATGTTTAACCCTTTCACCGCCGCGCCTCGACAAAACGTAAACCTGCTTTGAATCTTATGTCATTGTGTCAAGGTCACTTTGACACTGTACTTTGTGACACCTATATGTGTTGTTGGCGTTGAAAAGGTTAATGGTGTCAATAGTGATTTAAAAGAACTAATAAATAAAAATAAAAAGCCTTTATTAATCCCCGCCTCTTTAAAGTACAGAACTAATAACTATTTGTTAAAGATTTATTTAAATTGGACTTTCCACAACATATTATGAAAGCAGCCTAAACTCTAACAGCTATACTATTTACCACTAAGGAATTCCGCTGTGTATTATCTGGCTCCGTCATCACATCATCTAAGGCACTAAATTAATGTATTATAACCCAGATTTGCAATGTTTGAAATCAATATGAAAGTACCTAAGAAATTATATAATTACTTTGATCTCCACACTTTGTTTTGTTGTCAGTTCAGAAAGTTTGTTAAATTAAAAAGTAATTGCATGTACATTCCCCTAGTGGTATGGTGAGTATTTCTTTATGCCCATGGTACCATCACAGTGCTGAAATGCAACATAAATTGTTATTGATATACCTAGTATGTTAATGACTGACCTACAAGGTCTTATTTTAAGTTATCAATGCATTGCACTGGCCACAATTTATGCACAACCATTCAATGCACATAATATATAGCATTAAAACACAACACCCCTATGTGTATGTATATGTGTTGAGGATTGAAAATAGGCAGAATATTGCCAATTTGCCAATGCATTACAGTGATTAATTAATACAAATTTGTGAATAACAACTTTTCTATCAACAATTTATTTTTTTAAACATCACTATAATCAGGGGTATTGTTTTGTGAATAAATACCAACTGTACCAGGATGATGACGATGATGATGGTATTTTCTTAACCAAGTAAATAGGTACCAGCAATACTAAATTACAAGCTGTATCAAATTATTACCTCTTTGTGACAAGACCCATTCAAATGCAATACGATAAACAAATTCCATGAAGACAAAGTATGTATGTATGTAGAATGGCCAGTTTGCAGGCCATTTGCAGGTCAATGTAATAAGTATAATGATTCTTTGCCGGGGATCTTTTACAGTATCTATGTGTTGTATGGTACATCAGAGACATCAGAGTATAATTCTCTGTGTAATTTTTCACATTTGTAACCATTTTTGTTCCTTAGTTGATATTTATATAAGCTACTAGCTGTTGCCCCTGACTCCATCTGCAAAGAATTCATTTATTTCTATCCCGCAGGAACTTTGCAATATTTGTGCATAAAAACTGTCCTATGACCTATACAAAGACTCAAACTACCTCCATACCAAATTTCATCTAAATCACTTAGGCAGTTTAAGGCTGAAGAAGTAACAGACAGACAGACACACTTTTGCTTTTACAATAATATAGTATGGATACAATAAGGGCTTACCTTTAAGGCAGGGTCAATTCCACGGTTATTTAGTTTGGGACGAAGTAAGGGCACCACCTCCATGCAGAGGGCCTCAAACACCTCCAAAGTCAGTCGGAAGGTATTTTAAAACTCTCTGTCCAGAGGTACAGGGAAATAAATAGTTCACGAGTCCCGCGTCTTTGACTTTAACGCTCTGTTAGCTCTTCAGCTAAAGCCTCTTCTACAAGTTAAAATCTTGCAATTAGTTCTAATCTGAAAAACAAATTAAAATAAATTAAAAAACTAGTGTAAGTACATAGGAGTTTCATACAATGTTTCACCCATTAAATAAACGAATTTTCAAATCATTTCTAAATGTCTGCTACAAACAGGCAACTTCTGTGCAAAATTTCATGCTTGTAAGACTTGCTTCGCTTGCAGAGAGTGTAAGTCCTCTATCAGTTATATTATTCTCTACACAACCGCCAAAAGAAAAAAAAAGAGTTTTGCCTTGCTTTAGTAGACTAGCCAACACTCTGACATAATTTACCAAATTCACTGCTTAGCTTTCTTTAGAAGTGTACATTTTCAAAGTATTTTGCGGTATTTTGATAACTTCTCATATACTTTTGGGTACTTAATTACATATCTCAAAAGAAATATACGGTTGTAACTTAATGAGAACATGCCTTAAGATGACTAACTAAGAAACTTTCAAAATAAAATATCAAAGGTTAAAAGTAAAAACTGCATGTTACTTAGTAACTTTTGATTTAAGATACCTATTTGAAATTGATATTAAACAAAAATACTTACATTGAAAAAGCAGGCTCTCGAACTGTAGGATGGCACAATAACAAAACCAAATCAATTGAACACTGAAACTCTTTCGAATTAACGAATAAATACGGCAAATCACAATACCTACTCAATATCAATCAGCAATGATACGTCACAAGTGTTACAACAAACAAAAATAACAAAATCGTCCACAAGGTCGCTTTTCCTACAAAATTCATCGAAACGAAGGCAAAACGACAACTATTTAGTTATCGTGTGATTTTGACGTTTCTACGCGAAAAACTTTACGTCAAACTCCGAAATCATTCACGAAGTTTGACTTTCGTGGTAGGCCAAATTCGATATCAATCTCGAAGTTCGTTTTTCGTAGTAGACAACACGTGACTAACTTCGAATCGAACGAATGGAAACGAACTTCGAATCCGTAAACGAAACGAAGTGACTTCGTGGTAGCAAATCTTCGATTCGAAGCCCGTAACTTCGAACTTCGGATTTCGTGGTAACCCCCCAGATTATAATTGAGGGCTCCCACAATGCCAAATTTCTAAATCTATCTAAATGCGTACGATAAGGCAACCCCTTTAATTATTTTTTGCGTAGTGGTACACTATACACTGTGTCACTTTACTGGCACTGTCAAAGTGCTAGATGTCAGACACCGGGTCCAAATCAAACTCCGTAGTATAATCCACGCGTAAATTGTGAAGAATTCTAACCACACAGAATAAAGTACGACTTGAACCGGTCACGCAATTTACACCAATGTCAAATGAAGGTCATTGCTTATTTGTTATATAATAAATTCATTACATAATATTAAAATTAAATAACTACAGAAAACGAGTTAAAAAGCATTTATCTCGAAATGGTTTTCGATTTACTATACATTGCAAAAAAATAGACATCCCCAATTGCGACAACAGCTCGGTAGGGCCTTAGGAACATGAAGTTGGCCGGGATCGTGATTTCTACACCCGCGATGGGCGGAGACGTGTTCCGGTGGATCCAGCCCCTGACAAACACAAATCACCATTTACACGAGGGCAGCTGATAAGGCTATCTCCTACACCAATCTGGTATAAGTTATAACCAACAACAGATAACCAACTGGTGTGTAACAAATAAAAACATGTTTTGTGCCTAAATTAGGAAACATGTAGGGTCAACAGCATAAATAAGTGGTAATTTCTGTACCTTGTCGCTTTCAATCGTTTGACAATTTTGTATGACATTTCAAACATGATGTTAAAGTGACAAGGTACATAAATGATCACTTATTTATGCTGTTGACTGTACATATGTTATACTAACTTTTTCCCGCGCCTTAGTAATTTGAGTTGCTTTTATTTTATCCAATCTGCTTTTTCATGGATACGCTTACTAATTTCGGAGATAACAATAATATATTTCATACTAAATACTAACCGAAACATGGATGCACAAAAAAAAAACACAAAAAAAGACCAACTCCGGGAATCGAACCCGGGTCCTCAGCATACCGTGCTGCGTGTTTTTACCCCTACACCACAGGTACTACTATAAGTGATTAAGCGAGCTGAGACGTGTGAAGCATAGGAAAACAGCAACTTATGACGTCACTTCTTCGCCAACCCAATCAACTAACTATTTATTTGTTTTAAAGCGACAAAAAATCTAATTTTGCAGTTAATCGAAAATAATCTGGTTTTCAGGGCTAAAATAAAGTGTTTTTTTATTGGAGTCTTCAAATTATTCTTTAATGGCGTCAACATCCTTTGACCTTGCATTTTATTTTATTTTTATTTTTTACTTTTACATATATAAAATTATAAATATTGTGTTATGAATGGGTTATACCCAAATAAAGAAAATTATTATTATTGTTATTAAACATTGCATAAACGATTGATGGCTTCTACGAATAATATATTAGGTAGATATTGGTAGGTGTTGGTATCTCTTTATCGCTGCATATTTTCCGGATTAATTCAATTTAAGCTTCAGTTTGTGTTAAGGAACATGCAGTATTTACAAATTCCGACTAGTTTAATATTATAACGTTAACTGTAAATAATTGGTAATTCGATTGAGACGAGATATACCTATTGAGTATTTGATGTATTTTTTAGTAATAAAAATCATAAATGTATACAAGGACGATTATCTACGACGATTAATACAACATCGCGTTCCTTTAGTTAGTCTAAGGTCCATAAATACTAGAAGCGAACCATCACCCGTCTGTTTGATGGACGAAAATAATTTGAAATCAAATTTAATACCTACCTACATTATAAAACATATCTCCAGCGGGTTTAACAAAGTTATTTGGGTTTATTTTACCAACATGCGTTAACAAACTTCACGTGTTTAGTTTTAGCTGCAAACTTTGCTGGCTCCCTCCGAACCAAGTCACTAGGTTGTAAATAGAAACAAATTGACTATTTATAGCCGTTAGGTTTTCTCCGTGGGTCGTCTAAACTGAAGTAGGTAGTTCAGTTTTAATTTTTAAACCATCTCATCAGTGCCTACTGTGTGCACTGCTCGACCAAAAAGACTTTGTACTTACAGCATCAAGCTCATTGAGCGCTCGTATTTCCGCAGCGGTCTGCTTGGTCCTCCGCAACTCTGACGTCCACACGGGCAGAGGCTTAACGCGTTCATGTGCTAAGCCAGCCGGCGCGCGACGCGCGCGTACAGTACCTAAAATTACATAAAGTTTACCACTGACAGATGGTTTGCCTTCACTTCATATTCAACTTTAGCGACCTACAAATAAAGCCAATTTTAGAATACTGTTACCCACGTTTGCAGATTTTGTAAAAGCTACTTTATTTGTATGGTGTTAAAGTTGGAAATTAAATGAAGGCAAGCCATCTGTCAGTGGTAAACTAAAAGTAAACGTATTGTAGGTTTGCCCGCGCGGAGAGAGCGACGTTTCGCCGCCAATGCGTCCGATCACGTTGCATACGCTCTCACCGTGCTGGAAGTAAAACAACAAATGATGACAATGTCTTTTAACGAGTATGTTGATAAAGGGTTTTTGAAAACTAGAGATGACGATGACGCCAATTCGATTCTTGTCAAGCATAACGACTTAACTTCTTCAGAAGTATTTCGGTACCTACTTCCAAGAAGACTAATAAGTAAAACAGGTGAATAATAAGTATCAATATTCAGTAATATCTGTTGAAAAAATAATTATTAATAATAAATAATTAAGTATTGTACTTCGACACTTATGTAGATAAATAAATAATATTTTTCACTTCTCATGCTCTTAAAATGTTACTTTAGTCTCTGCATATCGGGACTAAAGCTCTTTTTTGATCTCAAGGGATTAAAGTAAAATTTTTTTAATTGACTATGGAAACCCCTAAACTGCCAATCACGGTGTTTGTGAATGGAGGATTATCGCCATTTTCAGTAACTGGGTATAGACAATTTTAAAGCTTTCCACAGACCGAAGCGCGCTGCGGACGCACTGTAACGCCCTGCGCTTCGGTCTGTGGAAGCCTTTAGGGCGTGGAAATAACCTCAAAATGACAACTGTATAAAAAATATTTAATAAATAATAATTTCATGAAACCCATTGAATAATTACGAATATTAATCTATTTAATTATAAAATATTAAAGATGAATTCATTTTATTTTGCACGTATAGAAAGATTTCCTTTAGCTTAGGTGTTTTTAATTTTTTTTTTTTAAAAACGCTGTCGGCAAAGCAGTTCCCTGCTCTGTCGATAAAATAGCAATCCGCACTGTCGGCAAAGCAGTGCTGGAGTGTACGGTAGATAGAGCAGTTACGTTTGAATGTTAATATGGCGTGACTTCAAAATAAATGCGATGTCAGTTGCATTTAATAGTAAATAGAAAGTATAATTATGGTATAATTTAACAAAGAATTGGCATATAGAAAATAAACTTTAAAAGTCGTTTCTTTATTCACGGGTAAGTGTTTCAGTTAACACGTTGAGTGCGGTACAAGTCATTTTTGACTTGCATTAGACTTTTGTTTGGTGCGGCGTTGAAAATAGGCGATCTCTGTCTGGTGCGGCGGTGATTTGACATTGAAATCCCTTGATTCAGAAAGAGACAAGTATACATTTAGGTTTGTTACTTCAAATTATATCCAATAGGTAGGTTCAAAGTATACAAGACAAATTCGACTTGTACCGCACCAGACGATAAAAAATTGTAATTGGTGCGGTACCTGCCAAAACTGTCTTGTAAAGTACCGCCTTGTATCGCACCATGGAAACTGGCCAGTGCAGGCTAGTGTTGTGATTAATAACGACTTTTTTGTACGTAGTTTCGTTCTCAATGAATGCACCGAGAAATAGGCCGTAGAAAACATTATTAAAAGTGTTTGAACTCACAGAAAAAGTGACCAAAGTAGCTTTGCGAAAACTACAATACGATAATGATGGATTTATTGCCGCAAAAAAGGAAGTCAACAAGTTTCAAAAAGGTACCAGAAGTAAAATGTGCGTTGACTGTTATAAAAAAAAATAAGAAAAACAATAATGCTACAAAAAATCGTATTTGAACATTTAGTTTTGTAATTTTTATTAAATAATTGTGAACATCGATAGCGATATTTTGTTTCATTATATTTCCCTTCTCTATAAAATTATCGACATAACAAACCTTGCCCTACCCCCGTGATGCGGTACAAGTCGAATTCGTCTTGTTATTTAAATGTCTTATAACTTCCAAATTAAAGTCTGTATTCTGTGGCGACAGCAAACTTATCTAATTAAACATGTCAACTTGCTATTGCAATCATAAAATTATATTTTTTTATAAAAAACAAAGAAATATTGGGAAAAACTTAATCTTCTGCTTACAAGTCACTATCGTCTTGTACCGCACTATTAGAAAAAATGTTACAAGTCAAAAATGGTATGTATAGCACTGAACGTCAGTTGTAGTAAAAAAGTCCCGCATTCAACGTGTTAATAATATATTTTGTGTGTGAACTTAGATCAATTAGGTTAATTTATTTGCCGATTCTAATGAATGAACAATTATCATTCTTACATGCATAGTCCAATTAGTTTTAACATAGTCTTTAAGTTAGAATCTGTTGGCTAATTATGCAAACATTTAAAGCGTCACTTTACAAAAAAATATAAAAGAAAAGAAAAGACAGCGGTATTTTTTTTGCTATTTGAATTTTGAACAGATGTCCATTGCTCGTATTGAGCATACGTTGTAAAAAAGTAATTTTGTACGTCGTTTTTTTTCCTCGCATTCAAAGTGAAAAGTAGAGTGTTTAACGCGGGAGTAAACTACCATAATGACAACTCGAATTATAGCCTCCCTCGCTATCGCTCGGGCGGCTAAATATCTCGTGTCATTATGGCTTGTTTTAGTCCCTTGTTGAACAATCTACTATTATTATTGCTTAACAATAAACTTTCTTGAAAAAATATGACAGTGAGTTTGTTCTTCTATAACATTAACATAACGACACAAGTGGTGTTTGCACAACTGGTTTGTTTCATCTTTTTATTTGCTAAGCGACGTTTGCATGACTCATCCCAGTCTATATGCAGTTAAGTGCATAACTGAACCAATGTCTACTATATATATATATATATATATATATATATATATATATACAAGGCCTCTTACATCTTGACAGATGATCTAAGCAGCGTGTGTTTGAGAGAGGCAACACCGTTCGTGACTGTAAAGTCTGATCCGAGAACGGCACGTTCGCCCGCATTTTTGGCACACGAACTGTGGGCCCGGCGACAAAGCAGAAGCTGCATCGTAGCCATGCCGTCTCACCCGTTTCTGTGCTAGACCAGGCGTTGTCGTGGATTTCACAACCCTCCGCGAGAGTATTTCTCCACTCATTGCGGTCGGAAGCAAGATCCTCCCACGAGCCGTGATCGATGTTGAAGGCGACCATGTCGCGCTTTGCGCAATCCTTGAAGCGGAGACTGGGACGTCCTACCTTACGCTTCGCAAATGCCACTTCGCTCAACAAAACTTGCCTGGGCAAACGAGTGCCGCTCATGCGATGCACATGCCCCAGCCAGCCACCTCAGCCGTTTCTGTTTGAGGAGGGCGGAGGGCGGAGGGTACTTTGATATTTATCTTCAATTTATGTAAAAAAGTTAAAGAATTATGTTGACGTTTAATTATTTACTGTTAGTACACATTATAGAGATGGTCTGTCCATTATCTAATTGGTGATCAAAATATTGTATTTTGTCTATAAGGTGAAAACAGTATTGAATCAATTTTGTACTGACCTTTGTCAGCGGCGGGTACTCTAACTAATTTCATTAAAAACATAAAGCTCTCTTATGATCTTCATATATTTTGACACCCATCCCGTTACCATTCGTGCAAATGAACTAATGATAGTTAATGTCAAAAAGTTTTCAATGTTCAAGACTGAATTAAAGCCCATGACTTGTATATCCGCACGCCCTTTGAAGCAGTATAATTTCGCCACTTTTTTTACGCTACAATTTTAAAAATATAAATCGGAAGGTCAAAAATGCTATATTTATAAAGTAAACAACTGACGAGTCTTTATAATTAATAGCCACTCTCTTAAACCAGAAGGATACTCTAGTAGTAATTACAGAAATAAATATTAGATGCAAAAGTGAATCAGTGGTACGCTCCATACATCTTTCCATTGATTCAAACCGGAACCCTATTAAATTTCCTTGATACGCACTACAATGTATGGAGTTCGACAAAATATCCGGAACCCATGTCACGACGCTATATTAGTTGAAGAGATTTCATGGACATATAGTGAAAATAAACGGATCACTCACGTCTCAAAACGAGTTTAACTCGACATGTTTCGGGCTAATCCGTAGCCCTTCCTCTCGGAGTCGCACGTCACGGCGGCTGCCACACGTGCACTGGCAACATGTCGAGTTAAACTCGTTTTGAGACGTGAGTGATCCGTTTATTTTCACTATGAGTGAGTCTCACGGTAGTTTCATTTTCATGGACATAATTAATCTTTTGACCGCCAGCGTCGGATATAGACGACAGTACGGTAATACAAAATTAAACCTACCTGCATCCGCATAAGGATCAATTTTGTTCCTAACAAAAACGATGCGTGGCGTTTAAAAGGTTAATGCATTGTGCTGGAGCTAAGGATGCTTGAGCTAAGGATGCTGGAGCCAAGGACCCCTGAAGCAAAGAAAACCTATGTGTCTTCACTTGTTCCAGAACATTCTAAGTATAACACAATGAAGTAAATAGAAGGTAGCTAAAGCCAACGAAAACTACTTACAAGCTGGGAGCTTCTTATGTAGACATCTTTTAATTAAACTAAGCGTAGGAGGCTGAAACCTCTACTTCTCCGAATCACTTCTTCATGTCAAGATACTTATATTTTTTTTCACGACTAGTGGTTGGCACTTGGATGTCGGTGCTTCTCTCGAAAACGAGCTGAGAATTGCGCTCAATTAAAACATAAGAGCTTATATGCAAAGTTCAAACCAAAAGTGAAAGGGATAGATAAATAAATAAATAAATAATAAATAAATATTAGGGGACAATCTTACACAAATCGACCTAGTCCCAAACTAAGCAAAGCTTGTACTATGGGTACTAGACGACGATAAACATACTTATATAGATAAATAAATACTTAAATACATAGAAAACATCCATAACTCAGGAACAAATATTCGTGCTCATCACACAAATAAATGCCCTTACCGGGGTTCGAACCCAGGACCTCTTGCTTCGTAGGCAGGGTCACTACTAACTAGGCTAAAGCGGTCGTCGCCTTGTAGCAAGCTACCTTGTTGCACGCTACGTCTCGCTGTTATCGAAGGATGAAATTAAATTAGCACCGTAGCGCTAGATAGAGCAACGTTACAACCTATCCTACTTATCTATCCTAGCCTTCCTTGCCATCTTATCCTCTCTCTTGACTATCTACATCTACACTAATCTACATCTACATCTACACAATCTACATCTACACTAATATTATAAAGAGGAAAGATTTGTATTTTTGTATGTTTGTATTTTTGTATGTAATAATAAACTTAAAAACTACTGGACCGATTTCAAAAATTCTTTTGCCGTTAGAAAGTTTTATTATCACTGAGTAACATAGGCTCTATTTATTACTAGAAAAAATTAAAGATCCTCAGAAAATCTTACTAAAACCAACCCAAGGTGTAAAAAAATTAGCCATAAAATGTCTTTCATCGCATGCGCTGCAGAAAGTATTGATGATAGAACAAAAAAATGTTCTACAATATTATAGAACGTATCAATATCTACAAAAAACTTCCCGTGACCATACGTCCAACTATTGTAGTTATGTCACTATTACTACTTTTTTACATTTTAAAAGATGATAGTTAGAAATGCCTATCAAAATCAGACCATGTTATCCACACCTGTGTATTAATTCTTATCCAAATAAATTATTTCGTATGCAAGACTGGTTTAATACCTGTTGATTGTTTTTTATTGAAATCGGACATTCCATTCAAAAGATAATACGAAATTAAAAATGCCAATATAAATTAATGTCAGTTTAAAATTTTGAAAATTTGGACCTCCTGCTTGGATTCTCGCTAGCATGCCTGCTTGCATGCTTGCTTGCATTCTTGCTTACATGCTTGCTTGCATGCTTGCCTGCATGCTTGCTTGCATGCTGGCTAGAATCCGTTAGGTCTGTCGCTTGTATGCTTTTTTACATGCTTGCTTGCATACTTGCTTGCATGCATGCTAACTTGCATGCTTGCTTGCTTGCTTGCATGCATGCTCGCTAGAATCCTGCTTGGATTCTCGCTTGCATGCTTTCTTGCATGCTTAAATGCTTCCTTGCATACTTTCTTGCCTGCTTGCATGCTTTCTTGCAAGCTTACATGCTTGCTTGCATGCTGTTTGCATGCTTGCGTGCATGCTTGCTTCAGGCTTGCTTGCATAATAGCTTGCTTGCTTAATTGTATGAAAAATACGAATGTTTGTCCTCGGGTCTTGGGTGTTTAATATGTATTTAAGTATGTAACCCAACGTTTCGGCCACATTGCAGCATTGGTCACAAATGGTGGTTGGGTAAATATTGTTTGCGTGATAAGTCCCGTTTCGAATAATAATGAAAAAAATAAATCTTAACAACCGAAAAAAAGTGCAAGTTCCTCATACAATTCACCGTTACATTACTTTGACGCATTAAACTACTTAATTATCAAGTAATTAGGTTATTCCAAAATTAGTAACTATCTAGAAGATAACAGCGTAAGTATAAAAGCTGTTCCGATCGTTGGTCACCATTGCATCGCTAATATCATCAAAATGAAAGTTCTGGTTGCTCTGGCTCTGATCGGTTTGGTGGGGGCGTCGGTGATTGAATTCGACTCTCCGGTCAACAACAATTACCATGAGACCATTGGTATCCCGCTGGCGGAGCGCATAAAGGCCGCTGAAGCGGCGATGGACTTCGACAGCTCCAGGATCGTCGGTGGTTCCCCTGCCAACCTTGGACAGTACCCTTACCTCGTAAGTTTCCAAACCGTAAAGTCTTACCAATCAAAATAAAAAAAAACTGTGAGTAGGCCGTTAAGGGCTCATTAACATGTCTTTTTATGATTCTACTTATACTAGCCCTTCCGGTAAGACCATGATTGCCAAGAATGCGCCGCAAGAAAATTGGCATAAAGTCATTTTTTCTAAAAAAAAACAGATCACAATAAGTAAATAAATAAAATAAATAAATATCACGGGACAATTCACACCAATTGACCTAGTCCCAAAGTAAGCTAAGAAAAGCTTGTGTTATGGGTACTAGGCAACGGATAAACATACTTATATAGATAGATACATACCCCAAGACCCGAGAACAATCATTCGTATTTTTTATACAAATATCTGCCCCGACGCGGGAATCGAACCCGGGACCTCAAGCTTCGTAGTCAGGTTCTCTAACCACTAGGCCATCTGGTCGTCTAAGATAACAATATCTCTTACAATACACAACCAGAAATCGACGGTACTCTGACTCAACCTCGTATATGAAATTTTGTTAAATTGGAAAAACCACTTTAGACACAAGGCTAAAGCACACAGCGCAGATGCGGTATGATATCTGTATCTGAACAGATATCTGTCAATATCGCTCCCTATACAATTCAATGGAGGACCACACACAGCGCAGATGCGGTAAGATTTTTATCTGCGTGTCTGTGAGCACCGACATACGAGTATATCGACAGAATCCGACAGATGTGAAGATTATATCTGCAGATAAATACAGGTGGATGCGCAGAAGCACACTTTCATCATCATCATCATCATCATGATCCCAGTCTATATTACGTCACACTGCAGGGCACAGGCTTCCTCTCAGAATAAGAGGGTTTGGGTCGTAGTTCCCACGCGGGCCCAGTGCGGATTGGGAACTTCAGTGTATAATAAAATAAATATAAAATTACGTACTACTTAAGCAAACAACAAGTCATCCTTGCGTAGAAATGCATTTTCGCATTTTTTTACATTTTGTCGTGAAGAGAAATAAAGAAAGTGTAACGCGCTTTCATTGAAAATTCATTGTAGCCTATCTATCTCTCAAAGGGCCGGCAACGCACCTGTGACACCCTTAATGTTGCGGGTGTCCATGGGCGGCGGTGATTGCTCCCCATAAGGTGACCCGCATGCTCGTTTACCCCCTTTTATATAAAAAAACCACCCTGTATAAGCCATCCGCACCACAAAACACGTCTACTCAGCTCCGAAATTTTAGAGTGAATGTAAAACCTCGCATCTGCACTGTGTGTGATACCTGCAGACGGATAAGTTTTTAGCAGATAAAATCTTACCGCATCTGCGCTGTGTGTGACAGGCTTTAAAGTGGTTATTCCAAATTCGTAAGATTTCATATACGAGGTTGAGTCAGAGTACCGTCGAAATGCATTATACAAAGAAAACTTACTAAATACAAGACAGCATTTTACGAACCGAAGCAGTGGTAGCCTAGTGGGTTGACCTATAGGCTCTCATGCAGAGGGTCGTGGGTTCAAATCCCGGCTCGCACCTCTGAGTTTTTCGGAATTTATGTGCGAAATTACATTTGAAATCTTACCATGACTTTTACAGTGAAGGATGATGGATGATGATAAGTTCAAAACAAACAAGTTACTTAGCTAAATTACATAATGGTGAACGTAAACCAAATATTGAAGTTTTTATCAAAAGTAGCATTTTTCGTACCAGCTTTTTTTACTGACTGTATTTTTTGTTGAATGTACTTGCATTGTCTTCCAAACTACATATTCGTACCAAGTTTCAAATCGATACCATTAACCGTTGAAGGAACTCTTGAACCCGTGGAGGACGTCTCTACCAGATTATTGTATCGTCACCGAATTAACATATAGGTAAGTATGCGAAATTTAAGCTCAGATACCAGGAAAAAGTCGATAAATAGTTTGCGAAATTTTAAACTGCAACTTACATGTAAACGAACCTACTTACGAACGAAGTTAAATAATAAAAAAAAACTAAAAATAATGCGCGCTAAGTGAACTCGGTCTATCTTCGTTTCGAGTGACCAACGTTTCTGATACATTTCGTGGTCACTAAGACGCCCCCTAGACCTTCAATAACATTGTACAATAAATATGGTACAATAAAAATTAAACTCGCTCAATCTTTCGTTCAATCTTCTGTATTCTAACGATTGATCGATATTATGTATTGCACAATTCGTAATATTGCGCAATACAATGATCGTCTATGAGGTGCCTAATATGGGCTGTAGATTTTGATGGCGTTTTCGATTATTTACCTACTAGCAGAGTTCCTGGACTTCTGCCAAAAAACTAAAAACTGTATTATCTTCTGCTATTTCTACGAAGCCATGTCCATGAAAGTAATTGCCAACAAACGCTCACCTTGGATTTCACAGAATTTTGTACGTTACCAAATTCACATACAATTCGAATAACATCTGCTAGCTGATCAGAACAAAGATAAAGAGTTTACGGTAATCCTCTTTATTTTTCCACAGGGTGGCTTGGTTATCCGTCTCACAACAGGTAGAGATTCCGTTTGCGGCTCATCTCTGTTGACCAACACTCGCGCTGTGACCGCCGCCCACTGCTGGCGCAGCACCGAAGGCTCGGCCACCCAGTTCACCGTTGTCCTCGGCTCCGTCCGCCTCTTCTCCGGCGGCACCAGGATTGTCACTAGAGATGTCGAGATGCACGCCAACTACAACATGAGGACGTTGGTCAATGACGTCGCCATAATCCGAATGTCGTGGGTTAACTACAACAGTAAGTATCTATGTATCTTGTTTTCTCAAGAACTCGCGAAGGTATCAAATTGAAAGTACATAATATCAAAACTTATGTCTGCAAACCTTCGAAGCTGTGAAGTAATGAAGTTTTTAAGATAACGCGATGAAAATATGCAGCTTATAATAGGTATAATATACAAATATTTTCACTAAAAAACTGGGTTTCAAAACCAAGTTTTACTATGAACTGGCACTTTTCCCATTGACAAAAAATTACAAAATTTGGCGCTGCGGTACCTACAATAATCTATGCTATTTATACCTACCTGTAAAACAGTACCGTGACTGACTGACTGACAGACAACGCACATCCTAAACTACTGGTGCTAGTCTCTAGAGACTTGAAATTGGGCATACATGTAGCTATATAGCATATGTGTAGCTTGGTGGTGGTGATAGTTGTGTTTGTGTGATTTATGTGTGTTCGTACAGTGTGGAGGTGGAGGAACTGCATGAACACACATTTCTTGCATAAGCGTAACTATTGTAAGGTCGCGGGTGAGCAAAGTAATTGTTTTAGTTCATACATGTACCTTGAGTATTGTAGAGGTGCACTAAGGAAGGATTTTTCAAAATTCCCACGGGACAGGGAAATATCTAAACCTTCTTTGTTTCTTTGTTTGTAGCGGAATCTCTGAAACTATTGAGCCGATTTTAAAAGTTCTTTCACTTTTATAAATCTACACTATGGGTACGTATCAAAATATATAAAGTTTAAAACAAATAATACTAAAATTTTCTATGAAACTATTGATTAAACGATTTTTTTTAATCGTGTAATCTACAGATTGGTTTAGGTTAGGTTAGGTTTATTTTATGAAAATCCTCCAATTGGGAATGTCTAAAAAAAATTACCAGTGGTTTTTATATTTTTTTTGTATAGAAAAGTCAATTATAAGAAACTAATTTCAATATTTTGTCATTTAGTTCTCTACTTTTTTCAAAATTAATTATTGAAACTATTTTAGTTGATGACGTCAGATTATAATTGAGGGCTCCCACAATGCCAAATTTCTAAATCTATCTAAATGCGTACGATAAGGCAACCCCTTTAATTATTTTTTGCGTAGTGGTACACTATACACTGTGTCACTTTACTGGCACTGACAAAGGCGGGTCCAAATCAAACTCCGTAGTATGATCCACGCGTAAATTGTGAAGAATTCTAACCACACAGAATAAAGTACGACTTGGACCGGTCACGCAATTTACACCAATGTCAAATGAAGGTCATTGCTTATTTGTTATGTAATAAATTCATTACATAATATTAAAATGAAATAACTACAGAAAACGATTTAAAAAGCATTTATTTCGAAATGGTTTTCGATTTTCTATACATTGCAAAAAAATAGACATCCCCAATTCTCCTCCTCCTTTCCTCTGAATTTAACGAACGCTTTAGCCTAGTTGGTAGTGACCCTGCCTACGAAGCAAGAGGTCCTGGGTTCAAATCCCGGTAAGGGCATTTATTTGTGTAATGAGCACGAATATTTGTTCCTGAGTTATGGATGTTTTCTATGTATTTAAGTATTTATTTATTTATATAAGTATGTTTATCGTCGTCTAGTACCCATAGTACAAGCTTTGCTTAGTTTGGGACTAGGTCGATTTGTGTAAGATTGTCCCCCAATATTTATTAATTTATTTTATTTATTTAATTTCCAAGAAAATTGCATTATATCAAATGACCATTATGTATTTCGTCCATTATTTGTTTTAAACTTTATATATTTTGATACGTACCCCTACACTATCCTTGATTGATATTTACTTTTTTATCTTTACTTTTTATCCGGGAAAATGCAAAATTCCCACGGGATAGAAATAAATTAATTTGTGGCGACTGTACTCATTAGTTTTAGACTTGAGTATTGCCACGGCCGTTCGGCAGACTTCGGGCACTCTCGCGATTGTTCGCCACGCGTACAGAGCCGAGCGCCCGAGCGCGTCCGAGCGCTTGCCGAACGGTCACGAGCGAATCAGTAGTAGGGTTCATTCCCGGGAATTCTCGAGCCGAGAATTCCCGGGAAATCCTTGGGCTTTGTTCCCGGGAAATTAAGCTCGAGAAAATTCGAGAACTCGAGAAATCATATTTGCGTCTATAAAATTATAAAATAAAACTATTTGCGTTTGCCGTTTGTCTTAAACGCGCGGCGGCGGGGCGGCACGGGCCAAAGCGCAGTGGGGGGTTTGTTCGACAAGTTTCACAAAAGCATTTTTTCATAGTAGCGAATTTTCACATCGCGTTCTTTCATGATCGCAAATTTAAGTTTTCGTCTTTTTCCATGTAGCGATTGTTCATAAAGCGTTTTATAATGTTCGCGTTTATTTTTTGCGCTTATTTTACCAGTAGATTTATTTATTATTAGTCGCAAATTTTTTCAGTATAATTTAGTGCGGTTTGTTAGACATTTTACTCGAAATCATTATTCAAATAAATCTATAGTTCACCCTCTACCGTAACCTTCTTAGCGTCCATATTATTACGTTTTAATAGGTAGGTTAGGTTCGTTACGTTAGTTATCTTCAGATGCCCGAAGGGCAAACTGCCCAGAAAAAGGAGCCCCGCCAAGTGGGGCTCCGTCGAACATAAGGCGTGATGGGTTGCCTAATTCTACTGAAAAAATTTGCGACTAATAAATTAATCTACTGTTAAAATAAGCGAAAAAATAAACGCAAACATTATAAAACGCTTTGTGAAAAATCGCTACATGAAAAAAAACGAATAGTTAAATTTGCGATCATGAAGGAACGCGATGTGAAAATTCGCTACTATGAAAAAATGCTTTTGTGAAACTAGTCAACAAATCACAGTACACACACGTTCATTCGTGTTTCGACTTTTGTTTTGTTAAAAAGAAAGAAGCTAGAAGTTTTAAGTTGATTTTTTTTCTTTTTTAGCTGTGCTTGTGCTGTGATTGTATACAATATACTGGTCACAAATGTCAGAATAGCTTATTTTTTTAGTTTTCTTTAAGAAAAAGAAGCTAATTATGTTGAAGACTGTCAATAAAAGTCTTATAATTATTTTGATACTTTTATTTGAGAGGGAAACCACTGAATTTGTTGATTAATCACTTTATTGGAACCGAAGAATATGCAAATCCGTACGTAAATATAAATTTCTCGACGACCCGAGAAGACCCGAGAAATTAGACTCGAGAATTCTCGAGACCCGAGAAATTGATAAGCTCGAGAAATCATGAACCCTAATCAGTAGCGACTGTTGTGCGCATGTGCGAAAATGGTTGTCATCTTTTGAACCTACAACGGACTCACGTCACTGCGTTACTAACTGTCATGTTTGCTTTGCCGTATATTTAATGTAAATTCTGTTATAATTGTTCTTCTGTATTTTCTACCGTGTTGTGTATATAATATTAATTCTTCTGACCTTCTGAGCAGTCAATATATATATGGTGGAAAGAGTGGATGTTTGATTGCTACTCCTAGCACATCGCCCTCATCATACTCCCGTGACACACCCCATAAATTCAATTTCGGGGCTGATTTTAAAAATTCTTACATATTATGTTACATGTTACATGACTATCCCTGTTTGACATAGGCTACTTTTTTTTTTTATGTTAGATAGGCCAGACAAACGAACTAGTAGGTCACCTGATGTTAAATGAACACCACTGTCCATAGACACCCGCAGCGCTTTACACGATGCCAGTGCGTTGTCGGCCCTAAAGGAGAGGGAATAGGGGAAGGGGGAGAGGGAGGGGGAGAGGGAAGGGGTGAGGTATTGGGCCCCCGGCACTCTCGCTGACCGTACGAAACGCAAGCAGGATTACTGCTGCTTCACGCCGGTGTTCTGTGAGAGGGTGGTACTGCCCCGGACGAGCCGGCCCATTCGTGATGCAGCGGCTAGCTATAACATGGCTCTACCACTACAAAAACTACTTTTTCTTCGGGAAAATACAAAATCCCCACGGGATAGAAAAAACAGAAATCAACATCGGGGCTGATTTAAAAAATTCTTTCACCAATAGAAAGCTTCACTATTGCTGATTAGTATAGATTACTGTCCTTTGGGAAAATGCAAAATTCCCACGGGATAAAAAAGTGAATTCAACATCGAACCTGATTTTAAAAATTCTTTAACCAATAGTAAGTCACAGTATTTTTGATTGACACAGGTTACTTTTTATCCGGGAAAATGCAAAATTCCCACGGGATAGAAATAAATTAATTCAATTTCGGGGCTGATTTTAAAAATTCTTACATATTACGTGATATATTTTTCCTGATTGACATAGGCTACTTTTTCTTCGGGAAAATACGAAATTCCCGCGGGATAGAAGTAAGTCAATCCAAATTCGGGGCTGATTTTAAAAATTCTTTCACTTAGTAAGCTACAGTGTCCCTGATTGACATAGGCTACTTTTTTACTGGAAAATGCAAAATTCCCACGGAATAGAAATAAGTGAATAGAACTCAGGGACTGATTGTCAAAATTATTTCACTTATAAAAAGCTACATTGTCTCTGATTTTCAAAATAGGTCAAAACAGTTATTTTCCATCCCGCGCGAACTTTATTTTGCACTTTCTCGGAATAAAATAGGTAAGCATGTTTCAATCAGGCACAGGTCTCCTTCCAGAACGAGAGGACTTGGGCCGTAGTTCCCGCGCGGACCTAGTGCGATTTGGGAACTTCACACATACCATTGAATTTCTTTTCAGGTGTGTGCTTTACTCGCGATTTTTTGCTGCGCTGTAAAGCTCATGGTAAACTTCAAACGTAATTTCGGAAAAACTCAGAGGTGCTAGCCCGGGCTCAAACCCACGCCCCTCTGCTTAAGAGACCATAGGTCGAACCACTAGGCCACCGCGGCTTAGCGGCTATAGAATTCAATTATTCCTATTCCGTGGGAACTTTGCATTTTCCTGGCATTATCCTATGTGTTAATCCATGTAATAAGTAATAAACTACCTGTGTGCCAAATTTCATCAAAACAACTAACGTTATCGTCTTCGCGTACGAAGTCGCGGGCAAAAGCTAGTCATCATATAAATCTATTCATGGATGACTCTGAGATACAAGTTTCGGCAAATATGTACTGTATATATTAAAATAAATAAAAATCCCTTTTATTACCAGTAAATTTACAATTCTTAAAATCTAAGTATGTGTTAGTTTTATTTAGTTTATTCTATGTTATTTATTTTTCTCTTATTTAATATAATTTTATGTGTATCCTATGTATTATATCATAGTGTTTATAGTTACTTAATTTTTATTTAATCTACCGGAACCCCAGATTGGGTGAAGGCCTCCTCCAATGATGCCCATTTGACTCTGTCTTCAGCTACTTGTCTCCAGTTTGGACCAGCTATTGCTTAAATATCATTATCCCATCTTGTAATAGGTCTACCTCTTATTCTTTTGCCTAGTGGGCCGTTCCAGAATGTTACTTTTTTGGTCCACTGGTACTGTATATATTTTAGTAAAATTATTAGTTTCACCCAACGACGTATAATTAAATTAATTTGTGAATTTCTTTCAGACAACATCCGCAACATTGGCCTGGCTTCGGGGAACAACCAGTTCGTGGGAACTTGGGCTTGGGCAGCTGGTTTTGGCGCGATTGGTGACAGTAAGTACTACACATAATCCTAGCATTTCGACAAAGAAATCCAAGAGAAGGTATCAGTCAGTCATCAACCGATACGAGAAATTTATTCTCGTCTACTTATTTCATCTTCAACCATTTGTTGTTCACTGCTGGACATGTCTCTCAAAGCATCACTCATCCTGGATATGATTGACCCCTATCACACCCGATGGAAAGTGCAGATGAGGCCAAACGTGTGTCTCATCGGTTCAGTAATACGTGGGAACACGTTGGGTGCGAATGACGCAGGACCGATCTTTTTGGCGAACATTGGAGGAGGCATAGGTCATAGAACATTGGTTCAGTGGACGTCTTTCGGCTGAAATAATGGTGATAAGATATACTCATTTATGAAACTCTCCAAAGTGAAAGAAGATGTATGTATTGTCTGTGTCCTGGCCATAAACTACAAAGTGCAAAATTCGAAATTCGTATCGTGCCATTCCTCTCACGCTAATAGTATTTAATACAAGAGCGAGCAAGACGATGCGATACGAACTTCGAATTTCGGAGTAGCCCTCCAGGAACGTCCCATACTTCGACAAATGTTCGATAGCTATATCTTCTTTTCAGACATTCCGATCAACAACAACCAGTTCTTGTCCCACGTGTCCGTGCAAGTCATCACTAATGCCGTATGCGTCGCTACCTTCGGCACCGGCTCCGTCGTCGCTTCCACGCTGTGCGTGGCCACCACCGGCGGCCGCGGGACCTGCGGCGGAGACTCCGGCGGCCCTCTCGTCGCCAACAATCAGCTGGTCAGTATCTCAACTATTAGAAATATTGATTTCGTCTGAGTACCTAGTCCAAAATGGTTTCCTTCCTCATTCGAAATCCGCATGGAGCGCGCTTTTGCGTATAAAAGGTTTTGAAATTCGAACGTAACGAACTCAGCCAACTTTTCTTTAGATAAAAAAAACAGCGACGCGTTTAAAAATTAGGCTCGTTATACATTATGTAATATAGTTCTATGTTCATTTATTTTATGCTTATTATTATTTTTGATTTTAATAAAGAACAATAAAGTAACTTTAATTAGCAACGAATAACAACAAAAAATATATAAGTACAGAATCAGGGGCCTGTTGCATAACAAAGTACCTACAACTTATATTACAAGCGGAACTCCCTTTCTAGTTAATATAACTGAAGCGAGAGTTCCGCTTGTAGTATTAGTTGTACTTTGTTATGCAACAGACCCCAGGAAGTCCCCTTAGACATTATTCCGAAAATACTGGCAGCATTCAACTGCCTTCTTTCTGCTTATTTCCCTAAATTCAGGTCTAGGGTGAATGAGCATTTACTAGGCAAGCGTGCTCCATCGTCTCATCTTCGCTTTCCCTCAGGCTGATTGTGGTCAAACGCAAGCCTAAGTATATTATTGTCAATAGAAGGAAGGAAGCTGCCAACTCTTTGGTCCCATCTGACGTCGACCAACCTCTTTGTAATTTCTTTATTAAGCCTCAAAGCGCCAGGAGCCCGCAATCCAAAGGTCTCGACGCCGAATTGGACAAAGTTGTACTCGTAGTCGTCTAGTCCCCTGTATTTATGTGATTTTGCTTTTATATCATTATTTTATTATTATTAGCCTATTCGGTCCCACTGCTGAGCAAAGGCCTCCCCCCCAACATTTCCACTGTTCTCTCTCCGCTGCATACGAGGGCCAGTCCTCCAAGAAGAAGTCTAGTTCATCCCGCCGACGCCGTCTGGGTCTGACAGGTCGCCTTTTCGAGTTGTTGGGTTTCCATTCGGTGGTTATCTTGGTTATTTTATTAATCAACTTTTATATTATTTTTCTTTGTTTTTCAGATCGGAATCACCTCTTTCGGCCACCGCGATAGTTGCCAGCGCAACTTCCCCGCCGGCTTCGCCCGAGTCACATCCTTCAACGCCTGGATCCGGGCCCGCATATAAATATCTACTATGTAGATAGGTACAACTGCTGACGACTATGCTAGGAAAACGGAAATAAACATTTTATTTTAAAAATATGTGATTTTTAACATACCTACATTTACATTTACCTACTTATCCTAGTCCTACATACAAGTTATGAATGTAAAAAATATTTCAGTCAATTTTTCAAGATTTTCTGGTGCATCCACCAATTACAAAAGCAGCATGATCAAAATATCTTCTTTCTTTACTACCTAACAGAAAAAAAAGTCAAGTAATGCCAGAACCTTTGGACGTAGTTAAATTCCCCCGGGTTTTTTTCACAAACAGCACATTGATAGATTTTACGAACGATAAGTTTTGATAAGCTGACAATTGTCTGTTATCAAGTTGTACATCGAACGTTAATCTCCTAGATAGCATTAATTATGAAAGTGTAATGTTTTGGGTTTTTCCAATTCCATTGATAAAAGCTTTGGGCAATCCCGCGATGAAGATTCCGATAGCATGTTTAATCAATTCGAACTACTTTAATCTCATTGATTAGGACAATTACAATATATAAAATGAGATCTTTTTCAACATCTGCACATTCTGGCTGTCATCTTTCAACATGAAACTCCTGGTTGTTCTGGCTCTGTTTGGTCTAGCAGCGGCGGCCGAGGAGTTCATCTCCCCCGTTAACAATGATTACCACGAGACCGTCGGCATCCCCGCGGCCGCTCGTATAAGGGCTGCTGAAGAAGCCATGGACTTTGACGGTTCCAGGATCGTAGGGGGATCCGCTGCTGCTCTTGGACAGTATCCTTACCTCGTGAGTACTCTTCTCTGTCTAACTCTTTCAATTACGAAAATATTCATCATCACAATCAGACCACTGCTAGGGATGATCACAAGGAGCTCTAGTTAGATCGGTTCTACCCTCAGTTCTTACCACACTCCTTGCAGGAAGACGACCAGGACTTGAAATTTTAAATTGAAATTCAAATGATTAATACTAACATGTTTTGTAACTATATTTTGTAAGAAATAAATAAATAAAACACAGGTATTAACAACAACAACACAAGAAATTCAATATTATTAGTATTACAAATAGACAACACGAAGGATAAAGATAGATTGCGTCATTGCGGTTGCAAATTGGACACTGGCTTAGCATAATGCTGAGGCCTTTACAGCATGATTTTCAGCCACCACCATCGTCGATGAGACTTTTTGGTTGGGAAACAAGTATAAATTTATTACTAAAAGACCCGGTCTTCTCAAAATTTTACGCTGTTCCTTATATTGCGGAAATAACGACGTGATATTTGACGAGACCATTCTCCCAAGTCCCAAACACCTCAGATAGCTTAGGGTCACACCGAGAAGAATGTAAAACAACTTCATGAATCTATTTGTTTCAGGGTGGCTTGATCATCCGTTTGACAGACGGCAGAGAGTCCGTCTGTGGCTCATCTCTGTTGACCAACACTCGCGCCGTGACCGCCGCCCACTGTTGGCGCAGCACCCGCGGTTCCGCCACCCAATTCACCGTCGTGTTCGGCTCCATCCGCCTCTTCTTCGGCGGCACCAGGGTCGTCACCAACGACGTCGAGATGCATGCTAGTTACAACATGCAGACGCTCGTCAACGACATTGCTATCATCCGGCTGCCATGGGTCAACTATGACAGTAAGTTTCATTTACTACAAGCTCTTGTGGTAGGTAGACTGTGGTAGGATTCCCAAAGACCAACGTGGTCACGACACTGCCCCGTCGAGTTTGGACACGTTTGATTCACCTCGACGAGTACCTTGGTCTCTGGGAAACCTACCACAGTCTTATGTGATGCAATGTTCGTATATAGTCGCCCAAGAAACTTTACCATCCTAAGATTCAATGTCAGCTGTATGATATGAATTAGAGTAACAAAGGTTGTTTTCACTCACAAGTCAATATGACAATCCATATATTTCATACTAAATACGAACTGTAACATGGATGCACAGAAAAAACACAGAAAAAGACCTGCTCCGGGAATCGAACCCGGTTCCTCAGCATACCGTGCTGCGTGCTTTTACCCCTACACCACAACTGATCGGGATATAGACACGATTTTTTTTTATTTTTATCACGGCATAACCGTAAAAATAAAAAAATGGAGTTAAAAATTAAAAATACAAAAGATACTTCATACCAATCTTGAAAAAAATATAACAATCAACCTTATCGTTTTTATTTTGAGATAGGAACTGACATTAAAAATGGTAAAGCACTACCTACTTGGTCGACTAACGTTTAACAAAAACTTGTTTTGATTTTGACTTTTGATCTTTTTTTGCTTTCAGACAACATTCGCAACATCGCCCTCGCCACCGGCTCCAACCAGTTTGTAGGAACCTGGGCCAATGCTGCTGGCTTCGGTGCTACCAGTGACAGTAAGTTAAATAAAAAAGGCGGTTAAGTGCGAGTCGGACTCGAGCACTGAGGGTTCCGTACAAACTTGTATCTAAATAGATCGTTAGTAAAAGATTATAATTATTTCCACACTCGGGACTTACCACTCCAAGCGATTAATATTAACCTCGACGTTTCGGCCACTTTGCAGTGGCCGTGATGGTTGAGTGTCAACTCGTAACCATTATTTTATTCAATTTTATTGTTTTGACCATAATTGTTGATAGATTATTTAAGAATACCTAACTATATTTAAATAATTTATTGAACCAGGCGTTACTTTCCCATTTATTGAACTGGAACTATTACTTTGCTCACCCGCGACCAAAGCAAAAAGGGGTTGCGGGTGAACAAAGTAATTGTTTCATGTATACACCAACTAAATTGCAACAACAACAATATGTAAATGACTTAACCTAATTTTTGATGAAATGATTTCATATTGCTTTTACTTAGAGCGAAACCGTATCTTTCTCGGGCTAAATATTACAGAATATTATAAGTACTGCACGTCATCCATACCCACTTGATTAGCATTATAAAGGTAGCAATGACATTTAACCAAGTAATTACTTCGCAGCTGCCTCTATCGGCCTCCTGACCTTCCTGTCCCACGTGCCCGTGCAAGTCATCACCAACAGCGTGTGCGCCGCCACCTACGGCACCACCACCGTCATCGCTTCCACCATCTGCGTGGCCACCACCGGCGGCCGCGGGACCTGCGGCGGCGACTCCGGCGGCCCTCTCGTCGCCAACAACCAGCTGGTCAGTTGACTCAAAGTTCTTAAGATCCTGGCGTTGTTAGCCCAATATGCCCATCCTCCTCCGGCCTATAGAGTGGCCCATTGAGATGGGTCAGTATGGGTAACTCTGAAACTGTAAGGCGTAGAAAGACCTCTTCTAAAGAACCATGTCATCAGTTTTTAGTGACATGAAAAACTGCAATCATAGATTTAAAAATAATCAAAAGAGTGCGACTTTGTATTCTACATGGGACTCATTTTGAGCATTTGATAAATTAAATTGATTAATTTTGAATTAAAAATGTTAAAATTCATGGTCTTCCTTTTTTTCTGACACTATGTTATTTAGCAAAAAATAATCCTTATGATGAAGCCTTTCGATCGGTATGACAAAGCTACAGGGTAATTTTTTCTTGTGTAGCGGGTTCGATTCCCGTTTCAACTATGTAATTATTTAAAATCTATGAATGCAGTTTAAATTGTTTTTAAATTAAAATAATGTCTTCTTTCAATAAAATGTGCAATCTAATGTGTAAATATTTCTCCCATATGTGTAAGAGTAAATAAATCACATCATTCTTCAACAGATCGGAGTGACGTCGTTCGGCCACATCGACGGCTGCCAGCTCAACTACCCCGCTGGCTTCGCCCGCGTGACATCCTTCGCCTCCTGGATCCAGGCTCGCCTCTAAGCAACTCAGACACCTCGACATGTACCCTTCATACTCTGAAAAGACTTTTGACAACTAGATTGTTTATATGTATGTGTAAGTTAGTAAATAAATGCTGTAAAGAAACTATTTTTAAGGTTTTTTTTTTAACTTGTCGTGATCGAATGTAGCAACAAAAAGTAAAAAGAAGGTAGGTAATCAGTAAAAAAATATTAAGTGCTTATTTACCAATTTTTTTTTTTGCTGTTTATATCGTCATAAGTAAGTACATCTGGAAGAAGAGTACAGCTGGATGTAAAGTGTGAACTATATATATATATATATATATATATATATATATATATATATATATATATATATATATATATATATATATATATATATATATATATATCTACAAGCAGCCCACCCGCTAATATCCATCCTGCAGTTCTAATCCTAACCTCTCTCGCCAACGAGGCTCTGTGCGAGTGTCTCTTGCAAGCGCCCACATGACGCACAGGCGGCACCACAAACCGTTCCGACCTCGTGTCTAAAAAGTAGAGCTAATGTATATCTGAGAAACGGGATCCCCTTTTCTCCCGTAATCTTTTTTATCCCAATTTTGAAAGTCAGAAATTGATATCCATAACATTCTTGCTCATATCGATGGTCATATTTTTTTTAAAGCATACCTACCGCTTAATAGTTCTAACTGCAATGATCCATAATCCTATTGATCATACTTTTAAAAAACCGGCCAAGTGCGAGTCGGACATTTTCGGTCTAGTGACAACCCTAAGGGTAAAATTTTGCTGGGCAAAGTTGAAAAAAGTAATACGAAAAACGTTCATGACATTGCCCACTACCATAATTACAAAATTAATAAAGATAAGGTGTTGAGATTTTGTCTACATCGTTTCTAAACTGAATATTAGTTATAGTTAAAATTTAATACTTGTGGGACTTTCCTGGCTTAAAATACACTCGAAGTTTTTTCGTCCTAATTGGCCCGCCAAAAAACACGTCCGCACTCCAAGCCAGCTCACGCGTGACAAAAGATAGATACGCGTCAACCGATAGGCCAGTGTTGCCAGCAAAATGTTTACCTATAAGCCACAGATTAGAATGAAAGTGTATTTGTAACTATTTTTGGTACATTTCGCTTTTACTGAAATGTGACGCGGTGGGCAAAGCTGTACTTAGTGAAAAGGCAAAGTTGTAAGTTTTTACGGTATACTTAGAATCTTAGATAAGATGTGTTTCTGTATACCTATTGTTAGTCTTTGACACTAAATCGGCTGGACGGATATGTGTGAAATTTGGTATATAGATAGCCTCTGTACCTCTGAAGAAACTTAGCGGCTTGATATAAGTACCAGGGTAAGAAATGAAACACCAGAAATAAACATGATTCATATAATTATCAAACTTCGTAGAAATTGTTGCATCAAGTTCATAAAACTTTTAGTGGGTAACTTATTTAACACTTACGCTATAAATATCTGAACAAGACTCGTTAAATGTTTCAACAACTCATTTTTCGCGTCCATGTTGTATCCAGCACTTTCAGATATGTTCAGATTATTGCTCTTCAACATATCAATATTATTCCTAATTACTGCCTTTGACAATAACTTGACCTTTTCACTACGTGTAACAGATCTGCAACATTCATCAACCATACCCAATATTTTCTCTTTAGACAACAGTTTTATAGCTCTTTTTGATAGCAGGGAATAAGCTTCCACATAGGAAATCAACTCCTCAATTTCAAAGTTCTCCGTAAAATACAATAGGTCATACAAAATCACTAATATTTCATTCTCAACTTCTTTGTTCACTTTGATTTCGCCAAGTCTTTCAACTGGCTTACCTTCGGCATCCACTTTTGGGGCAGATGTGTTTCTAGGCAGAGATATTATAGACATGCTGTGGAGCATGTTCTTTATTACGTTTAACACGCCTTTTATTAAGGTCTTTTCATCTTTATGAAGCTGTCTCACAACGAAATGCAACCACGACACCAGCCCGTATCCTTCAACTAGTATCTCAAACGCTCTGGGTATAGCAACAACTGCACTTATGGCTCCAAGAATCTTCTCTTTAGTCTTCCTGTCGCTGAGAACAGAAGAATAAAAGTCCATGATCATTTTGAGACACATAGTCTTGAATATTACACTGACGTCCGTCATTGTTTTGGTTCCGTATCTGATGATGTCCAAGATCCAGAGCCGCCTGTCGGAGGATTCGACGTCGCTGTCGTGGAAGAGGCTAAGAAAATCTGGGACAACGGTTAGATCAACAAATTGTTTTGCTATGAGGAAGTTGTTCACTGGTTTGTACAAGGGGTCAAAGGGTGCTGTGCAGACCATGAGAGCTTTGGCGAGGTAGATAGCGTCGACGGAGGGAAGCCGCGGGTTCTTTAGGTCACTGGCAGGGTCGCTTTGCGCGTTGGTGATGGCGGTGGATAAGCTGTGGCGCAAGGTCTCGATGAAATCTGTCAGCAGGAGCCTGTCGTTCTTGTGTCTCCTGTAAAGCAAAATAAAAATGTTTGAGAATTGAAGATATCTGTGATGACTAGTCGACTAACACAATAACGGAGTCATATGTCCAGCAGTGGACGTCCTGCAGCTGAAGTAATGAATGATGATGAGTGGACTAACACCATAGAGTAGTACAGGGTGAGGCGTGAATATTGCTACATAATGAAAGTGAAATTTCTGTTTTATAGTTTATAAAATTATATGTATGTAATCGTTAATAGATAAAGTACAACCATAAGATTATTTTCAGTTACTCATTTATTAAACATTATTTGCTTTAAATGGCCTCCATCCTGATTAACGCAGACCCTGCACCGGTCTAGTACGCTACGCATCGTCGCCTGCAAAGTAGCTCGTGAGATGCCTTGAATTTTTTGTATGAATGCTTCTTTCAAATCGTTCCTATTGCGGGGTCGAGTTTTGTAGACTTCTTGTTTACAATATCCCCATAAAAAGAAGTCGGGAACAGTAATACTCGGCGACCTTGGAGGCCAACAGTGTGTAGCGTTTCTTGAAATGAGTTTATCTCCAAATTTATCGCGAAACTTTGCCATGACTGGTCTTGCAATGTGACTGGTCACACCATCTTGTTGAAAACATACTGAACTTAATGGTACGCGTTTTTGGCGTAATTTTGAAAATTAAGTCGTTCAACATTTCCAAATAGCGAGCACCGGTAACTGTCACCGTAGTACCGTTTTCCTCAATGAAGTACGGGCCGACAACTGGCGACAACGCAGGATGACGAAACTGCACACCACACCGTGACACGGTCCGGATGAAGATCCATTTCGTGAATGTTTCCAGGGTTATGCTTAGCCCATTATGTGACAATTTTGTTTGTTTACATTATCATTTAAGTCATAATGAGCTTCACCGGACACAAATAAACAATTTATGAAGTTCGGGTCAGCATCTGCGACTCTCATTAATTTTTCACAAAATTCTCGGCGAATTGGCAAATCTTGTGGTTTTAGGCAACTTCCTAATTGAATTTCATATGGAAATAAGTTCAAGTTTTAATGCAATATTCTCAACACAGTCCTTTGACTGACTCTCCTACGTCCAGTGCTAATCGTCTTCTGGAAGCTCTGGGATTCAGTTGAATTGCTTTAGATACTGCAGCAATTGCGTTGGTCACTCTAGCAGTAGGCTCGCTATGGTAAGTTTTGGGTTGGACCGTGCCATGTTCATTAAACACTTTTATAATCCTTAGAATAGTCCAAGGACTTGGTGGTTTCAAAATTGTTACCCCCTTTGAACGCTCTTTGAACTAAAATGATCGATTTCAGCTTGTGGTATAATTGCACTATTTTAATCTTAATTTCTTCACTAATGCGATTCATATTGAAAAAATATTGAGTTCCCGCGTAAAATGATATAACCAAGGACGGTGTAGAGTCTATGATAAAAAAAGAAATTAGGTTTTTTATGGTGCAATATTCATGCCTCACCCTGTATTTTTAACACTCTTATTTATGAACTACCTAATCTAATCTGGGAACTTCATCAAACTGAACGGTTATTTTTAATCTGTGATTTTGTTCTTTTAATAGTTACATATGTTTTACCTCTGTGTTATCTGTTTAAAATTAAAATACATATGTTTTACTAGCTGTTGCCCACGACTCCGTCTGCAAAGAATTCGTTAGTCGCTGTCCCGCGGGAATTACTCAATTTTCTAGAATAAAAACTATCCTATGTCTTTCATATCTAAATCGGTTCAGCGCTTTAAGCGTGAAGAAGTAATAGACCGACAGATAGACAGTCAGACAATTTTGCATTTTTAATATAGGTATGATTTTCTTTTATCAGTAAAATTTTAAGACAGTCGAGAGTCGAGACTAGAATGTAGGTTTTTTTATACTTTCGGCATACGAAGGGCTAATACAAAATATTACTATCAACTTACGTTTCAGTTTCTAGCAGCATGGAAAATCTGTGCAACACATGATACGCTGCCGCCCGCATTTCTGGGCAGTGCGAACTCAAAGCCACTATCGGCAATGAGAGCAAGTTGCTGCGTAGAATCTTGAAGCACGAGGCCATCGACCCCGGAGCCAACAGATGACTCAGCAAAGGGAAAAGAAAAGCAGGATCGTATATCCCTTCATCGACATCCAAATGAGAAGTACCGACAAAATCGACGTCTTTCAATTCCGACATCGCACTGTCGTATTGCTGTTTTACTATCATCCGGGTAACGTCCCCTTCAACATCTTTAGCGGTCTTAAAAACATCTTTAGTCATAAAACTTATTACTCCTTTGATGCTGCAGCAAGAGTTAAATCCAGATGGTATCTCATAATCATAGCTCAACTTTGCAGTAACAGGAAAGTTTTTCACGGTCCTTTCAACGATCTCTTTGTCCAAAAGATTCAAGACCTGATTAGGGGTTGGGTGACTCCATAAAGAAGCCGATCTATTCTTCCGCACGGCGTAGAAATTGGCTGCAGAATCTCCCCACAAATATGGCTTGTATTCGTTGACTGGCTGTCCATGAGTCTCGTAAAAATTAATTATTTTTAACAGAAGACGATCGCAAGCACTTCTTGTAGCGTGATACGCACTCAAATAAACAGGGATTTGCTGAGTCTTCATCACCGATTGCTTCCTTGATATTAAGACGTACAGGAGCTCTAGCAATCGCGATTTGATTTCTAAACTGTGGTAACTCAACATCACGTTTAGAAACTCGGAATGCGACGTGACCATATCAAAAAGAGTCTCGATATCCGCATGATCGATCGGATAGAAAAGTTTAACTAATGTTGTAAATATCTCCAACAACACAGGACCGGAAGCATTAGCTTGATCGAATGACCGTACCTTCAAGCAATTTTTTAAAACCGACTTGCTAAAGTTTTGCCAAATGGAGCTCTCTGTAATTTTTACCAAACCTTCTTTCTGTTCTGTTTGGAAACCATTCAAGGTTTCGCTCAATTTGATGACTTCGTAAATGTTATTCGATATGCCGTTTATAACGTCAATGTCACCTCCCTGAATAGCTAAATTCATTATGTGGAGTGATGATGAAAAGTAGTTGATGAGGTATTCTTTCTTCCGTCCTTTTTCGGAGAGACACATTTTTAAAAAGCAAGCTTGGAACAGATTTAAGTGGCTCAAGTCAGCGGTTTCAAACTTATGAATCTTTGAAAACATCTTTTCACAATCTGCTTGAGACATACATTCTAGAATCAACTTCCTAATAAATTTCCAGCTTGTGACATAAACTTGGCCAGCTTTATGGGGTTTCTCTAAAACCTTCAAAATGTTAGACTTGTATTCCTCGTATATTTTGGGCAGAAAATCTTTATTTGTGATCAGGAAAGCCTCGTGATGAATGATACTATTTCCCAATGGTAAAGTGAGTTCTCTTTGACTCAATATTTCAGACCTTTCAATTTCATCTTTGAACACTTTGCAGTATTTGTGATTCAATTTCATCAAAGTGGCAGCGAGAATAGATGTCGTCTTCCGAATAGAATTGGCGTTAAAGAACTGCTTGAATTGTTCTTCACTGACGTGTTTCACTTGATGCGGCTTGTTGTCGAAATATTCAATCAGAGAGTTTTCTATGTTCGTCAAATTCGGGATCACCTCTTTATTAGTCAAAAGATTTGTGTATACCTTCATAATATTCTTCAAAACTTCTTTTGGCAATTCGATTGAAATGGTTTTTGAATACTTTTGTACAAGTACCCGAAGTATTTCTAGCATAAGGCTCGGTTCTCTATCATCTTTGACGCACGCATTTATATCTGCATTGAATATGTGCTTCAGCACAACCAAGTCATCTACTTCTGATAGTCCAATAGTTTGTAGAACTTTAATAGAATGATCGCAGTCTACATTTTTTCTTTTATTAATCTTAATGAACGCCTTTACAATGTCGGAACAATTCTTTTGCTGATATGGTCTCAATAACTTGTGTTTTTTGTTAAGAGATGTCATTATGTCAGGATATTTTGTTATAACTTCCAGGAGGAATTTGGTAGCGATAGTATTGCATGGACTTTTGCTAAGGTCCAAAGATGTGTAAATTTTAAGATAGAGATGATTTTTGAAAAGTGTCAACAGTATTGTGCAACACACATCTTTCATATGGCATTTCTTGCCTATCAGGATCAAGCATTCAAAATAGGTAGAAATCTTCTTTTGCTGCATTTCTGTCAGCAAGTTCATGTTGGTTAATCGGACCGTACAAAATATAAGATACTTAGACCAGACAAGTAGCTCTGATTCATCTACGATTTCAGCTGTATTTATTTTATACGGCACTTCATCAATAGTTATATCACTGTCTTCATTAGAAGCTTCTTCAAGATATTTGAAAACATCTTTGAGCGATACATCTTCATTACTAAATATGGAAGCTGCCATTTTATTGATTGTTGAATCTCGCCCAACTAAAGCTTCGGTTAAAGCAACAGGCTCCCCAATCCAACTGGCAATGTAGCCTCTCGCATCTAATTTAGAATCTCCAATCAACACCTCTGTCAACTCTGGGGAGTAATTACTGTGTAGTAAGTTTGCTACATAAATGGAAAGGAAGTGTTTTAAGGTCTTCCTCGCTTCTTTGTTATTGTGGATATACTGCATACAGCCCACAACGAAAGGAGAAGGTACTTTAGTTTCCAGGAAAGAAGTGTTTTCCGTGTTTCTGTTCTTCATTAGATCGTTAAATAACTTGTCTAGGGTCGCCGCGCTGCTTTGGTCTGATATTTCAAAGTTAACTACCTGATTCCTGACCGTTTCTGTTAACTCTGAGCTATGTTCCAGCACATACTGTACTAGATCGCCGACGAGAGCGGTGGGGCAAGCATGTGAGGTACGAAGCGTGTACAACATCAAATGAATCTCATCCTCGTCTCCTTCAAATATGCCAGTATTCTTGAAAAATTTGCAAATTGTATCTTTTGCCTCGATCCAAGTACTGTCTTCAGTGTTTGTGTAAACTTCCAGCATAATATGGAAGAGGTCTTTAAATATAGGGTTACTTAGTGATATAGCAGAGCTGTCTAAGGTCAGCCACAGGGAGACAACTTTGAATTTTAACAGAGAAACTCGTCCTGATGTTAGTGTCATAGAATAATCTAGAATTTTCTTCATATCCAAACATCCTTCCAGCATTTCAAAGAAGGTTGGATGTATTTCATTGTACAACAGCAATAGATCCATTAGATAGATCAGACTATCTGTGTCCGTTAGTTTTGGAAGCCTGTAATCTGTTGTGCTCTCAGTCGTCTGTTTATTGCTGATCACATCTTGAATCAAAGAAGCAATAACTGTAGGCACAGGCATATGCTTAGGAAAGAAATATTCCATTTTATTTCTCAAATCAGACACATTAATATGAGTGTCTTCCATGCTTAAAATTCTTAGATACCTTCTTAATGTTTCCAACATTTTCACTAATACCTTCACACAGTATAAAGATATAGTTTGATCCTTGCCCAAGTGAGTTTGGATAAATTTCAGTAGAGGAATAGGTAATGTGATAAATCTGACAAAGTTTGCTACTTGAGCAGATGATAGGCTTCCCATTCTAGGCACCAAATCATCAGGCTTAAGTACATCCAACAATTTGATTGCAAACTTAACAGTTTTTTCCCAAATAGGAGAGTGTTGAGGCTCAAAGCTTTGTTCCACAACACTTATTAGAGCTCTGTGCAGATCAGGGCATTTGTTAACAATTTTAAGGATCACATCGCCTTCTTCTTGGAACTCCCATGGTCTTTTGAGGGTGAGTACTGCTTTGTACAGGTTCTGATTTTTATTTGCATCAACTGTACCTAATGTATTATCAGTAAAATATAACCCAAGCTTGTGAGATGTGAACAAAGTCAGAACAATTTCAGACAAGAGGGTCATGATGTCAGGACGTAACTCGTTCCGTACTTCTTGACTTAATTCCGGAGGACCTTTCCAAGAATAAAGTTTAAAGATATTATGCAACACTTGATGACTAAATGTCCGTAGTTTCAAACTCTTGGAGATGAAATTGTTGTCAATGACATTCTTCTTTAATATGTTTAGAAACATTAAGACAGATTCAGCCTCATCATGGATAAGTCCAGGGATAACTAAAGGCAGAAGTCCTTGCTTTTCCAGCAAAGATTTTATAAGAGGTAGATGGCCTTCAATGAGGAATGAAGTCATAAAATGCACAAAGGATGTCCTCACATTGTCTTTCTCTTTATAATTTGGCTTTTCCAGTATGTACTGTAGATGTTTGGGTGTTAAAGGTGCTTGGTTGATGACTTCCACACCCAAATCCGGATTTAAAGTCACTATAGATGTCAGGAGCTTAAGGATGATTTTCCTGTGGCGAGGTCCAGAGTTTTCGCTGATCATGATCTCGACTGTTGACATGAATGTGTTCAGAAAGTAGCGACAGGCTTCTTCTGTGATTGTGAGCATCTGGGGATGAGAAGACTGGACTTTCATGATAATGAGGTGAAACAGGTGGAAGGCTGGAGTAGCCAGGGTAAGATTCTTCTTGCTGTCCTGGTTGATTTGACGCAGGATCTCGTGGGAGTTGCCACCGGCATTTAAGTACTCTGCAATGTAGTCAACTTCGGTATCTGGGTTCAAGCATACTTGCAGGAATTGTGTTAGAGCTGAAAATTAACAAATCAATGATTTAATTAAAACAGTTCAGCTGTTGTTTATCTAAAAATGTGGTATTGCTCAAGATATGCATAATATTTGCATTGCACCCATAAATGTTAAATCAATATTAAAAAACAGGCTCAACCTTTCTCCATCAATGTATTAATAAGTAATAACAGAGTTTGAAGTATTTCAATAAATGCAGATAATATTTAATGTATTGTTTTATAATGTAATTTTAATTAGTAACTATTTCCAATCATATTTTCTCAATGACAGGTCCCGTAGAATGTAACTTTGTTTAGTTACACAAAAATTAACTTTTAAATGTGAGGTATAAAAAATATGACAACTGCCTAATTTTGTTCCTTGATCCCATCTAAGACACATTGAGTCCATATATGCAGTAGTTTTTTTTAAAGTACAATAAATAATAAACGTTTTAATAAAGTTACATTCTATGGCAATCATAACATGACATTTGTATTGCCATAGAATAAAACGTTATTATTTATCATACTTTAAAAAAAAAATTACTGCATATATGGACTCAATGTGTCTTAGATGGGATCAAGGAACAAAATTAGGCAGTTTTTGTATTTTTTATATCTCGCATTTAAAAGTTAATTTTTGCGTAACTAAACGCAGTTACATTCTACGGGAGCTGTCATCGAGAAAATAAATGATTGGAACTACTATAACTATGGTAACAATTGACTGCACAAAAGTGGACAATGCACTGTAAATTTTGATTTTACTAGACGTATAAATACTTGACAACCGGATAGCCTAGTTGTTAGAGAACCTGACTACGAAGCTCGAGGTCCTCGGTTTGATTCCCGATCAAGGCAGATATAGTATGACTATGTGTGAAAAATACTAATACTTGAGTCTTGGGTGTTTAATATGTACTTATGTATGTATTTGTCTATATAAGTAAGTTTATCCATTGTCTAGTACCCAGATACAAGCTATGCTAAGCTTAGTATGGGACTAGGTCAATTGGTGTGAATTGTCGCATGATACTTATTATTACTTATTTACTTCTAGTAAATAAATAAATTTATTAGATAGCTATTGCACATTTCTGAATATTATTCTGTAATGCTTAGGGAAAAAAAATGATGTACATACACCATGCATGTGATAGATTTACGGTCATATTCAGAATGTCTATTACACCATATTTTGTACCCAATTTCACAATCATATTATGAATTAGATTTAACAAAACCTGTAACAAAGGGGTGAACAATCTTTAGGGCATATGATTTGACGATATGATATCCAGCCAGATAGACATATCCATCCAGATATACAAAGGCTCCAACCAGCCTGCCAAAACCTCCCTCAGGAGTGTAAACATCCACGTTTTGCTGAGGTGAAACAATAAAAAATGTGGTAAATTCGCTCACCCATAGTCTGTCCAGTCTTAGAGGCCAGTTCTTTTCGAAAGTGTTTGATATCGAACCCATGTTGTCTGTCCGATGCACGTTTGGTTTTAGCTTCTTCGATTTGAGGTTGTTCAGAAGCCGCATTTTCACTTTCTACTTCAAGAACTACTTCGTCAGTCTTGCTCTTTTTAGCAGACTCTTCACTGTCGTTATTATATTTTCGTTTACCCATTTTCATTAATAAAATTTGTTCAGTAACATCATTTATAGCATAAAGACACGTGAGATCGTGAAAGAATTGTTTTGACTTTTCCAAAACTGTCAAGTGTGAACTGACGTTTTTTACTTTTTAATTTTTTGACTGTTTGAAAGCCATATTTAAACGCTTTTTCATATCTCGTATGTCAGAATCGAAATTAGTTTGCCAAGTGGCTACTATGTATAATGTAAGTATCACTCTTGTGACCTCCTTTTCATCTACGTTTATCCATCCATCTATTATACTGCAACTTACGCGGGTGTTAGAGGTAAAGACGACATAGCTAGGCAATTTGCTTTGCCACAATACATAGTCTACACTGCATTCATGCTATGATGCCAACATAACACAACTACAAGTTATTCAAATCATGATTACACGCCATTCAAATTTAGAGCGTATCATTTGCGCATAAAGTTTAGTTCAGTTCTGTTATGAGTTTGTACTTTTTATTTCGTCATGGGAAGAACAACAAACAAAACTTTGAGGAAAACTTTGACAACTTTGTTCGGTCGGATAGAAATAATATTGCTAGTGATTTTGTAATTCTGAAGAAATATATAAATGCTTGACCACCGTTTGAGTAAGTTCAGTTTAAAAGTTTTACTTGAGCGATAGGGTCTTCAATTAAATTATAAATACTCAATTTTTTAACTGTGCTATAATTTAAATATAAATATTGTCCGTGATTGTGAAGATGTCGGAATTTCAAAATACATCTTCTGATACTGCATCTCCAAGTTTTGTTGCACAATGTGAAGCCAACAGGGAAAACCATATCCTAGAAAATCCAGAAATAGTTGAGGATGACTATGAAGAGGATAATCAGAGCCATGAAGAATTATTTGAAGAAAAATACTGGGAACAATGTGAATTATCCAAAAAGGAAAGTGGATTCAAAAAGAAATCTGCAAGCGAGTGCTGCAAAGATGCAGATGACTTTATAACTTATAGGAAAACCAACTCAAAGGATCAGAAAGAAAGACAACTTAATAAGGGGTACAAGTTGGATAGAACTACTACTTCGTTAATAGAAAAACTTATTGATGGTAGAAATATAGGTCAGTACCATGATGCAATAGGAGAGAGCAGAAACTCAATTGTTATAGTAGCTGGCAAGACAGTTAGTAAACTATCAACCTATACATATACTTTCAAAAATGCAATCAAGATATACAAACTGAGCCGTGATGAAACAAAAAATAAAGCTATATACCAAAGGGTTCAAAACGAATTTGATAACATTAGAAACATAAAGACTGTGCATTGCTGCAAGAATGTTATCGTCATGGAACATGTTGGAACTGATGAGAAACCAGCCGTTCCAATCTCTATGGTTCCTCCAGAACTCTGTTGTGAGTTGTATGACAAATTGATAATACGCATGACATGTTTGTATGATTATAGGCGTATGGTACATGGAAATTTAAATAGTAAAAATGTGTTATATTGTGATGCGGATCCGCATATTGTAGGCTGGGCGCACGCAGTGTATTCAGATCACGCCAATGCTCAGAAGAAGCTCATGAGAGATTGCTTATTTGTTACCAAAGTAAGTACATTTTTTTTTATATTAGGTATTGCTGCCGTATGGAGTCCACTCGGTTTAGGTTTAATGTAAATTAGTCTTTACTCACGGGCTCAGCCCGTGTAAGGTAAATACTCCAGTGCCCGACGCTGCCCCAATAGCCAACACTTTCAGTCTTACTTCATAGCAATAAAGGCGACAAGCAGGGTGTCTATTTTTGGAATTAAAGTGTTGAACACTGGGGTATTTACCTTAAGTTATTTTATTAGGTGTGGTAGTTGAATTGAAATTCCGGGCTTTTACTTAATTCCCATGGGAATTTCCAAAACTAGGGAGAGGTGGCATGAAACGGACAATTCAAAATAAAAGTCCATATTTATGAAAGGGAAAATACATATTTTTTTAAAGATACAAAAATAAACAACTAAGATTTGATTAGACAATTATTTGTATTTCATTTGAATAGTTTAAATATTAAACACTTTATATTATAGGAAGCCATACATGCCCCTTTCATGTAGGGTTGCCATCCGTCTGGGATTCCCCGGATTTGTCCTAGTTTAGAGAGTGTCAGGGAAACGTCCGGACCGGGCAGAGTTCTGTTTGTAGTTTGGGTGTGATTTTTTTTAGTTTATGGTTGCCGCTGGACGATTGTCAAAAGTACCTATCTACGTATACCGCTAGTAAAGACTAAAAAAAACCTTAGTGTGTCCGGGTTCTGAGCTCCAAATCCGGGGAATTATACGCTTTTTGTCCCATTTGCCGAATTTTGGAGCTGGCAACCGTACTTTCATGCCACCTCTATCCTACATTTATAAAAAATGCCATATACAGAGTGAAATTTAAATGGTTATACAAAGGTTAATGCTGGAGAATATAATGAACTAACTCTTTATTTTAATTAGTCTTGAGGTGTTCATGCATTGAGTTTGTGATTTCATTTCAACAAAGTATGAAAATCCTACATTTTCAGACTAATTTTAACACCTGAGTTAATACATTATGCTGCCCAGTATTAACAGAGTCACAAACACTAATTTTTTAGACTAAAGCAGACTAGCACAGACCTTAGTTAACTATTTAACCCTGAGTTAAGTGTGCTAACCCGGAGGGTTAACCCCTCGTATGCTTAAGACACAAGATCAGTGCCCAATTTAAGCCATTCTTTTAAGTCATTTAAGTCATTCTTTGTATTTTTTGTATCTATTTAATTGGGTTTATATGAAAAAGTTGAGACTAGAATGCACAATTTTTTTTCACTTCCCGCATAGGAGGGGTTAAGTAATGTCAAAATTAATGGAACTGTCACTGATAACCCAGGGTTAACGATTTAATTTTTAAACCCTAGTGCAGTGGCCTTTAACAGTTAAGATATTTGGATTTTATATGTGCCCAATAGGAATATCGGGATAAAAAACTAGCCCGTATTATTCCAGAGTTTCAGATATGTGAAGGAGTAACAAACACACATACAAACACTTGCACTCCGGCACTCACAACTTTCTCATTTATAATACCTATTAGTAGGATTTTTTTCTCATCAAACTCTTTTTTTGTTTCAGTTCTTTAAAAGCAAAGGCGTTCCAGTGATGTCCACAGAGTTGCTGTTTAAAGAGATCACAAAGCTGAGAGAAATAAGCATAGACGCGTTGGACGTGATGCACAGAAACAAGTGCTCGAGTAGGAGTGAAAGGGCAAATCCAGGGCATAGCCCCGGTGGAGCCTCTCGATTTAAATAAGATAATTTATTCAAATAATTTCAGTACAAAATAACAAGAAATACGATTATTTTACAAAAGGCCTATGTAACACGCGTGCCTGCACTAGGGTTACGGTTACTAGGGAACTCTGTGTCGCAGGCTAAACAAGCTATTATAAATTAAAATTAAAAATATATTATCTAAACTTAACAGAGCAAATAGGTATTCAGTGGCGATCCTTACATAGAAGCCCAAAAGCCGGGCTTGCCTTATAAATCTCAAATCAAGATTAAAAATAAAAGCCAAACCTCGTCCAAACGAAAAAAGTTCTAATAAAATCACTTTCATAATAACGCGCTTTATTTTACGTAAAATACCAAGAATTGCATAACAAATCCGCTGCGCGGCCCAGCGGCGCTGTACGGCGGCCGACGCGGCGATAGGCGATAGTAGCGACGTTATAAATAGCATGACATCTCGCTCGCTCTTGTGGGCTTTTACGGGGCTTCGAAACGCTGTCTTCATACTTAGGAAAACGTTAGTTTTGCAAATATCTATGTATAGCTGCATATATAGCGCTTTCTAACCAATTTTGAATCTGGCTTACTGTGTGAAGTTTGCTGCGTTTGGTTTAGAACGCGAGTGCGCGGGCGAGATGAATAACTTCACGATTGTTTATATCGAATCGTGGGCCATACCATGCAAGGCGTTGTAAAATGCGTGAATTTATGTAATTACAAAATAAATAGGTATTCTTGTTTTAGTGCGTTGCTGCGTGTGAGAATGAGTCTGTAAAATTTAAAATTCTGTCTAGTAATAGAATGAAGTGTGCTTTGGTAAGCTTGCCCAAACTGAGTAAAGCGGCAACAAGATTGATTTACCTACATTAAATTATAAAAAAATACTAAAACATATCTCTCGGCTTGCCATAGCCTGATACCCTAGGCACGCCACTGTAGGTATTGTACCTTTGTATACAGACATAAAATAACATGAAATCCAAAAACAATAAAACGGTAACAAAATTGTGTTTAGTGATTACAAATAGTACAGATAAATCAATAGAATTTATCAGTCTAAGTAGGTATGCATGATCATGCATGTGTATAATTAAGGTCGAATAAACCACGCAGTCAGTGGCATTTTTAACCAGGTCAAAATTAAGTGCCGAGTTTGCTGACTAACAAAATATACGCGCCTAAGCCGATGACTCAAACACTGAGATATTATCTAGGTCGTCAATCAATCGGTTAGTCATATCGTAATGTGTAAATAAATAAACTTCTAAAAATACTAATTTAATTACGGTGCTCTAAGACGCCTTCATAGTCAATGGTGTTAAAGAACCTCTTCTCCGCAAGTAATCTAGCGGGACATTTGGAGTCGCCCGTCTTGTGGCCGCACGGTTTTTTGAAGTGCAGACGAGTAGCACATTTTGGGAGCTCGGCTTTTTTGGTGCATTGTTTGATGTCGTGCCCGCATTCTCCACAATGTCCACAACTGAAATTGAACGTTAGGGCGGTAAAGGAATTTCTTTACATAGAAATAGTAGAGATTTAGTACACCCAGAGCCCACCAGATGGCGCTTCTTACCATCGTGCAAGTTTAACCATAGAGTTGCCACTATTTCTCTATATGAACCACTGGTTTTAGACGACCAGATGGCCTAGTGGTTAGAGACCCTGACTATGAAGCTTGAGGTCCCGGGTTCGATTCCCGTGTCGGGGCAGATATTTGTATGAAAAATACGAATGTTTGTTCTCGGGTCTTGGGTGTTTAATATGTATTTAAGTATGTATCTATCTATATAAGTATGTTTATCCGTTGCCTTAGTACCCATAACACAAGCTTTGCTAAGCTTGCTTTGGGTCTAGGTCAATTGGTGTGAATTGTCCCGTGATATTTATTTATTTTATTTATTTATTATGGTAGAAATACTCTTTGATATGGAGATATAAATTGTATTTTGCTGAATATAAAGACTACCGTAGTGCCAAGGTGCCATATAGAGCAGGGTTTAGCAAATGGCCTCAACGGGCGCTTGCGTCGCTGCAAAATAAAACCAAAAGTTTGATCAAACATTTATTATAGAATATAAAAAATAGCCATTTTAACACTAATTTGTGCTCAGCACCTTAAGTTCTAATTGCTTGGTTGAAGAGTTGGGATTAGAGACACCTTGCTCACACCTGTCATGTATCATGGTGTTTGTGACACCAAAACCCTTCTGCACTCCATTAGGTATAGTTAACAACCACTTTAGCCTAGTTGGTAGTGACCCTGCCTACGAAGCAAACAAAGCTAACCCAGGACGGTTCAAGTCCCGGTAAGGGCATTTATTTGTGTGATGAGCACAACTATTTGTTTGTGAGTTATGGATGTTTTCTATGTATTTAAGTATTTATTTATCTATATAAGTATGTTTATCGTCGTCTAGTACCCATAGTACAAGCTTTGCTTAGTTTGGGACTAGGTCGATTTGTGTAGGATTGTCCCCTAATATTTATTTATTTTATTTTTATAGTTAATGGATGTCCGATTGATTGTTGCCCACGAATGTAGGACCAAAGGACGAATAATCCACGATCAATACTAGACCCCTGGGGGTCGTCAAACAAAACCAAAATTTAAAGTTGAAATAGATTTGTACAAGTATAAGCAGTAAAAGTTTTTTAGGATAATGCTGGTCATACACGTTATGGTCTGGGTAACAGGTCATTTTGGTACGAATGTCTAAATATACAATGGTTCAAAATGTCTCCTTATCAAAATGTATAGCGGTCAAAAAGTATGCAAATGTAGGTAAACATGTTATAATAAAGAAAAGACAAAAGAATTACATAGATGCCAGAAAAACCTAAGAGCCTATTGTATGACAGAAAAAACGAACAGAAGTTAAATGGTCAAGATCCAAAAATACTCAGTGGGTTTGAATATCCCTTTGTCAAATTGTACAATTTTGCATTTGTATGCTTTTTATAATAACAAAATGGACGTATAGGTAACGCCACCAGAGTTGAGGCCACGCACACAACCACATCTCATGTAATGACAGCGGGATTTTGACGTTGTGTTGTTGTTAAACGTCAACACAACGTCAACATCCCGCTGTCATTACATGAGATGTGGTTGTGTGCGTGGCCTCAACTCTGGTGGCGTTACCTCTACTTTTCTGAGTAAATGAATAAATTATTATTAGAAGTTGTTTGATAGTAAATTCTTCAGGATGGACTTGAGGAGATTAAAAAGATGTCTGTCTTTCGAGAAGTATATTCGCAAAGTATTTATCAATCTTATGTATTACATAAAGCGACATTGTGAGAGAAAAAGGAACTAACATCAATTTAACTAGAGATTAGCGCCATCTATCCGAATATATTAGAATTAGGTAGAGGATTAGGGTAAGTTCCTATCGGATTCCGATAGATGGCGCTGTTACCTACAAACGGCTGTTTAGCCTGTCCACTGTTGGACAGAAGTCAAAAAGTATAATAATGGCAATGAGCTCATAACATTTTGTACATTTTGGCCCTGAAGTATTCTGTCCTCAAAACTTCTTGACACAAGGACATCTAGACCATAGCGAATGCTGCTTTGGAAACATTTTGACTTAAATAACATGTTGGCCAAAGCATATTCTGCCCCTAAAATATTCATACAAAATGACCTGGTGGCACCAACATTTTGTACTTTTTGACAACGTTACATCTCAACATTTTATGCATTCTGTCATTTCTACCAAAATGACCTGTACCGTCCAGGCGACCGAAGCAAAACCAAAAATCAATTCTTTCGAGTGACACCGTACGGTAAACCTGTACACCGGAACGTCCCCACACATTGGTTAATCTGTGCAGGTAACCTCTCCGGCAAACCGTAACGTGTATGACCAACTTATGATGATGGCAAGGAAGCGTTAGGGAAGCCTGTAGAAAAGTTAACAGAATTATAAAACACTGTGTATAATCTAAAATTACAAATTAACGTTAAAAAACTAGACGGATTACATCCTTTTATAACTTAGTCAGTCTGGTAACGTAAGTTTGAAACGATCATTCAGTCATTTTAACTATCTCTAAAACTTTATCTTAGCCTAAGTATTGTCGGTGAAATAAAATAAAACAACAAAAATAACCTTAGAAGGCCATATACGGCACTAAAAGTCAGGTATAGTCGGGGTAAGAAAAGGTTTGTCACTTTTCGACTCTATGTCAACGAGTTAAGGTCGAAAAGTGACGAACCTTTTCTTACCCCGACTATACATTCAAGGTCATAAATAAGTGATCACTTTTGTACCTTGTCGCTTTCATTCGTTAAATAATTTAGTATAGCTTTTCAAACGTGACGTTAAAGTGACAAGGTACAAAAGATCACTTCTATTTGACGTTGACCCTACTGTAGGTCGGGCTACTCTGGCCCTGATGGGGTAACTTTGACGTTATACGTCTAATAAAAGTAAGATAGGCTGTAGTTCCCACGCGGGCCCTGTGCATATTGGGAACTTCACACAGCGCGCAGGTTTCCACGGGGTACGTATTATATATAAAGTTTAAAACAAATACTAATGGTCATTTGATATAATGCAATTTTCTTGGAAATTCTCAACTTTACAGGATTTTCATAAAATAAACCTAACCTAAACCAATCTGTAGATTACACGATTAAAAAAATTCGTTTAATCAATAGTTTCATAGAAAATTTTAGTATGTGTTATGACCATTATGTATTTCGTCCATTATTTGTTTTAAACTTTATATATTTTGATAAGTACCCGTTTCCACTATGTTTTCGTTTAACGATAATATTGATTTAAACCCATTGAATCAAAGCACCCCGATCTTACGGTAATTATAATACATCTTAAAATACTCGCTAACAAACGCTTAACTATTAATTGACATCTTTGAGTATGGCGTTAGGCTCTGTAAGATGATTTTGCATTTGGTAACAATACAGTGGTGCCAAATAATCGTACCAATTTTAAACACGTACTTGATAAAATTGCTGAACAAAAATATTGTCATAGAACTATATTAATTAAAAAAAAAAAATTAGAGCTTTTACAGACGGAGTGCATGCTAACTGCAAAACGTAACCGCAACTGCTTACCGCCCATATTATGTATTGCTAGCGTACAGTTTTATCAACTACAAAGGAAAATATCGCGTAAAATAAAATAATAATATGTAATAGGAAAATGTCGGCATTCCGCACTAGCGTTGCAGTCTGAATCCAATCCGTCTGAACGGCCGTTAACGAATAATTAAATTATCATTTTTAAAAACTTAACTTTTAAATTTGATTCTTAAAATTGGGTGCGATTAATACACGACCTTTATTTACCTGTTGTTTCATAACGAACGAGAATAATGCACAACCAGATATGATTCGTGTAATTAGGCAAATTAAACGAGGTCATGAATTATCATGCATTCCGGATCCATAAATGTTTTAATCGCAAATAAATTGTCTGAAAATTGTCTTGCGCTATTACTAATCATCATTATTCAAATAACTCGTTTTTAAAGTTATAATTAATAAAAAAACTATAATTATTCTTAAATAGAACTTAACATAGTGTCTATACGTTTTTTTTTATGTCCATATGTTTTAAATGCTTTCTCATATTATGAAATTATTATATTTTAAAATGACATGGGTCCACTTGTACTTAAAATTACACTAAAAGACTCTTCAGTTTAATCAACAAACATATAGCTCCAAACGCACAGACAGCGGAGGCGTGGCGGTGCGGTGGCGGTGACGTTTGTAATATTCTAACTAGTATGAACTGCGGCTTGGGTCTAATTTGAACATTTAGTATTAATAAAATATGCCTTATAAATAAATAAACAAAAAATTCAAGGTAGTTTTATAATATGTCAATAAAAGTTAATTTTTGTGGGGTAGTTTGAGAATAAGAAAAATAAAGTGGGTACTTGTGAAGTTACAGTGACAAGTTAAAACATTTGTTTTGGTTTGTTAGTTTAACATTTGGTAGCATAGCATACGGTTGTGGTAACTCCGAGGATGAGCTCTGGTTGAGTTCGAAACGCGTCAGTGTAGCTTGGTGGTGGTGATAGTTGTGTTTATGTGATTTGTGTGTGTTCGTACAGTGTGGAGGTGGAGGAACTGCATGAACACACATTTCTTGCATAAACGTAACTATTGTAAGGTCGCGGGTGAGCAAAGTAATTGTTTTAGTTCATTATGTTAGGTTACTATTATTATTTATTAATTATTTGTTTAATACTCCCGTCTTGAAGCGGTTCGATTACCATAAACTTAATTATTAGAATAGTCAATTGAGTAAATCCGGATGTCACGTGATTCGTTGCGTCAGAAGCAACGTCGGGCTCGCGCGGAACGGCGAACAAGATAAGCGGGTCACTTGCTCTCTTAGCGTTCGTTAGACAAGTACCGTCTCAGTAAGAACGAAGTAACGGTTTTTCGAGATTAATATTCAGTGTTGTGATCTGTAATTGATGTGTAGTTTAGAATAAGTGAAAATGAAGATTAAAAGTTATCATTTGTAAACTGCATTTGATTCCATACTGACCGATCCCAATAGGTCAGAAGTGGGATCGAAGGGGTTGGACAAAATTACCCTAACCTCGTCCACGGCTCGGAAAAACGTAAGTAAATCTTTGATGTAGCTTTTTAAATTCTGAGGTGACTTTTTTTAGCTTGCGTACAAACAAAAAAAAGTACATATATTTTTTTTTCTTTCCTAAATCTCTTTTCCCTACTGTTATGGGATGTGCCAAAAATGTGTTAAATTAAGTAAAAGATAATCAGGCTCATGCCATAAATAATTTGTAATCTTAGTCGCACGCAGCGCAGTATTTTTCACTTGTAGAAACCAACTTCAAATTTGGCACATACTTATTATGCACATCTAAGATTCTAAAGCGTTAGCGGTTAGTATTCAAATTGCTTCCATACACTTACCCTAGTTTGTGGGTAAGTGGAATTATGTACACCATTTCCTCGTTAGCAAAGCTTTGTGAATTTAAACGAATATAATGTGTTTTGTGAATAAGTGAGACATTCTGAGACCTAGGCCTAGCAGTGGACTACTGCAGGCTGGTATAAGTATATGACGTTACGATTAAAAAAAAAATACATGCCATACTATCACTAAGTCCGATTCAGAGATGGAGACTAAGAACGATACGTATTCAGCAAAAGTAAGTCTCTAGAAGGAACTATTTATTTTACTATGGTGCTTTACCCTTATTTTTATTACGCATGGTAGAGTCAATGTTAGAGTCAATGAGTCAGTGGTAGAGTCAGTGGTAGAGTAGATGGTAGGGACGATGGTAGAGTCGATGGTAGAGTCGATGGTAGAGTCGATGGTAGAGTCGATAGTAGAGTCGATGGTAGAGTCGATGGTAGAGTCGATGGTAGAGTCGATGGTAGAGTCGATGATAGAGTCGATGGTAGAGTCGATGGTAGAGTCGACGGTAGAGTCGACGGTAGAGTCGATGATAGAGTTGATGGTGGAGTCGATGGTACGTTAAGTATTTTGCATGGTATGGGAAGGATTTTGATCAGAACAATTATTAAGATAGGAAATATATAAATTGACCGTACAACTACTAAGCTGGTAAATGAAAGTTTCAGAACGCTTACGGAAATGGAGGACGGAACTAGCCGAGGGGAAGGGCCTAGTACGTCAAACTACCAAGGAAACGACGTGTTCAGTCGAGGGGAAGGGCTGGCACGAAGTTTCAACCAAAGGACACCCGAGGTTGAGGGTCGAGACGTGTTGAATCGAGGGGAAGGATCAACACGAACAGACCAAGGAGCACCCGAGGTTGAGGGTCAAGGTCATTATACATCGGATATTGCGAGTGCAAAGAGTGCACACACGGAGCAATCTGTAATTTTAGATGCAGTCGGAAAAATCAGGAGTCGGTCACGAAGGCGTCGATCGAGTGACTCGTATAGTGAGGACGGACATAGAGGCAGGAGAGGGAGAAGGACAAGGACGAGACGTGACAGGCGGAGGGACTATTCTTCATCGGACTCAGAGGGAAGTTCGCCGCTACCCAAGAGAAGACGGCGAAGAGCAAGTAAGGAATCAGAGACAAATAGTATGTTAGATAAGTTTCTTAGCATTCTCGATAAAGTCAGAGGTTCGGATAAACATAAATTAACATTTAACACGAATGTCATACCCGAATTTGACCCAATGTCAAAAGAGCAGACCGTGTTAACTTGGCTAACGAAAGTGGAAGAATGTGCGGAGATATATGGTTGGGACGAGAAGGCAACCATCCACTACTCGTTACCCAAGCTAAGCGGAGTTGCGAAAACATGGTACCAAGGTCTGTCAACGCTTTTGTTTACATGGCCGCAATGGAAACAAAAGTTGATAGAGTCTTTTCCGTGTCGCGAAGATTATTGCGAACTTCTGACTGAGATGATGGCAAAAAGGGTCAAGTTCGGCGAATCATTGGAACAGTACTATTACGCAAAAATTAATTTGTTGAATCGGTGTAAGATTACTGGAAGGCAAGCAGTAGATTGCCTTCTTTATGCCGTTGAGGACCGTGCAGTTAAGGTAGGTGCTCAGGCAGCACAATTTAAAGAGCCCGAGCAAGTGCTCAAATATTTTAGGTCTGTCAAGGTGGGCCAAGTTCGCAATAATAATGACACATTCTCAAAGAGGTTTAGTGATCGTAATGGGACATTATCAAGTAGCAGGCCTGGACCCAGCAGATTAGGTCCTGGCAACAGTAGCATTAAATGTTTTAACTGTAATGAACCAGGTCACCCTAGTTTCAAATGTAATAAACCACTTGTGAAATGCACGTCTTGCGATAGATTAGGACATTTAAGCTCTAATTGTTATAAAAACAGAACTACTAATAGCAAGGTCGACGACCAGACCACAAGCAAAGACAAAAACGTAAAGGATGTTTCTAAAGTAGCGGTTGATAGAGATGATGCCAACGATAAATACATATTGGACGTAAAAATTAATGACGCTACTGTTAAGTGTCACGTTGATTTAGGGAGTCAGTGCTCGTTGATTAAGATTAGTACAGCGAAGGCTTTAAACCTCTCAATTGATCGTCAGGACAATTTGCCGTTATTGAAAGGTATCGGGGGTAATTTGACTTGCCCTATAGGCGTTTCGATCGTAAGCGTAGAAGTCCAAGGACTGCAGGAAACGATAGAGATGTTTGTGGTAGATGATCACGTGCTGAGTCATCCCGCTTTATTAGGGCATTCCTTTACTGAAAGACCTGACATAGTCATCACCAAAACACCCGATGAAATCATTTTCCAAAGACTTCCGCAGAATCGCCTACACCTTTTAGTGGAGAAAGACACCAAATTAAGTGGTAATGTATTACGGCCTGTAGGTGTGACTACAAACTCTAACATTAACTGCAATGTTTACGTTAATGGCTCTTTGCGAGGTGGAGAAGACAAGCAGTACTACCTCTTCCCCGGTATGTATGAAATCAGGAATGGCTGTGGTGCCCTCTTGGCTTACAACATCACCTCGGGCGATGTCTCAATAGAGAAGGGGACTCTGTTGACAAGATCCCTGCCCAGTCATATGCCAGATCAGGTACGTACACTGGACTCCTGTAGCACTGAAATCTTAAACTCCGAGACCCAAAGCGTGAATTTTAGCCCAGAACTAACCGAGGATCAACGCCTTGAATTACAGCGAGTACTGGTAGAGTATAAAGATTGTTTCTCTAATGGACTTAAAGATCTAGGGTTCACGAATGCGACTGAAATGGTGATCGAGCTCGAAGACACTGAACCAGTTGTATATCGACCTTATCGTATGTCACATACCGAACGATTGTTAGTAAGGGACATGGTCCAAGATATGGTTGACAGCGGCATCGTTAGTGAGTCGTCATCTTCCTACGCTAGTCCTATTGTACTGGTACAGAAGAAAACAGGTGAGAAACGCTTATGTGTCGACTACCGGGCTCTTAATCGGAAGACAAAAAAAGAGCATTACCCATTACCACGTGTAGAAGACCAGTTAGATTTGTTAGCGGGGAATACAATGTTTACTTCATTGGACCTAGCGTCAGGGTACTACCAGATACCGGTGGCTGCCAACTCCCGTGACAAGACTGCGTTCGTGACACCGGACGGGCAGTTTGAGTATAATCGCATGCCCTTTGGGCTAGTGAATGCGCCGTCAGTATTCCAGAGGACGATTCATAAGATACTCAGAGAAGCCCAGGTAAAGTATGCAATAGTTTATATGGACGATGTGCTAATCCCATCAAAAGACTTTGCTCAGGGTATCCAGAGACTAGTAGAAGTTCTGCAGCTTTTAAAAAAGGGAGGTCTCACCCTCAAGTTAAGTAAGTGTAACTTCTTTCTAGATACGATAGACTTCCTGGGCTTTGAAGTAAGCGCTCAAGGGATTCGACCAGGTAGTAGGAAAACCGACGCAGTTTCGAAGTTCCGAGAACCAACCAACCAACACGAACTACGACAATTTCTGGGGTTATCTGGTTTCTTTAGACGTTTCATAAAAGATTACGCAACCGTCACTGCCCCATTAACAGACCTCCTAAAGAAAGACTGCGGTTGGGTTTGGAACGGTCATCACCAACAAGCGTTTCAAAAGGTCAAACAACTACTTGTAGACCGCCCAGTTCTTGCCCTGTATGATCCTAAAGCGGAAACCGAGCTACACACGGACGCGAGTAAGGAAGGACTGGCAGGTATCCTTTTACAGCGTAACTCAAGTGGTGTACTACAGCCAGTCTCTTATTTTAGCCGCAAGACGAGTGTTGATGAACGTAAGTTGCATTCGTTTGAACTCGAGACGTTAGCAGTAATCGCCTCACTCAACCGTTTCCGAGTATATCTGGTAGGTATTTCTTTCAAGATCCTGACTGACTGCAACGCGCTCAGATCTACTCTGACGAAGCGAGACCTGATCTCCCGCATTGCCCGATGGTGGGTACAACTCCAAGAATATGATTGTACGATTGAGTACCGACCCGGAGCACGGATGTCTCATGCAGACGCATTGAGTAGGAACCCTGTCGATTCTGCGTCCAGTGAACTACATGTCTTGGATGTGCTACAAATACAGTCGTCGGAACAAGACTGGATAATGACAGTTCAAACTGCAGATGAGGAGGTAAGAAATATTAAAAGTATTCTCTCTGACCCTAGGTCTGCGGAGGTTGCGGACGTCCATAAAAATTACCAACTTAAGAATGATCGTGTCTACCGCGTGGTCAACAACGAACTGAAGTGGTTAGTACCAAAGAGTGTGCGTTGGCAGATACTGAAAATGAACCACGACGATGTGGGTCATTGCGGTTTTGACAAAACCCTGCAACGGATTAGGAACCATTACTGGTTTGCGAGGATGCGCCGCTTCGTAAAAAAATACGTGTCCTCTTGCCTCGAGTGTGCTCATCACAAAGCCCCTGGAGGAAAACGAGAAGGTGAACTCCACCCAATAGAAAAGGTAAGCACCCCTTTTCACACAATTCACGCTGACCACTTAGGCCCGTTCATAACCAGCAAAAGGGGCAACAGTTATCTGTTAGTATTGGTTGACGGATTTACTAAGTTCGTGAATATAACAGCCGTGAGAAATACCAAATCAATTACAACCATACGGGTCATCAAAGAGCACGTAAGTTATTTCGGAGTCCCAACCCGCCTTATTACGGACAAAGGTTCGAGCTTTACCAGTAAGACCTTTCGCGATTTCACTACGACTTTCGGCATCAAGCATGTTATTAACGCAGTTGCAACCCCGAGAGCAAACGGTCAAGTTGAGAGGTTCAACAGGACCATCTTGGATGCGTTATCTACGTCCAATCACGGCCAGGATGAGAAAACGTGGGATGAGCGTATTCCCGATATCCAGGTAGGTATCAATACCACTAAACATAAAACAACACAAAAGAGTCCCTCGGAACTATTATTCGGTTTTAACATTATTAGCAGAACAGAAGGTATCTTAAGCTCCGTTATTAATGATACTTTAAACAAAATCCCTGTCGAAGAGTTAACGGATGTTAGACAAGATGCTAGTGACAAAATTAGTAAACAACAATCAAAAGATATAATCAATTTTAATAAACGCAGGAAACCTTCAAGGCAATATAAGGAAGGCGATTTAGTTAGGATAGAAAGGCAGGTCCCACATGACGGCAAATCACAAAAACTTGTAGTCAAGTATCAGGGTCCTTATCGCATAATGAAAGTGCTACCTAATGACAGATTTGTAGTAGAAGACACACCTATGACTAGAAAAAACGGTAGGAGGTATGAGGCTATTATATCAATTGATAAGATACAACCCTGGATGACATTTTCTAGAGACTTAGAATCCGATGAATCGAGTCATAGTACTATAGAGAGTGAGTAAGCGTAAATTTATATAGGAATTAATGTATATTATATGATGTGATTAATATTTTACAGTTAATGTTTATTTTTATAAGTAAAAAAAAAAAAAAAAAAAAAAAAAAGATACGATTATACTAAAGACATTCATATTGTATGTGTTTGAATATTAATGATTTTAGTATCATAGGTACTTAGCATAAGATGCACTACTATTTTGTTCACTAATTACTTTACCTTTACTGTGATTGTATTGCCGTGTTTTCATAATGAGATATTTCTTTATTTTATATAATGTATAATAATATAATACGAGTCATGATATTATTGTTTACGAGGATGATGAATTTTATCATTATTACATAATAAGATTAATAAGCTACAAGTATAGTTAAGTTTAAGTCATTATGAACTTTGAATTAGGTACATTTAACATTGCCACGTGTGATTAAACTGGAAAAAAAAAGAGCGAAGGGACTCGCTTAAACAGGATGGCCGAGCTGTTAGGTTACTATTATTATTTATTAATTATTTGTTTAATACTCCCGTCTTGAAGCGGTTCGATTACCATAAACTTAATTATTAGAATAGTCAATTGAGTAAATCCGGATGTCACGTGATTCGTTGCGTCAGAAGCAACGTCGGGCTCGCGCGGAACGGCGAACAAGATAAGCGGGTCACTTGCTCTCTTAGCGTTCGTTAGACAAGTACCGTCTCAGTAAGAACGAAGTAACGGTTTTTCGAGATTAATATTCAGTGTTGTGATCTGTAATTGATGTGTAGTTTAGAATAAGTGAAAATGAAGATTAAAAGTTATCATTTGTAAACTGCATTTGATTCCATACTGACCGATCCCAATAATTAGTATGAACGAGTTCGCGGTACGGCACCGCACAACCGTTCATACAAGTTAGAATATTACAACCGTCACCGCCACCGCACCGTCACGCCTCCGCTGTCTGTGCGTTTAATTTGGTACCAAAACCTACTTTACCATTATTAAAACGGTTGAAACATTGGGTCCATGGTCAGCCGACATGAAAGAATTTATGAGGGCTCTGTCGTCCCGGCTGATCGACGCCTCAGGGGATCCAAGAGCTGGCGCGTACTTAGCCCAGCGGATCGCGCTTGCGATCCAAAGGGGTAATGCCGCCAGCAGGGGGTTGCCGCAGTCAAATATTTTAGACGGGGTTTTCTTTTTATAATTTTTTTTTTCTGTTGTAAATAATAATTTTTATTTTTCTCTTGTAAATACTGTTTTTTTTTTCTCTTCTATATATTGTATTAGTTTAATTTTAACTGATTACTGTATTAAAATTAATAAAACTGTTTGTTTTATCTCCAAATATTTTAAGTATTGTGAAATTTTAAACGGTCAAGAAGTGGACCAAGAATTTATCCTGAGCTGTCTTAATTATTAAATAGTTAAATTATACTTGAAATATAGTTTTTTTTTTATTTAAGATCATGATCAATTATCACAGCATTATCGCTGCGTTCACTATTGATCGCAAATCCCAAATATATGAAGTATAGCTTCACTATTTAAGTATGTAAGCTACTCGCAGGTCTTAAACTGAGCCTGCTAATGTCCTTATGTAATGAAATGAGTAATGATTAACATAAAAGCTTGAGGTAAATTTCGTCACTGCTTTGAAAAAATTAAACTGGCCAAGTGCGAGTCGGACTCGCGCACGAAGGGTTCCGTACAATTATCTATAAAAATCACGTTTGTTGTCCATACAACAAACGGCTCCCATGAGCCCCCTTAAATATTGTTGTTGTTGTTATAGCGGCAACCGAAATACATCTGTGAAAATTTCTACTCTCTAGCTATCACGGTTCCCGAGATACAGCCTGGTGACAGACGGACAGACGGACACCGGAGCCTCAGTAATAGGGTCCCCGTTTTTACCCTTTTTTATGTTAGTGAAGCCAGACAAACGAACTAGTGGGTCACCTGATGTTAAATGAACACCACTGTATGGACAGCGCGATACCAGTGCGTTGTCGGCCCTGCAGAAAATTGTACACTCGCCTCTTAAAGGCGCCCAGGTCGTAACTCGATGGGAAGACCCCAGCGGGAAGCTCGTTCCAGATTTTGCAAGTTCGTGGCAAAAAAGACCGCTTAAAACGCACCGTCGAAGACTGCCATTCATCAACATGATGTCGATGAAATGAACGCTTACGACGGGAGGATCTGTAATGGAACCCCGCAGCTGGAATGAGGTCAAAGAGTTCCTCCTTCCTTCCTTGAGTTCCTTTGGGTACGGAACCCTAAAGAGCTTGTATCTCAAAATCGATAATCTGGCTAATCAAACTTTACTGAGTGTGCGTGCAATAAAGTTCAGTTTAGTTTACATATTGATTTGAGATACGAGATTTTTTCAAAGTAGTGACGATTTTCTTTTTATTCTTTAGCTAAGCAGCAAAGCCTCATTAACCGCAGGTATCTTCTTACTTTGTATTAAATTAAATAATCTCAAAAGACGAAAATTAACGTAATTAATCAACCTGTTTACTTCGAGGATGCATGTTTACTGACTTTAGCGAGCAACACCTCTGCTATGTTCGACTTGGGATCGGTATCTGAAAATAGAAAAGTAATTTAAGTAGTCCAGATGGTTGTGGTGAATGGATCTATAGGAGGGATGGCACACTAGATGCCCGCACATGGTGTGCCATCTTTCTTACAGTTTCATTCATTACAATTGGGATGTCCCAATTTTTGGCAACATATAATAAATCGAAAACCGTTTGGAGAAATAGGCTTTGTGAAGCGTTTTCAGAAATCAGATTCCAAAAATATGATAATCTGAATTAAATAAAGAAAATTTAAGTAATGTCCTTCATTTGACCCCTGCAGTGAATCGTCACAAAGGCAGATATAAAGCAGGTCTACACTCTAAACCAAATTGACAGTTTGAAATGTTGCTGTCCTGCTTATAATAGCAAAGAGTGACAAAGACAGAACTTTAATCACATGATGCACATCTGGCTTTAAACAGTTGTCATTTATCATAAAGTCCGAAATGTATACAATACTCGCAATGTATTTTTACAAATTTAATTATTAAATTACTACGTTACAAGTAAATATGAAAGAATTTAAATATCAGATTTTAATAAAAAATATCTATTTACTATCACACCATTAAACAAACAGGAATAATCGAAGCTAAAAGAAGAGAAATAAATAAAACTATTTTGTCATGGTTCATTTAGGACCCTAAGCCGTGCTTGTAATATTGACAGTGACAAGACAAATCAGGGGCACTACTACAAAAATCGAAGTTCGTATCGCATCATCCCTCTCACTCTCGTGTCAAATCATATTGAGCGGGACGGCATGAAACGAAGTTCGAATTATGCACTTCGTAGTAGGGTCTCAGTAGTGCCGTGGTAGTGCCACAGATTATGTTATGTACGACTTGAATTTGTCTAGGCTATGGAACGTGGCTCTCTCACTGTGACGTCATCCAACATATTTCTAAAAAAAAATATAAAAAATTAAATACTCAACCTAATTCAAAATCGATGAAAATGGTGTCTTAAAAAATCCTATTCTTTCCAAAAAAAATATAAAACCTATAGGTTATTTTTTTTGGTGCATCCCAATTCATTTCAATTTCTGTTATTGTTGTAAATGCATTGAGATGTTCCTTTGTTGGCTTGATCAGGGTTATCATGGTTAGTATACTGGTGCTCTCTCGAACATGCAGATGTAAAGCAACACCAAAAATTCACTGGACACTTTAACAGTCACACGAGCACTGACACACTTGACATGCACGCTCACTTGACACGCACGTATGCGTACTCTTTCACACACACACACACGCACACACGCGCACACGCGCACACGCGCACACGCGCACACGCGCACACGCGCACACGCGCACACGCGCACACGCGCACACGCGCACACGCGCACACGCGCACACGCACTCACGCACTCACGCACTCACGCACTCACGCACTCACGCACTCACGCACTCACGCACTCACGCACTCACGCACTCACGCACTCACGCACTCACGCACTCACGCACTCACGCACTCACGCACTCACGCACTCACGCACTCACGCACTCACGCACTCACACACTCACACACTCACACACTCACACTCACACTCACACTCACACTCACACTCACACTCACACACACTCACACTCACACTCACACACACACACACACACACACACACACACACACACACACACACACACACACACACACACACACACACACACACACACACACACACACACACACACACACACACACACACACACACACACACTTTATTTAGGTTTAAGTTTTGTTTAGTTATAGTCTTAGTAATAATTTTTTTTTTCTTGGAAGAGCGAGGCCTCCTGACACAAGTTCCAACTTAATGGGAGGCCTCAACGTTTTTTGTAAAACTTCTGTTAAATGCAAATAAAGCTTATTTATTTATTTATTTATTTTTTTTTTTATTACAACTAGTGTGTGACACGCACATACATCGGGTCAGAACCGGCATTAAGCGGGCACCGAGCTTCTAGCGCTAACCGATTTTAGGTTTTCTATGCACTAATGCCGTGGTGGCCTAGTGGTTTGACCAAAGGGCTCTCAAGCAGAGGGTCGCTGGTTCAAGCACGGGCTCGCACCTTTGAGTTTTTCGGAAGTTACATGCGAAATTACATTTTAAATTTACCATGAGCTTTACGGTGAAGGAAAACATCGTGAGGAAACCTGCCTACACCGGCGAAGAAATTCAATGGTATGTGTGAAGTTCCCAGTCCGCAAAGGGCCCGCGTGGGAACTACGGCCCAAGCCCTCTCATTCTGAGAGGAGGCCTGTGCCCTGTAGTGGGACGTATATAGGTTGGGAGGTTGATGAAGGGTACTCACCGTCGTAGTGGACCAGCTCGAGCTTGCCGTGCAGCTCGGGACTGTTGGCGACGATGCGCACGAGTGTGTCGCAGAATGCGCGCTGGATCTCCTCGCCGTCCGCCAAGGCCAACCCTGGAACCGTCCAATGCAGCGTTTGCGGTATAATGTAACCTTTTGGGCGCCGAATATATCCGCACCATCGTGACAGATCAAGCGCGAAACCGAGGGAATATAACATTAAGGGGCTGTTTCACCACCCATTGATTAATTTTAACTGACGGATAAATGTGAGGCCGTCTCCGTCTATTCGAACAAAACACACAAAGACGACATCACATTTATCCGTCAAATAAATTTGATCAATGGATGGTGAAACAGCGTAAGTCAAGTAAACTCACTTTGGTAGACGGATCTCTTCTGCAACACCTTCCAGAGCGTGTGTATGGGGGTAGCGAACTCGGCCAACACGTGGACAGGGCGAGGGTCGTCCCAGGAACGCCGGATCTTGTACGCCGTATTACGGTAGATGCGATTCTGCACGCCAGCCACGTTGCGTTCCACGTCCGGGAGACTCTGTGTACAGACATACATACATTCTTTACACCAAGCAGGGTGACCCTTATGTGGCAGATTTCTGCCATTTGGACAGATTTATTTAGCCCTTAAAGTTTAACTCTGGCAAAATAAGCTGACGATTTGAAAAAGTGGCAAATTTGGCAGATTTCAAGGAAATCCTTATTATATTTGAAAAAACTTATAAATTTCTGTCTTATCAGTTAGGTACTTTTGTTTTTTAACTTATTTAGTAGGAGATTATTTAAGTACCTACTGAAATAAAACGAACATAGTGAAGAATTAGAAAAACTAAAGGTGTCACAGGTGCGTTAGTTTGTTAGTGTAGTAAGTGACAAAAATATTGTGAAATATTTTGAATTAAATAAAAAATCCTTATTTTTTATTAACTCATTCCCTTTCCCATGGAGACAGTAATAAGATGCCATATTATTGGTATTTTCTAGAGTCAAGCAAATTTGGCAGATTTTTGGCCAACCTTGGACAGATTCGCTTTTTTTAAGATAGTCACCCTGCCCAGCATTCTATAAAATACTGGCAGGGTGTAATGGTACTGGATGATTCGATTTCTTCGATCAACAATACAACTAGATTTCGGGACAGGTACAAAATCCAAGCTAAAATGTGTCCGCTAGAATGTGTAGCTATAGAGCGACTTATGTTTTCTGCTGAAAAGAGACAACAAATTCAAAACCGTTTTAAGATCAACCCATTTACGACCATAGCACCATACATTAAAGTCGCAATTCTACCTTCTACTTACGATTATTGGCTTGAAACAGCTAGCAAAGCAATAAATAACACCTGCCACTTAGAAATAAAAATCATAGGTCAAATAACAGTTACTGTGAAGTCAACCTTATCGCACTACAGATAAAGTGTTTTTCAGCTTGACTGCATTGCGAGTTACATTCTTTCGTTTCCTGTCTACTTTTTCCACTTTGATTTTAACTTCGGGAGCTATGGAGTCGCTCACGACAATAAAATTATTTTAAAATGGTACTTACCTGTGTAGAAATTCACTTGCTTGGTTGGATTAGTGTTTTTGGGTATCTATGTATTTTATTAGTACTTACTTTTATAATGCGGATAGTCAATGATAGTCACGCGACAAATACGCGAGAGTGCGCGGGGGTGACCGTGCAGTACGGCGGCGAACATCGCGAGCAACAGGGTACCGTTAACACGGCGATGGGTTCCGCGCGTTACACTTTTTATTTTATTGGCGTGATGTTTTTAGTGTATATATATTTATTTAATTTAATAATGTTGTAAGAGTCGTATAGAAAATTAACGTCCTTAAAAAAATGTATATGCTAGTTTCTTTTCACATGTAAGTAGTGACGGTGCCGGCCAAAAGGTTTTGCATCATATTATAACTACAAGTTAAAAATTTTAAAAACCCCCAACACAATTATGTCACTCGTATATTTGACATTAAGTCAATGCCCGTTATGCGTCTAAGATCCCTTTCGCAGTTAACAAAAGATCTGATAACTTTAAACGGCTGAACCGATTTTGATGAAACATATCTATCTAAGAACCATCGCCAAGAAACCTGCTTTCTATTAAAAAAACCGCATCCAAATCGGTTAACCCGTTTAAGAGCTATGATACCACAGACAGACAGACAGACACACAAACATAGCGGTCAAACTTATAACACCCCTCTTTTTGTGTCGGGGGTTAAAAACAAATACAAATGTGACTCAGTGTCAGTCAGGGGGGTGCGGGGAGGGGGTGCGGGGGTTTCAAAGGGGGGATTAAAATTTCATTGATATTGCCGTAGGATGCACCGTTTTCAAGATATTTGACAAAAACACCGGTTCTCGTCCGATCACCGAAGTTAAGCAACGTCGGGCGCGGTCAGTACTTGGATGGGTGACCGCCTGGTTTTTGAAGTGAAACTCTTAATGCGACTTCCAAAAAGGTCGCATTAAACGTTTACCGCTACCATGGAGGGGGTATGAAAGTATTAGTATATGTACTGCCGAAGCAAGTAATCTAGCATTGTAAACATATTATTATATGTATACTAACGGATGTTAAAAACTTCGACAGTGCGATGCAGAACTCATACTGTCTGTGCAAATTTGTATGAGATTTGATAAAAGCGCCATCTAGTCAGTAATTTAAACACATAGATGCATAAGTTAATTTAGTTCTTTAAGTTATTGCAATAAGGTTCATATTGATGTATAAGTGCCTTTTTCATTTCGATATTACGAAGTTTCACTTTTTCCGCGCGAAGGAGCTGCACGCACGATTTTTTTAAAACAGATCTACAATGTTACTAAATTACATACATCTAAAGTATTCAATACAAACAAATTTTTTAACACAGTAGATACGCAGAATGAGGGCTTGGGCCTTAGTTCCCACACGGGCCCAGTGCGGATTGGGAACTTCACACACCATTGAATCCTTCATCGTAGGGCTCATGGTAAATTACAAAATGTATAATGTAATGCACATAAATTCCGAAAAACTTTGAGGTGCGAGCCCGGACTCAAACCCACGACCCTACTCGAGACCCTGCTCGAGAGTCCATAGGTCAAACCACTAGGCCACCACAGCACACATAATATTAAAATTAATTAAGTTTCAAATCTACTCCATGCATCTACTGTTCTATTTTACGATGTTGGCGCGCGTACTGGCCAGGTTGGCCAAACATTAAAGAATGTTTGGCCAACCTGGCCAATACGCGCGCTCAGGTCGTAGTTTAAATCAGTAATTTGCTTATTATTTGTTAGTTTAAAGCTTGAAATATACTTATTTTACATTTACTTATCGAAAGTAAGACACTCCGACATATAAATTAATTTTTCGGGCATTTTTTTTGCAATTTTTAAGCACACATTGCGGCATCGCGAAACGTGTTTATGTTGGCTGTGCTTGGACCGAACTAAAACCAAATAAGAGCTCACTTTGAAAGTGAGCTCTTATTTTCCGGGCCGTTTTTGTTGCGCTGACCCGTTATCTAGTTGTATTGTTGATCGAAGTTCGATTTACTGTCATTACCTAAGAGTTTAGTGGTTTTGCCATTTTATGAGCGTTCCTACATGAGAATAATGGTTAGGCTGATTGTCAGTGAAAATAGGCTTTCGTGTTTTAAGCCGTACGACATTGAACCTTAGGGTGGTAAACAATTTTCTTGGTCGACTATACAAATGGAAAATCGTCCTCTCTAAATTATATATCAAATCAGAATACTGTCGAAAACGGAATCACGTCCAATGGTAAAATTGCCGAAATTCCCATAAACCGAAGGAAATAATGACCAATTCAACTGATGATTAAATCAATTCATGTTTTATTTATGATTTAAATCAGGCTTAATTCATTTACAACCAAAATAAATTTATTTAGTTAAGTATAATTATTCTTCTGCATAATTAATTACGTTTTGACAAAATTAAAAATGGTCATTTCAAGTGGACGAATTTCTATTTGAACTTAATCTAATGACAGTAAAACAAGGAATTCAATGATGTGTGCGAAGCTCCTATGTAGGGCATCGAAACTCGGTTCAATTTTGAAAACTCGGGTTTTCGGGTCTAAGAGTAATCAAAACCCGGGTAAACCGGTTTTTTCGAGCTTTTCGATCTTTTTGTTATAATTTTTAAAAATACAAGAAACTGAAATGAAATGTTTAAACAGTGTTTTTACAAAAACAGTTCTAATATTTTAAAAGTCATATAGATTATTTTAGTCTGAATATCGATTTTAAGTTTGAACGTGTCCGTTTGATGAAATCCAGGCTCCGACCAACCCTGCTCCAAACTATAATCCGATCTGAAAAGTTCCAGTCTAATCTGGAGAACCGATTCGCTGCTTTGGAAACCACAAATAGCGTTGACATTGACCGGGCCCTCGAGAATGTAGTTGGAAACCTCAGGGAGGAAGGTGTGAGATTTTGCGAATTGCGGCGTAAAGGCAGGAAGTCGAAGCTTTTTTTTTTTTTTTTTATGTTAGTAAGGCCAGACAAACGAACTAGTGGGTCACCTGATGTTAAATGATCACCACTGTCCATAGACACCTACACACACATAGCTTTCGGAAGAAACACTCAGGCTCATGGAGGAACGACGTGAACACCCACCAGTTACTTCGTCAGAACGACATGCTCTAAACAGGAGAATTGGCAAACTTGTAAGATACGATCTCCGATGCTCCAACACCCGTTCAATAGAACGAGCGATCGAGCAAAATCGGGGATCAAAGGTTTTCGTCAAATCTCTTGGAAGAAGTCATCTGACGAAGCTGACCTCTACGGATGGAGTAGTTGTTTCTTCCAGGTATGGGATTCTTTCGGAAATTGAAAACTTCTACAGCCAGTTATACGCTACGCATGCATCTCAACCTGATCCCGAAAATGAGGAGTCCAGAGCTGCATTAACACGCCACTTTACGGAAGATTTGTCAGAAATCAGCCTGGACGAAATCGCGATGGCTCTCAGACAGCTTAAAAATGGAAAATCCCCTGGAGAAGACGGTATTACGACTGAGCTCCTGAAATCTGGTGGTAAACCTATAATGAAGGAGCTCCAGAATATTTTTAATACTGTTCTTTTTGATGGGAGAACTCCAGAGGCGTGGAGTAAGAGTGTTGTCGTGTTGTTTTTCAAAAAGGGTGATAAAACTCTTTTGAAGAACCACCGACCCATTTCACTCTTAAGCCACGTCTATAAGCTGTTTTCGAGAGTCATGACGAACCGTCTTGCGCGAAGGCTCGACGAGTTCCAGCCCCCCGAACAGGCCGGGTTTCGATCGGGATACGGCACCATAGACCACATCCATACAGTGCGGCAGATTATACAGAAGACCGAAGAGTATAATCGGCCCCTGTGCTTAGCGTTTGTGGACTATGAAAAGGCCTTTGACTCGATCGAGATCTGGTCTGTTCTGGAATCTTTGCAGCGATGCCAAGTCGATTGGCGATACATCCAAGTGTTGAGAGGTCTGTACAACGCCGCTACTATGGCCGTCCAAGTCCAGAATCGGCAATCTGAACCTATCCCCTTGCATCGTGGTGTGAGACAAGGGGACGTTATATCCCCCAAATTGTTCACAAATGCATTGGAGGATGTGTTCAAGACGCTGGACTGGAAGGGGCGTGGCATTAACATAAATGGCGAGTACCTCTCACACTTGCGATTTGCAGATGATATCGCCATCGTGGCGAAAACGCTGCAAGATTTGCAACATATGTTGAATGGCCTAGCTGATTCTTCTCAACGCGTTGGTCTTCGGATGAACCTGGATAAAACCAAGGTTATGTTATGTTCAATGAACATGTAAGTCCGGAACCAATTGCAGTTCAAGGCAATATTCTCGAGGTTGTTAAGGAGTATGTTTACCTCGGGCAAACTATGCAATTGGGTAAAAACAACTTAGATGGGCAGCGTATGGGAAACTGCGTCAAGTCTTCACGTCGCCAATTCCACAGAGTCTAAAGACGAAAGTCTTCAATCAATACGTCCTACCCGTCATGACATACGGTGCCGAAACGTGGACACTCACTGTAGGGCTGGTCCACAAATTTAAAGTTGCTCAACGTGCTATGGAAAGGGCTATGCTCGGAGTTTCTCTGAAAGATCGAATTCGTAACGAAGTGATCCGACAGAGAACCAAAGTTATCGACATAGCCCACCGCATTAGCACGCTGAAATGGCAATGGGCAGGCCATATAACCCGAAGAACCGATAACCGTTGGGGTAGACGAGTTCTTGAGTGGAGACCACGGATCGGCAAACGTAGCGTGGGACGACCTCAGACTCGGTGGAGCGATGATCTTCGCAAGGCGGCTGGCAAGAGCTGGATGAGAGTGGCCGAGGATCGTGCTCAATGGCGTGCCATGGGAGAGGCCTATGTCCAGCAGTGGACGAACGTAGGCTGATGATGATGATGATGATGATGATGATGATGATAGATTTTTTAGACATTTTTTTAGTATCACAATAAAAACCAATTAATAAAACTCTTAAACATTAATAAAACTCTTCTTTATAATAATTAATATCCGTTTTGGATAATAATAATATATCGTACGTAACGTAACAAAAAAAATGACAGAAATCTAAACTGAATTATTAGTTTTTCTTTTTACTTAAGTAATATGAACGTAAAAAAATTAGGGCATCCAAAGTTTTGTCACTCAAAGACGAGCGCAATCTATGGCCGACAATTCCAGCCGAAGAAAATATACGCTCCGGCTCGACACTAGTAGGTGGAATGGTTTTTAAATGTTCATATACCAGCGATAGGTAACGCCCTCGCTGCCCGCTGTCGCTTACCGCCATTCTCGAAGAGTGCCATTTCTACCCTCACAGTGAATAACAAAATTAATTGAGAGATACTCACCTAGAAAGAGCGTCACCGAACACTACAAACAACACTCCTCACGTTCACTCACACCGCCCGCGCCGCCGCATCGAATACGTTTACTTGTGACAGTCTAGGAACCTAGTAGGAACGTAGCAACTAAGCTTCTTTTTACGTAATAATTTATCAGAGCGTGTTATTATTCCATTTATTATTGCATTCGAAGTGGTTTATACTTAATAAATAACAAAAAGAAAAGTATTAAAAGTACCCGAAAAACCCGAGTTTTAAAAATCAAACCCGGGTTTTTTTGTAACCCTCGGAACCGGGAAAACCCGGTTTTTTCCGGACCGGGTTAACCCGGGCTCGATGCCCTACTCCTATGCCCTGTCATTCTGGCACTGGGAAATAAATAACCTTATTCATATTGGTAACCTGGCAAGCTTCGATCTGCGGCGAATCTTCACCCTTGTTGAAGTGTTCGAGGTTCGGAGGGCAGAACAGTGACTTGGTGATGACCAGCAAGAGTTTCCGGACGGGGAATGTCACACCTTGCTTTGATTCAAAGCTCTTTATCATTTCATCTATGCCGTAGAACTTGGTTCCATCATTAGGTATCACGAGATTGAGATACCCTTCTGCGAAACTACAGGCCATTCCCTCGCCATAAGTTATAGTGGCTGCTTGCCGTTTCTGAAATTATTACAGAGACGTTAAACAAACACAAACTAACAAGCGAATTAAAATTGCCGCCTTCCTCCCTCAAAATACACTGTCACGGAAGTTCACATATTACGTAACGAATTTGGGGGAGGACGGGGTCTTGTAAAACGTTACGATGCGTTACAGGGACGGGAGGGGGATTTTGAACTACGCGTTAAAAATCTCCAAAAATTGCGTTATGTAATACTTGAACGCTCGCTTACGCTGTCTGTCAAAATACAAAATAAACAAAAGATTAAAAAAATGTAAAAGATTTTTTACTTCAAGGTGCTAGGTAAATACTACACTATAAATATAAACGAATATTTCGAAGAAAACTTTGTTTCTAAATTATTGTTAAGACGCTGTCAACACCAACGTCGGCGCACACTGTCTATTTGTATCGGAGTAAACGAGATGCCGCTATTACTGGGCAGCCGGGTATATTGAAATTTATCGGGCAAATATTTAATTAAAAAAAACTGTGGATTATTTGTGAAATATGACTCGTTAGCGGTTTAGGTATGAATATGTTGACTTCATGTTTTTAATTGCAGACGCATAAGCCAAAAAAATAAAGACATAGAACCGTTTAATGATGATTTTAAGACCTATCTTTGAAATTATTTTCTATCGAGCCGATTTCGTCCAATTATGTATTGAGTCTGTCCACGGTCTTTGAAATATGATGAATATTAACACATAATTTTTTTGATGTGCTAGAACAAGCAGTTTTTCTTAAAAAACTGTTTAAATGACATCAATTTCAACAAAATTAGGTGTTGTCAGCCTCTTAACATGTAGTAACAAGATGATGATGTAATGTTTAAAATAGTAACAAGATGATCTCATCTCACCTCACTGTTGCACATAATCAGTGAAAAATTCAAGTGACTGGCTATTACGGTTAATGAGATAAAGCCTGTGACAGATGGACGGTTGGAGTAATAGGGTTGGCACCCTTGGAACTTCCAGCTATAAAGGTGGTGATAACAATGATATGAAACATGGATGCATAGAAAAAACCCCAGAAAAAAGACCAGCGCTGGGAATCGAACCCAAGGTCCTCAGCATTCCATGCCGCGTGACATACCCCTACACAACCACTGGTCAGGAGTTTAGACACAAATTTTTCCCATACATCGCACATCTAGACTTCGTTAACTAATCACATTTAAGCCGTGATACAGCGTCATCTATGTTACACCCTCATCGAGAGACGTCAACACTCCTTCGGTACTACTCGCTCACCCGGACAAGAGATGTCGCTACTAAGCACACTTTAACAAGATTGCTATAAAGTATCCTTTTGTATTTTTTTTTATTTTTTCAACTGGGTTTTTCCTGGGTTCGATTCCCAGCGTCTGGTTCCAGTTTGTATTTAGTATGAAATATATGGATTTCACGGGATAACCGTAAAACTAAAAAAAAAATAAGTTGAAAAAATAATAAAAATACAAAAAGATACTTCATAACAAACTTGTGAAAATGATGATGATAACAAATTACTTAGATGCTTACCGCTTCCAAATATCTGACGCCAGCCGAAGCCATCAGTAGCAACACAAACTCCTCCCCAAATACCAGGTGATTGTGGTACACCAGCAAACTGATGGATGAGACCAGGGCATACAGGGAAATTTTGAATTTCTCCTTCAATCTGATTTCAGGGAGGCGGCGAGTTTGCATAGATGCATAGATGGTTGTACAAGCTAGTTCCAAGGCTTGGCTTGTCAGCAGGCAGACCACAAAACGTGCTGTAAATGACAAACAACATGACAAAAAAAGTTCCATACCTCCATACAACGTTTTAAATAGTCCAGTGAAAAGTTATAAAGAAAGTTAAAAATGCTGAAAAAAACACATTTCATTCCCTTTCCCCTTAAGTTTTAACTTTTTTTTTTTATTACTTATTTGTTACCATAGCGGGCCACAGTAATACCACAGAATATATAATAGTACTAACGTACAGAATGGCCACGCTCCACCCTGCACCGATTCGAGTTACCCCACCCCTCAAGGCGCAGATTGCCGGACCCCTCCGGAATCCAGAAGAGTGCGCGCGCGATGTATGTAGGCGTACGCGTGTACAGACGTCGTCGTGCTTATGTAGATTCAAGAACGCGTATTTGTACGTCGTGTCCGCCGCGTGGTAATACATAATCGGTAAAAATTTCAAGTATCTAGTTAATGCCATTATAAAGGTAGAGTTTAAAACGCTAAAAAAAACACGTTTTTTGTATGACAACCCCCTTTTATTTTAAAATTTATTTTATTTTTAGTATTTGTTGTTGTAGCGGCCACAGTAACACATATAACTATAACGGTTCAAGATATAGAGCACTGTAACAGACGGATGGACAGACACAGACAGCAGTCTCAGTAATATATGGTACCATCATCACCCTTTGGGTATGGAACTTTAAAATAATAATAAAACTTACCAATAAGCAGTATTATTCTCAACATATTCTCGGGGTCCATTTTACATGAATCTGTAGTAAAAAATAACAGGATTAATATATGTTGTATTTTTAATTGATTATACACACATGTAAAAACACTGAAGAACAATGATTGACAAATAAGTTTTTTTTTTTTAATTTAATAGACTTTTTAATGAGGCAGTAGTTTGTTCCGGACACATCCCTACAAATGAGTTTCTATATATGATGAAAATTAAATCATCACCACTATGTGATGATTGTCAGAAGTGTGATGACTTGATCCATGTGTTGTTGGAGTGTGTCCGGAATTCAGACTTGAGGAGAAAAGTTCTTGGGGATTTGGGTTCCATGCACAATGGCCAGGTGAATTGTTGGCTATCTGAGCCGTTGTCAGACAAAGCAATCGGCATTTACCATTTTATTGATATGTCCCTTGAATAAGGAATTGTGTAAGCACCCATGAGGCTGACATGATCACCTGGAGTGTTCAAAGCCTCGACAAAAATCAGAAAAAAAAAAAAAAAAAAATGAGGCAGTACACCAAAACGTGACTATGTGAGGTACATGGGAAGTCTCAGAAAAGGACTGTCAAAGTCAAAATTCTTTTTTTCAATTTAGGCATCAATTGATGCTCCTGTGAATGTTGAAGAATCTACCACCAGTTCAGAAAAACCCTGTTGAAAAGAATCCGGCAAGAAATTCAATAAGGATTTTTTTCAAATAGAACTATCTATCTAATACCTTTAAACGAGCAATTCTTGTATATATGTATATATATATATATAATCAGGATCTCGGAAACGGCTCCAACGATTTCGATGAAATTTGGTATGTGGGGGTTTTCGGGGATGAAAAACTGATCTAGCTATGTTTCATTTTCAGAAAATCGCTTTTACTCGTGTTTTCCGGCTATTTTTGTTTGCATTAGAATATAAAGCTAAATTTCGCCGACTTCGAGCAGATCATAATGGCACATTAGAAATCGGGTGGTCGCGGATCCAGCCGACCTCGGTTCGATACCACGTTTTTTTTCAAGATTTTTAGTTTTTTTTTTTAAGATTATTTTTTATGAGAAAACGTCAAGTTTCTTCTTTTGTGAGAAAAAGTTACTTTTTTGTGAGAAAAAGTTACTTTTTTGTGAGAAAAAGTTACTTTTTTGTTAGAAAAAGTATTATAGGGAACGTGCAGTAACTATAGGCGGCAGCACTAATGCGACAGAAGAGACACTATGCGGACTGTAAAACAAACTTATCAAGGTAAAACATTCAAATTGATGGCACCCTTATGGCACCAGATGGCAGCACCGTCTATGTGCACGTTCCCTATTGGGAGCACAGAACAGGAAAAGCCGGTTGTCTGTAAAGTCGGTTTACGGACGATAGTTTAACGTAACTCACCCCCCCCCCCTCCGGTGTTTTTGTCAAATATCTTGAAAACGGTGCATCCTACGGCAAAATCAATGAAATTTTCATCCCCCTTTAATACCCCCGCGCTCCCTCCCCCGCATCCCCTCCCCCCCCTCTCACCCCCCCACCCCCACCCCTCCGGTGTATACAATCAGGATCTCGGAAACGGTTCCAACGATTTCGATGAAATTTGGTATTTGGGGGTTTTCGGGGATGAAAAATTGATCTAGCTTGGTCTTATCTCTGGGAAAACGCTTGGTACCGAGTTTCTGCCCGAGCAGAGCTCGGTCGCCCAGGTACTATTATTTAATTGCATACCATCATCAATCCAGTCTTATATACGTCCCACTGCAGGGCACAGGCCTTGAGGGGACTTAGGCCCGAATACCCGCGTGGGCCCAGTGCGGATTGGGAACTTCACACACAATTCAATTTCATAGGTGTGCGACGTGTACGAACGTTTACTCACAATGTTAGCCTTCATCAAGCTCATGGTCAAATATAATTTCTCACATTTTACACAATTACATACAACTTTTTTTTTAACTCACCCTTGCGCAAAAATGTTTCCTGATACAAAATGTATCTAATTTAATTTTTATTTCCACTTTGTTCCTGACTTTCCAACAAGACTGTCTACACCTATAACTAATAACTAAATAAACAAAATGCTCCTAGATTAGAACTACTAACCCAAAACAATTTCAAGTCAGAAATTCTAAGGACTTATTGTATTAAATATTCAAGCAACACTGAACTGAGAGTCCTTAGGAGCAAAGTTCAAAATATATACGCCCTATTGTGCTCATTACTCAGTAATACTCATTATTTAGTAAGTTGATATGGCAGGTTTTTAAGTGTATGTTTTATTTGTCTGCCTGCCCCTGGTAAAGAAACATTCCTTTGTTCAGTCATTTAGAGAGTGGAATTCTATTCCTGAACTACATATCATCACTACTTTGAAAAAATCTCGTATCTCAAATCAATATGTAAACCAAACTGAACTTTATTGCACACTCAGTAATGTTCAATTAGCCAGATTATCGATTTTGGGATACGAGCTTTTTTCAAAGTAGTGACGATATTTTATTAGCTTTACTTGGAGTTGAATTTGTTAAAAATCCATGAATAAGGTCAGTTTTAAAGCACAAATTACGTATCCTTTGTCAAAATCGAGATCTTTGCCCATCTGCAGGGACAGATTAACCATTAGGCAGAGTATAAAATAGAATAGAATAATTTATTCACCATGTAACATGCATCACATTTAGCATGTCATATTTTTATTATTATTATTAATTAGCCTGGAGAAGTGTCCCACTGCTGGGCAAAGGCCTCCCCCCCATTTTCGCCATTCATCCCGATATTGAGCGGTGTCTTTGCAGTCTTTAAGGTACACGTCTAGGTTGTCCCGCCAACGCCTCCTGGGCCTACCTCCTCGTCGCCGCCATCCATCCTGTGGTAACCTAGCCCACCAATTTGGATTCATGCAGCTGGCGTGGCCTGCCCAGTCCCACTTAAGCTTGGCAGCATGTCACATACTTTAAAAATTTTGAGCGATATAGTATTCCATGCATTATTCAATTAAAACTTAAAATATCCTTTCTCTTCTCATAAGAAATCCATGTACTCATTAATAGAGTAAAAGGATTCTCCATAAGAAAGTTCAGAATTTTGCTCCTGAAGCTTTTCATTGGTAGACAGGTTATTCTAGTTGTACCATCGCCCCAGACGTCAGATACCCATTTTCAAAACAAATTTGCTTGCAGCCGTTGATGTTTATTGCTATGGATTGTTATGGACAGATGTCTAGCCACTGCACGCAAACTGGGCCTTTAAGGTGGTTATCTGGTGCTTGGGGCGATAGTACATTTTGATATTTTTAAAAAGAATCTCGGCAGAGTCACATCTGTGTAAGTTGTTAATTATTCTAATCTAAGTAGGCAACTGCCTATGGACCCCGCACCTCTCCCAAAGGGCCCTGCATGTGCAAGGTGAGTAAAAACCACAGAAATATATCGAGATAGAAGGAAAATGAATCAACAAATCACCATCACCAAATCATGATCACCAAATCGTCCGTCCATCTCGTTGGTGGACGTCCCACGCTGTGCTAGCCAGTCTGTGGTCTCCATTCGAGAACTTATGGGCTCTAACGACCATATGTTCTGCATGCTATATGGCCTGCCCATTGCCATTTCAACGAGCTAATCCGTTTGGCTACGTCAGTGACCCCGGTTCTTCTACGGATCTCCTCGCTTCTAATTCGATCCCGTAGAGAAACTCTGAGCACAGTCCTCTCCATAGCTCGTTATTACCTACCTACCTATAATCGTGTAAGTACTACACACACACACACACACACACACACACACACACAAACACACACACACACACACAAACACAAGCACATTTTTTAAAATAATATTTAGCCTTATGTAAATGTGTACCTTTTCATCATATGACATCATCACTACATCAATAGTCGGATAAGCTGTACTGATTACTCGTCGGTACTTTGATGGGCCAGTAAAGGTGTCTTCGTGGAAATGTATAGAACAATTCTTGCTGTTTTTTGTAGGAAACCATTTTTTACGACCAGTTGTTTTCAATCCATTTATTTTTAATATGAGGATCATTCGGAAAACTAAAATAAAATTGCAATATAGAAGTAACCATAACCTGTTTGTTAATAATATTTGCTTTGCACTACGTACATTATATAGCTACATAATAATATAAAAACGTAATTATCATTTCCTCTGCTTTCAAAATCGATTTTAATCGAGTAAGAACTGCGATAGTGTACTTGTACATCACTATTCTTACTTTTGACAGAAAAAATGATAAATTGACCTTGGACGTGACTCGATAGTTTGAATAGCTTATTTTTACATTGCTGGTTTTGAACGCACGCCATGTCTGGCTCGTCAAATTAAAGCCGCAATGGAAAGCTAGCGTGGACACACTATCGCCCGCTACTGTTCTGATGAAAATAATAAAATAAATCGTTTTTTAATTAATAACAGATTTTTTAGGACAAATAGTATTTACCAATGAAAGGAAATACCTCGACTAACAGCTCCAACTTTATCTGTAGTATTTGAACAGTTAATTACTGAACAACGAGTCATTTTATTTTTAAAACCTGACGTCGCACGCAGATCGCGGTCGGGAGCAGACTGAACTTCGCGGCGAGCATTGGGGCTTATAAACTCCATTTGGACAGTCGCCGTACGTAAACTCTTTCCTTCTATCTCGATATATTTCTGTGGTAAAAACTTAATAAGAAAATTTGTATCCTCAATGACAATAAATATTCTTGCTAATGTTTGATGCATGCTACCAGTTGATTTGATTAGAGTTCTCGAAAAGTGTGGTTGATATTTGGCTGAAAGGGGACCCCGAAATTTGCATTTGCAAGTACTTAAAACAAATTAAATCTAGAAAATTTCACATTGTAATTAATTACCCTACGAACTGTATGGAAAAAGATTTCTTTGATTTGTGGGTGTTCTAGTACTCTAACCTTAGTTAGTCTCTAAGAGTGTTTTAATCCTTGATAGAAATGGGACCGATTGGCATTAAAAAAATAAAAAGTCAAATCTGTTGATTTTCTCGCTGACTGTACATTTTATAAAAAATCTGTGAATGTTGATTGTCATCACTCAAAAAGTTAGTAAAGGTCTCCTAAGAGCATTTTCGCGTAGCAGCAAGGGATCTAGTAGCTGCCCTTGCTGCCCCATCTCAACTTTTCACCCTGTATAAAACTGACCTGACTGATTGATTGACTGACTTATCAACCCAATCCCAAATCCTTGGACTTCATTAAAGTTTCTATGGGATAAGGAATAAGACTTTTAGGTTTGATTCAGAGTGACACCTTACTCTGTAACTACGATTATTAGACTATAAATTAAATTTAGCCTCCGACATGATGACCTGGAGTGTTCAAAGCCTTGAAAAAAATAAAAAAATAAAAATTTGGCCAGCAAGTAGGTATTTACTATGTATGTAATAAAAGTAAAAAAATAATTTCAGGAATTTCACATATAAATAATAATAATAATTATTATTATTATCTTTATTCAGTACCATAAATGTAACTACTGCTTACTTACAAATAAGCTACACTAATTGAGGTATAATGCTATGTAAGTATACATTATTCTTTACTTAAGACTTAATTGTTTACTCCTCATTAGTTTGCGAGATAAATAATCTAAGTTTGCGAGTAAGCGTCTTCTGTTCCCCGTACTAGTATAAAACTGTATCACGGTGGAACAGGATTCGCCGTCCTCTTTAACTTTACCTAAAATCTATTAAAGTTAAACAAAACCAAACAAAACTATTCAATTACATGTAAACGATCACCCAAACACGGGTAGGCGTAACATAAGAAAGAAAGAAAACAAAAGATGGCAAGGTAGAACCATGCCGAGTAGAGGTAACGCCACCAGAGTTGAGGCCACGCACACAACCACATCTCATGTAATGACAGCGGAATTTTGACGTTGTGTTGACGTTTAACAACAACACAACGTCAAAATCCCGCTGTCATTACATGAGATGTGGTTGTGTGCATGGCCTCAACTCTGGTGGCGTTACCTATATGTTGTAAACACATAGTATATGCAAAAATTACACATCAATCTTTACCACTATACAGTATAGTAACTTGTACAACCGAACAGCAAGCAATATTTTATTTTATATTTAACTATTAAATAAGTACATAAGAACAGAATATTACAATTTAAGGTTGTTACTAGTTAACAATAATGATTATTAATCATTAACACACACGTTAAAACCAAATTTTCTGCTTTAACTACATGGATTCCGTACCCAAAGGTAAAAACGGGATCCTATTATTAAGACATCACTGTCCGTCTGTCTTGATTCTTGTCATTGATGACTTGCGTAAAGAAATTTGTACAAGCGTAGGTTAGTTAAAAATCAAATAATTTCCATATCTTCACCGTATTTGTAACCAAAAAAATTCAACACATTCAAAGTATAAGTACTACAGATCTAAATTCTGTATTACTAGGTAGGTACTTCACCTTTTTCTGTTGGAGATATATAAGTGTAATTAAACGAATAAACTTACGGTAGCCAAAAGTTATGCCGGCAAGGAATAGTAATTGAATACCCAATATGTATTCCGCATTCATATTGAAGCTATCGCTATCACTGTATTAAATAACTACACTACAAGCAAATTTTACTGTCAGCACACTTCCTTTGCTTGCTCTAATAGAGTAGGTAAGGTAGGCAGAGTAGATTGAAGTGTAGCGGTGACCGTTAATAAGTAAACAACAACAAACAAAAACCACATCGCACTTGATCTCTTAGTCTAAGGACTGCAAGCAAAATTAAGCTAAGCATCATTAAGCATGGCGAGAATAATGTTGCCATATCTATTTTTCTGGAAATCTGTAGGTTCTGGCAAAAAAATCCGTAAATCACCTGAAGAAAAGTCCGTAGATCTACAGATTTTTTTAAAATTCTAGTATTCGACTGCACCCAAACTTTTAAATGCTATTCAAAGTAAGATTGTAGTCTAGCTAACGTAAGTTGTTGGTAGTAAAAATGGGCACATATAAAAAAAAAATATTGGCAATCCATTTCTTATCGTAATTGTAACGAAAACCTATCACAATCACCTTCTAGATTGGTAATCCTGTGATTAAACGGAATAAATAAAAGTGAATTTCTATTAGAACAAATACAACTCCGGATAGAGGTAACGCCACCAGAGTTGAGGCCACGCACACAACCACATCTCATGGCTTCGCTTGGGCGTCTGCCTTGCATGGCTTGAAGCTTACTTTGTTATTTTTGTCCTATAGTTTAGTTTATTATTACTACTATTTTTTCTAAGCTAATGCTTGCTGTTACATTGTCCAAGTACCTACATGTTTGTTTTAAGACATTAATTTTGGACGAACTCAAGCCCCTAAGGCACGGGTCCAAACCTAGTTTAGGGGTCGAAAGCTCGACCACTTATTTAAGACTTTGTTTGTACAAACTTAAGCCTATGTTACTTGTAACACTTGTCTTTGTGTACAATAAACATTTTTATTATTATTTATTATTATTATAATGACAGCGGGATTTTGACGTTGTGTTGACGTTTAACGACAACACAACGTCAAAATCCCGCTGTCATTACAAGAGATGTGGTTGTGTGCGTGGCCTCAACTCTGGTGGCGTTACCTATACAAAATTTTTGTCAGTTACCAGAGAAACTAGTAGATAAACTAGAGAGAAAAAGACAAAAAATGAGGTAAGTCTGAAAATTCGTAGATTAGCCTAGCATTTCCGTAGATCTACAGACTTTTCCGTAGGTTTGGCACTGCTGGCTGACATTGACATATATGTCGAACACATAGACAGACCATTAAGGCCACCACAGACCGCAGCACTGCCAGTGTGTGTCAGCGTGTATGATTTAGGTCCTAAGCACACGGCGTATTTTTAACGCGCCGTCGACGCGCGTTTTCATCGATACAAACGCTTGTCGACGGCGCGTTTTTTAAAAACGCCTTATGCTAGGGGCCTTAAAGCTGCTCTAATGGAATGAAAAACGCGCTGTAAACGCGCGTTCCTAAAACTCGCGTCGACGGCGCGTTCAAAAAACGCCGTGTGCTTAGGCCCTTAGTGTTATATAACGCGCTAGGCCCGCTCCGTCGGCGTCGCGCGCACGCCCCGAGCTACGGTCTGTGGTGCCCTTTATGCTTGACTTGTCAATCTTGTCGTTGTCATAAATGTTTATTTTGACAGCAGATGAGCAGAATGTTCGTTCCGTGGGTAAACTGAACATTATTTTATTATAATATTCAGTTTTATTTTTAAAGTTAATCTAGTAGTAAATTAATGTTTAAAGTGATACACTATTTAATCTTTTAAAAATGGTTGTGTGTAAATTCTTTCAAGAAGGCTATTGCCGTTATGGTCAAAACTGCCGCTTTGAGCACGTTTATGGCTCGAAATACAGCTACCATGGTTAGTAACTTGATTTATTATATTAATATATTTAACAGTCTTTCAAGTTATTCGTTAGTTGTGATTAAATTTCATTATAAAAAAATAATGAATAACCAACATTATTATGGTACTGTGAAAGTACAACTAAGGATTTATTTTGTTAAGTACTTTTTTGGGTTCTGTACCCAAAGGATGCCAACGGGACCTTATTGCTGAGACTCCGCTGTTTGTCTGTCACAGGGCTTTATTTCTTAAACTGTAATAGCTAGACATTTGAAGTTTTTATTGATTATACTGCTGACCGCTGGTGACCGCTTTAACAAATACTAAAAATAAAATAAAGAGGACATGTTTTTTTTCGGTGTTTTCTGAAAGTATACTTCTGAGATAGTTGTGCACTTGTAAAAAAAATAATCAGGAGACTTTAATCTACCTACATCATACTAAAATTTTGTAAGATTTGACTGAAACCACTTTCTCCCTATGTTTGCTGTGGGGTCCTTTGGTAGACACATTTCATATCCTTGAAAATCATAATGGTGCACCAAGAAGGGGTTTTACAAAATTTCCATGGGATAAAGAGCTATCCAGTTTTTATTCTTCCATGGGAGCAATGGTGCAGGATAAAACTTGTAATGGAATGTTCACAGAGCGGTCTTAGGGCATGTAAGGGTCCTTGGGCACCAAAGAAGATGGGACCCTGATGAACTGTTAAAATGAATTTCATTGACAACTAGATCTAATTATTTTTGTGTAGACAAAAATATATGTATATCTGTGTGGTTGGCGGTCCCGGGAACTGTCCCGGATGTCCCAGTCTCGGAAGTCGACATCAAGTGGAAATCAGATGATAGGCCAACTTATATTGGTCATAAGAAAAATATAAAAAAATCTTAAGTTATGTATTTAAAAAAATTATGATTTCTCGATTTTATTAAAACATAAATAACCCTTCCTTCTTCGCAGTCGGGTAAAAAGTAAGCCAAAGCAAAGTAAGCTATATAAGTTAGCCTATCATCTGATTTCGGCTTGACATCGACTTCTGGAACACCCTGTAAAAAAAAAAAAATTTTAAAATGTATGTGTGTGGGATGGAAAAGACTGTATGTACGTGATATTTGGTGACCTCACGTAACATTGCCTCTCTAGATGTCGATTAATTTGAAGCAGATATTTGTAATTAATGTTTTTTTTTTTCAGCCAATCCACCCTCACAGGCTGCACCGCAGGCCTCCAGTAGCGTCACAGATGAACAGCTAATGCAACAGGTTAGTGTCACCATTACGGCCGCGCTACAACTATGTACGACCGGCAGCACGGCGAGTGTTTTCCCTGTTCATTAGTTAGGCAGATAAAATACTCGCCGCACAGTTACCAGGCAGCATACGTATAGGTAACGCCACCAGAGTTGAGGTCACGCACACAACCACATCTCATGTGGTTTTGACAGCGGGATTTTGACGTTTATTCGTACCAATAGCAAGTTCAACAGACTCAACAGTGAATTACAAGATTGACTAAAAATTTCTTCAACCTATTTCGTTAAGAATTATTTAAGAAAATACATTTAGTTCTAACAAAACGGGAAATAAAATATTTTGATTTATTTTAGTTAAATCAGATAAGCATATTTTTCGCTTTTTATAAAATACCGATTTTTTTGTTGCAAATATTTCTTATCACTTTCAAATTTTTTTATTTCAAAAATAGGTTATATGATAAAAGAAAAATTATAATATGGTATTGCGTAGGTATTTCACCTTATTTATATATTAAGATCATATAATAATTCACATTTTCATTCACTCACTCATTTCATTCATTCACTACTTTTTTTGCAATCAGTACTTTATGTAGCTGTGTGTGTGTAATCATTCGCCTCAACTCTGGTGGCGTTACCTATAAGGGCCTAAGCACACGACGTTTTTTGAACGCGCCGTCGACGCGCGTTTTAGGAACGCGCGTTCACAGCGCGTTTTTCATTCCATTAGAACAGCCTTAAGGCCCCTAGCATAAGGCGTTTTTTAAAAAAACCGGCCAAGAGCGTGTCGGACACGCCCAAGATAGGGTTCCGTAGCAGGTACGACAAAATCTTTGCATACTTTATTAATGTGGTACCTACCTTGTTTTGGTCCCAACTCCCACCGCGCGCAGAATACCAACGTCGGTGGTACAGCGCCATCTATCGGCGAATTGGGTAACTAATCTACTTATGACCTAGTATGTATGTTGATGGTTTTTCAGATGTAATTCTTTATTATATGAACCGATTTCAATTTTTTTTTTATTTGAAAGGAGATACTGTTAGCGTGATCTTATAGGTACTTAAAGAAAAAAAAATGCTTGCAGTGGCGGTTAAATTACAATCTTAGTTTAGAAATATTTTTTAAAAAAACTTAAAAACTGCTCAACTGATTAAGTTGAAAATAATTTTCCTTTAAAGTTTTTATTAAGTTTAACTTACATGATTTTTTTCATATTTTTTTAGACGTGCGGTTCAAAAGTTAGAGGGGGGGACACATTATTTTGAACTTTCGGAGTGAATATCTCCAAAAACATTCACTTTATCAAAAAATGGTTTTAGCAAACCCCTATTCATTTTCAAATACCTATCCAATGATATCCCACACTATAGGGTTAGTCGAGAAAAAAAAATCACCCCTACTTTACGTCTATGGGAGGTACCCTAAAAAAAATTTTTTTTGTGTTTTTTATTTAACCACTTTGTCGGCATGACTAATATATATATTCATGCCAAATTACAGCTTTCTAGTACTAACAGTCTCTGAGCTTAGCCGCGGACAGACAGAGAGACGGACAGACATGGCGAAACTATAAGGGTTCCTAGTTGACTACGGAACCCTAAAAACGCGCCGTCGACGTGCGTTTGTATCGATGAAAACGCGCGTCGACGGCGCGTTAAAAATACGCCGTGTGCTTAGGCCCTAACAAAGAAAGAAAATGCTCGCCTCACCTCCAGTTTCATGTGGGTAAATGAACTTTTTCATGTTGTAAACACAGTCCCTGTCCCCAGTTGTCCAAGTGACCTCTTCATACTGTTTCTTCGAAAAATGCATATATTTCGTTTTTTTAGCGTTAGAAATAGGGTAAACAATCTTGATGAGTCTTTTTATTGAAAAAGGCTTTTAAAAAATATTTATGAAACCAAAATAATGTAAATAACTATATTTAATTGCTAATTGTTACATGTTTAAAGCCTATTCTCTCTATTGATGGGACCAAATCCCATCATCATTCATGATCATCATTTTTAACTTCCCAGGTCCAATCTGATGTCCAGTCGGCACTCAAAGGTAGCCAGTGGTTGTTATCATGCTATGCACCCTACAAAGAGAAGCCAGTCTTCCCTGGCATACCCGACTTATCTCCAGAAGAGGCCCGTCTGTTTATTTATGAAGCCAAATCCAACAATACCATTGAGCAGGCTGTGAGTATGGTCAACTTTTTTACTTTGGTCTTTGATCAATTATAACTGAAGATACACATTGCCGAACAAAATCCCCTTCAAAAAATGTCCGAACTTTTTTATTTCTTTGCATAACAATTAAAATCATCACCTACACAGAAATTTGAACCTAGTCTTTACTTCATTACAGTCGAATTTCGGTTGACACTTGACAGCTAAACTTGACAATTTCACGCAACGTACTGAGAAAAAAGAAGGCCACTTTTATCAAAGTGGCGCTCATTTGGCTCGGACATTTTCGGGCGCGTGACTGTGGATCTATAGGTAACGCCACCAGAGTTGAGGCCATGCACACAACCACATCTCATGTAATGACAGCGGGATTTTGACGTTGTGTTGTCGTTAAACGTCAACACAACGTCAAAATCCCGCTGTCATTACATGAGATGTGGTTGTGTGCGTGGCCTCAACTCTGGTGGCGTTACCTCTACAGTTATAATTGATCAAAGACTTTGGTGCTTTTTTTTGTTGGTGTAACGACATGACACGCATAGGAGACTGTTTGGTTTAAGAAATCTTGATTTTGGGGAAGGAGTAGACAGGAGACCTAAAACAAATAATATGCGAGACGTATATGTGACGTGTATGTGTGTGGTAAAATAATGCGGACACAAAAGGGAAAAAAAAAACACAGTTGATCAGATCACTGTTTAAATGTGGAAGTTACCAATACTGGTGGAGCCTGTGCCAAGGTGACGAGGTGGATGTTGGTTTAATAGAACATTTACTATTAAAATAAGCTTTTGTTAAAAATTATATTTTTGATACAAGCTTTTTTGTTGACTTACTTTACTTTTTGCCTTCGATCAACAATACTACTAGTTGTATCGTTGATCGAAGCTTTTTGCCGTTAACAAAGCACTCGTCAAAACTTCAACATCGTCAGATCAGCTCCATGTCATAATAATATTGCGTTGTCATCCAATTTACAAATGCATGCAAAATTTCAGCTCAATCGGAAACCAGGAAGTGAGTCAAATTTAACTTGCAAGATTTGACCTGTACATACATTACATAGTTAATTTACATACATATGATGATGAATGTATGTGCCATTAATTATGAGTAGCCATCGCGAAAGTTCAAAACAGTGGAATGTTCTTTAGTTAACTGATCAAACGATTATTTTTTCCAGGTAGCATACATGAACAACTTAATGAAAGAGCAAAAGAGTAAGTATGAACAGCTGCTCGCAGCAAACTCACCAAACATCATGAAGGTCCTACGGAGCCTTTACAAGGGTGAAGCATCGTCCTCACCATTCAACGGGCAACCTCAAAACACCTTTGCATCACAATCCAACCCATCCTCCATATTTCGGAGCGCTTTGCAAAATCAAAACACTTCATTCTCCCAAAACGCTCAGTCACTATTCGCTCAAGCCAACCAAGGGGTATCTAATCAGCAGGACGCAGCAAAGTCAATATTTTCTCAAGCTAGCCAGAACGTATTTGGCTCTCAACCTACACAGAACCAAACTCCCTTTGGCGCCCCTGACCCAGCCAAGTCCATCTTCGCGCAAGCCAATAGAAGTCCATTCGAGCTTTCAAACACTCCTCAACCTTTCAATAGTCCTTTCGAGCAACCGTCTCCATTTGCACAAAATACTACCAATGTTTTCCAGAAGTCGGAACCTTCTAGTACCTTTGGTCAGGCGAATCCCTTCCAGACGACCCCGGTCGATGATCCTGGGGTATACAGCAATGTGAATGACTTGTCTGAAGATGCGCTGCAGATGTTCAAAGCTGATAGTTTTACATTGGGCTTCATACCAGAGTTGCCGCCTCCACATTCTTTGTGTATTTAGTATTTAGGTACACAATGCTGTGTTGGCATATCGTTGAAGCATTGCAAAAATACAAATAGCTGCGTCGTGTTTCCGTGTGTTGTTCATTGGTAAGAAACCTGCGACGTTCTATGACATCAATCGTGTGTAACTCAACGTTAACCTGAGGCCGTATTGTCTAACGCTTTTGACGCTAGCTTTCGCTTTCACCATCTCTTTCTGTCATCATCTTATACCGTTTGACGGAAAGAAATAGTGATTGCGAAGGCAAGCGTCAGAAGCGTTAGACAATAAGCCTGCTGGTATAGGTATCGCCACGAGAGTTGAGGTCGCGTCGCGTATACAACATGTCATGTAATGACAGCAGGATTTTTGACATTTATCCGTACCGATAGCAAGTTCAACATACTCAACAGTGAAATATTTCTTCAACCTATTTCGTTATTATTTAGGCAAATACATCTAGTTCAAATAAAACAGAAATTAATAATATTTTGATCTATTTTATTTAAATCACAATATTTTTTGCTATTTATAAAATAGCGATTATTTGCTGCGAATTACTTAGTATTTCATCATAAGATCATATAACTCGCATTTTCATTCACTCACGAATTTCATTCGTTCACTACTATTTTTGCAATCAGTAGTACATTATGAAGCTGTGTGTGTAATGATTAGGGAATGCAAAAACCGGTGAAAATCAAAAACCGGTTAATAACCGCCTCGACGGATTCAAAACCGGTTAACCGGTTTTTAGCCGGATTTTTGCAAACTATTTGAAATTGAAGTTTTAGACGATAATCTTACTATTTTTGGTTGCTATTAGTGTTAACGGCGTATTTTTTGAGATTTAAATACATATTTAAATATAACCTGTACTAGTACTGAAATGATTCGACTCAACTCTCGTGGCGAGACCTATTACCAGGTAAAAGGTCAAGTTTTACCAGTTCTGAAAATAATCACTATGTTAAGCGATAATAGTCCCATATTATCCTCCTGCCGCCCACATCAATTTTTGTTTCAATGAATTTAAAATTTTAAGTCACATGACGTTCGATGTCGACATAATATTTGGGCGCCAAGAGGATATATTATGTAACATAAGTACAACACTTTTAGTAAGTATTAGATATTTTCGAAAAAAAAAATCTATTCAAATATTATTTATTTTATTAGCAGTACGGCTGCTCACCGAATCTAAGATTATTTAAAAGCGAAAAAGTTTTTCGGGTGCGCCGGTGGGATTCGAACCCACGTCTCCTGGGTATGCGCCCCAACGGGTGTTCTACCAATTGAACCACGTCGCATCCAACCGACTCCCCCGAAATTCTTAATCGCTTACATACGCCAACAGTGGCGTGTGGTAACATCCATCGCAACTATTAGAAGCTACGACTCCTACGTTCCAAATTACATTGGAAATGCGTAAGAAATGATGTACCACTTCTATATATATGTAATCCCAGGAGACGTGGGTTCGAATCCCACCGGCGCACCCGAAAAACTTTTTCGCTTTTAAATAATCTTAAAAAAATCTATTATCTATCACAAGAGACATGATTTTTTCCTCTTATTTTTTTCATAACTTGGCCTCGTTATCGTTGAGTTTTGGAACATCCTGTATAAGTGACATCTCGATCAAAAAACATAAAGATGTAGAATTTAAGGTGAGATCTTAGGCTAAGAAAGCAATTGTGACCAAAACAAGTCTGACATTAAATGTAAACATAATTATTTATTAATTATTTAAGAATTATTCTTGCAAAGTGACGCACAACGGACTCGTCTCGGAGGATATAGCGGTACACGCAGGCGTACGGCAGGGGTGCCTCCTTTCGCCTCTCCTCTTCTTGGTTGTTCTTGATGGCATTCTGCATAGCACCATAGAAAACAAGCGCCGCGGCATAGAATGGGGCATAACCAATATCCTAGAGGATTTGGATTATGCCGATGACATATGCCTCTTAAGCCACACTCGCGCAGACATGCAGGCTAAATTGAACGACCTACGTCTTGAGGCGGCGAAGACGGGGCTCAAAATCAACACCAGGAAGACCCAGGAAATGAGGTGCGGGCACGGAACAGAAAAAACTAGTGGAAGTGCCATGAGTCCCGTTTTGTATCGAAACCAGGTGTGGCAAAACTCACACATACACACTCTTGCAATACATTGAAATCTTAGCAATCATTGGTCGTAGCTTCTATTCAAAAAAGTCATAACTTCTGAATCCGGTAACACAATTTAAACTTTACTACCACGGTATATCGTTGAGAGTACATTACACGGGGTCGTAAGTAAAATTGCATACAAAGTGCTGCCGTCTTTCATCGAGTAGCTGAATTAAAATGACAGGTGTCAAAAAAAATTTCCGCTACTCGCCGTCAGAGGTCGTTAAAATATTCCATTGAATAATGAACTCTATGATATAGGGTTTGGGTTCAACACGAGTGAAAAATATTATACGTCATAAATCTTAAGTATTAGAGATGGGCGGAGTGCATTTATGAGAATATCGATGTAATTCATAGGTCAATAATCTCTATATATAAACATGAATCCCTACTTCCCTTGCACGAACGGTTGCACCGATTTCGCTAGTTCTTTTTTTGTTGTGTTCGTTATTGTCAGGAGAAGGTTCTTAGAAAATCGGGATGCCTTACTAAGCTGTTCCTAATAATTGGTTAATTATTTAATATCATTACAATTTAATCCGATTTTGTTCAGTCATGGTTAAAATCTATGCATGTATAACACGTACGTGTGCGTGTGCGTACATGCGTGTGTGTGTGCTCACGTAATCCCTACTTAATATTATAAATGCAAAAGTATGTCTATCTGTCTGTTACCTCTTCACGCTTAAGCTGCTGAACCCCCGATTTTGAAACATTCTTCCGCTCCTATTAGTGTGAGCATGATGAAATATAGCCTATAGCCTTCCTCGATAAATGGGCTATCTAACACTGAAAGAATTTTTCAAATCTGAGCAGTAGTTCCTGAGATTAGCGCGTTCAACCAAACAAAAAAACAAACTATTCAGCTTTATAATATTAGTATTGATGGTACGGAACTCTTCGTGCGCGAGTCCGACTCGCACTAGGCCGGTTTTTTTTCTAAGACACAAGAAAACACCGTGTAGATTAGTTTTAATTTTTATGCCCGACAACTAGGAAACGGAATGAAAATTCAACTCTAAAGGCCACCACAAACCGGGAATAAAATATACGGTGACACACACTGGCAGCGTTGAACACTGTATTTGATTCACTGTTATTAACCGCGTTGTTGCGTCAGCGCCCTGCGCTCCCGGTTTGTTGTGGCCTTAACACTTAATACTCAGAAATAAACATCGATAATTTTATCGACAACACCTCCGCCCTTCGCGAGTAGCGGAATGTTCCGGTCTCACAAAGTTCTGTGACACAGACAATAATCGACGTTATCGTATAAAAATAAAGTCTATTTTTATATTACGCATTTCTAAAAAAATGTCTTACGGACTAGAAAAAATATAAATTAATCAAAATTAAAATGAAATACTACTTACCGATGATACGAAATACCACAATGAGTGACGTTTTTGGTACGGCTATCATTTTTACACTCTAAAACTGAACAATAAGGCATATTTCCTCAACTTTTCACTATAATTGTCGTTTAGATTGCACAATCGCCCGACACAGCCTCTGCGCGCAACTGAGCCGGTTGCGCGCAAGTTATGCGGAACTCCGCATAATTGTGCCACACTCGACATGACTGCATAACACTTCTATAGTTTTTTCTGTTCTGTGGGTGCGGGGCAACGAGTTCTTCGCCGTTGGTCATCGGCACAGAGGTGGTGGAACATGTCCAGAAATTTACGTACCTCGGTAGCTACGTGTCAGAGACTGGAGGAACTGAAGAGGACATCACTTCGCGGATCGCCAAAGCACGAGCAACCTTTGCGCAGCTGCGACCCGTATGGCAATCACGGAAACTGACACGGAGAGTCAAGCTCAAAATATTCCGGTCCAACGTGAAGACCGTATTGCTTTACGGGTGTGAAACGTGGAAGGTCACCAAGGACATCTCGCATCAACTTCAGGTCTTCGTGAACCGATGCCTTCGCAATATACTCGGTATATTCTGGCCCGAGAGAATATCTAACGCTCACCTGTGGGATCGCTGCGATGAAGTCCCAATCGATCAGCAGATCAAACGACGCAAATGGAGCTGGATAGGCCACACCCTCCGAAGGGATCCCAACCACATCCCGAGGCAAGCCCTAGACTGGAATCCCCAAGGAAAACGCAAACGTGGTCGTCCAAAACAAACCTGGCGGCGGACAATCATTGGCGAAGCGAAGGCCATTGGCAAAACCTGGAGCGAAATCAAGCGAGACGCTCAAGACAGAACGGGATGGCGATGCACTGTAGACGCCCTCTGCCCCATCTAGGGGACATAGGACCTTAAGTCAAGTAAGTCAATTATTTATTGAGCTGTTTTGTTGCTTATGTGTAAGAAATGTAATAAAACAATTTTTTGTAAAAAAAATATCTAGTCTTTCTTGCTGTCTGCGCTTTTTGTCTGTACTTTTATAGTCGTCTAATTTACTTATGGCTGTGAGATGTAGACTCACCAGTCTGTCTTTTACGTTTTCGACCCTTTTTCTCCAGTTTGAAATTACCAAAATTGAAACGACAAGAAAAATCTGAAGGCCACAACAAACCGGGAGCGCGGGGCGCCGACGGAGCGAGCCGAGCGCGGTCAATAACACTGAATCAAATACGGTGTGCCGCGCTGCCGGTGTGTCACCGTATATTTGATTCAGTGTTATAGAGCGGGGCACGCTCTATCGGCGCCCAGCGTTCCCGGTTTGTTGTGGGCTTGAAAGTAGCTAAACTTTTGGTTAATCAGGTGACACTAAATATTGTCGCTTGTACCGTGAGTGACAGAGATGACAATAGCGGAATGCGAACACGCAACGCCAAGTGAAAGCTTCAGACAAAGCATTGTGACAGCATCTATAACATTATACATTTCCAGAGCTTTTACGATTGCAAGTACTTAATTAAATAACAGTTTATTTTTAAAATGTATTTATTCCTTAATAATACGACTTTCTCACAGCAAAAATGGGTGAAAGAGGAACCATTTCCTTTTCTTACAAAATTGTTGCCAAACTCAAGAATTTATACGTCGTTAATGTGCTAGTTACGTAGACAGTGGCGCCCTCATTTCATTTATATTTATTTTCTGGCAGTCTGCACTCATATTTATCAACAGTTATATTATAATTAGCTACTAATTCACTGGATCATAAAAGAAAGATGGGCAAATCCTACCTATATACACAATACGAACCGCGTACATACCAAGTGAAAGCTAGTTTTGAAGCTTAGTTTTCTAAAATGGAAACGAACTTCAAAAAAACCGGAGAAGCGAGTTATAATATAAGCCCTCAAATATGAGCTTACGAGTCATTATTTTTGATTTCTAAAACTAGCACTGCACATGTAAAATAAAGCGTGTAATATGTCGATTCTCCCAGCCAGTTACATTATAATTCTATTGGTAATCAGGCGGGGTTCTATACATGTCTGCCCATCATTCCTTATCCAGAATATTCCAGAGGATGGTTGGCCAAGTTCGACTGAACATTAGTCTTTAACATTAGCAATTTTAACTCATAGTTATTATTACACCAGGGACTTATCACCACAGTTTATTGCTGAAACTACCTCGACGTTTCCACCACGTTCCAGCGTCACTAGTAGACTAAATTAAAATAAATCGTCACCATATCAGCTAAAAGACGCCCACTGCTGGACAAAGGCTTCTCCCAAAGAGTTCCATGGTGATCGGTGCTGCGCTCCCCACATCCAAGTGGTTCCAGACCTTGACCAGATTGTCGGTCCATCTTGTTGGGGGCCTTACCACGCCACGTCTCCCGGTTCCAGGTCGCCCCCTCGGCCGTCAGTTCACTCAAGTCTGGCGACTCTCCGAGCTATGTCAGTTACTTTGTTTCCCTTGCGGATCTCCTCAACAATTGCCTGTCCATTGGACCGGTAGGATTGGCAGTCGCCATAGTACGGATCGGCCGTAATAATACGTTTGCAGTGATATGAAATATCTGTAGTCTTATTGTTTTGCTTTCAAAGCCTCTGGCTATATTTCAGCGCCATCTAGATTTAATAATCGAACTACAAAAACCGCGGCCGATCCGTACTATGGCGACTGCCAATCCAGTCTATATCATCCTTGATAAAATCTACGCTCTTCTTCAGTGAACAGAGGTCGCTAACTAGGTTATAAATTCATATAAAATTGGGAAACGGAGCGAGGAAGACGAGCGGGGAAGCGGGGCCGAGAAACGAGCGGGGGTGCGGGTTGCGGCCCCGCCATATACACAATTTTATAAGCAGCTTTGTGGGAGCACTAGATTAAACTCTTATGTCCTCAACCAAAATAGTTTCAATAATCAACTTTGAAAAAAGTTGAACTAAATGAAAAAAATATTAAAATTAGTCTCATGTAATTGGCTTTTTGTACAGAAATATAAAAAACCATTGGTATTTTTTCTGACGATCCCAATTAGTAAAGAAACACGGGTCACGGCGCCAGGTCTTAAACCTAGGATGTGGATGGCGCAGCGACTGGTTAGAGCAATTTACCAAAATCGTTCGCATTTTTTCCCAAATGCTCTTTTTCTCACTATGGTTTTTTACTGAAGCTTATTTTCACAATCGCGTTTTATTCCTACTTTAATCGACACAGAAACATAGGTAAGTTTAGGTTATCTTAAGTTTTCATCGGCCCGAAGGGCCAAAAGCACACAGAAGGCTCACGCGGAGCTCCATCCACACTGTTTCAGTGTCAATTGAAATTGGAAAAAACGCTACTGTGAACATAAGCTTCAGTAAAAAACCATAGTGAGAAAAAAGCATTTAGGAAAATCTGCGAACGGACATTACGATTTTGGGGAAATGATCGATCCAGTCGACGCAGCACCGGTCCTGTTTGGTGAAGCTTGAGGGAGACCTATTGCCTTGATCACACGTACCGACTAAACGGGCGAGACAGTAAAATGTTTTTCGGCCGAGACAGTGATATATGCAAGCGCCTGTTCACACGTGATTTGAAATTCAGACCACGTTCAGACCTACCGAGTGAGCGAGCGAGACAGTGCCTAGTACGTGCTCGGCCTAGTAAATAGAACGGGGGCCGAGCTACTATCTCGCCGCTTCGCTCGGCCCAGCACTCGGCGCTATGTTTATACGCACCGAGTACTCGGCCGAGAGCACTGTCTCGCCCGTTTACTCGGTACGTGTGATCAAGGCATATGTTTAGCAGGGTCCCACCAGCCAGCGCCCTGCAAGCAGCGCGCTCAGGGCTCGATCTCGCCCAAGTACAACAGCTTGTCACTGGAGGCAGAGAGCAGCACGGGCTCTTGCGGGTGCACGGCCACGTCGGTGACGGCGCCGCGGTGGCCGGGCAGCTTGTACAGCACGCGGCGCGACGTCGTGTCCCACACGTACACGAAGCGGTCCGACGAGCCCGCTGTCACCTGGCCCACGCACTTTAGCATTAAGCTGGGAATATATGTACGTGCCCGTAAATCGGGAAAGTAGCTGGCATGAAAGTTACAGGCATGTAGGTACTTTGATCAATTATAACTAGATCCACAGTCGCGCGCCCGAAAATGTCCGAGCCAAATGAGCGCCACTTTTTATAAAAGTGGCCTTCTTTTTTCTCAGTACGTTGCGTGAAATTGTCAAGTTTAGCTGTCAAGTGTCAACCGAAATTCGACTGTAATGAAGTAAAGACTAGGTTCAAATTTCTGTGTAGGTGATGATTTTAATTGTTACGCAAACAAATAAAAAAGTTCGGACATTCTTTGAAGGGGATTTTGTTCGGCAATGTGTATCTTCAGTTATAATTGATCAAAGGGCATGTACGAGTAACTGGCACACTGCGGATACATTTTCAAGTAATACTGGCATGCAGGTGGCCACAACGAGTCATCTACTGGCATGCCCGTAGCTGTCGCGTCTGTTCACACGTGACAGTTCGGCGACCCCCCGCGACCCCCCCCTCAACAGGCATGCCAGTAAATCAAATGTTGTGCTAGCTACTTGCATACCACGGCGTGCCAGTTACAGGCATGCCAGTTAGCGTATACACATGACAGTAGGTGGCACGTGCAAGGTGCTGGTATGCTAGTGTGCAAGCTACGGGCATGTGTATTCCCAGCTTTACTTTGGCTGTCGTGAGACATGATGAACTAAAACAATTACTTTGCTCACCCGCGACCTTACAATAGTTACGTTTATGCAAGAAATGTGTGTTCATGCAGTTCCTCCACCTCCACACTGTACGAACACACACAAATCACACAAACACAACCATCACCACCACCAAGCTACACTGACGCGTTTCGAACTCAACCAGAGCTCATCTTCAGAGCACCACAACCGTATGCTTTGCTACCAAATGTTAAACTAACAAACCAAAACAAATGTTTTAAGTTGTCAGTGTAACTTCACAAGTACCCACTTTATTTTTCTTAATCTCAAACTACCCCACAAAAATATTAACTTTTATTGACATATTATAAAACTACCTTGAATTTTTGTTTATTTATTTATAAGGCATATTTTATTAATACTAACTGTTCAAATTAGACCCAAGCCGCAGTAAAGGAGAAGATACTAAATTTACCTGTTCATTAATAATACATGATCACATTAATGAGACATGATCACGGAGCGAAACCTTGGTGCCGTTGACAAACGTATGACGTCGAGCTACATACAGAATGTTTTTATCTTGCGAGTCATTGCGTGTGGTTCAAACTGTCACGCCCAAACTATGTAAGATCGAGTAACATGCAAAAGGCAAAAATATATATAAAAAACATAAAATAATATTACATAAAAATAGAAACTAGAATACACATTATAAAAAATATGGCTATCTAATCTGTCCATATGAATCCTCTTATAAATAAGATAGATGCGATATTATGTTTAAATTTTAAGCGTTAGCATACTTTGTCATCCCACAAAACATTTGTTGTATTGTTTCGCTTACTCAAGAGACATATTTTTTACAAATAGTTTACTCAATATTTTTTTTATTCGTAATTGAATTTACATTACCTACCATTAAAATATTAAGAATCATTAGTGTTGCAATTTTGTTTAAAAAAAAACATCCTATATGCGACTTTGCGTAATAACGACGCCACCCGCACCAAAGTTACGCTCCCTGAACATGATTTTAAGCGGCACCGAGCTTCTAACGCTAATCGATTTTAGGTATTCCATGCACTAACGCAACGAACTATACGGGCGGGGGAAGCGCGACGGATCAAGATAAGTTGGTAACCGCGCGCGTTTTTAGGTATTTTCTTTCTATTACTAAAACAAATACATATTTCAACGCTGTAGAAAACATTTAGTTTTATTATCATTCAAAAACTCATGTTCTGTCATGCAATACTTACGCTGTACTAAGGGTTTATTTTGTTTTTAAAGACGACTTTGGATGTTTTTTTCTATTGAACGAACTACAAGTAATCGTGTTTCTAAAGTGACTGATTTATAGAAGGAATCCTCAAATATCTTACATATGAATTTCAAAAGTAAAGCTTTAGTAGTAATGATACAGTAAGAGATTAAATGAATTCAATACATGCGTCAGAAACTCGGCCCCTCTTAAAACTAAAAAAAAAACACAAAAAAAAATTAAACAGAGCAGGAGTGGAGAAGTGGTAGAAGAGATTGTACAAGGTCCCACCACTAGCTTCCATCTAAATCAAGAAATCGTGCTGTTATCATCATTTATGCTAATATTACTGTGCATACCTTGGATCCGTCGGGCGCCCAGGCGCATCGCAGCAGATTCCTCTCGAAGTTATGGTGGTGGCCAGCGAGCAGTTTCACGCAGCGCTCCGCCGGCGCGAACGGCCGCACGTCCCAGATGCGGAGGGAACTGTCCATCGAGTTCGACAGGAGGTATGACCCGTCGTACGATAGAGCCAGCCCTAAAACAACGGAGTAATGGAACGGTTGCATAGAACACTTATGGAATAACCTAAGCCCGGGGTGCGAACGGCCGCACGTCCAGATGCGGAGGGAACTGTCCATGGAGTTTGACAGGAGATACCACCCCTCGTAAGACAGAGCCGGCCCTGACAAACGGAGTAATGGAACGGTTGCATAGAACACTTATGAAATAACCTAAGCCCGGGGTGCGAACGGCCGCACGTCCCAGATGCGGAGGGAACTGTCCATCGAGTTCGACAGGAGGTATGACCCGTCGTACGATAGAGCCAGCCCTAAAACAACGGAGTAATGGAACGGTTGCATATAACACTTATGAAATAACCTAAGGCCGGGGTGCGAACGGCCGCACGTCCCAGATGCGGAGGGAACTGTCCATCGAGTTCGACAGGAGGTATGACCCGTCGTACGATAGAGCCAGCCCTAAAACAACGGAGTAATGGAACGGTTGCATAGAACACTTATGAAATAACCTAAGCCCGGGGTGCGAACGGCGCACATCCCAGATGCGGAGGGAACTGTCCATCGAGTTCGACCGGAGGTATGACCCGTCGTACGATAGAGCCAGCCCTGAAAAAACGAAGTAATGGAATGGTTGCATAGGTATTCCATAAGTATAACCTAAAGCCTAGTTTAGACCTGCAAGAAAAATCAAGCAAGTTATATTACATTACGAGGCCTTAAAGTGAACAAGTTTGAAGTGGTAAATTGGGCGCCGCAATGCAATTTGCACGATTTTTCTTGCAAGTTTTAACTGAGCTTAAGCATGGGGTGCGAACGGCGCACATCCCAGATGCGGAGGGGACTGTCCATGGAGTTTGACAGGAGATACCACCCCTCGTAGGACAGTGCCGGCCCTGACAAACGGAGTAATGGAACGGTTGAACAGATTACTTAAGTAAGACTGGCGTGCTTTGGGCTCAGGATAACTACTTCCAAGTAGGAAATAGGATCTTTTACAGCTTCCTAACCTAACCCGCAGTTGCAGGGTGTCGTAAGAACTCGATTTTCACCAGATTACCTAATTTTTTTTGTGATGTTAGTGATGTGTAGCAAAGCTTCTTACATCAACTGCAAGGTGCGAGAGTGTGGTTTTACAGTGACGCGTTCGCCCGAGCGGGTGGTAAGCGTCGCGGATCATTACGTAAATCGCGCTGGCGAAAGCGTCACAAATATGTAACGATCCAAGAGACGCAAAGCTCGTGGCACGCGACGCTTTACCAACCGCGCGGGCGAACGCGTCACAAAACTACACTCAGTTATGCCAATGTTTCACATTTGTGTGATGCTTTTACTTTAGTAGATTCCCGCGAATGTGACAATTTTAAATGAATATGCAGTAAAGTTGATAGTTAGCAAAGATGTTGTATAATTTTGGATTTTGTAGTGATTAGGAGAATCCCCTTATAATTTACACATACCTGTAATAGTATCTGTGTGCCCTTTAATCTTGTAAGATATCTTGTTGTTTCTGATATCCCAGACCTTCACCACATTATCAACACCTCCCGATATGATTTTCTCCGCTGTATCATTGAACAGAACAGCGGTAACTGGGTACTCGCTGTCGAAGGAGGCTATGGGGTTCCGTTTCCTGGCATCCCAGAGTTTGATGGTGCTGTCATCTGATGCGGATACTAAGAGTTCTGGTCCTCGCCGCGCTCCTGGAAAACATACAAAAGATACTTCAAGAGTTTGTATAAAATATTTTGAAAGGCTTGTCTACTCTTCTAAAATTCTTCTTCTTCTTAAACTTAAGAGCTATGCTCTTGTCGATGGAGTAACCGCCACTCCGCGCGGTCTTCGGCCAGCCGTTTGCCTTCCTGATACGACACGACACCCAGTTTCTCCTTCACCTGGTTAAAATAGGTCAATCTGGGCCTTCCTCTGCCTCGTCTTCCTTCTAATATTTTTCCTTCCAGCAGGTTAAAAAGAAATCGTTGTGTCGTATCAAGTGTCCCATCATATGTCCCCTTCTACAATTTATGGTCTCCAGTAAAATTTTGATTTAAACTATTTAACTTTTGAAAAAATTTTATTTATCATCAAGACTGGTGCACAGATGGCTAAAATACAAAGAGAATTAAGTAATTGATTAAAACAGTTAAAGTAGGAACCTTCTTTGATGTTGAGTAAAAAGATTAAAGGTCAGTAAACTTCCAGACCTTATGTTATGCAATTCGATTTTCGAAGTTCGTATTGTGCTATTTCATTCATGCTAATAGTATTTTATACAGAAGATTTGAAAGGGACGGCACAATACGAACTTCGAATTGCGCCTAGGCCTTACACTAAGAAGTACAAAATTCGAACTCATTATCATGCCATTCCACTCACACTAATAGTATTTAATACAAAAGAAGTGAGCAAGACAATACAATAGAAACTTAGATTTTCGAATTTCAGTGTAGTGAGGCTAGCGATTTATTTGCTTACATAAAAATAATGACTTTGTTGTCAATAACATTCATGTTTTTACTTACAAACAGGCCCTAGCATGCCCTAAGGGCCTAAGCATACGGCGTATTTTAAACGCGCAGACGACGCGCGTTTCAGGAACGCGCGTCGTCTGCGCCGTAGATGCCCCGATTTGCGTTTGTACGCGCTTAACGCGCTTAAAACGCGATACAAACGCGCGTATGAAGCGCGTTCGAAACTCGTTTGAAGCGCATATAAACGGGGGAGGGGGGGGGGGGGGCAGAGAAGGGGCGCGCCAAACAATCTTCTTTCACTCGTAAATGGGTCTATCCAATACATTCGCTTATTTTTACGTTTTTTCCATTTTAAAAGCAGTACTAAAGCCAGCGTAAGCAGTATAGTCTCAACCGACGCCATTGTACAACTGACGAGTCTCGGAGTTTCTGATGATCAAAACGCGGAAGGTACGAGCGGCTACAGCGCGTCTGTATCGCTGTATGTGCGCGTATACGCGCAGTAGACGCTCGGTTCACAATCGCTCCGTGTGCTTAGGTTACAAGGCTGCGTTCGAATCTCGCTTGAAGCGCGTATACGCGCGTCATCTGTGCGTCGTCTGCGCGTTAAAAATACGCCGTGTGCTTAGGCCCTAAGAAAGTCAGTTCACTTATGCTACGGCTACACACATCGCGATAACGCGAATATTCGCATTATCGCGATGTATGTAGCCGAATATTCGCGAATACTTCGGCACTTCGCCCGAAGCCGCAGACCCTTCGCCCCGCTGTCGGTAAATTTGCGCACATCAAAGGCTTTTATCGCGATGAACTTCGCTTGCGCGGCCACATTTCACTCGGCTCAACTTCATCGTGCGTATTGGACGTACTGTCAACTACAAGCGGCGACGTATTGTTTAGGATTTGATGGTTGTTTACGATGGATTGGAGTAATGATAGAATCTTGGAATTTATTTCTAATTACGAGGATGAGCCTGTACTATTTAAGTAAAAAGTATGCCGCCTTTTCTTCACTTTTTTTCTATTTTTTATTTTGCACAAAGTCAAAAAATAATTGTTGTGCGCCATAAAGTACAGAGCGACAGCTTCGTCCATTTTTCCGCGATAAACTCTGCGGCATTGCTCTCTATAGCAGTGTGGCCATGCACATTCGCCGTAGGCCGAAGACGAAGTTTTATCGCGATAATTCTATCGCGATGTGTGTAGCCCTAGGGTTAGAGACACAACACCATTGGACCATTTAAATGAGTTCTCGCCGGCGCGGTACGACGACAAAGGGGCCGAGAGAGGTGCGGGCGGCGAGGCTCGTGTGCCCGCCGCCCGCACCTCTCCTGGCCCCCTTTGTCGTCATACCCCCAGCCCCTGTACCGCGCAGGCGAGGACTCATAACGGTTTAACTATAGACATGTGCTGCATAACATTGCATCTTGTCTACAACTGACTTTGATTCAAATCGCAATACCTGCTACAGAATTGACAAAGTTGGCATGCCCCTTGAGTTTCTTGATCCGTGTGCCCGTGGGCACATCCCACACTGCCACGGAGTGGTCCGTGGCGCAGGAGTAGAGGTGGGAGCCATCCGGGGAGAAGTTCAGCTCCATAATGGCACCCGTGTGGCCCTTCAACACCATTATGTTCTCGCATTGCCCATAAACATTCCATATGACTAGAAGACAAAGAAAACTTCATCAACATTAATTCAATTCAATTTTTAAAAATATGGCTCCATCAATACTATCGATGATTGTGCCAGTGTTGAGGTTGAGAAAGACACTATCGGTTGGCCGTTGTTCGGTAACTTTGGTGTGTGGTCATCAACATTAAATTTTAATCATATTTTGACAGTTAACTACAAATGTAACATAGTTTCGGCAAAAGATGTGTTAGGGTCATCATCATCATCATCATTTCAGCCGTAGGACGTCCACTGCTGGACATAGGCCTCCCTCATTGATGCCCAATCATTATGATTGGAAGCGACTTGCATCCACCCTGAACCTGCGGCCTTCACCCAATTGTCCGTCCATCTCGTTGGTGGACGTCCCACGCTACGCTTGCCAGTCCGTGGTCTCCATTCCAGAACTTTTGGCCCCCAACGGCCTTCTGTTCTACGTGCTATATGGCCTGCCCATTGCCATTTCAACGAGCTAATCCGTTTGGCTATGTCGGTGACCCCGGTTCTTCTACAAATCTCCTCGTTTCTGATTCGATCCCGTAGAGAAACTCCAAGCATAGGCCTCTCCATAGCTCGCTGAGCGACTCTGAGCGTATTCATCAGGCCCATAGTGGAGCACCACGTCTCGGATCCATATGTCATCACTGGCAACACACACTGATTTAAGACTTTTGTTTTGAGGCACTGAGGTATTTTGGACGAAAAGATGTTGCGGAATGCGGATGTTAGGGTATTTTATTAATATTATTATTTAAAATAATACACTAGCAGCTCATTGAGCTGATGCGTGCATATCACTACTCTTGTAGAGCTTGTCTAGTTTGAAACGACGGGCCCCACCACCGTGTTTGCGCACGGGATTTGGAGCTAAATTTGAGCTACAATAGAGTCTATTGTAGCTTGAATTGAGTTTCGAATCCTGTGCTTGAGTGCGGTGGTGGGGCGCATCATTTTAAACTAGACAAGCTATACATACAGGGTTATTTTTAATTCACTGACATCCTCTTAACCCTGAATTCCTATCACTCAAACAAATGTTTTTTGTTTTACGACTTTTTAAAATGAAGCACTTTTTTTCCCATACAAATACACAGAGTATCGTAAAAATAAGAGGCAGAATCAAATTTTCAAAACGTTATTACACCAAAAATATTAAGTTATGACAAAAGCTGTAAAACAAAAAACATTTGTTTAAGTGGTAGGAGTTTAGGGTTAAAAGGATGCTAGTGAATTACAAATAACCCTGTATTTTAAGTCTTTTTATTGTAGCTATAGATATATATGATGATGTGTGCTGTGACTCTTATTGCAATGACATTTTGTCTAATTTAGACAAATTCACGCGTCTTTGTGAATAGCACTAGCTATATCTGCAGTAGCAAAGAACAACAGTCATGGTAGCCTAGTGGTTTGAGAAAAGGGTTGTTGGTTTGAAGCCAGGCCAGCAATTCTTGAGTTACTGACAACACGTTAGTCAGGAAAGAAGTAAAGGCTTAGTATAACTTACATATTTGTCTATCAAAGCCAGCAGAAGCTAAATGTTTGCCTTCAGGATGAAACCTGGCACTAAATATCTCTCCTTGGTGACCCTCAAGCAACATGATTGGGGCATAGAGGCTGGAAGTGCGTGGTACCTGCAAAAATTCGTAAACAGGTTAAATAAAATAGGCAAGCAATAAGTACGTACGGAAAAGCTTTAAGACTCATTAATTTAATTATGTTAAATATGAAACAAGAGAGTGTATAAGCAAAATAAAGGAAGTTTATAACTTAATAAGTTCTTGATTAACTTATTTCTTCTTGCGATACAAAAATAAAGAACGACTCACCGAAGAGGTTACCACAGCTTTTTCCCTTGTTCCCACCACTGATATTTCATGTCGAGTTTTCTTGGCGGGGACAACTGAATAGTCGTCAGCTTTTCGTTTCTCTAATTCAGGCATGTTTATTAACAAAATATTCCTAATTAATAAAATACCAAGTATTGCGTCTCATAACCAACACGAGCGTCTTGTTTTGACAGTATAATGACAAATTGACAAGACAACTCATGTTTTTTTTTTTAATCATGTTCCTTACGAGAGACCAAAGAAAATGTATCCATACAACTTTCAGACTATTTAAGCCACTGTTATAAGCGCGGTATTACTATAATCGATTAGAAATTATTATGGAATCGATATTTTGTTCAACAGTATGACAGCACTCAACTGACTATCCTGATAAAAAAATATTATTTAATGACAATGACAATTGCCTTGTCAAAATTTTGAACTCAATCTTCATTTCAAAATAAAATATACGAAAAAATGACGAAAAAGAAACCCAGATAACATCCCACCATGCAGAAACTACAGCTAACTCTGGCCATAATAAAGCCACACGCTGTGAAGAATCCAGTGGCTCTTTCATTCATTAGAAATGTAATAAAAAACAAATTTGTTGTTGTTAAAACTAAAAGAGTTTCTTTGGATAAAGAGGCCGCTGGCAAATTCTACAATGAACACGTTGGGAAGTTCTTCTATAATCGCTTGGTGACATTCATGACCAGGTAATATTTTAGAATTGAAATGTTTATTTATAACCTATTAAAAAACCTTAACTCAATACTGACCTAGGACTTTAGAAAATGGCACAAGCTTATTTGAACAAGTGCCAGTTCATTGAATTATTTCATAATTTACAGTGAAACTTATCGAATCTGAAAGAATAGCATTACATAAGGTGTACTAGGGGCTACATAATATGATGTATAATATTTCTCAGATTAATCTGAAGACCTCACTAAGTTCCCTTGGAATGTATTGGATCATAAGTAGTAATTTACCCACCCTTTACCCTGTATTTTTCAACAATAATGTACAACCTGATTACGTAAACCCTTATAGCAATAACATGAACATGAGGGTTTGGATGATTGGGGTAAGACTTGTAGTCACATCTTTCCTATTCAACGGAGCCCTGCCTCAGGCGTGGCTCCTATTTCTAGCCAATTTGCCCTTCGGGCATCTATAGATACCTAAATACCTAACAAACCTAACCTATGTACTTTTGTGGAATAAAAATGACTTCTGACAAATTTCCGACAAAAGCGAAAGGATAAGTCTCTATAGTTGTGTGACAACCTGGTGTGACCACGAGTCTGGCCCTGAATTATCAGGCTGTGCAATATTGTTATTCATTCTGGGTCTACAAGGTGTTCATTTGTTATGAAAGATGATTAAAGGGGGGGGGGGGGGGGAAGTAATTTTATCTTGCCTGAGGAGGGTTGAGGTCTAGTCCACATTTTTATTTTTATTTTGGGTAACTTTGTCTTTCCAATTCTAGTAGATTCTTATTTTACGATTGACAAGTGAGAGGGGGTTCACCCAAGTCTTATTCTTTCTTACATAGGTAAAAGGGGATGACTTCAGTCATTCAAATTGACTTTGGGTGAATCAACTTTTTGTGTTTATTATTATTACTCTGTCCGCGGTTGTTCAAGGGACCAAAATTGCGTAACCATAGCAACAGATGGCACTATAAAGTTGATTCACCCCTTTGCTAACAAATTAGTTTTTTTTTTTTTTTTTTTTTTAACAAATTAGTAGTGTTCTTTGGTGTAAGCCTACCAACTACTACTACTCTTAGGCTGCGTTCAAACCAAACCGACTGTCGGCCGCCGAATGTGAGCAGGCTCACTGTGAGCCCCAGTGTAAACATTATTTTGTACGGTATTTATGTCGGCGACTACGCATAGCGTAATGTCGTATTGTCGGTTTGGTGTGAACGAAAAAGTGAATATGTATGGAAATACAATAAACTGCGTAACGCGCGCTCACTTTCGGCGGCCGACAGTCGGTTTGGTTTGAACGCAGCCTTAGCATGGTATTCCTAAACAATCCATATTTCGTATTCCAGTGGCAGCGTAGATCTGCACATAATCGGTCACGTGGACGCCATCAGCCTGTGGCGGCGTTTGCTGGGGCCCACCAGCGTCTACAAGGGGCAATTCCAGGAGCCCTACTGCCTGCGAGGAATGTTCGGCATCTCTGACACGAGGAATGTTGCACATGGATCAGGTAAAATTCCTTTGAATTTTATTTTATGGTAAAAAAACCACAACCTGATTTACTGATACTGTTCTGAGGATCTCAGACCTCTACTACTCGAAAAACAGAAAAAATCTTTCTCTCTAATAAGGGTTAGTTCACACCAAATCACGACATGGCACATCTCATTTATTGGTGTAATTACATTACGTGCAGATATTTTACTATAACAAAAGCGCAAACCCTAAATGAAACTGAAAATGACACAAATCAAATGGAGTCTTGCAACAGGCGAGATTTTAGGCAAAATTTTTGTTTACTTCTACACTGTATCTATGGAGCTTTCGAACTAGTAGATAGAATTGAAAGATACTTAAATTCATAATATTCATTACATGTCATTCTTAAAATTATTTTAATATATTATTCCATAGTCATCATAATAATTAGTAAGTAGAAATTATATTTTAATGAGTTATAATCAACACCAAACTACTATAGCGATACAATTTCTTAGAATTTACAATAAAATATGCCTTATAAATAAATAAACAAAAATTCAAGGTAGTTTTATAATATGTCAATAAAAGTTAATTTTTGTGGGGTAGTTTGAGAATAAGAAAAACAAAAAAAAAAAAACGCTTTTCTCCATCACGCATACGTCTCAGGTTGCAAACTGACTCGCACCCGGCCCAAAAGTGCCGAAAACACCCTCTGCATTACCGCGTTGTATTGCTAGAGATATTCGTAGATACTTAAATCACATTTTTCTACACTAATATTATAAAGAGGAAAAATTTGTATTTTTGTATGTAACAAATAAACTTAAAAACTCTGGACCAATTTCAAAAATTCTTTTGCCGTTAGAAAGATACATTATCACTGAGTGACATGGGCTACTTTTTACGGCGGGAAAATACCTTTTCATTACGGGAAAATTAATTTATCGCGGGCGAAGCTGCAGATGGAAGGCTAGACTTAAATATTACAGTTAATGCCCATTATAATGAGACGGCCGGATAGCCTAGTTGTTAGAGAACCTGACTACGAAGCTTGAGGTCCCGGGTTTGATTCCCGGTCGGGGCAGATATTTGTGTGAAAAATACGAATGTTTGTGCTTGACTCTTGGATGTTTAAGTATGTATGTATTTATCTATATAAGTATGTTTATCCGTTGTCTAGTACCCATAGTACAAGCTTTGCTTAGTTTGGGACTAGGTCAATTGGTGTGAATTGTCCCGTGATATTATTATTATTATTATAAGTCTAAGATCCCTACGGCGGCTAATCCATACTGTAAGTGTGTTTGATTGTTCTTCTTTCAGATCGAATTTGAGCGACGGATTGCCGTGATTTTTTGTGTGGCATAGTTGAAGGGCAGGAGAATGACTAGGGCTACTTTTTACCACAGGAAAATATCTCATTCTCACGGGAAAACGCGTTTTAATCTACTTCAGCTGGGGCGAAGCCGCGGGCATCAGCTAGTAATTCCATAATATTGGAAAAGAGCCAGTGGCGTAAGTATGCCGTCTGAGGCCCGTGGCAAATACTTTAGATGGGACCCTCGCAGTAAAAATAGTCACCTTGTAATTTAATTTTAATTTTATTTCAAAGCTCGCGGCCTTATGGGCCGGGGCCCTCTAGGGTCGGGGGCCCGTGGCATTTTGCCAGCCCTGCCGCCCTATAGTTACGCCACTGAAAAGAGCTGATACTCTCCAAACTGCTGGATCGACTTTTGCTATTTTTTACCAAACATAGCTAAAAAAACTCGCTTTCACGTAAAAAAAACCGCATAGAAATCGGTCCATCTTTGCGAGAGATACGATGCCACAGACAGACAGACATTGGCGTCAAACTTATAATAAATACCCCTCTTGCGTCGGGGGTTAAAAATATTTTCCTACATGACATTTTTTTTAATTATTTTCAGATTCACCACCATCAGCAGAAAGGGAAATAAAATTCTTCTTCCCAGACTTCTCTTTCTACAACTGGCACAACACAGATGAAGTGTTATACAGAAAGGGACCCATCATATTTAATGATCACTTGTTTGAACATGTCAGGAAGCTGTAGCTAATAGAATTCAAATCATGTTATATTAGTAGTCACAGGCTACAGGATCAAAAAATAGTCTTCAATTATTTTAAGTACCAAAAATTGACGAAATCAAAGATTGGTGGTAACCAAGTTAATATAATAATGTATCTTGTCATATTGAAATATGTTGCCATCATCCTTTCAATATTAGATACGCAATTACTCAAAGCTTCTAAACATCCTAGACCATAAGCTATTTATTGAACAAAGTAACTCTTTAAGCAGTAAATCATGCCTTTCATAAATATTGCAAGATACCAAAGTACCTGTTAGTAGATGCTGATGAGTTCCATTTCATTACCATAGCCTAGTCAGTAGTTGGAATTGAGTTTTCAATAAATTTTGTTATAAAATAAATCATTTTAATTTGCTGGAACCTTTTGAAGGGAAAAAACAGTATTAGGTTAAGACGGTCCATAGACGGACTGCTTAGAGCAGTTAACACCAACAGCACAATAGCAGTTGTGTTGCGGTTGAAGTTGACTTCAACCAGAATGCTCTGAACTTTGTATTGAAACTGCAGATCACCTAACTGCGGCCGCTTGAAGCTGTTGGCACTGACCACACTGACTGCTCTAAGCAGTTTGTCTATGGAAGCCCTAAGATTAAGAGAGACAAAGTGGGAGTCAGACTCTGACGTAGAAGATTTGTGAGATATTTAGTACGAAATATATGGATTTCACGGGATGACCATAAAAAGTAATAAAAAAGAAGTTGAAAAAATAAAAAATACAAAAAGATACTTCATATCAAACTTGTTAAAGTTTGGCTTAGTAGCGACATCTCTTGTCCGGGTGAGCGGGTAGTTCCGAAGGAGTGTTGACATCTTTCGATGAGGGTATAATATAGATGGCGCTGTATCACTGCAAGTGATTATCGAACAGATTGAGATATGGATGTATAGGAAAAAATCGTGTGTAAACTCCTGACCAGTGGTGGTGTAGGGGAATGGCACGCGGCACGGAATGCTGAGGACCTGGGTTCGATTCCCAGCGCTTGTCTTTTTTCTTGTTTTTTTTTTTTTTCTGTGCATCATTTCAGTTTGTATTTGGTATGAAATATTTTCAAGATTGCGTAAAAATTTAATGCGCCCGGTTCTTTAGTTTTTTATGATTATTTGCGGTAGTTTCTTTGGCTATTCCCTCGAAGGAACTATTGCGGTTTTTTTCGCACTACTTTCTTCACAAGAGGTGAAGAACTGCGTTTATTTTCTCGGCTCTGTTCCTTTGCTACAACTGAAAGCCCATGATAATTTGAAAATTAGGGGTATTAGTTAATAAGGTATTATGAAATTTAGTGGCATAGACGTGGGCGAAGTCGCATCAGCGAGGCCCCTATTCTTTCGTTCCCAAGATCTACCCAGTGGCGGTGCTGAACCTAAATTTTGGCAAGTTATTTATATTTTGCGTGGGGCTTCGCTGGCGCACAACACATTAAAGTAGGTACGGATTTTTGATTGAGCTATTGCTCAATCAAAAATCCGAACAAACGAGAACAAATTCGATGCCCGAGGCCCCTCAGACCGCGAGGCCAAAAAATACAATAACATAAAGTTTACCACTGACAGATGTTTTGCCTTCATTTTATATTCAACTTTAACGACCTACAAATAAAGCCAATTTTAGAATACTGTTACCCACGTTTGCAGATTTTGTAATAGCTACTTTATTTGTGTGGTGTTAAAGTTGGAAATGAAATGAAGGCAAGTCATCTGTCAGTGGTAAACTAAAAGTAAACGTATTGTACCACATTGACAAGAACCCTAGACTCCTGTTACACTTGTTGCAAGAAAATAATCCTGGTCACCCGAGGTATAGCTTGTCTAGTTTAAAATGACGCGCCCCACCACCGCACTCACGCACAGGATTCGAAACTCGATTCAAGCTACATTACTCTATTGTAGCTCAAATTGAGCTCCAAATCCCGTGCGCAAACGCGGTGGTGGGGCGCGTCATTTCAAACTAGACAAATAATAAATAAATAATAAATAAATATCACGGGACAATTCACACCAATTGACCTAGTCCCAAAGTAAGCTTAGCAAAGCTTGTGTTATGAGTACTAGGCAACGGATAAACATACTTATATAGATAGATACATACTTAAATACATATTAAACACCCAAGACCCGAGAACAAACATTCGTATTTTTCATACAAATATCTGCCCCGACGCGGGAATCGAACCCGGGACCTCAAGCTTCATAGTCAGGGTCTCTAACCACTAGGCCATCTAGTCGTCACATCTAGACAAGCTCTTAACACCGGTGTATCTATGGTGCTTCAACCAAAGGTCTGAAGTGAAGAATACAATTATTCACTGCAAGTTGAAAAATACTATTTCCAGCAACCAAAGAAATGAAATAGGGATAAAAAATATATGTATTTAAATCACCAAAACTGTTATAGAAACACTGTAAACCATACAAAGAAAAATCATTTATATTAATTACAACAAAAGAACATAACATAATAATTACACAACACTACATTACATCCGAGTCACTTTTATAATAGAGATCACATGAATTTAGCGTTCCTTCGCAACTAATTATAAAGGTCACTAAAATTTAATATATTTTACAATTAAAGGACGGTGTCAATTTTTATCTGGGGAACTACACTACTGTAAACTGTATTTAAATACTTAATCCTTCCTAGTTCCTGTTAAAAGTAATCACCCCTAAACTATACTGTTTCCATGTTTAATGTCTTGATTTACTAGATTGTGGAGTGTGGCGAATCCCCCAGCTGGTATCCAAAGTTACTAGGTCATTCTCCGATCTTGACGAAGACCTTGGGCCTGGAGAACACTTTGATGCCCTCCTCGAGCTTGGACAGCTGCTTTTCAAGCTCAATCTTCCTGTTCCGCATCCGTAGCGTGTCAGTCTTCACCGGCATTTTGTTTAGTTCACTTACGAGTTCTGCAAAACCTGGAAATTCAGAAAGAAATCACGCTGAAACGCGACGTCAAAAAATTACAAAATAAAAATTTAAATAGTCCTTCTTTAGGCCGGGAAAGGATAAAGGATAGTTTTTTCCCGGAAAATTGTATAGTTCCCGCGGGATAGGGATAAATGAATTCTTCGCAGAATGAGTCGCGGGCAATAGCTAGTACGCTTCTATCACTCCTGCTGCCTCGTGCTGAGGCACCAACTTCAAACAGATCAGAAGATCGGATTCGTTAATAAAAAGAGGCGCTTCATAGGACATAGGCGTTGTTAGGCGCAAGCCACACAAAGGCAGGGACGACTAGATTTAATAATTGAACTACAAAAACCGCGGCCGATCCGTACTATGGCGACTGCCAATCCAGTCTATATCATCCTTGATGTAACTTACTGTTTCTAAGCATCCGTAGCGTCTCTTTCCGCTCGTTGTCGGGCAGCGTGACGTGCCCCGGCGGGCAGGCGGCGTCGTCGGGCCGCGCGACCGCTTCGGGCGCGTCGCGGCGCTCGCGCAGGTACTTCGGCACCACGCCCTTCTGGTACCCTGGAACCGGACGATGCGGATGCACAATTTTCGACATCAGCGGATGCGGATATTACAAGGCTCACACATCCACATACGGATGTAAGATTTGGTACTTAAAAATCCAAAAAATTGGTAGTTCTACAGCGTTTTATCCGCTATCAGTGTCCTGTCGCATAACTATACTAATATTATAAAGAGGAAAGATTTGATAGTTTGTTTGCATTAAATAGGCTCCGAAACTACAGGACCAATTTCAAAAATTCTTTTGCCGTTAGAAAGCTACTTCACTGAGTGACATAGGCTACTTTTTACCGCGGGAAAGTACCTTTTCCTACGGGAATATTAATTTATTGCGGGCGAAGCTGCGGACGGAAGGCTAGTATTAAAGAAATGAGTATTTTCATAAACAGAATTCTTACAACAAAAGCTATGATTGAGTCAATATACCCTAGAAAAGACTTCTTACCCAACCGTGTTGTGAACTTGTGGAATGAACTTCCCAAACTTGTAATAAATGCGCCTACAGTAAATATTTTAAAAATAGACAACATTTATATAAAAAGACTTAAAACACAAGTGAGCCACTAATGTATTATTTTAATTAATAATATTGCAATTGGAATTAAATACACACAATTCTGAATAATCGAATTTGACTTGAAATTTGGTATACAAACAAATAAGATGGACGGACGATTTGGTGAAGGCTGCAGGTTCAAGAGGGATGCAAGTCGCTTCCAACCATAATGATTGGCTATCAATGAGGGAGGCCTATGTCCAGCTGTGGAGTCCTATGGCTGAAATGATGATGATGAAGTGACATGGATTTGTTATTCTTATTTTATCGAGAATTGTTATATTGTGGCATCTCGCCTGGTACAGTCAACGTCATATATAAGTGATCACTCTTGTACCTTGTCACTTTCAGTTGTTACATAATTGCATATGACTTTTTAAACATGACTTTAAAGTGACAAGGAACAAAAGTAATCACTTATTTTATGACGTTGACCCTACCAGGTTATCGTTGTTTTCCAGAAAAAAATTTTGAATATTGAATGGGTATGCATAGCAAAGTGAAATTGTACAATAAATACCTGAAGGTAAGTAAGGATCTTTATGATCCTTTCTTTCCAAGATTGCGTTGAGCCTGCTGTTATTCCGTTCAGATTCAATTGCAGCCTCGTCTCCAGCTCTGCGGGGGGGCTTTGTTGGAGACTTTGGACCCCGACTGTAACGCCCAGAGTCCCCGCTTGCCTTCATTTTAGCATCATCATCCTCCTTAGGATACAACATGGTCAGCTTAGCACTCTCCGCTAGTTTCTGAGCTAAGTTTGACTCAATAGTCTGACAACCAATGTCTCGTAAACGGCCTGAAGATACAGAGGACTTGACATCTTCGTCCGATTCTTCATTATCATCTTTGACCTCCTTTGAGTGTAGCAGTTCTTTTCTTTTCAAAAACTCTGCCATGTCGCCTTTTTTTATTCTGACGTCTGCCAGTTTCTTTCGGGCATTGGTTGAGCTTGTCTTTCCTACAGCGAGAGAGACTTTTCCGCTTTTATTGGAGGGTGAGGACTTGACCTTTCCCAGGGCAGCGCCGGGGGCAACGTTGGTCAGTCGCGGTGGGTGCACCGCTTTGAGTGTGTATTTGGGCTCTTTAGGGGACTTACCCTGTATGAACTTTAGTTGTTTCATGTTTTCCCTAATGAAGTTTTTTTTCTGCTCCTTCTCTGAAACATCGAGCGGGCAACGTGAACGTAGCGTTGGAGACACACGTGACAACAACAAGGCCCAAATGACAGGACAACGTTTTAAAAACAGAAAGGCCTCAATGCCAAATAACTACAAAACGGTTTGGTCTCTGGGATTTGTTGTTCCGTCGAATTTATTGCCAATAAGCTGTCATAAATATTTCACTAGAGGAATTAACGCTAATCGATACAAATGATACTTACTTGGTTCAGGAAATATACCTTTCAAAGTATACATTATTACACAACGATAACCAAAGCTGAGAATACAAAATATACACTCATTATTTAACGTCCATTGTGCACAGTACACATTCTAATTAATGTAAATGTTCATATTTTGCACTGTTTGATATTTATGGGTTTATAAATTCCGTGGATTTTGTGAAATTTTACGCTCGGTTTTTGTCACCTTTAAACTTTTTCAAACAACTGTCAGTCAACCGTTTATTTATGGTCGAAAATAACTTTTGTCGTTATAAAATGGTTTTTGGCCAGTTGTGTGCACAGTTTATGGTTTTAAAGTATTGGTCACACGAGCAACTTGACTTAGCCCGTGTAAATCGATTTCCGCTAAGTTTCAAAATGGTTAATCAGATAAAAGACAATTCCGTTATTGTATAAATAGATCACCACGGTGAATAATCCGGGCTATACTTAATCAGTGATGGGTCACGCAAAATTAATCAAATAGATAATATTCGACTGCAATTTCGGAAAGATAAAAAGGTTTCTAGATACCAATATACAGTACCAATACAGTATACTATCAAATTAAATCGTAAATCTAACTACCATAATAAAAAAAACACTTATTTTTTTCTTTTTTCTTTATAATTTAATTTGTCAGTGTCAAAAATAACATTTTAATTTTTGAGGTATTTTTGATGGAATATTTTTGTTGCGCTAATTTACAAGAAACAGCTTCGTTCCACTTGGCGCCCCCGCACCTGACTCAACTTTCAATCCAAAATGACGTCAAGTAATCGTGCTACGCCGCAGAACATGAGCAAGTACAGGATCTCACGGCGTGGACGCAAGCTGCAAGTCTCAGACGATCAGAGAACATTGGTTGCATTGCCGAAGGATGTCCCTGAACGGACTTGGTAAACATTACAAGCACAATATTTCACATCATAAGGCTGTGTTCAAACCAAACCGACTGTCGGCCGCCGAATGTGAGCAGGCTCACTGTGAGCCCCAGTGGGAACGTTAATTTGTACGGTATTTTATGTCGGCGACTACGTATAGCGTAATAGCGTATTGTCGGTTAGGTGTGAACGAAAAAGTGAATAGGTATGTATGATGATGATGATTGATGATGATGATGATGATTGATTCCGACCGGTTTCGGCCATGGCGACCACTTCGGGAAATACAATAAACTGCGTAACGCTCACTCACTTTCGGCGGCCGACAGTCGGTTTGGTCTGAACACAGCCTAAGAGCCATTTCTTCTAGGGAAACTTTCACAACACAAGAAAGAATGGGGTAGAATACAGGAGGTGGTGCAATTTAAAGAAAATGAGAGTAATACTAATAATAAAAAATAATCATATATACAATGCAGACACATAGCAACATCATAAATTTAAAAATCCGTGTCAAGGTGTTTGTTATCGAACTCCTCCGAAATAACTTGACCGATTTTTATGAATTTTTTCCTCTATATTTGTTAGGTCTGAGAATAGGTCGTAGGCTATTTTATATGGCAAAACAACGTTTGCCGGGTCAGTTAGTAATTATAAATAAAGTACTTACTCATGCACAAGATGTCGGATAATGCTCCTTAGGCACAGACCTAATGAAAGGCAAAGACTTAACACGCCGTAAATCAAGATGTTGCTAATCTTACAGCGTGTATAATCCAAAAGCATGTATTGCAAATAAGTGGTTTTTTCAGTCTTACGTAACGTATTGCTATTTAATATCGAAGGGCCGAGATTCTGCAGAAGGAAGAGAACGAGTTAATAGTTCTGGACGTCCGAGAGGAGCTGCTGGAAGATGCCATGAGGATTGGCTATGAACGCTACATGGAACGGCAGACTACGTGCTTCACTGCGCACTGCGCAGCGCAAGCGTGGCTTAAACTTATTGACTGGTACAGTAAAGAATAAAACTTTTTGAAGTTATCTTTCTTGACGTGCAGAAAGTTGTATTATCCGGAAACCATGAAATCGAGTTCAAAAACGTAACTAATATTAACAGTATTTAAAAGAAATAAAAATGTAACTCATATTTTATGGTAACTAAGTTTAAAAAATGAAAATTTTAAAATTATTGTAACATGGACGCTAAGACAAAGTATGCATGGACGCAGGGCTGGACAGTATTTGAATTACTTGTAATTGAAATACGTAATTGAAATACAAATACGTATTTGGTATTTGTATTTCAATTACTCGCTGAAAATGTAATTTGTAATTCGTATTTCAAATACCTGACGCTAAGGTATTTTGTAGTTAGTATTTCAAATACTTATGACTTCAAAATACATTTTAACAAAATACATTTAGATTTCATTTAGCGATCTTAAGTTGAACATGAAAACGCACCGGTGCGGTGTAGACATGACTTTATTCATTCCCCTATGAGAGGCAGATAAGTGTTATCTTGTGTGTTAACTTAAGTGTTAAGTCTGGTGTTTAGGAAAGGAAACTCTGCTTTTAATCAGTAAAAGTACCTAGTTTCCTTTAATGAGAGTAATTTTTAGTAAAATAATACTGATTACCCAAAACTAGTTTAAGTCGACATAGGTATTTCAGGCCGTAGCGTACTTGAGTGCACATTTGGCACAGCCGTAGCGTGCTCTTCCGAGAGGAAGGGTTACGGATTAGCCCGAAACTGTCGAGTTAAACTCGACTCGTTTTGAAACGTGAGTAATGGCACCAATTTTTGGGTAGGTGTTTGAGGGAAGCTGAAAACTTGTCACATACTTCTCCTATTATACCCCAACACAAGACTACAGACCTGGCTGGTGAGTACCTAGCGGGGCTAAATGAACCTATGAATTTTTAATTTTTATTTTTTTTGGTTCCAAAAATATATTTGAGGCAATATGCAATTTTTATATGTTGTAGTTTGATGTTTAAAGAATAAAAAAAAATAAGCCGGACGATTTAGTCGGGGCTTTAATATTGCCTGGCGCGTGCAAACATATTTGATTTTTCAAAAAAATATAAAAAAATTATTTGAGGCAACTTGAAATTTTAATAGGGTATTATTTATAACTAAAAAATAAGATTCTCAAAAAGACAGGTCATTTTGGTGGGACTTTCTACTTGCCAGGTGATCTAACAAATGATATATCCGTGCGAGTGAGTATATTTGTTAAATCACCTGGCAGGTAGAAAGTCCCACCAAAATGACCTGTCTTTTTGAGAATCTTATTTTTTAGTTATAAATAATATACTCTATTAAAATTTCAAGTTGCATCAAATAATTTTTTTATATTTTTTTGAAAAATATGTTTGCACGCGCCTGGCAATATTACTAAATCATCTGGCTTATTATTTTTTTATTCTTTAAACATTAAACTACAACATATATAAATTGCATATTGCCTAAATATATTTTTGGAACCAAAAAAAAAATTAAAAAGTCATGGTTTCATTTAGCCCCGCTACTCACCATCCAGGTCTGCAGTTTTGTGTTGGGGTATAATAGGAGAAGTATGTGACAAGTTTTCAGCTTGCCTCAAACACCTACCCAAAAATTGGTGCCTGCTCTCGGACCTTAATCTGTATTGTTTCACTATGAGTGAGTCTCACGACCTCACGGTAGTTTCATGTTTAAAGAGAGTAATTTTCTTTTACTCTGCTTGCCCATGCCGGGTTGGATTCGTTTTAATTCTACTTAGTATTTTGTAATTTGTATTTTGTATTTTATATTTCAAATACTCGACTTAAAAGTATTTTGTATTTCGTATTTTAAATACATGCGAGATAGTATTTTGTAATTTGTATTTTAATTAAAGCCAAGCATGTATTTTGCCCAGCCCTGCATGGACGTATATTGTAACGCATAGCGCCTGAATCAAAAAAATAGCAAACTTCTTGTGAAGAGACTTTGCAGCGTCATATTATGTAGGCCGTAGTGATAGACTAGGTACTAATAATAAGAAATATAATCGTGTGTATTCCCTTACATAATCAATACCAGCAATTATATGCGCAGCAAACTAGCAAAACAACATTTAGACATAGACATAGACATAGACATAGACATAACTTTATTCGACATCAAAAAAGAAAATACACTGACTAATACACTGAGAAAAATAAAAAGAACAATAATAACAATAAAAACAAAAAACATAATTATAGATGTCGAAAAGGAATTTGACTCAGCATAAGCTGCAGTAGATGCCTGCTACAGCGCTGATTTTCAGTCAAACCCTTCATATCCGTGCATCAAATTTGTTGGACCGGAATCAGCACAAACAAATTCTGTATAAAAAGTGTAAAATAAATAGATACATATATTATAGTGGGAGTTAGTTCTTTTTTATTATTATTTATTTCAATTATACATAGTTATACATTATATTATATTTATTGTGTCTCCATAGTTTTGAACCGAAACTTTCGCAATAAATTCATTTTTTCCAGCTGGAATTGATGATCTGCTGAATTGAATGACCATCTCCCAGCCTATATACCTCCCAGTGCAGGGCACAGGCCTCCTCTCAGAATTAAAGGGGTTGGGCATAATTACTTCACACACACCATTGAATTTAATGCAGGTGTATACAGGAAACCTGTTTACCTTCCCCGTAAAGCTCACGGTAAATTTCAGGTGTAATTTCGCACAAAAATTCCGGAAAAATCAGAGGTGCGAGCCGGGATGAATAATGGTGATGTTGAACGGCCCCCAGGTACTTTTACCGGCACGATCCTGGCGAGGATCCCAGTGCCCACCCTCCCTGCTACATCCCAAAGCGCCTGGACTCGTGGGTACCAGACCAGATGCCCGACCCCTCGCCCAAGGACACGTGGGCCCAACAGAACCTGCCAGTCCTGGAGGAGACGTGTGACGAAGACTTAAAGAAGTGCCCGAGCTCGTCCTCCATCGATTATCCTTTTGTGGAGGAGATACCCGAGGAGTACTGGTAAGCACCGCTGCCACGGAAATCAGTGTTTTTCAAATGGAAAACACTGATTTCTGTGTTTTTTTTTGTGATTTTCTAGGGACGAAGTTAACGCGATATCTTGAAAGCCGAGGTATATTCTATTCTCGTTTAAAGAAAATAAGGGCGAGTTGGACTTGCACACCAAATAAATAGCCATAAATAGCCGTAACTACAATCCAGTGTTAGCAGAGCCCTGCTCCTAAGTAAAATGGTCTTTTAAAATGATTTCAAGGTTGTGACGGCGATTTTTGGATATCGATCTTTGGGTACGGAACCCTAAAAATACTTAGTATCCCAGGGGAACGCAAATACGGCGTCATACACTAACCGCAACCAGTGGCGTAGCTAGTTAACCAAAGGCCCTGGGGCAAAAATAAACTAGGGCCCCAACCCGTGTTTGTTTACATGATACAACAAGGACGATTGCACTAGACATCGCGCGCTTGTAAATTCACTAGTAGCGTTTTATAGCTGCGTTTCTCATACGTCCGCGTTTATAGTTTGTAAGTCAGAGTCCGAGGGGCCCCCTGAGCTTGGAGGCCCCGGTGCACTGCCCCGCTTGCCCTACGGTAGCTACGCCACTGACCGCAACCCGTGCAACTCACGCTCATACAGCGGAGGCGTGACCGGTGGCGGTGACGGTTGTAATATTCTAACTTGTATGAACGGTTCTGCAGTACGTACCGCGAACTCGTTCATACAAGTTAAAATATTACAACCGTCACCGCCAGCACCGCCACACCTCCGCTGGCTGTGTGTTTGGAGCTTAAATTCCTACTTTCCTTTCCTCTGTTTTAGGTTTCCTGGTAAAGTCCAACTGGCAGGCATGTCTAACGATGCATTTGACTACTCTCTTGATTATGTGAGTATTGAAATCATGATAATACACGTTAACCATTAAGTATTCGCAGTTTGAAGAAGAACCCACGGTAGCCTATACTTCTTTTAATTTAGAATTGAAAACCACAACATCATTATATTGCGGCTCGTCAACTATTTCTTACCTAGCAAATAGTACAGTACAATTAGTCTGGGAGCCGCAAAATAAAATTGTTTTAATGTCACTTTATTTGCGTGTCGTCAATTGTTAACCTAGTACAAATTGTAAAGAGATTACAGTTCACGAGCCGCAATATAATGTTGTTGTGGTTTATAATTCTAAATTAAATGGAGTATAGTTACCTATAGTCTGTCATGCAAAGGGTCGTGGGTCGATCCCGTTCTCGTTTCTTTGCTCAGTTAAATCCAAAGAGTATTGTAATATTATATGAACAAGAGTGGCAACTCTATGGTCAAATATGCATGTATGGAAGGTGCTGCCGCCCTACGGCTGGCTACTCAAGAACTAATGTGACGTATCTATAGATGTATACCTATCTATATGTATATGTTGGTAGTGATCATAGAGTAACTTATATTATGGGGTAATAGACGACCAGATGGCCTAGTGGTTAGAGACCCTGACTATGAAGCTTGAGGTCCCGGGTTCGATTCCCGTGTCGGGGCAGATATTTGTATGAAAAATACGAATGTTTGTTCTCGGGTCTTGGGTGTTTGATATGTATTTAAGTATGTATCTATCTATATAAGTATGTTTATCCGTTGCCTAGTACCCATAACACAAGCTTTGCTAAGCTTACTTTGGGACTAGGTCAATTGGTGTGAATTGTCCCGTGATATTTATTTATTTATTTTTATTTATTATTTAATAGAGTCATCAGCTTTATCGCCGATCAGCGCCATCTCGTGAAACCGGAAGAAATTACATTTTTCTATATCTATAACTACAGATACCTATACGTGCCTGTATATACGTCTTTTATGATTTAATTTTTATTGTAATTTTTTTTAACTAAAATAGGCATAAATAAAACAACACATCTAACTTCTTTAATATTTATTTACATTTAATATAATAACACAAGGCAAAGGTCGATAGGCAAAGAAATCGGTGTGTCCGAAAAACGAGGCGATGGGTCAGAGTGTATGGGGCGGGCGGAGAGATCGGAGTCTTAAATTCAATGCACAGGTCAGCGAGGGTATAGATAAATCGGCGTCCAGGTGAAAAAGCAAGGTCGTTAAATAGAAAAATCCACAAGAAAAAACAAAATACCACATTCGCGTCACGTAACGTAGACGGAATTGACAATTAGCCATGATGCTGCCGCTATGTCAACATACGTTCCGTTCCTCCCAGTTTCTGCATATTTAAATGAATTTACTATGTATTAAAGGAAACAAAAGAATTTAAAGTAACAAAAAATAAGTAAATATGCGATACAATGTGTTCTGTAAATTCAGTTTATCTATTATATTTAAGTTTTGAAAATAATACTGAAATAAGTAATTGCGTCAAACGTCTCGCAAACGTTCCGTTCCTCCTAGTTTCTGCATATTTAAATGAATTTACTATGTATTAAAGGAAACAAAAGAATTTAAAGTAACAAAAAATAATTAAATATGCGATACAATGTGTTCTGTAAATTCAGTTTATCTATTATTTTTAAGTTTTGAAAATAATACTGAAATAAGGAATTGCGTCAAACGTCTCGCAAATTTGTCGCTAACGCCATCTAGCGATATAGGAAACTACCAAAGAGAGCTAATCGGCCTCCATAGAAAACGTCAAAGTATAGAAGTGAAACGACCCTGGTAGTGATGTACGCGTAATTTTAATTGATAGGCTAATTGTCACTATTCGTATTTTAGCCGTCTAATTCAAATCAGCATATACGAAGTATAAGCGGCTAAACCCGATTTGCATTATACGGCTAAAATACGAACATTGGCAAGTGGCCTATCAATTAAAGTCCTTGACCGTACAATTTGGTACGCCATGGCCATGGCCGATGAATGACAACTGACAAGTTTGACAAGTCAACCAAGATGGCCGCTAATTTAGTTCTTCGTCAAACACCTAACACCAAAGGTCGCTGCAGTCGCATGAAAAGTGTGATATATGTAAGTGTGCCCCCCCTTAAATCCTGTGGATGCCTGTACAATTCCTCGCAAAATATAACTATCTTGCTCACACAAAAGTTAGAGTATGCGCGCACGAGCAACTTTGTCTCCGCGACTATTTTATCAAGTCTATGGGTTAGTATGGAAGTGCGCACACGTAGCGCTGGGATTTCCAGGGTACAAATACACAGACTTGATAAAATAGTCGCGGAGACAAAGTTGCTCGTGCGCGCATACCCCTAGCTACGCCCTGCGCCGCCAATGTACATAAGCGGCGGCAGGTTTCTGGAGCAAAGTGAGGAGTTGGTAGGTCTCCCGCAAGACTGACGGATGATTTGGTTAAGAGAAAGTGGATCTTCGCCTCATAAGAAAGCTCAAAGTCACTCAGAGGGCGATGGAGAGGGCTATGCTCGGAGTTTGTCTGCGGGATCGTATTAGAGATGATGAAATCCGCGCAAGAACTAAAGTCACCGACATAGCTCGAAGAATCGCCAGACTCAAGTGGCAGTGGGCAGGGCACATCGCTCGTAGAACTGATGGCCGATGGGGCAAAAAGGTTCTCGAGTGGCGTCCACGGACCGGAAGGCACAGTGTAGGTAGGCCTCCAACAAGGTGGAGCGACGACCTGGTTAAGGTTGCGGGTACGCGTTGGATGCGGACGGCACGGAACCGATCTGAACAATGGACGTCTTTCGTCTGAAATGATGATGAATGATGATGAAGTCATAGTCGTGGAGATTCTTAGAGAAGGCCGGTGTCTAGCTGATATAAGGATGATTTATCGTGGGTTTTCAGCAGGACGACAGCGAGTCTCCGTCATCCGACCTGGCGGCTGACAGCGAACTGGTCCAGAAGGTCGTGGACTACAGCACCGAGGAACTCTCTATTCAGATAACACCTCAGGTAGTTAGTGTTAGATTTTGGATGCGCGTTCTTAGACCGTCAGTAGGATTGGGAATATTGGGATTAACAACTAGGCGCCTAGGACGCAAATTCATTAGGAGTCCTTGAGCAGATACTATGAATACTATAACGAAGTCGTTTAGCGGCTCTTTAAAGTCGAGAAATTGTGTATAGGTATTGTATATTTTGGCTCTTCCGTTTCAAGCCCAAATTTGCACCAGACGAACAAAGAGTAAGAAGAAAAAGACCACTCTTTCTTTATCTTTTAGTGTAAACGAAAGCTCGTGTTCAGCGTCTACGCTAAAAGACCAAGAAAGAATGCTCTTGTTCTAGCTCTTGCTCTTTTAGGGCTGGTGTAAATCGGCTCTCATCGGCTCCTGGGAGCACCCAAGAACGTTCCAAGCAACAATAGGGACGTTGACGCCATTAAAAAATGATTCACAGACACGACACCAGTAAAAAAACGCTAAATTTTAGCCCTGAAAACCTTTTTTACGGAACTGAAACGAGATCTTACAATAGGACTCATAAGGAAGCTCATAGGTAGTCACTCAAAGAGCGATAGCGATGGAGCTAGCTATGTTCAGAGTTCCCTGCGTGATCGTATCAGAAACTGACATAGCATAGCATAGAGAGTCACTAGATTTAAATTGGCAGTGGGCTGGGCAGGGTACTTTGCTCGTAAAACTGACGGCCGATGGGGAAGGCTTTCAACAAGATGGACCGACAGTAGAGTGTTTATGCCAGTTCTAACTCACGGTGGGACGGTGGGGCTCAAGTTAGTATGGTCAGCCTATTATGAGTAGCAATAGCCTGCTATAGCGCTGTTAGTGCTTATAGCCTATTATGAGTAACAGCTGTCAAAGAGAGCAGCCTATTACAAGCAGCAGCAGTTAGAGACAGCAGCTAGTGTCTCTAACAGGCTATTGCTACTGATAATAGGCTGGTTTGAATAGGCTATAGACACTAGCTGCTGTCTTTAACTGCTGCTGCTTGTAATAGGCTGCTCTCTTTGACAGCTGTTACTCATAATAGGCTATAAGCACTAACAGCGCTATAGCAGGCTATTGCTACTCATAATAGGCTGACCATACTAACTTGAGCCCCACCGTCCCACCGTGAGTAGGAACTGGCATAAACACTCTACTACCGACGGTCTGGCAAAGGTCCCAGAAACCATTTGAATGTGGGCAGCGCAGGTCAGTTGAGGAACTCTTTGGAGGAAGCCCAAAGGCTTGACACATCCAACAGATGTCTTTTGGCTCATATGATGACCGCTGTGTCTGGCTCCTGACACCAGCTTTGTTCTGCAGGAGTCAATCCTGAGCGCGCTAAAGACTACGACGCCGGTGGAGGGGTCGTTACATGGCGCTGGGGATTCCACGCTCCAGCGCCCCCGGAAGAGGGCGTCACTGCAGAAAAGCAAGGTTTTCAGCCACGGCAGGTGAGGATCAGAGTAGCAGCACTTGAACTAGGTGTGGTTAATTGACAAGATTTCATTTTTTGACACCTGAAAATTACTACAGGAATCGAAAGAGTTTTAACTCCTGAACACGAAAAATATTTACTATAATTTATTTCACCATATCTAAAAAAATACAAGAAATTAAAAAAAAATATATCTGAATTTACCAACACTACCACAGAATAAATGTGATTCCTTTGCCTTTTTCACCAGAAAAAAGAGCTGTCATAATTTTAAATTTGACATTAAGTTTGAGACTTGACAGATACAATGTTGACGTCAGACTTACGTAGGTACCTAATAATTTTTAGGGTTCCGTAGTCAACTAGGAACCCTTATAGTTTCGCCATGTCTGTCCGTCTGTCTGTCCGCGGCTAAGCTCAGAGACTGTTAGTACTAGAAAACTGTAATTTGGCATGAATATATATATAAGTCACGTCGACAAAGTGGTGAAAAAAAAAACTAAAAAAATTTTTTTTAGGGTACCTCCCATAGACGTAAAGTGGAGGTGATTTTTTTTTCTCGACTAACCCTATAGTGTGGGGTATCGTTGGATAGGTCTTTTAAAACCATTGGGGGGTTGCTTACATGATTTTTGTATTCAGTGATTTGTTTGCGAAATATTCAACTTTAAAGTGAAAATTTTCATTAAAATCGACCGTCCCCCCCCTTAAAAACCTAAACTGTTGGGTGGAAAAATTAAAAAAATACAAAATGGTAGTAAATATATTAAATTTACAAGGAAAATTATAGCGGCTAAGATTGCTTGGGAATTATTTGTAGTTTAAGAGTAAATAGTAGCCTAAGGTATTAAACATTTGAAAAACTCGTATCTCAAATCAGCATGTATACAAAACTGAACCTTGATTTGCGCGTAATAAAGTTCACTTTGCCAGATTAATGATTTTGAGATACGAGCTTTTTTCAAAGTATTGACGATACCTAACTTGGAAGATTCCGTACACATACGAAATCCTTAGAAAAATATTTCTTGATTTTTTCGTAATGGCTACGGAACCCTATCTTGGGCGTGTCCGACACGCTCTTGGCCGGTTTTTTTTTTAATAGAGACAAGACTGAAGTAATGGATCTATTGTGTGGTAGTTTTGGAGTTATGCCCTTTTAGAATAAGCACATCTTAAAAAAATTGTAATAAAATAATTAATAATCGTAGTGAAAAGTTAAAACTATCAGCGTCTTTCTCTTTCCAAACAGAATACAGAGAACGAATCAAATTATAGTCTTAGAAATATTAAATCTTGTCAATTTATAGTCAACCAAATAATACTTTGACCAGTGTGTGTTGTCAGTGATGATTTATGGCACTGAGACGTGGCCGCTAACGATGGGCCTCATAAGAAAGCTCAATGTCACTCAGACGGCGACGAAGAGGGCTATGCTCGGAGTTTCACTGCGCGATCACATTAGAAATGATGAAATCCGCGCAAGAACTAAAGTCACCGACATTGCTCGAAGAATCGCCAGACTCAAGTGGCAGTGGGCAGGGCACATCGCTCGTGGAACTGATGGCCGATGGGGCCAAAAGGTTCTTGAGTGGCGTCCACGGTCCGGAAGACGCAGTGTAGGTAGGACGACCTGGTTAAGGTTGCGGGATCGCGTTGGTTGCGGATGGCGCGGGAGCGATCTGTTTGGCGAGCCTTGGGGGAGGCCTATATTCAGCAGTGGACGTCTTTCGGCTGAAGTGATGAAATAAGTGCTTTACCATTCTGTGTCTGTGAAGTTACCATGAAACACTGGGTCTGCGAACTGCGCCCGAGTCCTCTCATTCTGAGAATCTGTGCAGCAGTGTGATGTCTTAAACTAATATATATATATATATATATATATATATATATATATATATATATATATATATATATATATACATAATAATATATCATGGGACAATTCACACCAATTGACCTAGTCCCAAAGTACGCTAAGCATAGCTTGTGTTATGGGTACTAGGCAACGGATAAACATACTTATAGTATAGATAGGTACATACTTAAATACATATTAAAAACCCAAGACCCGAGAACAAATATTCGTATTATTCATACAAATATTTGCCCCGACACGGGAATCGAACCCGGAACCTCAAGCTTTGTAGTCAGGTTCTCTACCTACTAGGCCATCTGGTCGTCGTCTTAAACTGGGATGATGGTGGTGATAGGATTATGTGTCTGTTTGTCTGTTGCAGCGTGCAGGGCCGGTCGCGCGCGACGCTGCCGCCGCTCCTGATCGGAGACTCCCACTCCCACATCAGCGCCATCTCGGACTGCCGCCTTCGAAACCTCAGGTACTTACTCAAAATCAAAACGTTTATTCTGCAAGTAGGCCGCAAAGGGCTTTTTCACCCGAATGTCGAAAGAGGGTTATGTTTTTCGAGCGTACGTATTTATGTATTTATGTACAGCAGCTTTTTTTTTTTTTTTTTTCTTGGCTTTCACCCTTGCTATTTTAGTAAGGCGTATTTTGCCAATGTCGACGTAGAGACATAACACACATGAGGAGACTGTTCGGTTTAAGAAATTTTGATTTTAAGGAATAGACAGGAGACTTAAAACAAATAACACATGTTATGGACGGTACACAGACAACATAAGACGTTTTTACATTACAAGTTCTTTTTTTTTAGTTGGAGGGAAACAAGAGGGAAATTACTGATAGTAAAGCATGCTAACACGAAAGGAATGCAAATTTTGGAAGCATAATATATGTATAGAGGCATGCAACAGTTACTACAACTTAATGTTGTGGCACTGTATGAATTTAATTAAAACTTTTAGCAATGGATGGATTTTAGCAAGCAGCTTGTCGCTCTACAGTTAGGTGCAAAATGTCATTACTTGATTGACAATTGTGTTATTACAACAAAGTACAAAAGTGACCAGCTACTTTTGATGTCGACTGTATGTTTGTATCATTCTTTGGCACGCTTTGCAGCCTAAATGGATCAATGGATTTTGAAGTGTGAGGTGTCATTAGATTCGTCTCAGCTCCGAGAGTGACATAGGGTATATTTTTTCCCGGAATTCCTATGGGAACGGGAATTATACAGGCTGTTTTTTCATCCAGTATTGAAATTAAAGTTATACCTACCTACATGTCACTTTTTTTAAACTACCCAGCGCTTTCGGAACGACTATTATTGCCATATTATATTGGTATATGAACGCGCCGCAAGAAATTTGACAGAAAGTCATATTATCAAAATAAAATAAAATAAATAATATAAACAAAAGAAAAAACATACAAATCTATCTTCTAATATATAAAAGTCTCGTGTCACGGTGTTTGTTATCGAACTCTTCCGAAACAGCTTGACCGATTTTTATGAAACTTTTTTTGTAGGTCTGAGAATAGGTCGTAGGCTATTTTTTATTCCCCTATTCTTCGCAGACAGAGTCGCGGGAAATTGCGTTTTAAAAAATTACAGGGATGTATGGGGTCTCATAGTATAAATGCTGCAAAAGTACTGCATTTACTAAAGGCTTATATCGCCACTACTTTGGAAAAAGCTCGTATCTCAAAGTCGATAATTTGCCCTAGTGAACTTTACTACGCGTGAATCAAGGTTCAGTTTAGTTTGTATATTGACTTAACTCACATAAGCTTTTATTTATTTCAGTATACAGGTTGGCTGATTTAGATGGGTCGATACGGAATACCTAACTCTGTAACTATAAGGCACAGAAAAGTCTGTTCTAAGGAACCATGTCATCGAGTTTAGTGAATTAAATATTAAACATTAAAAACTGCATTCATAGATTTAAAAAACATCGGCCCAAGCCTAACTCGTTCACATAGAGTCGAAAAATGCCAAAACCTTTTCATTCCGCGACTGTACGGTCAAGTGCAAAAATAAGTATCGATTTAATCCTCCCATCGTTATATACCTATACCTTAATTCGACGACATAAGAGCTACGGGACATATTAGACGACCAGATGGCCTAGTGGTTAGAGACTCTGACTATGAAGCTTGAAGTCCCGGGTTCGATTCCCGTGTCGGGGCAGATATTTGTATGAAAAATACGAATGCTTGTTCTTGGGTCTTGGGTGTTTAATATGTATTTAAGTATGTATCTATCTATTTAAGTATGTTTATCCGTTGCCTAGTACCCATAAAACAAGCCTTGTTAAGCTTACTTTGGGACTAGGTCAATTGGTGTGAATTGTCCCGTGATATTTATTATTTATTATTATTATATTTATGAGCAAGTTGTGTGCACCCATATTTTTGCACTTGACTGCACGTAGGGTCGGATGGAATTGCGCTCGTGGCTAAAATTCCACGTTCCTTTGATCAATTATAACTGTAGATCCACAGTCGCGCGCCCGAAAATGTCCGAGCCAAATGAGCGCCACTTTGATAAAAGTGGCCTTCTTTTTTCTAAGTACTTTGCGTGAAATTGTCAAGTTTAGCTGTCAAGTGTCAACCGAAATTCGACTGTAATGAAGTAAAGACTAGGCTCAAATTTCTGTGTAGGTGATGATTTTAATTGTTACGCAAACAAATAAAAAAGTTCGGACATTCTTTGAAGGGGATTTTGTTCGGCAGTGTGTATCTTCAGTTATAATTGATCAAAGCCACGTTCCCAAAATACTACATTTTAAAAAGACTACTTTACCTATTTGCTAGGGTTCCGTACCTTATCCGAAGGGTAAAAACGGGAACCCTATTACTGACGCTCCGCTGTCCGTCCGTCTGTCTGTCCGTCTGTCACAAGTACCTCTACCTCATGGTAGACGTTATGTACACTAGTTTACGGTGACCGTACTCGCTAGCGACGGCGTAAATGATTTGTATGGAGAATTGTACTACGTAAGTGACCGCTAGAGGCGCTGTACACAATTCTCCATACAAATCATTTACGCCGTCGCTAGCGAGTACGGTCACTGTAAACTAGTGTAACTCATGGTAGAGGTACAGGCTGTATCTCGAGAACCGTGATAGCTAGAGAGTTGAAATTTTCACAGATGATGTATTTTGGTTGCCGCTATAACAACAAATACTAAAAAATGGAATAAAATAAATATTTAAGGGGGCTCCCATACAACAAACGTGATTTTTATAGATAATTGTACGGAACCCTTCGTGCGCGAGTCCGACTCGCACCATGGCCGGTTTTTACATTTCCATTACACCAATGTCACAAAATAAGAGATTCCTCCAATAAATCACTTCCTGGAGTAATCAACGTTTTTGTAATGTGGTGCAACGAGAATCTGGTAAGCTAGAAATGTGGTAAATAGATAATTTTAGGCACGAGCGACGAATTGTATAAAAAAAAATATCTGACTCCATAGGAGTTATTGCTAAAAAAACGGTTTTCCAAATTGTTTTTCTATCCACTTAGGATCTACACCAAACTAGCTCGCCTGCGTTGAATAAAATAAAATAATCAGACTAAAATACCCACTCTTTTCACGTGTAAAAAACCCCATGCGCATTTGCCGCCCATATATTATACATAGTCCGGTCTATTTTCACAAAAAGCATTATTTCTGATCCTTTATTTATACGCATTAAATTTTAACGTACCGAACAGCTTCCCGAAAGAGCTGACGAGGGTTACCGATGGGGTAATGTTTAGACGGATGCCCAGAGATCCGAATTGCCCGCTGGTCCGGACGAAACACACCGTTCTCTTACGGGTTAAGCTGACACGGTGCCGCAGTGTGGCATGCGGCATACAACTTCTCAACTGACTTCAGAACAAAGAGGTTATCTGGGTTGTTTCATAAATCAAAATTGTTTATTCACAGCAATAACATCTTAAAAAGCACCCCACGCTTTTTTTATAATAAAATATTTTAAACTATTCTTATTTATTTTATCAATATTTAGAATTGTTTACAAATTTTGATCTGGATATAACACTATAATAATTGCTTATTAAGATTTTTTACCGCACTATAAGAATAGTGAATTGAAATTTATTAAATTTTTTGTTTATTTTTTATTTTTATAAAGCGTGTTTTTTAGTTTACAACTTTGCCTTTTCATTATAGCTTTGCCCACCGCGTCACATTTCAGTAAAAGCGAAATGTACCAAAAATAATTACAAATACACTTACATTATAATCTATGGCTTATAGCTAAACATATTGCTGGCAACACTGGCCTATCGGTTGACGCGTATCTATCTGTCTTCTGTCACGCGTGAGCTGGCTTGGAGTGCGGACGTGTTTTTTGGCGGGCCAATTAGGGCGAAAAAACTTCGAGTGTATTTTAAGCCACGAAAGTCCCACAAGTATTTAATTTTAACTGCAACTAATATTCAGTTTAAAAACGATGTAGACAAAATCTCAACACCTTATCTCTATTAATTTTTAATTATGGTATTGGGCAATGTCATGAACGTTTTTTCGTATTACTTTCTTCAACTTTGCCCAGCAAAATTTTACCCTTAGGGTTGTCACTAGTATGTTATATAAAATCATCATCATCGTCATCCCAGCCTATATACGTCCCACTGCAGGGCACAGGCCTCCTCTCAGAATGAGAGGGGTTGGGCCGTAGTTCCCACGCGGGATATTTTGAAATGATATGCAATAATACGTATTTAATTTTCTTTTACTTAATACAACAAAAAAAACAACAACAAAACACAAAACAAAAAAAACTTAACAAAAAAAAGGAAAAAATTAGGTGCCTGGCAAAGAGTATTGTAATATTATATGAACAAGAGTGGCAACTCTATGGTCAAAAATGCATGTATGGAAGGTGCTGCCGCCCTACGGCAGCTCAAGAACTAATGTGACGTATCTATAGATATATACCTATCTATATTTTTATGTTGGTAGTGATGTACAGCTATAGATACGCGTACCTATAGCAATGTACAGTCAAGGATTTTAATTAATAGGCTAATTGCCACTATTCGTATTTTAGCCGTCTAATTCAAATCAGCATATACGAAGTATAAGCGGCTAAACCCGATTTGCTCGATTTTCTCAATAAAAAAAAAAAAATTTGCATATACGGCTAAAATACGAACATTGGCAAGTGGCCTATCAATTAAAGTCCTTGACCGTACAATTTGGTACGCCATGGCCATGGCTGATGAATGACAACTGACAAGTTTGACAAGTCAACCAAGATGGACGCTAATTTAGTTCTTCGTCAAACACCTAACACCAAAGGTCGCTGCAGTCGCATGAAAAGTGTGATATATGTAAGTGTGCCCCCCCCCTGGTGCCAGGGCCGTTACGACCAAATTAAAATATTAATATCATTATTTAGTCGTAGTCGGGTAAAAGCAATAAGTAAAAATTGACAACCCTAGCATATCCAGGATTTTGTATAAAGGATTTCAAATTTTTTTTTACGACTTTGCCCACACGATTTTGGAGGTAAAATATATTACTTAAAGGACTAATAATACGACACAACGTTGCTATGCCTATTCTAGATTATTAGACTTTAAGAATCATGACCATAAAATTGATAATCCCGAAGTTATAAAAGTGTAAACAAATGTGGGCAATCTCGAAATGTTTTCCATATTTTGGCCCGCCTGTTTGAGGCCCGTTTTCTAGAGTACGGAAACTCATTTTAAATGTAATGTTCTCGTCGACACAAAGAAAAGTATGTCAATATGTGAGTGCCACAGATAAAGTTGCACAATATGGACCAATTGACTCTAAAAAAAGTAAAAGATCGCAAAAAGCGGGCAAAGTTGTACGTTTCTACGGTATTATTTATTTTCTATTTTTTAGTTGCATTTTTTTCACAGTTAGAGTTTCCATGTGCTAAAAAGAGACACAAAACGGTGTTTTGCTCGTCTTAAATAGAATCAGTCTATCTTATACTTGGTCTTTGGTGCGCGCGCACTGCTCTACACTACTAAACGTAAACCTCTTTCTTTCTAACTTTACCTCCTTCACCTACAACCCCCCAACCCCCCCAACCCCCTAAACCCAACCCATTTCCCCAACCCCCCCCCAAACACCTAACCCCAACCCCCACAACCTTACCCCCAACGATCTAAACCCCCCTTACCCCTCTCCTCATTTTCCAAACCCCCAACCACCTAAACCCAACCCCCCTAATCCCGGACCCCCACCCCATTTCCTCAAACTTCCCCCAAACCCCTAACCCTAGCTCCATCATCAGACCCGGGTTACCATATGGGATCAAAGTGCTCGTCAAGACGAATCAAACGAGCCCAAACTCGATGGGGTTGTGTCGTTTTATTGTGGAGTGCCTTTGGCCATCTTCCAGCTCCATCATCAGACCCTGGTTACCATCTGGGATCAAAGTACTCGACAAGACGAATCAAAAGAGCCCAAACTCGACGGGGTTGTGTCGTTTTATTACAGAGTTCCTATGGCCACCATCCAGCTCCATCATCAGATCAGCTCCATGTTACCATAATATTGCATTGTCATCCAATTTACACATACGTGCAAAATTTCAGCTCAATCGGAAACCGGGAAGTGGGTCAAAATCGTGCCCTAAGGAGTCGGTTACAAACATACATACAAACAAACTAACAAACAAACATACAGGTAAAGCTAATATAAAGCGTGTAATAATTATGGTATATATTCCAAAATTTAAATAAGAACTGCATATTACACCATTCCTGATGTGTGAATCTTTACTAAAAACACTTACATAGAAAAATAATTTTAATTAATAAAAAACTCATTAATAGAGTAGAAGGGTCGGCGTAACAGCCACGCATGTAGGTATATCTGTTTTGAACTTATCTAAAGGCAGATCAAAAGGTCTCTCGGTAGCTCAAAAAACTCTAATGGCTATGATATAGGCATTTCTCTTATACATTTGCAACTTGAGTTTTGGGAGGAACAATTTATTAATATTACATTTCCTTTGTGTTCTGTTACTTACATCTGTTATTTAAAAAAAAAACTGATTTTGCTTTACAAATATTGCAAGTTGCTTAATATACAAGCACAGATAATCGTGATCTATCAACGATACTGAATCACGTATCAAAATTTGTGCACTGATTAAAAAATTACCCTGTATAGGCATGGGTAGTGTAAGTATAATGTCATGTTTGTTACTTCACCGTCGTTTATACACCGATTTGGCGTCTCGTTTCGTCTCGTTGATGGACAATCCGCGCTGCGCTTGCTAGTCCGTGGTCTCCACTCGAAGATTTTGTCAGCCCCAACGCCTATCTGTTCTGCGTGCAATATTCCATTGTCATTCCAACGAGCTCCTGTTTGGCTATGTCGGTGATCCTTAACTATCGATTAACTAGTAAAACAAAAGAGTTAATGTCCATAGTGGATCACATTGTTGTCCGTCTGTCTGTCAACACCCTTTTTCTCAGGAATGCACGGGGGTGTCAATTTGAAATTAACATCAAAAAATAACGTCTGTAGCTCCTTGAGGCTTTTAAAAAATCAAGCTTCTAAGTCAACGCAATCCAAAGATACAGCCATTGAACCTTTTTTTCTAACATTTCACAGGAGAATCAAAATCTATAGGTATGTACTTCCCATTGACCTAGAACCACGACATTTGGCATGAAAATAGTTATTTATGATACAAGTGCGGAAAGTAGGCTATTCCCAACGAATGGCGGAGATCTAAACAAACGAGCGAAGCGAGTTTGGTTTAGCCGACATGAGTTGGGAATTTCCTACTTTCGACACGTATATCATACAACATTTTACAAAGCATTAAGCGAGGAAAAAAATTGGGGCTAAGAGCGCGCGCAGACAGAGAGCGGTCTGGAGTACCGAGTTCCGCGTTCAGAGTTCTGTGTTTTCATCGCTCGAGAGTTCCAGTCGCCTGCTGTGTGCGTTATCGTAAGAGACTCAGTACATTCGAAAGAACGCAGAACTCTGAACTCGGAACTCCAGACCGCTCTCTGTCTGCGCGCGCTCATAAACATTTTCGGAAAAAGATGTTGCGTTCTTATTAACCTTTCATTGAGGGAAAGTCTCGTAGATGTTTACATATTTCAGCATCGGTTTAGTAGCAGGAGGCTATCACATTTAATTTTGTGCTTGGTCTAGGACGTCAGGCGGCGTTAAGTCCTATGTAAATTCATCACTTGAACTCTCCATTTTAATTTACTTAACTTTAATTAATTCTCCGGACTGAATTCATGAACATTACTGTGGCGGGTTTTCATGACAGGCGCGAACGGAACGAACCATGATTGGTTCGTGTTACGCCATGCGCGCGCACTGAAAACTCATTGGTTGACAGGCGCGAACGGGTAACCGTGATTGGTTCGTGTTACGCCATGCGCGCTCACTGAAAGCTCATTGGTTGACAGGCGCGAACGGGTAAACATGATTGGTTCGTGTTACGCCATGCGCGCGCACTGAAAGCGCAGATGTCGTACGGTCCGAAATGGACTCAAGGAATTATTTTAGTACTAATTTTTTTATTTCAAAACTTTGGACGAAATTAAAATTTGTGTGTTTTAATATTAAAACAATCTGTTTTATTATTTTATCAGTAAATATTCATTTGGTTGCATCAAACATTTTCTTATTTGTGCAAAGCTGAATTATGAAGACAACTCTCGAGTCTTATTTTTTAAACACTAGTTTGGACACAACTTTTTGAGAATTGGCAATTTAACAAGTTACTTTTCCGCACGCGTGTGGAAAGTAAAATCCATACAATTTTTTTTCACACTTGCGGAAGTGTGCTGGGATGACTAACTTTCTATAGATATGCTGACTCGCGTCAAGAGGCACTTTCCAAGCATATGCAATGTAAAAGCTCTTACAGCACGAGTAAATGAAAAAAGCCCCCTTAAATATTTATTTTATTCTGTTTTTTTTGTTGTTATAGCGGCAACCGAAATACATCATCTGTGAAAATTTCAACTGTCTAGCTATCACGGTTCACGAGATACAGCCTGGTGACAGACGGACAGACAGACAGACGGACGGACAGCGGAGTCTCAGTAATAGGGTCCCGTTTTTATCCTTTGGGTGCGGAACCCTTACAATTGCTAATATCATTTATTTAGTAATGAACTATTTACATACAAGTTTGTAGCAATGCTCGGTGCTCGTGTCCAACTCGTACTTGACCGGATATCTTCAGTTTTGGAACCCTGAGGTTTCATTGTGCGTCATTGCCGCATGCGGCACTGACCCCTCAAGGCGTGTACGGCCATTGTCCGCCGAGATGTTTCCATCACACGTGCAAACCAACAAAGAATTATGAATAAAGCTTTTATACAGCGGCGGATTCTGGCCATCTGAATATCATGAGGCGTGTTCCCCCCAATCGTATGCACGACGTGGACACGTGCATTTTGTAGGGCTGTCACATGAGTATTTCTCAAAAACTTTGTATGGCCAGGGCCACCTACGAATAATTATTCATAGCGTCGAATAGATCAACTTGTGTGGAAGTTTCGTCAGTAGAGCTTCGTACGACCACCATCTGAAGTATAAACAAGCGCACGCCAGCAAGGACATATTGAAGTAAGTTGAATTTTAACATGTGACTACTAGCGCCATCTAGCGTCTAGTAGATTGATCACAGCGTCACCTAGTGTCCGGTAGGTAAACACGAGCGACGGTAAGCGTCGAATACTTTGATCAATTATAACTGTAGATCCACAGTCGCGCGCCCGAAAATGTCCGAGCCAAATGAGCGCCACTTTGATAAAAGTGGCCTTCTTTTTTCTCAGTACGTTGCGTGAAATTGTCAAGTTTAGCTGTCAAGTGTCAACCGAAATTCGACTGTAATGAAGTAAAGACTAGGTTCAAATTTCTGTGTAGGTGATGATTTTAATTGTTACGCAAACAAATAAAAATTCGGACATTCTTTGAAGGGGATTTTGTTCGGCAATGTGTATCTTCAGTTATAATTGATCAAAGGTCGAATATTATTATTTATTGTTTTACCTTCTAGTGTGGAATAACCCACTTGCCACTGTTCGTATTTTATTTATCTGTGTAATGCAAATTGGGTTTAGCCGTTTATAAATACTAGTACTAAATGTACAGTCGAGGTCAAAGATGTCTTTACACTGTAGCGCCTTGTCTTGTGTCTGCGACATGGTAGTAAAGTGTAAATATATCTTTGACCATGACTGTACTAATTGTACTAATATTATAAATGCGAAAGTATGTCTGTCTAAGGCCGGCCGCATACATGCGGAATTTTCATACGGTTTCCGTAAGGAATGTTGTGAGCGAACGGGACATCGCTATAGGTATACTCTCGTAGCCCAGTCTCTCTCGCACACGTCATGCTGTACGGAAACGGAAGAAAACTTCCTCATGTATGCGGCCGGCCTAGCTGTCATTCTGTCTGCCTGTTACCTCTTCACGCTTATAAACCGCTGAACTGATTTAGATAAAGCTTGGTACGGAGATAGTTTGAGTCCCGGGAAAGGACAGGATAGTTTCTATACCAGAAAATTGCATAGTCCCCGCGGGATAAAGATAAAGTCGTTTTTTTATTTTATACCAACATTATAAGGTTAGGGGTGGGTTCATTTGTATGGAAATTTCCTTTTTTGTTATCCACCACGAATCACATGGTTTTGGTATCAAAAACAGTGCATCAGCACATTTTGGGAGGCTGCGTTAGTTAGGCTCAGCTTTCACGCTCATTACCCGTGAATTTCTATGCAATTCGGAGTCCAAAATTAAATGTACGGTCGCGCGCTTTAATTTGAAACCTATTTCGAAAAAATATCCTTTGAATTCTTATACAATATGACAGGACTGTCAACCTTAAGTGGGTCACAAATTAAAGCTCATGACTGTACTTACAAAGTTTTTGAGAAATGCTCAGGTAATTCTTTTTTTTTGTTACTACATCGGCCGCATTTTTTTCAATTTTTTTCGGCAACCCTGGGACTCGGGGTCACTGTCCTCCTGCGTCACGGGTGTGACCTGACCGTTCCCAACGCGGGTCCCTCCCGGGTTATGCTAACCGAGTTTACTCTGTGCCAATGAACCGGGGTAACAGCGTCCAGTTACCAACTGGGTATAAAATGTCGGGGTAAATGTTTGTACCTACCAAAAAAGAAATGTTTTTTTTTTATTATTAAATAATTATTTAGTTGTTGCGCGGAATTCATCATTTCTAATGCGATCCCGCAGAGAAACTTCGCATAGCTCTCATGTCTCTGAGTGACTTTGAGCTTTCTTAATGAGGTCACCGACCAAGAACCGAGCTCGAATGCCAGACTTAGGCTGCGTATCCACCGGAGCTGTGCGAGGATGCGTTGCGAGGGATGTGTTTGTCATGAACCAATAGAAACACTTCATTTAAAAGGTTCTAAGTGAATGAAGTGTTTCTATTGGCTCATGACAAACACATCCCTCGCAACGCATCCTCTCACAGCTCCGTTGAAAACGCAGCCTCAAGGTGGCAGTGGGCAGGGCACATCGCTCGTAGAACTGATGGCCGATGGGGCAAAAAGGCTCACGAGTGGCGTCCACGGACCGGAAGACGCAGTGTAGGTGGCCTCCAACAAGATGCGACGACCGGGTTAAGGTTGCGGGATCGCGTTGGATGCGGATGGCGCGGGACCGATTTGTTTGGCGAGCCTGACGTCAGTGGACGTCTTTCGGCTGAAATGATGATGATTACATTATTTGATAGGGGGCTAACGAGCAGTCGGGTTGGAAAGCAATCCCCGCAGCCGATAGACATCTAAGTATGACATAAGTTGAGTTACGATGCGTTGCCAGCCCTTTGAAAAAAGAGTAGGCTCTGTTTTTGATGATCTCAAGTTGACCCGCTCCAGAAATATACGCTTTGGCACTGTCAGCTGAATTAATTGTGGCTAGGTATTAGGAATCCATGGTTCAATAGAATAAAACCGGCCAATTGCAAGTTGGACTCGTGTACCAGGAGTTTCGTACTTTGTATGTAGGACATAACATAATATACGCTGTATTTATAAATATCCAGTGTTAGCAGAGCCCTGCTTCTAAGCAAAATATACGCAGTGTAGGGTAATTTTAAATTGGTTGATTGGGACCCATTATTTTGTTGGTGTAGGGGCAAAAAACATAACCTTAACATAGGTAGGTTTAGGTTATGTTAATTTTGCATCGGCCCGAAGGGCCAAAAGCACACAGAAGAAGGAGCTCCGCGTCAGCGGAGCTAGCGGAGCTCTGTCCACACTATTTCTGTGTAAATTCAAATTGGGAAAAAACGCTACTGTGAAAATAAGCTTCAGTAAAAAACTACAGTGAGAAAAAGCATTTGGGAAAAAGTGCGATTTTGGTAAATTGATCTAACCAGTCGAATTTATGACTAGATTAAGATTTCATCCCAAAAAACTGCATAGTTCCAGCGGGAGCGAATTCTTCGCAGACGGAGTCGCGGGCTCCTTTGGTACCTTTCCGTAGCTAAAAGTTCGTAACCAGCTTCGAAACGGAAAAAAAACCCAATTCGTAACAGGCTTCAAAATGGGACTTTTCCAAAAAAAAAATACAAAAATACAAAAAATACAAATACGTTTATTGCCAGAACATAGTAAATGGGTCAATCAACTTTTTTTGTTAACGTTTTTCTGCTACTTTCTATGAAAACCGAAATAATGAAAAAACTGATTATTTTTCCTTATTTAAAGTATACTTTTCAAAACCCTAGATTTTTGTAGCAATAATGGTATAATTGCCATATTTATTTTATTTTGTTTAGCTTCTATTTCGTGGGTGACCCAGGGGACAATGATGTCCCCGAGATTTGTATGAAAATAGTGGTATGTCCCCTGGGTGACCGGATTTTTTCATAGAAATACTTATTTTTTTGGTTTTCATATACGCACTATGATAAACAGTTTATCTAATTACTACAAAATCATGGTTTCACTAACCAGAGATTACAGAGTTACTTGTAAAGGAGTAAATAGAAATTTACAAAAAAAAAGTTGATTGACTCAAATACAATAGATCTTAGTGGTACAGGATGTTCTTATGTTCTACCCTATCTAGGCGTGCAACATTGAATTAATATAGGTACCTACCAATTCGTAACCGCGGCTGGTCACCAGCTTACCAATTGGTTACCAAACGGCACTACGCAGGCCCATTACGTAGCCAGCTACGAAACGGTACCAAAGGCGCGGGCAACAGCTAGCCATGTATTATATAGATTTACCATCGTATCCAGGAAAGTTTTGTGAATCAGCAATCGCCCCAAGCCCTCGCCCCGCCAAACCTAGTCTATTGAATAGCTTTTCAATTTCCTGGAGCTTTGTTCCCCCGCCGCCCTTTCAAGTGTGCTTTCAAATTACAGTATTGTGCTGCGTATCGTGTGAACTAGTGTTTACTATAACTTGGTACTTTGTTCTATTAAGGGGTTCCGTTCAATCCGCGTAAAAAGTTTTGGGATACTTTTGTTCCCTTAGTAGAATCGAAAAAGCTCATGATTCCGAGCAGAAATCATATAAGTAAAGATTTCCAAATTAAAATTAAAAAAGTAGTACTGAACTATGATAGGTATTTAAAATAATATAAGTTGTATTTTATAATTTTTTTTTTCTAATAGAACTATCGTGAGACTCGCTCATAGTGAAATATATGGATAACTAACGTCTTTAATCGAGATTAGTTGGACATGTTTCGGACTAACCCGTAATTCTTTTTCCCGTCGCATTTCTTCAGTAGCGCGAGTAGCAGAAGTTGGCAGCAGCCGCCGTGTCGTGTGCTCCGAGAAGAAGGGCTACGAATTAGCCCGAAATATGTCGAGTTAAAGTCTATTAAAAACGACAAGTCATCCGAATTTCACTATATCTAATATATAAAAATCTCGTGTCACGGTGTTTGTTACCGAACTCCTCCGAAATGACTCGACTGATTTTTACGAAACTTTTTTCTCCATACTCGGTTGGTCTGAGAATACGTCGTAGGCTGTTTTTTATACCCCTATTCTTCGCGGACGGAGTCACGGGCAACAGCTAGTTTCACTACATTTTTTGTTTGTTCACGCGGGTCTCTTAAATATTAACGCGTCCGAATACCCTGGTCTTAAATATTTAACATCTGTAGTAGTTTCTGGATTCATCTCGTTTGTACCAGGGTGATCGCACTCCACGGCGGGTTCGATTCCCGCAGCATACTGTATAATCGCACGGCATTATACACTGATCGACAATGCATAGTATTGTATTAATACATAATCGATTCTCTCGAGATTTACATTTCAAGTACTTACGTTGTTGATACAGCTGCTGCTATGTGCTATGGGGAAAAAGGTATGGAAAAGTTTCTGACATTAGAAGCGTCTGTATGTAAAATAATGTATTTTCCTCAAACATGCTATGAAATATTGATTTTATGTTCCCTATAATAGGCCGCGATGTATCACGTTTCGGGTGCGGCTATACGAGACGTCGTTAATGGTATTTCATACAAAATTGCAGGTCTAGGCCTGCAAGATGCTCTTTTTAGGGTTCCGTACCCAAAGGGTAAAAACCGGGACCCTATTACTGAGGCTCCGCTGTCCGTCCGTCCGTCTGTCACCAGACTGTATCTCATGAACCGTGATAGCTAGACAGTTGAAATTTTCACAGATGATGCATTTCGGTTGCCGCTATAACAACAAATACTCTTCAAATACTAAAAAAACCGGTTGTCTGTAAAGTTGGTTTACGGACGATAGTTTAACGTGACAACGCCATAACAAAACATTGATGAAAATGATTGCATACTTTTGCCGATTGCGCCTTTCGCTCGCTCGTGCCGCGTTCTCGCTCCGATCGTTCATCGGCTCGAGCGTAACGGGACGCCTAACGGGACAACGCGTTATGTACGTTACACTGAGTCATCCTTTTTCGTGCTTGCAGCCGGCGTTCATCGATTTACGTCAAAACAGAATAAAATAAATATTTAAGTGAAAACGTGAATTTTTTGCCATTTTTATAGATAATGGTACGGAACCCTTCGTGCGCGAGTCCGACTCGCACTTGGCCGGTTTTTTATCCCAGAATTGCATAGTTCCCCCGGGATAACGATAAACGACGCCTTACAGTCGGAGTCGCGGGCAACTGCTAGTAATTTAATATTTGAAGAGCTATACCAGCCTTTTAAGCCAGCAATCCTCATTTTAACATTACCTAAAACTCCACAGAAATCATGTTTAATCCCAATTTGGCCGTAAAAGCTTCCCTCGTAAAACAACGAAAACAATTTACGAGAACGTGTTACGGGAGCATTAACGTGCCAACATAATTCCAATGACTGATAGTTGTATGTCGTACGCATTAATGGCGTTAGGTGCCGTTATGGCCTGAAACACGAATAAAGATAAATGGCAAGTGTTTTTTAGGAAGGGAGTGTCCGGCGGGCCTTATTCTGGAGGCTTATTGTCTAACGCTTCTGTCGCTTGCCTTCGCAATCACTATTTCTGTCTGTAAAACGGTATAAGATGATGACAGAAAGAGATGGTGAAAGCGAAGACAAGCGTCAGAACTTTGATCAATTATAACTGCAGATCCACAGTCGCGCGCCCGAAAATGTCCGAGCCAAATGACTCACTTTGATAAAAGTGGCCTTCTTTTTTTTTCTCAGTACGTTGCGTGAAATTGTCAAGTTTAGCTGTCAAGTGTCAACCGAAATTCGACTGTAATGAAGTAAAGACTAGGTTCAAATTTCTGTGTAGGTGATGATTTTAATTGTTATGCAAACAAATTAAAAAGTTCGGACATTCTTTGAAGGGGATTTTGTTCGGCAATGTGTATCTTCAGTTATAATTGATCAAAGCGTCAGAAGCGTTATGTCTTCTAACCCCCGACACAAAAAGGGGTGTAATAACTTTGACCGCTATGTGTGTGTGTGTGTGTGTGTGTCTCTGTCTGTCTGTTTGTGGCATTATAACTCTGAAACGGGTGAACCGATTTGGATGCGGTTTTTTTATTTGAATGCAGATTTCTTGGCGAAGCTTCTTAGATATGTTTCATCAAAATCGGTCCAGTCATTTCAAAGTTTTCAGCTCTTTTTTGCATGCTTCGGAAGGGATCTTAGACTTAATTGCGTTGGGGGTTTTTAAAATTTTTAATTTATTCATCATCATCATTTCAGCCGAAAGACGTCCACTGCTGAACATAGGCCTCCCCCAAGGCTCGCCAAACAGATCGGCCCTGCGCCATCCGCATCCAATACGTTCGCGCTACCTTAACCAGGTCGTCGCTCCATCTTGTTGGAGGCCTACCTACACCGCGTCTTCCGGTCCGCGGACGCCACTCGAGAACCTTTCGGCCCCATCGACCGTCAGTTCTACGGGCGATGTGCCCTGCCCACTGCCACTTAAGTCTAGCGATTCTTCGAGCTATGTCCGTGACTTTAGTTCTTGCGCGGATTTCATCATTTCTAATGCGCTCCCGCAGAGAAACTCCAAGCATAGCCCTCTCCATCGCCCTCTGAGTGACCTTGAGCCTCCTTATAAGACCCATCGTTAGCGGCCATGTCTCAGTGCCATAAGTCATCACTGGCAACACACACTGGTCAAAGACTTTTGACTTATATTTATTGCATAAAACTAACCCGTGACTCCCTATCTCGCCTGCCGGAAAGTGCAGACGAGGAAAAGTATATCTCTCTGATTCAGTAACAGCCTATTCACTCTAGCCTTGAAGGGCCCCATAGCTTGTATGTAATGGCATCGTTTCAGCATGTTGTCCAGAGTTCGGAATAAGTCGTCGAGTTATTGGATTAACAAGCCATTACCCTGGTTTGTCCGTTTTGTCTAAATGTGTTTGCGCGGCGGCGGGATCGAGAGGGGGAATGGGGAGTGGGGGTGTGGTCTGTATTACGAAAAAAGAATAGAAGAATTAACTAATTGGGATATAATGACTCGGGTTTGTACCGAGCGGCCTTTTAGTTTTTAGTATTCATGTATGTACTCGTAATGTTTGATCGAACTATCATCGCTGTGACTATACTTCATTTAATTTAGAATTGAAAACCACAACATCATTATATTGCGGCTCGTCAACTATTTCTTACCTAGCAAATAGTACAGTAGGTACAATAGTCTGGGAGCCGCAAAATAAAATTGTTTTAATGTCACTTTATTTGCGTGTCGTCAATTGTTACTCTAGTATAAATTGTAAAGAGATTACAGTTCACGAGCCGCAATATAATGTTGATGTGTTTTATAATTCTAAATTAAATGGAGTATAATTAAACTTAAGAGTAAGTAATGATCGGTATAAAAATAAATAAGTATTATAATTTTATCTTAGATTATTTTATACACTAGATAGAGCTTCGGCGGCATGAAAACGTCCCGAAAAATATAAGCCAACTTGGCTTATATGTCATTTGCCTCCCTTCAGTTTGAATGACGTAACGCGATCGTAATATGAAGCTGTCAAAAGAAATTTGTGGACGTTTTGTCACAGAATATATAATAGTACTGACGTACAGAATGGAAACGGTCCGCCCCGCACCGATTCGAATTACCCCACTCCTCAAGGCGCAGATAGCCGGAAACCGCCAGAAACCAGAAGAGTGCGCGCGCGATGTATGTAGGCGTACGCGTGTACAGACGTCGTCGTGCTTATGTAGATTCAAGAACGCGTATTTGTACGTCGTGTCCGCCGCGTGGTTTTGTATCGCAATGTTTGCTACTGACACTCTATCTAGTGCATAAATAATCTAAGAATTTTATTTAGCATAACAACATTTGACATAATTTCAAAGCAGGAAATAAACCCCTCGTTTTGTAAAACAACATTCTTGCAAAGGAATATAAGTGGTTTATGATGCCTATATATTGCAAAATTTTATTAAAATCAAAATGTCATTTATTATCAAAATGTTACTTAGTAGCTGTTGCCCGCGACTCCGTCGGCGAAGAAATCGTCTATTGCTATCCCGCGGGAACTAAGCAAATTTCCATCCCAGGGTCTCAAGCTATCTCCATGCCATTCAAATGGGTTCAGCGGTTTAAGCGTAAAGAGGTAACAGACAGACAGACACACTTTCGCATTTATAATGTTAGTAGGTATGGATATGCATAGGTACTAACATAGTTTGATGATGATGTATGGGGACGCCTCGCTGAGCCAGGCGGGCTGTCGACCATTTTGCACAGTCATTCAGCCCAGTTCCCCGTGGTTGGAGCCGACGGTTACTGTCCCAGCAGCGCTCCCACACAGCATCTCTCCTCGAATCTTCTCGTTCTCCTGCTGAACATAAGGACATCTTTGAGACTGACATCCTTCAGCTCCTCCTCCCTCAGCTCGTCACTCCCGAATACATTCAAATTCAAATTCAAATGATTTATTGCTTACATGTTGTAAAATTACTAGGTGTTATACAATACAATGTATCAAACATGCACCCTGCAAGGGCATTGCAACATAATACCTAAATCTAATTTAGCTATTCTATACTTTCACATAGTCTAAAAGTAATTATTTTGATAATAATGTTTGTGAGTGGGAGTGTGTGAGTGTGAGTGTGTGAGTGTGAGTGTGTGTGTGTGTGTGTGTGTGTGTGTGTGTGTGTGTGTGTGTGTGTGTGTGTGTGTGTGTGTGTGTGTGTGTGTGTGTGTGTGTGTGTGTGTGTGTGTGTGTGTGTGTGTGTGTGTGTGTGTGTGTGTGTGTGTGTGTGTGTGTGCATGTATTTTATTAAGTATTGTATTTTTAGGAATCTTTAAGTGGAATTTTATACCAATCAATATTTCATTACCATTTGTCGTCCAGGTATTCGTTTAGCGAGTAATAGGCTTTATTTACTAAAATTTGTTTTAATTTTTTTATAAATAGGTTATCTTTTACTTCTTTTTTTATCACTTCGGGTAGTTTATTATAAACTTTTATCGTCATTTTAAGAGGGCCGGTAGAATGAAGTTTTCACGCCACGCCGCGCTGCCGCGTACATGACACACTCGGCTAGGATGTGCTTACTCGTTTCCTCCTTCCCACAAGGAGGGGTCACTTTTTATACCTATTATGCTTAAGTGTCTATTCAACAAATTATGGCCAGTAATTATGCCAGTTATAGTTCTTAAGCTACTCTTACCTAGATTTAGGAGATACCTAGTTCTTCTGTGGTTGATACCATCCAGCATCATCTTCGATTGTCTACACCCAACAGCCTGTCTCCAATCACTGTTTGCTTCCTTCTTAAAACACTAATAATAAAACTTTGTTGTCTGAATAAATTTATTACTATTATTATTATAATCACTCATTCATATATTAGAATCCGTGCTGGCCTAGCGGTTTGAGCTATGACCTCTCAAGCAGAGGGTCGTGGGTTCAAACAAATCCCGGCTCGCTCCTCTGAGTTTTTCGGAATTTATGTATGTGCGAAATTACGTTTGTAATTTACCACGAGCTTTAAGGTGAAGGAAAACATCGTGAGGAAACCTACATACACCTGCGAAGAAATTCAATGGAGTGTGTGAAGTTCCCAATCCGCATTGGGCCCGCGTGGGAACTACGGCCAAGCGCTCTAATTCTGAGAGGAGGTCTGTGTCCTGCAGTGGGACGTATATGGGCTGAGATGATGATGAATAAATTAATTATTATTAAGTATTATTATAATCACTCATTCATATACTTGGAATAGAGATGGTTTGATTCCCTGGAGAGGACATAGAATAGTTTTTATCCCGGAAAATTACATACAATAGATAGCGACAAACTAAATCGGTTCAGACGTAACAGGCAGACAGATTTATTTTCGCATTTATTAATAGTAAGTATAAGACGGTGTCTCCTTGAGCAGGCTATCGCCTCGTACAGTACCTACCTGCGCCCGCGCATGGCGACGCGAGCTCATTGACAAGTCACCTTCGCCAGGTCAACAGCCTGCTCATATGCGACGCAGTAAATATATGTATTATTATTATTTATTTCCGTGGTAGTGCATGATAAATTTAACGCTCGTTCTCTAAATATCAGAATTACAAAATACTATATTGCCGACTTACCCTATTTCTAAAATACCAAATTCCCAGAATACTTACCCTATAAACTTTCCTGTCACCGTGTTTTTCTCTATATCGGATTGCCAAAAAAGCTTGTTTTCAATACACCATGTTCCATTCAAAACCGAATTCCCATAATACCTGATAGTGAAATCACCGAGCTCATAAAACACGACCCCCTGGCCTCCCCACGACGTCCACGACCTGCCTGACGAGCCTGCTGATTTCACTATCTAGTACGATTAGTATAAGTTTTCCTTCACTTCAATACTTCTCGATCGCGTTTACGTAAAAATTTCAATTCTATGGAAACATAGACGCGCGCGCGCGGAGGCGCTGTCCATGTTTCCCTAATAATTGATTTTTTTACGTAAACGCGATCGAGAAGTATTGAAGTGAAGTATGCTTAGTATAGGTTTTACTTCACCGAAATACTTCTCGATCGCGTTTACGTAAAAAAATCAATTACTATGGAATCATGGACAGCGTCTCCGCGCGCGCGCGCCCATGTTTCCATAGAATTGAAATTTTTACGTAAACGCGATCGAAAAGTATTGAAGTGAAGGAAAACTTATACTAAGCATACAGTATGCTTAGTATAAGTTTTCCTTCACTTTAATACTTCTCGATCGCGTTTACGTAAAAATTTCAATTCTATGGAAACATGGAAGCGCGCGCGCGGAGACGCTGTCCATGTTTCCCTAGTAATTGATTTTTTTACGTAAACGCGATCGAGAAGTATTTTGGTGAAGTAAAACTTATACTAAGCGTACTGTACGCTTAGTATAAGTTTTACTTCACCAAAATACTTCTCGATCGCGTTTACGTAAAAATTTCAATTCTATGGAAACATAGACGCGCGCGCGCGGAGGCGCTGTGCATGTTTCCCTAGTAATTGATTTTTTTACGAAAACGCGATCGAGAAGTATTTTGGTGAAGTAAAACTTATACTAAGCGTACTGTATGCTTAGTATAGGTTTTACTTCACCGAAATACTTCTCGATCGCGTTTACGTAAAAAAATCAATTACTATGGAATCATGGACAGCGTCTCCGCGCGCGCGCGCCCATGTTTCCATAGAATTGAAATTTTTACGTAAACGCGATCGAAAAGTAT